>OZ026837.1:11013478-12213478 GCA_964023205.1 Lutraria lutraria | reverse complement strand
CAAAATAGATGAGATATTTGCAGATTGTCTGGTCACATGAAGTACTTAAATAATATTGCTTCCTATACAGAAACCCGCCTCCGTGGTTAAGGTTGCTGACTTCAAATCAATGTAACCTCTCACTGATAGAGGGTCTTAGGTTCGAGCCTAGCTACCAACCCTGTATCTTTATGTGAGAAAATAGGCAGTTGCTTACAGAGGATGGGAGTCTAGTACTGGTTCTTCCCAGGAACAATGCTTAGGTGAACTGTCTGCCTCATTTGACTCCGACTGTTGAAAGGGGCATAAACTTGATATAAACAAACAAACAAACAAATAAACAATTCAGAAAATATTTAGCAGAAGTATTCATTTTTTCTGTTTGCTATATTTTCTTAGATGAATAAAACTTTATTACATTGGTCAGAGATTGTTGTTTGTTTGACTTATATTGATTTTCTGGGTTATCTCTAACTAAAATTTACAGGTTTTTTGTTGTACAAAATACATGTCCATATATGGTCAACATTGTTCAGACTTATATGACTGCTAGGGCTTAAATGTGAATGACTTACGGTATTTCAAAAGTCATATTAAAGTTCATAATTATCAAGTTGATTGCTAATTAAATAAATACTTTATTCAAGTTGACAAAATATTTTGACCATAAACTATGTTATTTTCATCGAATCTATGCAGGTTCTATTTTTCTTAACCATTATAATTATAATTGTCAACTTAGATAAGGTATTTATTTAATTAGCATAATGATATAATGATTTTTAAATCATTTAACAAATACCTTAAAGTTGACAATTGAAATTATAAGAAAAATAGAACCTGCATAGTTTCAATGAAGACAACAGTCTTTGAATTAATTTTTTGTGGCAGGTTGCCCATCTATATGCTTTATGAAGAAAACTCAGTAGACTAGGTTGTCCCCCAAAAGACTTAAAGAAATATGCTTTCGGGCATCTGAGACAACATGGTTTTTGAACAAAATATTTTGGTAGCTTTTAGATTGAAAATAAGCATACAGTTTGTGTTGCATATTGTTTTAGTCATATAGCTCAACATGAACTTTTTTTTCAGAGTTGAATTTGTGGTCGGCGACCAACCAGTTAACAAATTCCGAATGATTGAAAAGCATTACTTTAAAGACAAAATGCTAAAATGCTTTGATTTTGAATTTGGTTTCTGCATACCCCACAGTCGTAACACAGTAGAACATATATACGAGTTTCCTCAGCTTGATCAGGATGAAAGTATGTAATTTTTAGTTCAAGTTTTCCTTGCTTGGGTAGAAGTTTACAAAGTTGCCTTATTTCCTAGTTAGTCAGGAGCACAGATTGTTTTTGAAATAAAAAATAATTTCAAGGCCATCCTTAAAAATATTTTACATGCTGTTAAGTGTCTGACTCAGGGAGTTTGACAGTATTTCTTTTTCCGTACTAGGCTAAAGATAAAAATAAGTTTGTTTGGAGTGCTATGACCGACTCATGAAAATCCTAGCACTCAAACTTTGTTCAGATTTTTTAAAACATTATTTATATAGTAAAAAAGAAATCGCTACCTACCTGCCCAGTGCTCAAATTCTGGGTCAGAGCACTCTAAAGAAACTTATTTTTATTTTAAGCCCAAGAATATAATTTCAACATTAAAAAGATCTACCTACCTACCCACTGTTAAAAAATTTGGGTCGCAGAACTTAAAACCAATATTTTTTTAAAGACTGCCCTATGTTTTGGTCATTCACCTTTAAAACAGCTGGCAAATATATCTTAAAAGAGTTGTTTCAGTCTGTAGAATTTGTCAGCACAGTGTTTGGTAGACCCACCTCCGTGGTCAAGTGGTTACGGTCGCTGACTTTAATTCACTGTAACCTCTCACTGATAGTGATAGAGTGTCGTGGGTTCGAGCCCCGCTATCGACCATGTCTCTTTATTTGAGAAAGTAGGCAGTTGCTTATGGAGGAGGGTAGTCTAGTACTGTTTTTTTTCAGGAATGATGGTTAGGTGAACTGTCGCCTCATATGACTGTCACTGTTGAAAAGGGGCGTAAAACTCAAATAAACACAATAGTGTTTGGTGATTAGTTAGAAATAGTTTTCATTTGAACATTCATTTACTGATTTTGACAAAATACAGCTGCATAGGAAAGTTTGTAATGTCTTGAATTTGCTGGTTATTTCATTGTATATTTTTCTGTCTTCTTTCAGCCCGAGAAATGATTGCATGTCCGTATGAGACTAGATCTGACAGTTATTACTTTGTTGAAGATAGACTCATCATGCATAACAAAGCCGACTACGCATATAATGGTGGTACCTGAGATTCTAATTTTATATTCTGAGAATATGTGATCTTATTACAATATGACTGATACTTAACTAGTACTTTGAATGATTTTAATGTAATATAATTATAGATGAATGAATGTCAAATCAAATTATTTACAGAACATACTTACAGAGATTCTTGTAAGATCTCAACATGTTGAGATCAAATATTGTTATTACAAAGTGTGTGACATTTTATTCATTGTTAGTCAGGTGTATCAATGGAGATATTTGGTGATGTCTATGTGTACGTCTGTTCTGTCTGTCCTAAAGTTAATTCAAAATTGTTATTTTTAGTTTCATTAATTGCTATTTTATGCCATTGAAGTTAAAAAAGTTAAAGGAACTAAACAGACTGGAGCATGATTATTTATTTTATCTTGGCTCTGTACCAATATTCATTATGCCGGTTGATGACTGCCGCTTTATTCTTATTTTGTTAACTTCATTATTCCGAAAAGTTATAGTTTTTCAAGAAATCAAAACTAAGTTAAATGCAGGGTATGAATAAACATAATACCATGGCATGGTTAGTCTTCAACATAACTTCATCTATGCTTGCTGTCGGGACTGGCGCAAAATTGTCATTTTTGACAAAAATGTTTGTAGCAAAGTAATTGAATATAGCCCGTTGCAACAGGCTATGTCACACACTGTATGCTTTTGTTTTATTAAGTGGATGCAATCAAATTACCGTGCCATGTTGGCAGATACGTGTCTGATGTTTTTTTTTTGTCAATCTTACTGATTGTTTTGTTGTAAAACATTTGTGGGATTTCCTGACACACAATTTCCATCCAATCATTTTATGTGTTTTGTTTCTTCAATATTCATGACATATATCTGACAAACTGTGATAGGTTAACTTGAGAAACTACCTGCCTTTGACTTTATCAAAATTTGTGTTATTGTTTAAATAAACTGCTACTCAAAAGATGTATTTTCCCAATGAAACACTTAGTATTTTTAGTTAGAGCATTTTTTCTAATATTATTTATGTGAGACTTGCATTTTGGGATTACAATGTTGAAATTTTGTGAACTTTTTTTATATTTTAATATGGTATTGAAGTTTGTTTACTTGGTACAGTTTTTTTGCTTGAATATCAATATTTGTGACATCTCACCATGATTTCATAGTTTTACTTAGCTTCAGTTTTGCATCTTTCCAAGTATGAAATCATCTTTGTATGAAATTTCAAGTTTGATTACTCTGAGATACATTTTGTATATATAGTATTGACATCTTTATTTGATGTGGTGAGGTTTTTTTGTCATATGCGATGAATGATTGATATATTTTGATACTGATGTGCAATGTATAGGTATTATAACTCTGCAGGATTAATTTAAACAGGTTCTCGATAGTCTGTGTGTTTTAAAAGACAAAATCTGGTTTGCTTTAATCAGTGTTCAGCAACTCGTATGTTAACACATGATATTTTGAACTCATAAGGTCACTGTTTGTTGATATTTTGTCTCTTAGAACAACTGACAATATTGTTTAAAAAAAAAATTGAAAGTAAAGACCAATTTAAAGCTTTTGTTTTCTGATGTTGAAAAAAGTGGCCCTGAATCCTTGGTAGCTGTTTTCCTCCTGCCCAATTTTTTGTTACAAATATCCCAGAAGTGTAAAAGTAAAAAAACCCAGTGGCTTCTGATTAATATATATTAGTTTAGTTTATACTTATTGGTTTTGGTTTGTTGTTATTTTGATGATAAGATAAGGCAGTGATTTCACAGTTCACTGAGTTTTGACTCATGATGTTTTGAGTTGAATAAATATGAATGTGAATAAATGATGGATTACATGTCTTAATGTTATATGTATGGTTGGAATCAACATTTGGTTTATGATGGATTACATGTCTTAATGTTATATGTATGGTTGGAATCAACATTTGGTTTATGCATAATAATTATTTAGACTTAGATTTAAATTTTCATCTGTGTTTTTTGTTGAATAATTGGATGTATACTTCATGACTTCATGTACTATGAAGTGTATTTATAATGTATATGTGTTAAAACTATTACATAATCATTTTTTGTATACACAGTATATTTTCCTTATGTTTAACAGAATAGTGCTTTATATCAGGAATATTATTGTCAACATTTTAATGCACTTTAAAATCTTTATCTACAATGAAGGTGAATTGATTATATTAGGACATACCGGTGGTGTGATTATTGGCCTAAATTAATCACATTCATTGTGAACATACATTTTATGAAAGGGACCAATTCAAAGTCTACATTCCATTAAATCTCATGTATTACCATGAATATAGTAATTATGCCTGTGGTGGTAGATTCGTCCTAGTATTGACAGAATAAATAAAAATGGCAAGAGTTTCCCAAAGCCTATCTGATTTTATTTGGTAATGATTCATACTATTTTGTATATGCAAAATGGACACAACAGAACGTAATTCTTTGATTATAATGTTGTGTTTTAAGATTACAGGCTTATCTAAAACGGGTTTGAGTATATATGATATATAGTTATATGTTACCATTAGCACCTCACAATGACTTCTGTTACACATTCCGTCTCATGATTATTTGTTTTTATAATTTCTGATTTGAATTAGGTATTTTCTAGTTTATACTGTTCAGTATTTAATCATTTTACTTTGGAATTATCTTGAATTATAAATTCTTCAAATGTGAGTAGATTTTAATGGTCAAAGGAACTACACAATTAGCCTATAATAAAACTGCTGCCCTCATTTCAGTCATTTAGCCCTTTGCAAAATTAATGTTAGAATTACAGTCAAACGATATGAACACTAGTGTTCTACAAAATTTGATTTGTCACCAAGAATGTATTTGTAATGAAAATGAACTCGGTTAGAAGTGCAGTTTTAAAAACACTAGAGATTACTAATTTTTTTATAACTATATTTAAGTGAATCAGAAGGCTGTCTTGTGTAAACTACAGTTTTAAATGTGTGACTGGAACTGCTGCAATTTCATGTCTTGATAATTTCGGTGTCTTGTTATCATTTATGTACTTAATGTTTGTATGTATGGTCAGGGTAAGAGTGGATTCTGAAAAATATTTATTTTGTCATTATTTTGACACAATTGTATATAGAGACTTTCTACATGTATATTTGTATAATTATGTCAGATTATAATATATATTTACGAACTACCTTTACAATATTTACACAGCTAAATCACTGTTAAGTCAATGAAAAATAATTGCTTTAGTTTCTTAGGAAATGAAACATGCAGAATAATTGTTCAGTTTTTTGTCCACTCTTCTGCCTTTGTTGAAACTATTTTACTTAATTAAATTATGCTATTTTTGTCCAAGTTCTTTTAAAGTCCCATAATCATATAAATTTATCGATTGTAATAGTTATTGTTCTATAACAGAGGAATCCGGTGTGTTTTCCTCCTGTGCATACTTTATAGCAAGAAAAAATGTTTCCAAAACCACTATCGTATTTTTTTCAATATCATTGAAAAAAATACTATTTATAGAACAGCTGTGTTTTCCCCCAGTCATATTATGAACACGGCATGAAGTGACGTCACGCGCTCTTTATATTTCAAGTTTACAAAAGCAAAATTCACAGCGAAATGAGTGTTTTTAGAAGAAAAAGGGCTTGTTTCGTCGGTAATAATTATCTTGGGATAATATCAGCAATTGTTTGATTTTTGCATATATATTTTATAGCAAAAAGCTAATGGGACTTTAAATACTTCTTTTTACATTTTCAACTGAATACCATAAACTAAAAGTAAAGTTCTTATTGTGATGAAATTTGGGTAATGTCAACTCATTTGACTCACTCGCTTGGTCAGTTTTGACAATCAAGTACTTAGTCTAGTTTAGATACCGTTGAAGATAAGGGATTAATTTCTTTTGAAATCAATTCTCTCTAGAGTATTATTTTTGTTGTACAAGACTGACCATACTTTCTTCATTAACTTGTCTTATTGCTGTGCTTGTAGACTTGCTGTAGCTTGAGCTCACAGTAATCTTCATTTCTCATCTAGGTTACATAAGCATGGGTGAAAGTTGAACATTTCGGGAAAAAAACTGTAAACATTGACCTCGGTTCTGCAGGAACTATTACAAAATTATTAATTATTAAAAACCAGTACAGTCATGATATGCGAACCCTCCCTGGAAATTTCAACATGTTCCGGCCAATTTTCACCCATGTATTGGTATACAATTCTTACCGAGTACAACGAGCAATACTTATAAGTGTGACTACATGATGTATGGTTGTTGCAGAAAGTCCTGTGCATCAATATGATGTAGAACAGTTTTAACTTCAGAAAATGATTGAATAATAAAAGAATAGGACAAATTTGTGATGTATACATGTGTGCCTTTGATGTTGTGTATTTGTGTATCTATGTTGTTACATATTGCTTTCTACTCGTAATTGAGTGTAAATAATGTATGGTATAGATTAAAAATGTCATGATTCATTGTTCAAATCTATTATTTCTTTATTAATTCACATATCATATTATTTTGTGTCATTTTTCTTCTGTTGACCTTTTTTTACACGTCCCAAATTGACGATGACAATATTCTTGTATCAAAAGACTCATATTTCTTTGATAGAAGATTTAATTGAGATGTATGAACATGTTGCATGCATTTTTCAGTGTTCTGATTTTTTTTCAAATTACTGAAAATGCCCTTGTTTGTCGCTGAATACATAAAATTTATTTAGTGTCAAAACATTGTTTTCAGGGGTGATAATATTCCGGATATATCCAGAATTCTGGATTTTTGATTACTGAGCAAAATAAAAAAAAATTGGCAAAAATTGATGAAAATATCTCAAGAAATGGCAAAAATATGATCCATTTAATCTTCTCTGAAGGATTTTCTTTAATACGAACTGAGTTAATTCGGAAACTATGTGGTTGAAGGCCTCTTTGTTTGGCAAATATGGTTAGCTGTGTACAATTTTCAGGATTTTTGGCTCTATTGACACCCCTGTTTTATTTTCTTGGACAAAAATTTGACTACTTGTATTTACTGTATAAACAAATGTTGTACTTAAACAATGGTATTTGGTACCAAATCTTTCTGTTTCCCAGCATCAAAAAGTCTACATGTATAAGATGAGACTCTCTGGTCCGTCCATGTCTGTTATGTTGCAATATGTTTTTTTTTCTGAGAATATCATAGTAAGTTGTTAGTGGTATCATCATCAATGTATAATGTGTGTGACATCATTGTTAGGATTCTTCATTTTCTTGTCTGAATTTGTTCCTTAGGTACAGGATCTTTGTCTCAAAAATATGGACAATATATAAATAAATTGTAAAATTGTATTTCCCATTTTCATCCTGTCAGCATTGTATTCACCTTTTTACTCTCTCATATAATTCAGGTTTTCTTTAGATTTTCTAATATATGCATTTTGGTTACTGGGTAGTAAAATTTATGATTGTGACATTGTATTAGTAACTATTACAGTATATCTGACGATATTACAGTGAAATAATTGGTTTGTAATTATATTGTTACCAATACTTGTGGTTTTTCAGTATAAATTCTATCACATTCATTAACTCTTTATGGTCTTGAAATCCCATTCTTTTCTTATCTTCTGTAATGTGACTTTTGAAATATGCTGTTATGTATCTAAGTAATTGATTTTTTAGTGATCATTTTTCATTGATAACACTTTCATAATTATTTAGTTACTGTACTTTAGTTTTTGTCTTGCTCATTGACTCTTGTAATTTGTTTTGGATAAAAAATGTTAAATTAAACATCCTCATGATTTATTGTTTATTCTCCCTCTGAAATGAATCATGTATACAGGTACACAACATTTTTGGAAATGAAACAAATTTCAACATAGACCCAAATCAGAAACGTCTGAAGCAAAGTATTGATTTACCTTGAAAATTTGATGTAACATTTAGCTTAATGCTTATTAATGATGACTTAGTTAGATCATCACAAATGTGTGCTGGAGAAAATGTTAATAAACTCCACTGTTAGAATTGTTCCAACAACAAATATACAATAACAGGACTTCTTATACAGACTGAAGGCAAACTTTGATACATTGAAGAAATATGTCACGGATGAAAGCAAGTATTAATGGCTTCCCTCTCGTCCAAAGAAAGGTCAGGATGCCACAAATCTACAATTAAAACAATTCTATCCTTGGAAACATTGTCAGTAATTGTCAGTTCATGATTTGCTGACTCTTCATCAGCAACTTCTCCAGAATGATTGACTGAGTGCAAGAATGAGTCGTCAAACACCAAACATTTACCATCTTCCCATGTACTGGAAAAACCATCCACTGTTAATGAGCATTGTGGAGTAGTTTTTATTCCTGAAATATAAAGACATGCAACATACAACAGATAGACAAAAGTATGATAATTAATTCTGTATGCAAATTTGAAATATGAGAACTACATGTGTAATTGGAAAATTCTTTGACATTTATACCTACACAGATAAAGGGCAGAGGTGACATGCAGGAGTATATAACGAAGCCTAATTTTTAGAGACATGAATTCCAAATGATTACACTCTAACTGCCAGTAACAATAGCATTCATCAAAGTATATTCATTTTGTAATTACCTAGATGACACCTAAGTCTAATGTTTGTAGGTCCATAGTGTGGTGAGATCTTTGTTCCAGGTTTCAATACAGAAAACATCACATTACCAAACACATTTCCTAGCATCATAGATGATACTGAACTTATAATTGCAGTAGTTTTTGGACATACTGCAACATTTTCTGGCACAAAATCTCCCTGGTTCATCAGATGAAATACATCCCAGGAACCACGAGGTGTCCTATTTCTTTTCCATGTTCCACACATCTGAGCCTCTAAAACATCTGAGTATTCCTCTAAAATAACATCATGTGATTTTTCCAGCAATGAACAGTCATCTATAAATTGTTGTTTCTGCTTTTTGTTCCATATATTAATTGCTGTAAGATTGTCATAGTAAAACACGTTAGGTTTCTGACTAGCAAATTCGTCAAAAGGTCTTCTTACAAAATCTAATCCTTTCTGTATTTTAAATGACGTAGCTTTGTCTTTCACTGATGACAGTAATTTTAATGCCCTAGCTGATGTAGAGTTGTATTTATTACATCTAACGCAATTTTCATCATCACAATAGTTATTAGCATCTTGCGTGTTTGTTTCCATTAAATTGAATCCATACTTTCTGTTCAAGTACCACACAAGTAAAAGGAATATTACGGCAATTATGGTTGAATTCTCCACACACAGTTCATGAGCTTCTTGAAGAGATATCATTTTTACAAATACTAACACTGCAATAAACCAAGAAACAAAACTATCAATTCAAGAGGGTGGTTTACAAAAATAGTAACATCCACGTACATTGAATGAGAAACATATTTTAAATACCCAGTATTCCACTGCAACGGTGACATATTTTCGGTTAAGAAATTGGACAAACAGATTGTTGCATAACTAAGACAGAATGGTCACAGCATTGGGGGCTAGCACATTGATTTTTGTACTGATGTTATATGATAAATGTGTTTTTTGTCTGTAGCCATTTTAGGCCTTAATAAAACACATTATTTATAATTTATACCGTCCCTTCAACGTGCTAGCCCTGCCAAAATCAATTCAACGCCATGTTTAGGACTATGACTATAAGAAGCTATAAACCAACTTGAAGTAAAAGCTAATGATTGGCAGATCTAAGAATAAGATGGTTTTGTTTTCCTCCAAAAAAAATCAGTAATATTATTAATATTTAGTATCTTAGTTTTTGTGAATGGCTTTACAGAGTCAAAAATGTCCACAAAGATAAATAAACATAAATATACATACACTCCTGAAAGAAAGATCTGAGTTTAATTCTGAAAACTTAACGAATACGTGTACAATTTTTGCAACGTTACTTTCATTTTGGGGAGTAGTATAAATTCCAGTGTACGGACCAAAATTGGAGTTTCTTAGTACGAATTCTTGACGAAAGAAAAACGCAATAATTCGAAATATACAGTGGAATTTAATTGTATGATAAAAAACATTCGAATCAATCAAAATGGTTTAAACGTACAAAGAAACTTCAAACTATGAAAAAATGTTGTGCATGAATTTCCAATAATGAGTCCGTTCACTTGATTTTATACAGGTACAAATCAAGTCGGTGCTTGACTGGTTTCTATATTTTCTGTTCTGCTGCACTAAAAATATTTGCAAACCAGTCGTATCCAAACAACAAGTTTACTAACAATATGGCCGTCGAAGGACAATAAAGTAGTTCGATTGCAAGAAATTCTTGAGCAAACTTTTACATTGCTAACTAATAAATACATGCCAATGTCATTTTGAGGATCAAAACTAGAAAATACATTGTTTGGTGATAAGAAATTATTAATTTATGTGTTATTTTGCGAGTAATCGGAATAAAATATGCACTATTTTTAAGGCGATTTAACTTGCAGACAGTTGCGTTTGTTGTGTGTTAACGCTAAGTTAGAACTTAGGTATCACAAAATAGAATTTTTACTTTTTACGAAATATGTCTCATTGAAACATAACGAACCAACATGGATGACGAGAGAATTGACTGGATCCGTCATCAGATATTTTTAGGCCTTGATATCAAGGAAACTGAAGTCTTTGAGGAACTTTTGGACAGAGATGATGGTGTCTGGGAAAGAGAACTTGGAAAGTTCTTAAACGATACTCCAGAGGATAATGAATCATCAGTTGTTTTCTACAAGATAACTAAGGAAGAAGAAGAGGAAGTTGAAGTAGAATGTGGTGAATATTTTATATTTTTTTGTTTGTTTCTACAGATTTTAAGAACATCGATTATAGCCTCATAGAACATGTTTTTGCTCCTGTCAATGTGTTGTGATTTCAGGACATATTCTTCTTCCTGATAAAGTACAGGGAATGAGGGACCACTCTGAGGAATTGATGCACTTGGTGAACTATTTACCTGGTGACTGTCAGGTGCAAACTTAATTTGTACTGATAAAAACGGTAAAAAATGTGAGGTGCATCAATGCAGAGAGCCCAGTCTTATCTTGAAGCAGTCCATGGTCTGGGATATGGTGAGTGCTTCCTGTAACTGGTTCCACTGTCAAATTTCAGACGGGAAGAAGGAGTATCTGTTTGTATCAGTGTGGCAGATTGTCGCTGAAGGGATTAAAGTTAAACAACATTATTGAGTGGTCTAATTACTCTTGTGACCAGGAAATTATCTTTCTATGTAGCACTTCTAGTGTCCTGAGTGTGTGGTAATTATGTCTGTAATAACTTCTGTTCATATATTTACAGAACCAGAGATTCCTGATATAACACAAGAAGAAGAAGGTGGTGAAGGTGAAAGTGGTGAACAGAAAGATGGTGAAACTGCACCACCAGTTGATGAAGAACCTAAGGAACAAGCACTGGGTGTATCTACACCTACAGGAGATGGTGATGATAATAAAAAAGGTAAGGTATTTCTTATTTATAATGAATTAAAAAACATGCTTTTGGATTTAAAGTAATTTGTACTTGAGCACTTCATTATAATTTAGTGATTCTATTTATTGATTGAGGTAATTTTTCTTATATTTGAAATTGTTGTTTGTTTTGTAATGTGCATTAAATTGCATAGTAGTTTGTTGATTAAATCAAATGACACTGACTGTTGGTATAACATTAAACCCCAGACAAAAAAACCCTAATTTGCTGGTTCCCTGAAGATTAGTCAGTTGAAGTTATATTCTTTGTATTCATTGTTAAATATGACCCATTACTTGCTCACAAAAACATGTGCTTGAATCAAGTAGCAGAAAATGTGGTCTAGCTTTGGAGACTGCCTTAAACAAGTTGATTCTGATTTGTACTAGTAATGAGATTTGTATATTATCAGGTACTAGTGCTAAAAAACGAAGGAAGGCTAGTACACCTAGTGGAGATAAAGTGGAACCAGAGACTCCTAAAGAAGAGGTACCACCAACACCTGAAGTGGCTGAATCAAAGGATGAAGGTGAAAATGATGGTGATGATGATGAAGAGGAAGAGAAAGTACCAAGAACAGTAAGGATTAATTTTGCTGACCTATTTTGAATTTTAGTCTGTAACTAAAGTGATATTTTGCATACTAAAAAAGTTTACTTCAACGATCTGTGAAAGTCTGTTTACAGTCCATAAATCACTTAATAAATATAAATAATTTTATACAAATGTTAGCTACTTTGTGTATTGAAATAAAGTAGCAGTATTAATTTCATGATGATTTCTGGCAATAAATTAGTTTTTAATTGATAAAATGCTCATAGTATTACATGATTATTTAATCAATAGCAGCTGTTGTAATATTCATTTTAGTTTGATTTCTCTACTGAATCATTGAGAAAAATAATAATTGTTGTTGTTGTTTTTCGCAGAAAATCATAGTACAGAAAGTAATGCGTACCTACCTGTATATGTGCTATCAACATTTACCTGAAGAGTTTGCTGATCTGGACAGTATGTATTTTATCAGGAACACACCAGGTATGGTACCATTACCAAACACCAAGGAAGAAGCCTTGGAAATGTTGCCAAACTACTTTGAAATGGGAATTCTGAATGGACATTCTCTTGTAATGTTGGAGCATATCATCTCTCAGGTAAGAGACACTTATGATACATTTGGTGGGGTCATACTTATTTTGAAGCAGTTTGAAACACTGTTGTATCAATGACGATACATGTTTTGATCAGCTTAAACTGATGAAGTATTTATGTCAGTTAGTTTTTTCAGACATATTTGTAGTATAATGTGAAATCAATTTAAAGGACTTACTTATATTTGAACTATAACAATATTCTGTATATCGTCTTGGACTTACTGAGGCTTTATTTTTATCTTTTATGAATTTTGTAGGTTTACATGCCACTTCTCTCATACAATCAACACAGAAATGGTGAACTTAAAGATGCTTCACGTAGTCGTCCTGATACTCGTGCTGACACACGTACTTCACTGAAGGACGATGATGATGACAAAGGTGAAAAGAAAGTTAATGTTGCAGAATCTCGAGCAAAAGCAATGTTGAGAGATGAATTCTTAATAAGTATGCAAAAGTTTGCATCTAGCATTAATAGAACAATTCAACAAATCGAAGGTGAAGTGAGATTAGAAGTTCCCGAGATGGAACTCAGTGACAATATTGATGAAATTGTAGCCAATACAGATCTTATGGACCAGATTCGAGAAGTTTGTCATGAGTGGACAAAACAGATCAGAGGTGCTTTGGAACTTCAGCTGAAGAAAACTCCACAAGGCAAAGGCCCTCTTGCGGAAATTGATTTCTGGCGGGAAAGAAATGCTGCATTGAGTGCACTTGCCGAGCAGCTTAAAATACCACAAGTTGCAAAGATGTTGGAAGCTTATTCACATCTTGAATCTGATTTTGATGATGTCAAATCTGAGCTGAACAAGTATTACGTAGAAGCTAAAGACAATGTACGCTTCTTGTCAACCCTTGAGAGACACTTTAAAAACATTGCCCATGGAGCAACATTCCAGGTGGTGATTGAGACTTTACCATCCATGATGAATGCCCTGCGTATGGTATGGATTATCTCCCGTCATTACAATAAAGACGAGAGAATGGTTCCTCTTATGGAGAGAATAGCGTGGGAACTGGCTGAGCGTGTTGATAAAGTCATCAATATCAGAGAGATCTTTAAGTAAGTCCTCTTAGACGATGTGTTTTATACATATAACTGTCTTTATGAAAATACCTGTTTTATGTACAGAAATGCTTGCAATAATACATGTTTTTATCATATTTGAATTCCAATCAATTGTACTTACAAATGTATTATGTTTGTATGGATATGCTTTAGTTTCGTATTTAATATTTCGAATCTACATTGTATATGATTGCAGTTTTTCTGCTAAAATTTCATTTCTATTTATGAGCATAGCAGATAATTATTTTTTGACATTACAGAGATTCAACTGATGAAGTAAAGAGAAGAACATCTGAAGCTAAGAGAATGTTACAGGTGTGGAAAGAGAGTTACTTCGAGGTGCGTGCCAAAATTGAACAGTCTGGACGTGATCAGAGATGGGAATTTGATAGAAAGAAGCTGTTTGAGAGGACTGACTATATGTCCAACATTTGTCAGGATCTCTGCAATGTGGCACAGGTAATTTGATTAGCTTTGATTTTGTTTTCATAAAACCTCAGTTAATTTTTGAAAATATTTTTTAAATTTCTATAAAAAAAATAACAACAAAATTTCTAAAAAAATCACTAAATTTTGAAAAAAATACATATTAGCTGGTGTATCATTCAAATGTGGACATAGTTATTCAGAGAAAGTACATTTTTATTGTTACAGGTGCTTGAAGAGTTTTATAACATTTTTGGACCAGAGTTGAAGGCTGTAACAGGAGATCCAAAGAGAATTGAGGAAGTTTTAGTTAGAGTTGATGCTCTTGTTACTCCACTGGAGGAGGTGAGTTCTTTGTTTGAGGCAAAAATATTTGTACATGTACATGTATGTAAATTTTCTTATATATCATTTGTCTAGCTGTTCTGCAGTGTGTGGATTGATGCGCATAAGAGTTAAGTTTAGCAATGAGCTTTTAACATTAATGTCTGATAATTTTCTTGTCTACATGTATTCTGTATCTACAAAGAATTCAACAAACATATTTCTTGAACTATGAGCTTATGTTTTTATTGCATTTTCCAGGTATCATTTGATCCTTTCTCCATAAGGCACACTTCATCATGGAAAAGTGTGATGGATAATTTTAACAGAGAAGTGAGTGCCATTGAGAATGAGGCCAAGATGTTTATTGATGAATCCTTCCAGTCCTTGAGATCAGCAGAGGGAGCTTTTAACCTCTTGCTCAAATTCAAACATATTCGTTCTCGTGATGCTATAAATGCTCAGATGATGCAGAAATTCAGAGATATTCTGGTACAATATCAGAAAGAAGTGGAAACAATGGAAAACCTTTTCTCCACACAGAAGGAAAGTCCTCCACTACATAAAAATCATCCACCAATTGCTGGCTCCATCTATTGGGAGAGATCACTGTTCCATCGCATCAAACATGTTATCATCAGATTCCAGTCCATGGAAGACATGATGCAAAGTGATATGGGAAAATCTGTAAGTTTGCTGTTTAGCTTTCATTGTAGGATGGTTATTTTTAAGTCTTCATTTACCTGTATTAGTTTTCTATCTATCCTGTGTCACTGAACTGATGTGTGGATAGTGGTTGTTATGATTTGCAGTAATGCTGTTATCATACATTATGTAAAATAAGCTTCAAAATGCAAACTAAACGATTGTTTCTTTGTTTGAGGTTGAACTTTTCTTCTTTGATTAAAAAAAATTTTTTGTTTAAAATGATCTTCTCATTAATAACTTCTGCCATTTTTTCGTTTTGTGATGGTTATGCTTTAGTCATTTGAATCTATAATCTAAAATGTAAGGTTTGAGACAATTAATTTTTTTGATTCTTATGTTAAACTAAATTGGCTACACAGAGTAAATGATGTTTTATTTTCTATGTTCAGACTAGAGCCAAGTACCTCAGTGTTGGTAAACAGATGAAAATCTATGAAGATAACAAATATGAACAATGGAGAGAACATGTTGAACAAGTCTTACCTTCATTATTGAAGAGGAATTTGATTGTTAAACCTTCCCATGCTCAACAACTTCAGCTACAACAACAACAACAGGCTGAGGATGGTCATGATGGAGAAGGTATGGTAACACTTCTTTCTTACCTAATATATTGAGAATGACAGTTTCTAAAAATAAAAAATTTTGCTATTTGAAATATATACCGGTAATGTCTTAAAATATAGTATCACTGCATTATGTAGCTGTGACACTTCAATTTTTTACATTTGTTTGAATCCAATTAAAAGTTTTTGATGTTGATTATGAATTCTCACAAGCTCTGTTTTTGGTATTTCTATTGCCACATTACGTTATTATTCTTACAATATTGTACAGAAGTGTTACCTACCAAAGCATACCAGCAATCATTGTTTCCACTTATTATCAGCTTCTTAATTTGATATAATATAGTCTAGACTTAAAATACAACATGTTTAATATTTGTATAATGTTGTTTTAGGGGCATCAGTTCATACCGATCACCCAAAATCACCTCACCATGGTAACCAATTTTATAAAAATATGTGGTTTTCCATTTCATTTGTTTTTTTCTTTAATGTCTAGCTACAGATTTATTTTATTGCTAACCAGATAGTTCGGCTGCTTTACCCCCCCCCCCCCCCATCCTTCATTGCTTATTTCTTAGCTTATGCTCCTTTACCAGTAAAATTATTAAATAATTAACTTCTTTCAAATCAAGGCATTACCCCGACTAGTTTTGAACACACTATGTCACCTGACGGAAGAGCATTATCATCATCACATAGCCAAACTCGATCGTCTGCTACCCCTCGTAGCAATTTGATCAGTACAGCTCAAACTCAAAGTTGTAAATATCATGCACGTGTGAATTCATATGCATTTATAAAATTATAAATGCATTATTGTGATATTATCATCCACCTGGTGATTTTGTGTTTATTGTATGACATTAAGATGTATTTATACATACAATTAGTACAATACTTGAGTGTTATTCATACAAGACTGTGCTATTTCTTGCTATCCCCTTTCTTTAATCTTAGCTGGGAGCTGGGAATTTAATTCAGGTTAAAAACACATACTTTGGGGTCAATTTTGGATCTGACACTACCTCATGTTCACATAGTGTTTCATACAGTATCCTGGGCTTTGGATATAGATATGCAGGCACTGATCTTTTATAGTTTGGTATCAATACACATGATATATAATATTCATCATTTTATGGTGTTGGTGCCTTATTTCTTGCACTTTGATCTCTTGCCTATATACTTGTCTGTCAATACTTTTAGATGATTTCATTTGAAGAAAAGTTTCAATAGTTTTCTCATTATTGATAATTTATTTTGGCTTTCAAAGCTTGCTTTCTTCATTCTGTGCTTGGTTTGTCTACCTCTTTTCAGTTTGTGAGTAAACTGAGTATTTTTGTATTTTGAATTTCTATCATATTTTCTTGTATTCATCTCAGTGCGGGATAAAATAACTTTTAAAGTTTGAATCTTGTGAATTTAGTTTTCATCTACATATACACTTGATTCCATGATAATAGTTGGATTTAATGAATTCGCTATTAAGTTCAGAATTCATGGTAGTTTTGGGTTATATTTCATAATTTGTATGGTTTAAATACATAATTTATTACAAATTTACCATCACAGGTCCATTACTACTGCCTGTTTTTAGTATACTTGTAATTTTATCTTGATATAGATTGTAACAGCTGCCGAATAAAAATATATACATGTACTTGTAACCTTTGTCTGCTTTATAAAATGCTTGATTATACATTTACAGCAAACTTTTGAGTATGTATACCTTTATTAGTGTAGAATATTTAAATAATGAATACTGGTACATTCAATGTTTAAACTATTGTTATTCCTTTATAGCCAATGTGTATGAAGTGAAATACATTGTGGACTTTGATCCAATGTTAGCAGAGATTGTTGCTGAGACAAAATACATGGAACAGCTTGGATTCTCTGTACCAGAATTGGCCAGAAATGTTGCTTTGCAGGTAATCAAATATACTTTGATAGCCAAGTTATACTAGTATATAGTAAAACCTGAGTTAACAGCCACCTTTGAATAAAGGCCATACTGTGAATAGGCCATTGTTTTAAAAAACGTCATTGATTGTTGAAAACAAAATGAAATAAAGGTTACCTGCCTATAAAAAACACATTTTGTCTTTCCAAAGGTGGCTTTTGTTCACAAGTTTGATTGTATA
Source organism: Lutraria lutraria (assembly GCA_964023205.1). Lineage (NCBI taxonomy): Eukaryota > Metazoa > Mollusca > Bivalvia > Venerida > Mactridae > Lutraria > Lutraria lutraria. The sequence continues at coordinate 12,195,287 of OZ026837.1, read as the reverse complement.
TAAATGCTATATGATGATAAAAAATGTACCTCGTGGAACAGTTTATACTGAGGTGAATCATTTGTCAGTTTGTTACCGGTAAAATTGTTCCTCCATCATTTTCTATAAATTTAGTTTCATACAGTAGAACATGTTTGTATCAAATCCTTGGGATCTGAATAATAAAATTATAAAATCCATGTTTCATTAAAACAATGAAACAAAATGGAGCATATTGGTGAATAATAAATACAGTGCAACCTCTCCAAAGCAACAACCTTTGGGAGTACTTAGCAAAATCATGCTGTTGTTGAAGGGATTTTGTTGCTCAAGAGTTGGCTGCTATGTACTGAATCATATTCTTCACTAAATCCAAGTTCATTGTAACTGAGGTTAACTGCATTGTGGAATAGGTATCTTAATTATGTATTTATTCTACTTCTTGTTGAGGTTTCAAATTGAAGGACTGCACAGAAATTATATAAATTATATCATCAAAGGTTTTAAGTATGTAAATAATATGGTGTATTGATTCTTGTATTTGAGTTTTAACAAGTAGATGTCATAGGATTTTATGTTAATCATATTCTATGTCCCCTCCACTGATGATAAATTATTTAAAGATTCCTTTTATCATAATATTCATTTACTGTTGTTTTATTTCAGGATGAGAAATACATCAAGTATGTGGAGAGTTTGACACATATGTTACAGAGATATAATAGACTATTAGCCAGTTTAGACCATGCTGAGGTAAGTAAGGTGTAAGAAGTTCCTGGTTTCCGCTAAGGCTTTCTATCCTAATTTCCTGGACGTTTTCTCGGTCTTGGTCAATTTTTTATTGGTGATATATTCGTTGGAATTAAATATATGTATATTTTCATACTGAAAAAAATGTATTTGAAAAAAAGTTTAGATACCTATCAACCCTGTATTTTGGGACTGTTTGCGGAAACCAGGTACCGTATATCATTTTTTTTTGGCCCACTGTATATTTTATTTTTAGGACCTGATCTTATAGCATTGTTCAGGGTGAACATTCCTTTCTTAAATATATTTTTATATTTCTTTGACCTGTTTATACTTCTTTTTGCCTTTATCTGATAATTAGTGCTTGTAAGTCAAGTACTATTGAGCATTAAGCTATGTAAAATGAATACCATTATAAATGTTTCATTTGAGATCTTCAAACATATTTGATTACAATTCTAATGAATTCCAATTAGTGTTACTTGTAAGAAATACATATTCTGGAGAAGTGATTGTTAGTTAATTCATACTTTCATGTTTTGTGTAGTGTGTCTTACTGGAGGATCATGTGCGTGAACTACGACGTATTATCCGTCCTGGAGCTAAACGTCTTAATTGGAACTCTCTTGGTATCAAGGATTACTGTCATAAATGTGAACAGGTTGGTTCTATGTTTATATAGATATTACAGAGGTTTTCTTTATCATATAGTTGTAACCTGTAAAGAGCACCTCCCCTTTGAAAATTTCTTTGAAATCCTGCAATTTTCCCAAAATTTCCAATTTACAACTTGAAATTTCATTCCCGAAATGACCGGCTATGTCATCCCCTTATTAAGGGATAGGGCACCTCCCGCAAATCATAAAGAAAACCCTGTTTTCTGTTTGAACTTATTTTGTCATCTGCTTATGACATCAAATGTTGTTGTGTAGAATGTTTACTGCTCGTTTGAGCATTTTTGCTATCAAGGTTTATAGAAAATGTAATATCCTTAAATTTTGATTCCTTACGTCACTATCACAGCCTCTTATTATATCGTTAGTATACAACTGCTCTAATAAAATTCTATGTGTCATTGAAAGATTTAGAAGAATTCCTCTCACCAAGCATCAGAAGATACAATCATTAGGATCAATTACAAGGTACCAATGACTTGACTATGTTTGTTTTCTATTTTAGGCTATTGCCAAGTTTGAGTCTTTGGTAAACCAGATACAGAAGAATGCGAAGGACATCAATCAACGTCTTGTGATGATTGAGAATGCCAATCTTTTCAAATCTCCTCCACTGAAGTTCCCTGACACCCTTCCTGGATGTAAAGAGTACTTTGAACATATTGAAAAAGAAAGATCTAAAGATTTTGAGATACTTTCACGTAAATATCGTGCTATTGGACCTTTGCTGACCAAAATGGAAGGTCTTGTTGTTCACTCTAATTCCGGAAAGTCTCCAAAACTTCATCAGTATTATGCACATTGGGAGAAGAAGATGTATGATGCACTTCTGAAGGTAAACATTTAAAATTAAAAACATAATCAATTATTATTAAATACAGTGCCACCTCTTTACAGCAACACCCTTTGGGAGTAGCAAAATTGATTATGTTGTAGTTGAGAGGTTGTTGCTCCAGAGAGATTGAATAAATATCTAAACCGTAAACATGCTGTTGTTGCAGGGAGGATGTTGCTTAAGAGAGGGCTGCACTGGAGAGGTTAAACTGTATATACATTGTATACTGTAGTCTTACATCTTACAATGTCAAGTAAACAAACTGAAAAGATGTAATAAAAAGTGAACAGTTATATCTAAGTTTATGAAAAACCACCAATGTGCATATTTTGATTAGTTTTCAATTTATATTGCATATTGAATTGTATACCTTACTGTCCACTTGATAGGAACATGTGTATTCCTGTATGGATAAATGCATACTTTAAAACATAACCTTTTATACCAGCAAGTTATGCATTTAGTTCTGAAAAAAAAATGATTCAGATGAATCTGCACACATTGCAGTTTGTTTTGTTACTAGTACTTTCAATAGTGTAATGTATTTTATTTTGCTTATTTACAGTTAATATTGAACAACTTGAGAAGATTTGAGTCTTCATTAAGATCTGATAAACCATTATTCCAAGTGGAGACATTGTTAGCTGCACCAGATGTTGTACTTCATCCTCAAGCTAACGAAGTTTACAAACTTACTCTTCAATGTGTCAGAGACTGTGTTGAAGGGTAAGACAGGTTTTTTTTATCTTCAAGCATATATCTTTGATAATTTTATGTTGAATATGAATCATGCTCTTGTTTTACTATTTCTTTGTCTGAACCAATCAAAATCCATTAATGAATATAACTCACGTTCTTGTTTCACTTTTGTTTGTCTGAACAAATCAAAACCCAGTAATGAATATAACTCACATTCTTGTTTCACTTTTGTTTTTCTGGATCAGTCAAACTCCAGATTTGTTCAATTTGCCCATTCTTTTAGCACTTTGTTAATTGTGTATGTTTATTCAGTTATCATAATGGCATTCATTACTTTAACTAGGATTATTGTTTCTGACTGTAATTGTTGTGGTAAATTGCAATAAAGTGTTCAGTTTACTATGGAATTGATAGTTTTGTTATTTAATTGTTCTTTACCAACCGTTTGTCAATTAATAAAACTGATTAAATTATGTTACAGAACTAAGATGTTTGTACGGTGGATGAATGGAACATGTATTGAATGTACACCACAGAAAGTAGAAGGTGAAGATGAACTGTACCAGTTCACATTCTTCACTGATATATCTGTAAACAACGAGACAATAGATCTTGTACAGACAATACATTACAATATCAAAAACACTTTGACCAACATGCAGAGGTACTTGAACAGATGGAAGAAATACAGGAGTATATGGAAGGTCGACAAGGTGTGGAATAAATCCTGTTTTGTCCATTTATTTTTATACTGCTTATTGCTGTTACACCATTTTATGTGTTAGAGACTGAAAAATCTCCATGGATTTTGTAAGCTTGTAATGAGAAATCCACACACAACAATTGATATCATTGATTCTGTTATATTTTTTTAAGCAACTGTTATATAACATCATGCAGTTACTTGGAATGCTAAAAGTAAAAATGTGACAAGGTTTAATATAGGAGTAACCAGTCAAATATTATAGTTGTTAGGTTCATGGACATTGTGATGAAACATTTTATTGTCCAGAAGCAATGTTACCCATCCAAAAGGAATTTCTTCACCTTTGAAGTTGAGAAGAAAAAGTTCTAAATATGGACTGGAGTGCTTCACATTACCATTTCCCTTTAAATTTATACATCAAAATTAACATGAAAAGAACACGACAAAAATATTTGAATAAATGTACTTTGTTTCATTTCATACATGACTTTTTGTTCATTGTAAACTTGTATAATTGTATTTTATCTCACTTTATGCATGATGTATACTACATAGTATTTTACAATAAGTGAGATACGATATGGTCCCCCCAAGCTAATATTTATTATTATGCAGGTCATTATTGTTTTTCTTACAGCAAGCTCTGGCTGATCGATGGTTCCAAAAGGATCCTACAGTAGTTTCATTTGACAATAAACTACAATATTACTTCAAGACAATTGATGAAGTAGAAGCTATTCCTGTAGTGAAAGATCAGGAATGTATCAGATTATTCATGGGCCCGCTATCATCTTCTGTCAAAGGTAAACTCATTTTTGCTTGGGCTTGTGTGGTCGAGTGGGTATGGTCTCAGACCCTAGAGCTAAAAAAGTCACCTTTATTGGCCCCTGGTTGTTGGTGGAACATTAATCCCCAGTAAAAATGCCTAATAATCTCACTTTCTTAATGAATAACTGTACACCTTATACCTGGTAATGACTGAATATGTCATCTCAGTGTGTTTGTTGATGTTGTATGGTAATGTCCCATTGCACCGCCTGTATTTATATTAAAATGCTTATTTTAGAATAATTGATACTAATTATGAAGATTTTAGACTTCAGCAGTCTTTTTGTTCAGTGTTTTTTAGAATTTTCTGTTGCTTTTTTTGTATATTTTCCACAGAACGTTTCTGTTTTGGAAAGAAGAGCATTTTAAAGTCATGCAATTCTTAAGTGTTTTATACATTTGTTCTCAGATCATGCCAAACAATGGATTGCATGTCTTGGTAAACTGTTGAGGGATTCAGCCAAGGATAATCTCTTCCAGCTGAATGATAATCTAGACGTAAGTTTATGCTTACTTTTTAATCGACCGTAACAATGAGTGAAATAACACTGTGCATTTATTGCAATTTTTGTCTATGAAATATGTATATATTTTGTAATGTGTTTAATGGTTTACAGACAGTTTGAATTTTTACTTTCATTTCATTTTATCTTGTTAAGTTTTAGCTTGCAACTTATCTATGCATAGGACTTGTAATATTGATGAATGTTATTCATTACTTCATTGCTTTTGTTTTACATAAGAACAGAAAACTTAGTTAATCTGTAATCATGTTCTGACTGTTACTGCAACTCAGCCCTTTTAATTGTTTTGGGAATGAGTATCAGGTCCTTAAGGAAGGAGAAATTTGAATGAAATTGGCGAATTGTTTTGAAGTTGTCATGTGTTTTAGAATGTAACACAGTATTGGACCTAAATCTTTTAATTAGGATAATTAAAACCATAAAGCATGGCACAAGCAATTAACTTCATTTAGAAAAGGCTCATGTTTTTTTATGCGTTGAGATATTTAGAAAAGTAGGTGGAAAAATATTATTTTTAACTAGAGAAATGGGTACTTACACTGGACTCTAAAGTGGCATAAAAAGGGCTGCTGCTTTATAATTATTATGGAAACTAATTCAGTTATTTCTGTTACTTGTAGAATAAATCTGATGATTTAGACCAGACACCGAGTACACTGGAGGATCTCAAGTTTGTCTTGACAACAATCTCAGACATCAAAGCTATGTCACTGGATGTAGAGGATAAAATAAGAGATATCCAGGAACGATACAGAACATTGTCTATGTATGATATCGAGGTAAAGATTTTTTGTTCTAATTCCTTTTACTATGTGTGTCTATGAGAGAAGATAGATCTACTATGCATGTTACAGTTAAGAGTATTATTACGATTATTAGAATTTTAAGAGTTAGTTTAAGAGTCATAGAGTTATGGAAAACAATTTCAAAAAGGGGGGTACACGTATTGCTTTGCACATGTCAGTTGGTTGGTCCGTCCGTAACCAAACCTTGTCTGGGCAATAAGTAGAGAACTATTTGGCCTAAGCTCCTTGGTTGGGAGGTTGGTCATCACATGTAAATGACCCCTATTGATTTTGTGGTCAGTAGGTCAAAGGTTAAGGTCATACTATCCAGTTGGCCTTTAGGGGGCATCCATGTTTCACAAACACTTCTTAGTTTTTTTTCTTGGTATAGAATAGAAATTAATTTTGTTTGGTGGATAGATGTCTTCTCCAATAACATACTAATACATGTATTATAAGTGTTTAAACATTTCTTTGATGGGTGATATATATTTAATGGAAGATGTGTAAATCTGATAGATAGATAGATTGATAAATGTCTCTGATGTTGTATTAACATTGATAAGTTGTTTATGTTCTTCAGAGAAGAGTAAAGGTATTGCTACAACTCAGTGTTGTATAAATCATTGCAAAAGTACTTTTTTAGAATCTAACAGAACTTTATACATATAAGATATTGTGGTGTCATTTTTCTGTTGTTTATCATGCTATTGGATGGGGCTTCTTTGTGTTAGAAGGATTTATTATACAGCTAAATGAGACCACAATATTGCTGATAATATTTTACAGCAGCGATATATAGATATACATTATGATAATATTCATTGCAATTGATCACCATTTATTTGTACATAGAAAATGTCAGTCGGAGTTTTCACGGTAGTATTCATTTTTATCATTTAATATTCATCCCTAGTCAACCTTAATGTTTCTTTACTAGCTTAAACCCATTTGTTACTCTTAGAAATAAAAGTTTGACCTGATGTATAAATGATTTCCTGTTCAGATTCTCTGATTGAAATGTATGAATTAGTCTTTATGGTAAACAATGAATGTGGTTACATTTTTGGTAACATATTTAAAAAAGGGTAAGAGCTATTCATTAAAAAACTTCTTATGAGTTCTGTCATATTTTATTCAAATTCAGTTTTTATGATAAAATGCATTTTGTCACATTATCTTAAGGGAAATCATTAATGCTAATTTCTTTATGAACATACCGTAATCATCTTCAAACTCAAAAAATCTAAAATGCCCATTGTTTTTAATAATTTTTAGATAATATTTATATACTGCATGCTAAGTTATCCATTGTTTCATAATTCACCACACGTAATGCATGACTATATATATACCTAAAACTTTTTAATCTGTTTATCTTGCACCTATAAGTGTCATGATTTTATCTGAGATGTTAAGAGTGACCATTTGCAGGGGTTTTCTTTATGTTTTAGGGAAGGCGCCCGAGCCCGTAATATAAGGATGAAATAGCAGGTTGAAAAATCTCACCTGAAACCAATTTGGGGAATGAAGGAGTAAATTGAACTTTTAGGGAAAATTGCATGACTTAAAAAGAAATTTTTAGAAGGGAAGGCGTTCTGACCAGGCTACAATTATGTAATAAAGAAAACCCCTGATTTGTTTGTTAATCGATAGTGAATTAATTTTACTCGTCCAAATTAATTCTTTAATTAAAGTCAGACTCAGATGACCTGATTTTGCTTTTTTTTACTTATACATATAATGAAGTTCATGCCAGTAATGTCTGAACCTTTGCCATTTCTTTTTATTTCTTACACTCTTGAAGCTTGTAGGCTTGCAGTCAGGGATTAGGGTAAAATACTGTGAGAAAAATCATTCATGCATGTCATTGGTACTGTGTTGTATTTTTTTTTTCAGCTCTTCACACTCATCGCTAGTTTTTGAAATCTTAAATCATCCGTATGAATATATATGTAGTGTTTTTTTTAAATCTATGCAAATATGTTAATCTGGAATAGCCTTACACCATGACCTTTAATTTTGATTTACTTTCCTTCTGTTTTATCGAATCTGGCTAATATAAATATTTTAGTTGGTTTCATTTTGTGTTAATTGAACTATTTTATAAATATAAAGTATTATATAAAAACAGTAAATACAGAACTTTGAATCATATATTTTACTTACATTTTGCCATAGTCATCTGATTTACTGTTACTCATTAATTTCTCTCAGTTTTTTTTTATTATAAGCTAAATGTGATAAAAAGTGTAGTATTTTATTTTTCATAACTTTTTGTTGCTAGGTAACGGATCAGGAGAAGGAGCTACAATGGAAAATGCCTCAGATCTGGGATGAGCTTGTTTTGAAATCAAAGAACATTGATGCAACTCTGTTTGCTGTGAAGAAGAAATTCAAGGAGGTGGGTTTTATGCTTTTCTTTGATACAATTAACAATGCCAATATACAATCTACTGTTTTTCTTATTTGAGACCCATTTCTTCTTACAGCATTGAGTAATGAGACTTAACAAATATTTAAACAATACCCGTCCTTTAATTAATGCCCAACAAAATCAAAACTTGGTCTTAGCCATTTGCTTTCCTTTAAATTGAATTATACCTAGAGTCTGTCAATCTTTCAAGCAAAACCGTGATAAGTGAAAGATTTAGCATCCCAGACAGGATAATTAATACTTAATACAAAACAAACACAGACATTTTCTCCTCCTAATACTTGCCTGTCATTTCATCTATCAATCTTGTTCCTTGCTTTTTGACTATTCTTATGTACTTTATCCATTGACTGTTCTCTATCAATTTGATTTGTCCTTGCATTAATTTCAATGAATAGATTTATAATGTTATACGTATTATGACTTGTACTGTTTTTGTATAGAGGGGTTTATTTAGTCATGGAAATGGGGTAAGGTTGTAATGTATGTTGTTATTGTAAAGCTATGAAAGAGATGGTATTGTAAATTTTATTTCAGGACATAAAAATGTTTTTTTTTTCAAAAGCATGAAAATCATGACTGATAATAATTTGTTTGTGAAACATTGACATCTTCTATTATGTTGATATAATGTATGTTTACTCACTACAATAAAAATATGATTTTGATTATATTGTCGCAAAGACTTGTTGTAAGTAATGTTTCACTAAATATTGTGCATTATATTATCATATTTTTTTCACATGTTTTATAATCTTAATTTTACACATAATCATAATCACCATGTATAATTATGATATTCTTTATTTTATTGAGAGCAATCGATCCTTGTTATTTGTTTTTACTAAAATCAATTATGTTAAGGTTTTATTTAAGAACTTAGCACTGTATATTGCATATTTTTTTATAAAATAGGATTTTACCAAATGAGTCTTAGACAAAAAAACAATTTAAATTCACTATATCTATGCACATATTTATCAATATTTGTTTGTTAGATTTTAACATAAAAAAAGATATTTCTAAAGAGCAATTTTTACTTTGATATGAACATTATTAGGAAATCTTTTATATCTACCAAATGGAAAAAAACAAAAGCTCTAGCTGATCTGTGTGTAAGTAAGAATGATTGAGGTTGATTTTTTTGTATCAAAGTTTACTGTATACTAAATAAGATTTCTTTGTGCATGGAATTATTTTATGGTGTTATGTTTGATTTTTTAGATCACACAAGATCAGATTAAGGATTTCAGTAAGGAGTTGAAAGAATTCTCAGACAGGTTCTATCTGGAAGGTCCTGGTGCTGTAGGACCTAACCTTGACAAAGGTATGAAATATATACACACTCAACACAGTGATATATAACCTTCAGTTATACATTGACCGAGCAGATTTGTTATGCATATAGACCTCTCTAGTGTTCATGTATTAATTTTTGTGTCTCACCTGAAATGCCTGTCTAGATAATATTTTTAGTTGGTATCTTCTATATGACCTAGACTTGCAAATGATTCTTTCATTTTAAGCAATGGAACTTGGTGAAAAAATGAGATTCATTTAACATACACAAAATGATTTTTCTTTTTTGTTGTATATATTTGTCATATTATGTCATATTTCATGGCTTCATTTACTATAATTGCAGGAGGTACTGGTATATCAGCTTCATTGGTTTTGTTGCCTTTCTGATAATTGTTGTTATTTTGAATTTTTGAAAATTTTTGAATTTTTAAAAGTTATCAATGACATTTTGAAGCATTTTGTTAGTTCTTGTTGTTTATCTTTTGTTTTGTGTTAATAACGTTCATAAATATCACTGTTCAAGCTATTTTTTTATACAATAGCCCAAACTATATGTAGGTATGGAAAATGAACAATCAGCCACAAGTCCAAACTTGAAATTTTAAGAAAGTTCAACAGCCCGACTAGGAATTTATTTCCCCGGTACTTTGGGTTTGTGAAAAGACTGAAATATGATAAATTGATGAAATTATGTCAGTTGTATATAACATCGGTTAGTTTTTACCCAAACTAAAATGACAATAACCAATAACAAAACATTTCTCAGCATGAATCTTTCCTGTCAGGACTATGTGACTGATAGTTTTTTGTAGATTTACAGAATTAAGTTAAAATAGTCCATGTTTCGTTTGTCATATGTTGCCATTATTTGACAATATCTTTAATTGTTTTAGGTGTTGAGTTGATGAAACAATACAGAGTTGAAGTGAACAAATATGAATCTGATAGACAAGAGCTAGCTAATGCTGAGAAGTTGTTTGATCTTCCTATAACAATGTATCCTGATCTACAACAAGTACAGAAACAGATGAAAGGACTGGAGATGATTTATGCTCTATATCTAGAACAACAGGTCAGTGCAATACAAAATTGAATGAAAAAATAACAATAGTTTATGATAACTGCTCCCTCTGTTGTTTCCTGTTGATTTCTGGCTGTACAGAACATTGAACAGGAACCAGTTTACCCCTCCATGTACCAACAAAAATTGCATTCTATATGAGACTAGGTTAGATATTATATTTGTTAAATGGAACAGAATTGCTATGTAAGGTAACCTTGTGGTTGAATGGTATTATTTATATAATGTCTGTATGTATGTAGCTTTATTGTGGCTTATATTCTTCAGATTATGACTTTAATGAAAGAGTTGGTGCTAAATCACATACCATCTTCATTTTTATTATTAAATGACACATTTTAGGTATGGAATAGTCAATACATTTTTGTTGAGAATCAATATACACCCCTTTGTTTATTTATCATTTCCATCATGTTCTTGATGAAATGGAAAATATATTATTTTATTGAAAACTATTTTCTTATTTTTCTTATTTACGTAGTCTGCCAGAGAACAATGGTCTGAGACCTTGTGGGCCAACTTGAACATCCAGATTCTTCAAGACGGTATTGAAGCGTTCCTCAAGAATCTTCGTAAAATGCCGCGTGATGTTAAACAGATGCCTGTTGCTCGCTCACTTGAAGAAAAGATGAAGGAATTCAGGGATTCCTTACCTCTGTTTGTAGACTTGAAACACGAAGCACTCAGAGATCGGTATGTAATGTACTTGCTTCTGAACATAGCTTTATTTAGCTAAGTGTACACAAGTGTATGATGCTGATGATCATGTAATTTAGATCTGAGAATATATGATTTTTTATCTGACAATTTGACTGAAGATTTGGTAGCCAAAGTGTCTCCCACTATGTAATTTGGTTTATTAGATGTATACAAAGAAGAGGCTAGTACAGTTAGGTTAGCCAGAAGCTGTCTACTGTATGTAACTGAAATACTGATATAAATTAACCAAAAAAAAGAAATGAAATCAAGCTTAGACCAAAACGTTTATACCCAGATTGTCAATACTGTCAGGACATTAAAGATGTTTAATCAAGTAGATGATTGTACTTCGTATCTGCTATTTTATCTGAAATCTCTGTTCAAACATACTTCAGCCATTGGAAGGAGTTGATGACAAAGACTGGGCAGAAATTCGACATTAATCCAGAGACATTCACACTGGCCAATATTTTTGCTATGGAGTTACAGAGATACCATGAAACAATTGGAGAAATTGTCACCATGGCCAGCAAAGAAATGGGTATTGAGAAGGTATATTAATTGATATTTGTTTTGATAGAATTGTCAAATTATGGTTCTATGACAATCTTAAGTAAACCATTAAATATGAATATTAATTTTAGAGAAAAAAGGCTTTACGGTTTGTCAACAGCAAAAATGACTTTTAAGTTATGGTCAAACTTGTGAACAAAGGCCATCCTTGGGAAAGCCATAACGTCGCCTTTTTTAACAGGAGGCCTTTATTTGGAGGTCATTTGTTCTTTGAATGACAGTTTTTCAAATAATTGCCTTTATTCACAGAGTGGCCTCCATTCAGAGGTGGCCTTTCACGCTGGTTTGACTTTAACCTTCTACTTCTGCATTGAGTTTTTCATTTGCAAATTCTTCTTCTTTTGTTACATGTAAAATGCAGTTTGATCATTGATTGTGTAAAATGCTATTCATGCAGATTGTTTTGTTTGAAAGATAATTTCTCCATGTCTTTAAAAATGAGATCTCAGTCCTAATAGATATGAATTCAGATCCTGTGATTCATTTTCTCTTGTTTTTTATGCAGGGTGTGAAAGAAATTGAGGAGACTTGGAATGGTATGAAGTTTACTGTTGTACCATACATGAAGGGAACATCACACCGTGGCTTCATTCTTGGAGCTATTGATGAAATTCTACAAAGTTTGGATGACAGTTCCATGAATTTACAGAGTATGTCAGCTTCCCGGTTTATTGGACCTTTCTTGAACAGTGTACAGAACTGGGAGAAGAGTCTGTCTCATATTTCTGAAGTTTTAGATGTAAGTCATGTGTTATTCTTTAGATAAAACAAACAAGTGCATTGTGATTTGTATTAATTTAATATGCCTTATATTTTCAATCAAAGTGTATTCGATACTGTTGAATTTGTTTACATTTTCATTCTGTATGTTGACTGAAAAACATAATTGAACCAGGCAAAATATTACTGGCTCACACTGTATATCTACTTGGAACAGAATTTTCATTTTAAAAAAGCGTTTAACTAGACATTGGGGTGAGTAATACCCTTAACTCACCAGTTCTTTTAAAAAAAGATTTGCGGCAGGAATGATTTCTGACATTTTTTCATATCAACAGCTGTGACAAACTTGAATATATGAAAAATTTGAGAAAAATATATTTTTTTTAGTAAAACTTGTTTATTTTTGTTCAGGTATGGATGGTAGTACAGAGAAAGTGGATGTATCTGGAAGGTATCTTTATTGGTGGTGACATCAGATCACAACTTCCAGAGGAAGCCAAAAAGTTTGATCAGATTGATAAAACATTCAAAAAGGTATTTTTTTAGTTATTTCTGTCCAGCCAATTTATCCTAGCTTATGAAAGTAGTTAGTGTATTTTTTAATCTATTTGGCAGATTTTTGAAAACCTGTTCTGACTGATTGTTGTAGCATAATTTAATAGTTTTGAAGAATGAACTGATGATTTACTGATTTACTGGTTTTCTCTTTAATGTGTGATCCTTTTAATCAATCATTGGCACTGAGATGTGCAATAAAAGTATCTTGGTGCACTGTTTAACTAGATTTGTTCTTGTTGAACCAATTTAAAAGTTGAACTCTGAAAATTAAAAAGTCATGACTGTAACAAAAAACAAACTGATATTTTCAGATTATGAATGACACACACAAAGTACCAACAATCAAGTTGGCTTGTCATGCTCAAAATCGTCTCCAAGATTTGGAATCGCTTAGTACTGGTCTGGAAAAATGTCAGAAATCACTGAATGACTACCTCGACTCCAAGAGAAATGCCTTCCCAAGATTCTTCTTTATTTCTGATGATGAATTGCTCAGTATTTTGGGTAGCAGTGATCCAGAATGTGTGCAGGAACACATGATCAAGGTAATTTTGTTTTCATTGGTGTCTAACTAGGATCATATGTGGACTTTTTCCCATCTTTAATTGTGAAGGAATACATTTTGGCTAAACATGGGTAGATCTTACAACTTTCCATAAGCCAGCTAACCGGCTTCCTGACATGTGATTTTTTTCTGTTCTGGAAAGGGAATTGTACTCACAGTGGTGAGGGGCTAGTGATTACTAGTCAGGGATTAATGTATGTCCAAAATTGGTAATAAGTCAATATAAGATATATATATATATACATGACTGTTTTGATTTATTTGATTGAATCATAAATTGTGTTGATTACTAACTTTTGTTTTCAAAAAATTTCTTGGCAGATCGAAAACTTTAATTTCATAATTTATGTTATTGATTGATAACAGGAATTGAATAATTGTTTGGTGAACTCAGTTAAACAATAGATATCATCTGATATATATGAAAGATTTGAAGGTTTGTAGGACATTAAAGAAATGACTAAACTGTAGATTATCTTAAATCCTTTGAATAATCCAATGATCTTGGTGTATTCTTACAGATGTACGACAACATTGCATCATTGAGGTTCTCTAAAGGTAACAACAATGAAACATTGGCCACAGCCATGATATCTGCTGAAGGTGAAGTCATGGAGTTCCGTACCCACGTAGCAGCTGAAGGACGTGTGGAAGATTGGATGACTAATGTACTGGATGAAATGAGAGCCACTAACAGACTGATAACAAAAGAAGCTGTATTTTTCTACTGTGAGAATAAATCAAGGTAGTCAGGCTTGAAATTCATTCATTATTATACAATTCTCTCCATGTACAGAATTGCTGTGGTCAGAATGATATTTTTATATCTCAACAGTCTTACAAATGAATTTATTATTTTTATTCTTCATTCAATTGAATTTCTTCCCAAACAATTCTATGTACTAATTTAAAGCAAAATGGCGACTAATATAAGTTTTGTATGTACTAAATTTAAGGTCTTTTTTAGGGCATATTTTTTTCACTATCGGTATTCTCCTTTTGTGCAAATATTTTTTTATTTTAAACTCTTTGTTTTGAGTTATTTTCTTTTACATTTTTTCCTTGTTTATGATAAAATTGAAATGCAGTTTTGTGTTTTTTTCTTAGTAAGATATCTGTGCATCTGAAGTTTGTTTATATTTTAGACAAATTAAAATAAGACTAAGTCAGTATAACAGGTACTAGGTGAAAGAATGTTGTACTTCATTGTTGTAAATGTTATCACAAGTTCTAGATCTCCACATCGTTCAATCACAAATGTTGAATGTATATGTGTACACTGTAGCAATTTCATTTAAAATACAAAATATGTGGTGTCACACTGCAAAAGGTTTTAACCCTTATAATGCATGATCCAAAACTGCGAAGTTTTTGCCACCATGGTAGATTCAGACCAGCCTGAACATCCATGCAGTCCGACCTGCGGCCCTTAACTGTTTGGTGACTAACTTCAAAATTTTCATTGTGTATCTGTTGAATTGATTAGGGACCGTTTCAAAGTGGAAGTTGGAAATCGAATAAGGAAATGTAGCAGGTTAAGGGTTAAGTCTTCACTAAATTCTGCAAAATCAAAAAAGAATATGAAAGAGTTTATATAGTTGTCTCCCTTTGTGGATTAATTTACTATCAGTTTCAACACTAATGACAAATTCCATTTTATTTCAATTGAGACATAGGCTAATTATCAAAGATATTATATTAGTCATTTTGTGATGTTTATATATTGGGAGTTAATAATTAGTTCATATTTTGAAGCATTTAAGTGTTACAAGTTCAGAAATATTGAAACTTACCTGCTGTTTCAATTTATGCTCATGAAGTATCACTTATGTCTAACTTTGCACTCTGTATAAGTATTACACAATCTTTATTGCTGATTCCTGTGTTGTAGGGTGGATTGGATGATGGGATATCAAGGTATGGTTTGTCTCGCCGGTAACCAGGTCTGGTGGACATGGGAAGTTGAAGATGTATTCCAGAAAGTTAAGAAAGGAACTAAAACTGCTCTGAAAGAGTATGCCAAGAAACTTCATGGACAAATTGATGAACTTGTCATGACTGTAAGTCTTGGTCCGAGCTTATAAAACTTTCATGAAGAGTTGAATTTAATGCATTTACCAGTAGTCTTGATTTATAGCAGTCAGATTATCACCTTCTAAATCAATTGGAAGTGTTAATTTACTTTCCAGTAGTAACCAACTTTAAATGAGAGAATTTTGAATTTACAAAAACGTATTTGTTAATAGGAAATAAATGATATATGTAAGTATACTGAATATTGTTTGAAGTATTTAATTCTACATTTTATTTATTTCAGGTTCGTTCTCCATTGTCTAAGAATGACAGAGCAAAGTTTAATGCTGTACTTATTATTGATGTACACTCCAGAGACATCATAGACAGTTTTGTCAGGGACAGGTTTGTATACATTTTCATATTCAGCATTGTGATATCATGCGCTTGAAGTTATGTTCTTCTTTGTCGAAATGGAGATAGGCCCTCCTTGCATTTACCCTTTCAATTCTGAATTAGTGAATAAGTGACTGTGAAAGTCAAGTTGTTGCAGAGAAACAAATACACACACAGATCTTGCCAGTAGCTCTCCAGCCTTGTTTTCTCTGTACTGAACTAACCAGGGGAGACAAATAATAATAATTTTGAATGTATTTCTCAATTAATTTGTGTTTTAATCCAATTTTTTCATTAATACAGGGATGAAATTTGCAGATTTCCTTTTTTGGGGGAATCTCAAGGGGTTCATTATCAGACTCTTAGCACCAAAGAATTATGCTGTTGGGGTCTTCAAAAATACTAAATTCCAGGAGCTTTGCCCCACTGATCCCCTAACAACTAAAATTTCTGGTTTTTCAGTTTTGCAAACTTGCAGTCATGTTAATGTAAAATTCTTACTTTCAGTATTATGGATGCCAATGAGTTTGAGTGGGAATCTCAGCTGAGATTTTACTGGGTGAAAGAACCAGATGAACTTATTGTACGACAATGTACTGGAGAGTTTGGTTATGGTTATGAATACATGGGTCTCAATGGTCGTCTTGTCATCACACCACTTACTGACAGAATCTACCTAACACTAACCCAGGTAATTAAGAGTTCATTTTGTAGACATACTTGTATGTTCTTGTTGCACATATTGTATGGTATGAGAAACCTTAAAATATACTAAAATGATGTTTAAATGTAATGTATCTTCATAAATATGAAACAAAGATAGGGTTAAATACGTTCAGAGCTTTTCTTTAATGATTTAGTCTGTAGTACTTATTCTTTCAATAATTCAGTAATATAACATTGACATTAGGCCATCCTGAAAAAATAGTGGTTTTAAGTTAGGCAAAATTTGAAAAAAAATTTGGTTTTGGGTTTTTAAACCAGTCAGTCGCATCTCTACAAACTTTTTTTCAAGATGGCCTTATATGATATGAATATTTATAATATATAGCAGTGGCTTATCTTTCCCTGAACGAGTAATTTAGCATGTGTCATCTTTCTATGTTGTAGGCGTTGTCAATGCAGCTTGGTGGCGCCCCAGCTGGACCAGCTGGTACTGGTAAAACAGAGACTGTCAAAGATTTGGCAAAGGCTCTTGGTCTGTTGTGTGTTGTCACCAACTGTGGTGAGGGTATGGACTTCAAGGTGTGTTCTCAATTCTTCCAGTGTATATTGTACTCTAGATTTTTGTTTTGATTCTAAAAATGTTTTCCTTTCAAGATTTCAGTCATCTTATCATGCAATGTTGTAAGAGACATCCACTGCTACTGCAAACCGTCTCTGGACATAAATATACTTTTCCCATTAAAAACATCATAGACTATTAGACACATTGACTTTGACTTGGTGTTACAAGTGAGCTATATATTCAATGGCTTGAATTGTGATTGAGTTCTTGTATCTATTTCAGGCTGTAGGTAAGATCTATTCTGGTCTGTGTCAGTGCGGTGCTTGGGGATGTTTTGATGAGTTCAACCGTATTGATGTATCTGTGCTGTCTGTCATCTCTACACAACTGAAAACCATTCAGAATGCTCTGATTCTGAAACTGAAAAGGTTTCATGTAAGTATCATGTCAGAGGTTGTTGTGAACGTTAGTTTTTAAAATACGAATATAGGGACTCTACCTAATGAATGATAAATTCGCCATTTCTGTTAAGAATGAGATGTAGTTCCCAGGGCTTGACAGATTTACTTGTCAACTCATGATAAGGAGATGAAATTGACTCAGGGTGATTATAAATTGCTGGAAAACTTATGTTAAATTTCTTAGCTTGTTGCCCAGCAGGATGAGTAGTCTGAAAAATTTTGTTGAGCCCTGGTTCCTTTAAATCAATTCTTTATTTTCTTACTTATAGATCATTTTACTTTACTACTTCAACAAAGAGAGGCATGCAGGACTGTATACCTGTATTTTCATTTATTTTCGTTGAGCTCAGTTTTCGTGGTTTTTACTAAAATGGTTATTTGTGGGGACATAAATTTGTGGTGATTTGATTTTGTGGATGAGCTGACTCACGAAATCCCCGAAATTAAATCCCCAATGAAAATGAATGATTCCTCAGTATCTTATTAATAAACTGATTTTATACATATTGTTCCCAGTTATTCAAAGAATATACATTTTAGATTTATTATTCATCATGAACTATATTCTTATTACAGTTTGAAGGTGTAGAAATCAACATAGATCTTAGAGTTGGTATTTTCATCACTATGAACCCTGGTTATGCTGGACGTACAGAATTACCAGAATCTGTGAAAGCATTGTTCAGACCTGTGGTCGTAATCGTACCTGATTTACAACAGATTTGTGAAATCATGTTGTTCTCTGAAGGATTCTTGTTAGCCAAGGTAAAGTATTATATTATACAGTGATTTGTACAATTAAAAAAAAAAAAATTTAAAAAAAGTATTTACATCTTTTAGTTGGTGTATGCTTAAAATTATTTTAACAAACATCAATTTAAGGGTTTTTGTCATGATTAATTTTGGTCTTTAATGAGATGTGAATTGCATAAGTTCAATCAGTAAACTTAGTGCATGGTGGCACAGCAGTTGTTTTTGTTTTGGCATATTCTAGTAATAACTTTTATCCCAATTTTCAAATGTGGTTTAAATCGTTAGTGCGAACTTATTTTTTTAGAATGGATTTTCAATGATTTTTTACAGACATTAGCCAAAAAGATGACAGTATTGTACAAGCTAGCCAAGGAACAGTTGTCTAAGCAGTACCATTATGATTTTGGTTTGAGAGCTCTTAAATCTGTATTAGTGATGGCTGGAGAGTTGAAGAGAGGATCACCAGATCTTCATGAAGTAAGTCAATTTTTGTCAGTTTTCATTGCATGTACCTTCTATTAGTGTGTAAAAATTAAGCACAATTTTTTTCATACATTGTTGTGTGAAAATTGATTGTTAATATTACACTATGTCTGATGCACATTCAAACCAGTGTTTGTGGCTACCTCTGAGTAAAGGCCACACTGTGAATAAAGTTAATTCTTTTAAAAATAGTCATTGGTTAATTAGAACAAATAATTATGACCTCAGAATAAAGGTCACCTGTTTCCTGGATTTTTACTTTGGCTTTATTGACACCTCTGAATATGCTGCTTTGATGGAAAATATTGAATGTTTTTATTTTAGGATGTTGTACTGATGAGAGCTTTGAGAGATATGAACTTACCTAAGTTTGTATTTGAAGATGTACCATTGTTCTTAGGTCTGATTGGTGATTTATTCCCTGGGTTAGACTGTCCTCGTGTCAGATATCCAAACTTCAACGATGCTGTCGAGGCTATCTTAGAAGAAAATGGTTACATGCTCTTGCCTGTACAGGTATGAAGACTGAAGTTTATATAATAAAACTAAATAGAAATGTAGAATGTAACATACACACGTAACATATAACATAAAGTTATAAACTTGATATATTCATGAAGTCTATCTTCCAAGGTTACACTCGATAATTTACAAAACTGAATCTTATCTTATATATTAATTTAAGTAATCTAAGTGCAATTTTGGGTTGCAGGAAGAACTGCAGACAAGAAGATTTCTGAACCAGTGCTCACATCTTCCAATATCGTAAATACCGTTGTTCTTTGTGTACACTGTTTGAAATTTCTTATGATTTGATTCTGTGTATTTTAAATGTAACATTTTGATGTAGGTGGACAAGGTAGTACAGATGTATGAAACAATGATGACACGTCATACAACTATGATTGTTGGACCAACTGGTGGTGGTAAATCTGTGGTTATTAACACACTAGCCCAAGCACAAACAAGGTGAGTAGATTCAGCATTAAGTTTTATGTTTATTTGTCTGGACTCTTTGTAAACTGTGAATTTTGTTGTGTTGTTAAGTACTTTTTAAGGCCTATATCTTTTTATTTGATACTGGTTAAAGTGGTTACAGCATTGGTCTACTGATCTACTGAGGTTGTGAGTTTGAACCCCGGGCAAGGCTCACCCTTTCCATGACAAATTTGACTGAAGATATTACATCCTATGTTAAATTGTCCTCCACCTCTAAATTATGTGGGGTAGCTTGGTAGTGGCTTGCTGATAGAATGTGGTTAGTACTGGTTAAGGCCTAAATGAAGTTCAGGGAAGCTGGTTAGGATAACTGCCAGCCAAGATAAGACTGAAATAATGTTGAAAATGGCGTTAAGTCTGATGAAATGAATAAATGATTCTGGTTACCTGACCTACCCTAATTTTTCCCATGATACTAGACATTTTATTAGACCAGAGGAACAGTACACCCAATATATACAGTCTTTATGCTTATTTACAATCCCAAAGCCTAGGGCTAGTCAATTTCTGTGAACTTCTTTGCTTGTGAACTTTCTCAAAACTTTGCATTCAGGCTGTAAGGAAACTGTTTATTTTCAATAGCCTACATAAAATTTGGGCTATTGCTGTAAAATAGTTAGTTCGAATACTGTATGTGTTATAATTCATTTTCGCAGATTGGGAACACATACAAAGTTGTTTGTCATCAATCCTAAAGATCGTAGTGTCATAGAACTGTATGGTATACTCGATCCTGTCACTCGTGACTGGACAGATGGTCTACTTTCTAACATCTTCCGTGAAATCAATAGACCTACCGATAAAAATGAGAAGAAGTACATCGTGTATGATGGAGATGTTGATGCATTGTGGGTAGAAAACATGAACTCTGTCATGGACGACAACAGGTTGATGACACTCGCTAACGGTGAAAGAATTCGTCTACAGAAGCATTGTGCTATGTTGTTTGAGGTGTGACTTATTTCTATTTGAATATTCTTATCACGTAAACATAAAACTTCATGTGGGTTTTGCAACCTATGTTTACATGCGTGATAGTCTGGGAAAAAAAATATGTGTATTTACAATGAAATTAGAATTTTCTGTGTACATCATGTCATTTTTATGTACCAACAATCTTTTGCTTATTATACAATTTCCAGCTCTGTACAATGCTGAAATAATCAAAAAGATATGTCGGATGGTCAGACATACATGATTTAGTCTTTTAAGCTCTAAGCTATGTGCATACCGGTAGAGATTTTAATTTGCAATATGTTATATTTTACAGGTGTACGACTTGCAGTATGCATCCCCAGCCACTGTATCTAGGTGTGGTATGGTCTATGTTGACCCTAAAAATTTGGGCTATGAGCCATTCTGGAAGAAGTGGGTTAATACTCGCACTACAAAGATAGAGAAAGAAAACTATAATAGACTGTATGAAAAATATATACCATCATTGATTGATATGGTAGTTGAAGGTATCATAGACGGACGTCAAGGAGAGAAAATGAAAACCATCATACCAATGACGAACTTGAATATGGTATGTATTACATATTTCCTTCCTACATTTAACAAGTCTACATTAATTGTATATCCTGTCAATCCATGATTGATTTATTGTGATATAAATACAAAATTGTTATAATATTAAAACTCACTCCCCCGCCCCCTCGTGTTGGTCTAGTTTTAATTTTCTATATGCCGCTTTGAAAACTTTTCTAAAGGAGTTTGTTGCATTTCTAAGTACCTTCCTGTTTTAAACTTTAAGTTTACCAAAAAAAAAACGGTGTACAGTCTTAATGTATAAATTAATTTTAGTAAGAAATTTGAACAGGATGTATTTAATAGCTCTCAGTCATTATGTACAGATAGATTTCTTCATGTTAATCTATCAGGAATAGGATGATAGTTTATTATCAAAGAATAAAAATTGTCCAATAAATATATGTTGACTGTTTACCTCCTCAGATAACACAACTTTCACACATGTTGGACTCAATCTTAGTAAAAGAGTTACAGGAAGCTGATGAATTAGAAGCTGTATTTGTACAATCACTTATCTGGTCTATTGGGGCTGGACTTTTAGAAGATGGTAGAATCAAGTTTGATGCTCAAGTCAAAGCTCTTGCTGCTATGCAGAACGTCACTGATGACGAGAAAGTCTTTGCAGGATTAGGTTTGTTATTCATTCATTCTTTATCTATGATGTTTTGGAAAACAACAATGCACCTTTTTGCTGTCAGGTCATTTTCTATCTGCAGTATATCTGCTAAACGTTCAATATTGATTGCTCTGCCAAAAGGCCTTTGAAGTTGGAATGAATTACTGTATTTTCATTTATTTTCGTTGGGCTTAATTTTTGTGGTTTTTACTAAAATGGCTAATTCATGGGGACGTAAATTCGTGGATTTTGATTTTTGAAAAAAAGCCTTATCTCTGCATTTAAATTCGTGGGGATTTGATTTCGTGGATGAGCTGAACCACGAATTCCACGAAATTAAATCCCCAATGAAAATTAATGATTCCACAGTATTTGATTAAAAGGAAGTACATTTTATATTCCCACTAAATACCCCCACCCATTTCATGATTCACAATAAATGCCTTCAAAATCTTTCAAATTGCATGTGTCTTAAATTTATCAAGCAATGACTCAAAAAAGCAAATAAAACATTAAGTAATATATATGCTCCCTGGGGACATGAATCAGAAAATGACTTTTAAATATTACATAGGTTCAGTATGGTGGTTTTCACAGATAGAGAAAATTACCCATGAATACCAAATTAGTTTAATTTTTATTACTTTTTCATTCTAGGGGAGCTGCCAACAACACAGCCAACATTGTATGAATACTACTGGGACATGGACCAGAAAAAATGGATTCCATGGACAAAACTGGTTCCCAAATATGTACATGCTCCTGAACGAAAGTACAATGAGATCCTGGTACCAACTGTGGATACCGTGAGAACAACATGGATTCTAAACCTGATGATTCGTATAAAACGTCCAGTTGTCCTGATTGGAGAGACTGGTACTTCAAAGTCTGCTACCATTGGAAACTTCCTCCGTACTTTGGATCAAGAGTCTCATGTAAGTTTTTATCTAATCAGTCTTACTTTATGCAAAAAACATCACAATAAAGCTATCCTTTAAAAATTATTACGTGACCACCTCATTCAAAAACTCGAATGAGAGGACGCTTGTTGGGTACAGGGAACAATAGGTAACAGTGAATTCTATTCATTGGGTCTGTTTTCTTGGGTGCTTTACGGGTCTTGTTGGGTACAAAAGAACAAAAGAAATACCCAACAAATGTCCATTTGTAGGAAAGTCTGTCCGTCTGTTCAAATTTTGGTTTCGGAGCTATTACTCATTTTAAGAGAGAAATATTTTATAGATTGGTTTCATTATTCTACATGAAGGAGTATTATAATGAAATACAGGTCAAGTTTATTTCTGTTAAAATCCAAACATTTTCACAGGAGTTATGGCCCCTTTTGTGTTTCCTCTCAGTGGGAACATTCGTGTCCTTCAGATACATTTCTAGTTTTTTTTAAATTTTGATTTATGTTGTGTTCTATTGTATTACAGTTACTATTGAACATGAACTTCTCCAGCAGAACTACATCTTTAGATGTACAGCGTAACTTGGAAGCTAATGTTGAAAAGAGAACAAAGGATACATATGGTCCACCTCCAGGCAGACGTCTTCTTATCTTTGTAGATGACATGAACATGCCCCAAGTAAGTTGAACACGGTTCTTGTATCATAGCAAACTTGAGAAAGCATGCATACATTTACTGATTTATTATTTACTTGAATGGTGATTCTACTCTAATGTTGAAAGTCTTGCTTTTATTGAAGAATCAACATTGCAAATTGTTTGTGTTGTTGATGCTGGAGTGGAACCATGAAGTTATAATAAACATTGGGCCTTGCATTTGAATATACTTTTAACTTTGTGGTAATTGTCTTTATTGCTTTGATAATTCGCATGATTTGTGATGTTCTGCATCGCTGTTTGTGTTGTTAAACACATTTTTTTATATTTTGCCTTTTAGTATATTGACATAAAATTAGTCCATTTATGCCACTAAATGATAGAACCATGCTACAATATTTTATAATTACTTCAGGTTGATACCTATGGAACTCAGCAACCTATTGCTTTGTTGAAACTTTTGTTGGAGCGTGGTGGTTGTTACGACAGAGGCAAAGATTTGAATTGGAAGAACATGCGTGATATTGGTTACCTGGCTGCTATGGGTAAAGCTGGAGGAGGTAGAAATGAGACAGATCCTAGATTTGTGTCGTTATTCTGTGTGTTCAACATGACTTTCCCATCAGAGGAGTCGTTGTTCCATATTTACAACTCTATACTGTCTGGCCATGCTCAAGCATTGTCACCAGAAATCCAGGGAATAGTATCCACTATCACAAGAATGACTATGACACTGTACAGGTTTGTTCTCTTCCCTGTACACTCAAGATAAGATCTCAGTTAATGATTAGTTTGATTAAATTGCGATAAAACAAGCTTGGTCAATAGATAATTGAAAAATTGTGATAAATCATACTCAGTCAATAAATGGTTGATAAAAATTGTGATAAAAATTGTTTGGTCTCTGAAAAAAATATCTAAGTTTGATTCTTCAAGTTAGTTTGACTAAATATCCATCAATTGCTGCATGCTGCATGTTATGCCTTTGTGTAGAAATTTATTTTTAAAAATTTGTACTGTTTAATGTAAAAAAATATGGATTGTTAGTGAAACAAGTTTGATATGTCTTCCTTTGGATTGTAGCAAAATTATAAAGGACTTGCCACCGACTCCGTCAAAGTTTCACTATATTTTCAACTTACGAGATTTGTCTCGTATCTACCATGGTATGTGTTTGACAACATCAGATAGATTTACAAAGGTAGAGCAGATTTTGAGAGTCTGGAGAAATGAATGCCTGCGTGTCATCAGTGACAGACTGATTAACGATACAGACAAAAATTATCTTCATGTAAGTAATGATACAGTCACATAGTTGTTCTTTATTGAAAAAAAATGTATTGAATTACATACTGGGTAAGTTATAATAAAGATTGTGGTTGTTCAACATGTGCATTTTGAGTTTTAATAATGAGATTTGGTATAATTCATGTTATGCTGATGGAAAATTAGTGTCTCCGGGATGTCATCTAGTGAAGTCAACTTTAATCTACTATAATTGAATACTAAGTGCAACCTCTTTAAAGCATCACCCTTTGGGAGTAGCAACATTATGTTGCTGTTGAGGTGTTGCTGCTCTAGAGAGGTTAAATTGATAATTAAATAGTGCAGAGGAAAAAATCATGCTGTTTTTGAAGGGAGGTTGTTGCTCAAGAGAGGGCTGCTCTGGAGAGGTTGTACTGTAGTTTAAACTTTATATTGAATGTACTGATTTTTATTTCATTTTTGTTTTCAGGAACAATTGAAGGAGCTTCTGGATGATAACTTTAAGACCCACACAGAGTATGCATTAAGGAGTCCATGCTTGTTTGGTGATTTCCGTACTGCTCTAGAAGAGAGTGAACCCAGATTGTATGAAGATATTCAGGACTATGATGCGGCTAAAGCTCTCTTCCAGGAGGTAATTATTGTCAATAATTTGTCTGTGATGACTGAATACTGGCTTTGCACTGATTGAGGAAAACTAAAAAAACATGATTTTTTTCATTCCGTCATCTTAAGTGACAAACAGTCCTGTTTTAATCAAAAATTTTGAGATTTGTTTTCAATTTTTACAATCTAGGTTTTTTTATGTTGTAATAGAAGATGTGATGAAATTTAATTTCACTAAGAAGTAATAAATTTGGTGAATGTTAACTACTGTTTTCAGATTGCTGAAGAATACAATGAAAATAATACTCCAATGAATCTTGTATTGTTCGACGATGCTTTGGAACATTTAACTCGTATACATCGTGTTATCCGTATGGATCAAGGTCACGCTCTACTGGTCGGTGTCGGCGGTAGTGGCAAACAGAGTTTGTGTAAATTGGCATCATTCACTGCTGGATGTGAAGTGTTTGAGATTCAGTTAAGCAGAGGATATGGGGAGCAGTCATTCAGAGACGATTTAAAAGTATTATATAATAAACTTGGAACTGAGAATAAGAAAATGGTCTTCTTGTTTACTGATCAGCATGTGGCTGAGGAAGGTAAGTATCGTGAATTATATTAATTCTTCATTTATTTTAGGGCTTTTCTTTATGTCTTGGGGAGGGCCTTAAACCAATAAGGGTAATGAAATTTCAAGGAGTAAATTGGAAATTTGGGGAAAATTGCATGATTTCAAAGAAATTTTCAGAGGGGAAGGCACCCTTTACAGGCTTCAACTATATAATGAAGAAAACCCCTGCATTTTAGATTCTATCTTACCTGATATGACTATGTTTTATTGATAAATCTTCCTCATTTCATGGCTTGTTTGTTAAGTTTTGTTCTTTTAGTTAAGTTCTCATGATAAGGCAGTAGTATTTCATGTGTTTTATTTCCCTGTAATGAAATATCAACTGTAATTGAAAACATTACCAAAATTTATCATCAGTTGACTAAAAAAAAAGGAACTGTATAAATGATAAATATGCATTGACTGTATGTTACAAATTAAGCTGACTTGTCTCCAGTCAAATATAGAAATTTATATATTCCCAGTGATTTTTAGCTCCGCTATTTATGAAGAAAAAGTCAAGCTATTGTGATCACTATGGCATCTGTGTCAGCATCTGTTAAAATCTTTAATGTAGCTCATAACTCAGAAACTGTAAGAGGTAGCAACATGAAACTATAGGTGGATAGATATCACTGAGGTGGTGAATAGGCAAGTGTTGGCACCACTTGCGGTACTCTTGTTTTTTGTTCGCACTTGTTTCTCAGCCTTTTTTGTTTCAATGTTTTGTCTACAGATTTGTATGATTCATGTTATGTTTCTGTGTTGTTTCAGGTTTCCTTGAGAATATTAACAACATGTTAACATCAGGTATGGTACCCGCTTTGTACCCAGATGATGAAAAAGAACAAATCATTGGAAATGTAAGCAAATTGTCATTTGCCTCATCCCTTAACATTACATTATATTCTTTCTGTTTAGTTTTGATATATTTGCTTTAAATCTATGCAATGACTATGATAATGATTTCAATGTGAAAAAGTTATTTTATGTAATTTTTAGAAATTTTCTTTTATTGATAGATATTTTTGCTTTTGAAGTTCAACGAAATTTTCTTTTAATGTTACATACTATAAAGTGCATTTGAAATATTTAAAGCATTTGTTAAATTATGCTTTCAAAAGACTATAATTACTCTTGTTCAATGTGCCAGTAATTATCTATCCTTAGCTAATGTTAGACAGACGGGTACATGTATACAATTGTTGTAATATTGTTGACTATTCATGATGATAAGATGTTGTAGTATAGAGATATTCAATAGATAATGTTGTAATTTAACAGTATGCTTCAGTAGTTGGTAATATCATTGTCAAGTACTGTCTTTGTCCAAAAAATTCATAGCAAGCTTGATCAAAAAGCTGATTTATTCATAAAGTCTCTGAATGCATATTGTATTGGCTAATTCCTGAATTACTATTGTAATTTGATCAAATATGAAATATGATATATACCAGACCAGATAGTCTAACCTGTGTTAGCAGTCCTCTCCAAATAGAGGCCACCTTGTGAGTAAAGGTCATTCTTTGAAAAAAACAACATCATTGATTATTTAGAACAAAATGACCTCTAAATGAATGTATGATGGTACTGTAACATGAGAGATTTATAGCTGCAGTTAGTTAGAATCACAATACCTGTATGATATGTTGTGCTTTATATGTTTATGGTGTAGTAATGACCTACTCTGTGCATCACCTGAATGTTTTTTTATCCAAAATCAAAAAGTGACATGGGTTTTAAGCAAAGATAACATTAATCTGATTAAAAAAAAATACAATCAGAGTTTTACTTCTATTTTAATACTGGGATTAAATCTGTATGTAATTGAACATTTGTATGGAAATATAATGCAATTTTTCTGTTTCTCAATTATTAACTGAGATGAATTTCTTAATATCCACTTTATAAAACTGAATTCTTGGAAAAACCCAAATAAGTTGATTAATTCTTAAGTTTTACAATACTTACAATAGATCTACACAAAGAAACTGAGTATTCCATAGAGATGTAAGATTGAATTTATTAAAGTCTATCTGGTAATCAACCAAGTGTGTTTTTATGATTTTCTTCAAGTGCTATAAATTACAAGGTGAATATTTAGAAATTTGGCTTGGTGTAGTTGTCACTTCTACGTTATGAATTTACTATACATGATATTATGTAAATGTAATTGATTGCATTAATAAAATAGTCATGATTTGTGATAGAATACTTTTTAGGGTAAGGCATTTAGTTCTGTAAATTATTTGGTGTTATGATGAGATTTACTTTTGTTTTATTTCATCAGATTCGACAAGAAGCAATGGCTGCCGGATCTGGACACGTTCGTGAAAGTATCTGGCAGTACTTCGTTACTAAATGTGCAAACAATCTACATATTGTTCTGGCTATGTCACCTGTTGGAGATGCACTAAGAACCAGGTGTAGAAATTTCCCAGGTATAAAGTTAGACATCTATTTTTCACTTCAAATCATTTGTTCCTCAGGTTTTAACATGTGTATTTCACAAGATAAGAATCCAATTTTGAAAATAATTGTTGTAGTACTAAAAGCCACAAAGTTGTGAAATTTGTGTTTAGCATTAAAGTAATAATTGAAGGCATTAACTACTTTATCACATCACTGATAGAGGGTTGTGGGTTCGAGCCAAGCTACCGAACATGTCTGTTCATGTGAGAAAGTAGGCAGTTGCTTACAGAGGATGGGAGTCTAGTACTGGTTCTTCCCAGGAATGATGGTTAGGTGAACTGTCTGCCTCATATGACTCAGACTATTGAAATGGGGCATAAAACTCAAACAAGCAAACAAAAACTTTATCGCATTTTTATACAGAAGTTATGAATTTGATATATTGATGTTTAAAATGGCACAAATAATGGGAAGTTAATGTTAATAGCTCATGAATTTTAATCTAGCTGTTGTATTTTAGGTATGGTGAACTGTGCTAATATTGATTGGTTCTTCCCATGGCCAGAGCAAGCTTTGTATGCTGTAGCCAGCGTATTTATCTCCCCTGATGTGAGTATAAACATTTATTTTACATTTCCTTGTTAAGCAATGGTGTGATAATTTATTGTTGCTGAACCAGAAGCATTACTGATTGTGATGTTCTTGTTTGTAGTTTAAAATTCATCTATTTTCAGTGGTTGACCTTTTTTGTTAAAGCACTAGCCCAAGCTATAAGTGGGCTTTAAAAAAGATTACTACTTATTTGCAACTTTATTAGAAATTCATTAGCCCAAATAGAAATTTACTAGCCATTGGCTTGGGGCTAATTTGGTTAGTGCAAAATTCATATTTTTACAAGTTGTCTACATGCAATTATCTTTAGTACATAACATTTTACCGTATATGGTTTCTTGGTGACTTGAAATATTTACAGACACAGGGAATGTACTTGGGTAACTTTCCTCGTCGAGTAAGTTTAGTATTGTGGTAACTTTGTGCTCTAAAGATTGTCATGATTGCATTACATGTGCTTTGAAACATTGTGTTGTGACACAAAACATTGTACATTTGTACTGGCAGTTTAATCACATGACCAGTAGAATCCAAGCTGTCCAGTCCTAATTTACGTAAAATTCTTCTTACTTGTGGTATCACAGGTTTTATGTGAGAGAAGAGTAACAGATGTTGGGGACATTGTTAAAATATTTATTTAATGAGGTTGTTGGTGAACATGACCCGTTAACTTCTTTCAAACTTCTCATTTTGACTCCTTAATTCACTTGTTAAGGCCTAAATTAAAAATATGATTGTTTGCCCTTTACTGACCCTAAATTCTAGAAGAGGGTGGTAGGTAGGAGGTATTAAAAGTTTTTTTTCTGAATTTGACCTTTACCTAGCATGAAATTATACGTCTATCTAGAAGCATTTTATAGCCATTTTCTCCCAGATTTTGCAATATTTTTTTTAGTAGACAGGACGTTTTCGGGTCAGTTGGTAAAGGGCAGACAAACTTAATTTCGATTTAAGTCTTACTGCAATGACATGCTATTGCATGACGTTGTGCAGTAAACTATGTAAGTAAGTAATGTTTCCAGATACCAGCATACCTCTTCAGACATAGAATTAAATACTATTTAATTATTCAGGCATGGGATTGAGTTTGCTATGATAAGAAATTGGTTAGTTCACCACATTCCTATCATTTGTGAGGCTCAAGTTTACCTTTGCCATCATCCAATGTTTTGTAGAATCCCCTGATCTCAGAGAGTCAACGTGACAATGTAGTGGAACATATTGTACTTGTACATATGAGTGTTGGAAACTACAGTAAACTGTTCTTGCAACGACTCAGGAGAAGCAACTTTGTGACACCAAAGAATTATCTGGACTTTATTAATACATACCTGAAATTATTACAAGACAAAGATGACTTCATTCAAGCTCAGGTAAATTTTCTCTTTTATTAAGTTCTCCTAATGGATGAAATTCCAATACATTCAAACCTATGAACAAAGGCCAACCATGGGAAAGACAAACTATGAACTTAATTGGCAGATGACCTTTATTCGGAGGTCAGGTTGTTCTCGATCTTATGTTTGAAACAAGACTTTTAAACAGAAGCCACTCAAATACACAGCTTCTGGATTAAAAGCAATAATCATGACATCCAAACTATTGTCTCACTCTTGGTGAAGTCTGCAAACATTGAATGATTTTAGTTGAGACAAATGGTTATAAAAAAACAAGATACTCAACAATTTCATGCATTAAGTTCTGTTAAATTTGCTGCTAGCTTTATCCTTATTTTAATGATAAATTTTTGTTGTATTAGTGAATTGTCTCAGTCAAGAAAGAATATATATGATTTTTTATGACCCTGTTTAAGGATCAAACTTACACCTCTACAATGACAGTTCCTAAAAACCACAAACCTAATCACTTTACTGAATTCTCTGTCGCAACTACCTTGCTCACTGGTTTCACAAATAACCAAGATACCGATAATTTCATTTTTGTTGTATCTCACTGATGCATATCGATGAAAGCACTGATTAAATACTGAGGAAGAATGTCTTATCAATGCTGTCAATTTTCTTGTCCAAGGGCTTACATTTGTTTGATGAAAAATTTAAAACTGGTATTGATATTTTTCTTTCATAGTGTAATCGTTTAGCTGGAGGTCTTCAGAAGATTGCAGAAGCCAGTGAGCAACTTGCTATACTGAATGAGAAACTGGCTGTACAGAAAGTTGCTGTTACAGAAAAAACTGCTGCTTGTGATGCTATGCTTAAAGAGATTGCTACAGGTACAAAGAAAGCTACAGAGAAAAAGAAGCTTGCTGAAGCTAAAGGAAAAGAAATTGCTGAACAGAGCAAGATTATTGCAGTTGAAAAGGTAATTTATGATCATTCATATTAATATTGTATTGAAAATATAATAATGGTGTACAAAATATATATGAGGCCAACCTAAAAATATTCTTGGTTTGCAGTTATGTTACGGACTCATTAAAAAGTCCCTGACCCAAAAATTTCTTTGGTGATTTTAACAATTGTTTTTTCATTTCATTTTCCAGGTACTATAAAAGTACATAATATGCTTACAGAAAAAGAAAAATGGCTGCCTACCTACCTTTCTACCCACTGTTCCAAGTTTGGATCACTTAACTGCAAACCAGCATTTTTTAAGATTGGCCTGATTGACAAAAGTTTGTTTTAAAAAAGAAAAAGTTGCTTGAGATAAACCTTAGAAATTTATGTAGATTTGTGCAGACGGGTATATTAGTTCCATTGGCAGCAAAAGGGTTAAGAATAATTTATTAAAATCTGTCAAAATTGCTTTTCTGACTATAGTAACTTGTTGCTTTCTGTGACGATAAGTGTTAGTAATACAATTTTATAACTTTTACAGAAAGATGCTGAGGAATCACTGGCTGCTGCCTTACCTGCTCTAGAAGCTGCTAGGTTAGCTCTGGATGACTTAGATAAGTCTGATGTAACTGAAATCAGGTAAAATGATCATATCTTGTTTCAGTAAGGACCAAAATACTGCTGCTTGTTTTGAAAATGTTTTTCAAACTCATTGAATTGCATTGAATGTCAAATGTCATTTAAAGTTCAATCTCTTTCTTCATAGATCATTTGCTAAGCCTCCAAAAGCAGTACAGACTGTGTGTGAATGCGTCGTGATTCTCAGAGGTATTCGAGAAGTTTCCTGGAAGTCAGCTAAGGCTATGATGGCTGAAGCTAATTTCTTGGCAGCTCTGAAGAAGATGGATGTTGATAGCATTACAGCGAAACAAACCTCCGCTACCAAAAGTTAGTGTTACATTCTTTATCATGTACATGTTTGTAGTTTATTATAGTGACAGGCATGCATAATATAGCAATACACAAATTTACATACGTAGGTAAATAGCTTGCAAATACCAAGCCTAATAAGGCTTATCAGTAACTTAAGCAATATTCATAAAATAAATTCCATATGTAAACATTTCGAGTGCATAAACATAAAAAGAAACTCGGAATGAAATGGAAAATAAAACATATCATCATACATTATATAGTCATAAAGTTTCTATTAGATATTCAGTAGAAAGTATATTCATAAGAAATAGTGGATGTATGTTCGTTCATTTAATGAGTTGAGACCCGCCTCCATGGTCAAGTGGTTAAGGTCGCTGACTTCAAATCACTGTAACCTCACATTGATAGAGGGTTGTGGGTTTGAGCCAAGCTATCGAACATGTCTCTTTATGTGAGAAAGTAGGCAGTTGCTTACGGAGGATGGGAGTCTAGTACTGGTTCTTCCCAGGATCTATGGTTAGGTGAACTGTCCGCCTCACATGACTCTGACTGTTGAAGAGAGGCCTAAAACTCAATCAAACAAACAAACAAAATTTAATGAGTTGATTAAGACATTATTTATATTCTTCTGATTTGTTCAGCTGCTCCTCATATTTTGAAGGCACTGTAATGTCATTGTATATGTTTGAAGGCTTTTAACCAAAGTCTTTAATTGCTATGATAGGATTATATACAGAAATGATCTTCTTATCAAAATTGATTAGACTTTAAGTTTAATTTTTTGTTTTCAGAATGTGTCTCCTATAACATTGTTACAATATTGCTAATAAGAAAAATAATTACTTTCTAGCTCTTCTCAAAGAGATTGATGTGTCATTAGATGAAATGAAAGCTATCAGTCGTGCTGGCGCAGGTTTGCTGAAGTTTGTAGATGCCGTGCTTGGATACTGTGCTGTAGCCAGAGAAATCAAACCAAAGAGAGAAAAGGTTCGTAATCTTTTTTGTATAAATTTTTTTCTTGGTCTGTTTCATACTGTTTTTCTATAAATTTTTATAGGGTTATAATGTCTGAATTACTTATTAGTGAATATATATCATTATTTTTCTTTGACATTAAGGTAAATTCAGTGAACGAAAGTGATACAATGAATTACATTTTATCATTATAGTTATTGCTCCTATATAACAAATACATTAAGATACGTCTGTACTCTCAATAGGTCGCCAGATTGGAAAAGAACTTCTTCCAAGCTAAACGTGATTTAGACAAGATCACTAATGAAGTGAATTCATTAGAAAAAGAATTAAATGATCTCGGATCTAAATACGAAGAAGCTATGTCTGAACAGAAGAAACTCTCTGAAGAAGCTGCTATTATGGAACGTCGATTGATTGCAGCAGATAAACTTATATCTGGTCTTGGCTCAGAAAATGTCAGGTAAGTACCTTCAAATGATAACTCTAATACACTTACTTAGGCATTCCTTTAGATAGAGTATTGAAAAAATTAAATTGAATTTTATTTCATAAAATATTTAAGATTTCAAGGTCACAAAATTCATGTTTGTCATTTCGTTGAAGGCAAGAAGACTAATAAAGAGGGCATATTTTGTATGTACAGTACAACCTCTCCAGAGTGACCCTTTTTTGAGCAACATCCTCCCTTCAACAACAGCATGATTTATTCCCACTGCATGATTTAACTATTAATTAAACCTCTCTAGAGCAACAACCTCTCAACAACAGCATTATTATTCTACTTCCAAAGGGTGTTGCATTGTATATAATTACCAGTACATGAAATAATTCTGTCATATCATTCCCATCATTCCTCATTACATAAGTAAACTTAGGCTACATCATATTCATTTTCCTCTAGATGGACTGCTGATCTGGAAGTACTGAAGAAGCAGCGTGTAAAATTACTTGGAGATTGTCTGATTGGCTCTGCCTTCCTTAGTTACGTTGGTGCATTTAGTTGGGAATTCCGTAGTGATTTAGTGAACTTGGAGTGGCTGGAAAACCTCAGAGAGAAAGGAGTTCCCCTCAGTGATCCTTTCACACTCGAATCCTTGTTAACTAATGATGTAGAAATCAGTAAATGGACATCAGAAAATCTACCACCCGATGAGTTGTCTATACAGAACGGTATCTTAACAACCAGAGCCAGTAGATTCCCTCTATGTATCGATCCACAGCAACAAGCTCTTAACTGGATTAAAAAGAAGGAGGAAGCTAACAATTTGAAGGTAAAACTTCTTTTTATTTAAATGTATCTAGTGAGTGCAAAGTAATTTTTAATGCATATTTGAATAACAAGAAAATTACAGTCTTGAAATGAAATTGCTACAATAATGCCAGTCTTCTGTTTTAGATTAAAAAATAACAAAAAATGAAAATTAATGCAAACAAAGATTTATGGAAACTCACAATTTTCTTAAACATGTGCATGACATACATTTCTTGTTTTACAGGTTTGCACGTTCAATGATCCTGACTTCTTGAAACAACTTGAGTTGGCTATAAAGTATGGTTTCCCGTTCCTGTTCAAAGATGTGGATGAGTACATAGATCCTGTTATTGATAATGTACTGGAGAAGAATATTAAAGGTATAAAAATATCTGAGGAAATTATTCTATGTGTGCTACTTTTTTAGATGTGTTCTGTGGCATTTCTTATAGTTCCTTAACATTTGAGTGTATTTACAACTTTATTTATCTTTCTATATGTATATTACATTATAAAAGTCAAGGTTTATTTAGATTAGTTTATTGGCCCTTCAGAGCTAAAATGCTGTAACGATCAATATGTAAGATTTACACTCTTTTAGTGCACTTTTGTACCAGTCATTATCATTGCATTAATAACTCATTAATTATACAAAACATTGGTATCTACTTGCAACCCATAAAACACAAGTCGTACAGAGTTGTCTCCCTTCACTTAAAATTCGGTATTCATTATTTAATATTTCTTCATATGTCTTCATATGATGCTTATCTAGTTGGTAAGTTACAACTGTTGTATTGGTTTTTATTGTATTGTTGAAAAAGTTGATGAAATTATTATTTGAAAAATAAAAATGTTTAAAGATCATTTGATTTCAAAAGATGCATGCAATGACACTGTTATATGTTTGTATTGTTATATTAAGATGTGGGAACATTTTAAAAGTTGATTTGAAAGTTTTACGCTGTTTATGGTTGGTAATTATGTTGTTAAATATTGGTTATAATGAAATAAGCAGATTTTGTACGATCCTGCACTATTGTACAAAAATATGAATTAATATGATATATTGCATTTTGATCAATATCAGCAAATGTTGAAGATTTCTGAGAAGAATTAAAACCCTTATCTCTTGCTGTGATTAATTAATTTATAGTTCATGAATGATAATTCTTATGCGTAAGTTTGAAATAGTATGTAATTTTTTATCTATGTATTCATTGGCAACTTTAAGGGCCGAAAAAAAATGAAGGTGGCCAGAAAAAAAATCGGTTGAAGGGTAGGCAATATGTGGTTTGATTCGTACAGCATTGTAATGTTATATAGTATGTCTTGGTATTTACTAGTGTGTGAAGTAGTCCAGTACTTATTGTATGTGAATGATATTGTCATTGCACTTATTGCATATATTTCTATGAGCAGTATTGCATATTATCAAATTGTTTTAACTCATTCATGGTAAAGATGGAGATAGAACAGCTTTGCTTTAATCATATGGTTAGTTCTATAATGATATAAATGGTTACATTGATGTAAATGTATTCATTAGGGAGATTTTAAAATGCAGTATAACCTCTCCAAACCTCTGCAAAGCAACAGCCTTTGGGAGTAACAGAATTATGTTGTTGTTGAGAGGTTGTCACTTTAGAGAGGATAAATTAATAGTTAGATCGTGCAGTGGGAAAATACCATGCTGTTGTTGCAGGGAGGTTGTTGCTCAAGAGAGGGCCACTCTGGAGAGGTTGTACTGTGTATTATCTTACATGTTTTGTTAAATATAATTTGTATTGGAGTCATTTAATGTTGAGGCATTCTCACTATATTATTTTACTAAGAGTAGACATTCATGTAAGATGTTGGTATACATTATGGAGATTATGATCTATACTTTCTTAGATGTTTTGTTATAGTAACCTCTGATGAAGTAACATAGTTTGAAAACGTCAGAATTATGTCTATTGCTGAAAGATAAAGACAACTTTTATTATTTTAATGGTTCTGACAAGTATAGCATAAAACTGTAGATAAACTTGTGTAGTTAAAATTGTTATATTATTATTTTATTATTGTTACTATTCCACATTTATGATTAATTGGTTTCTATGTAAGCAGAAATTCCGACTGGGCGTGGAATGTATTATTCTAGAGGTGATGTGTAGCCCTGTTGTCAAATCACATTATACAAATCAACTTCTTTTTTTATCACAGTAAACAGTACAAAAAAAATATATATATTCATATTAAATTTTAAGTACCAGTTTTATGCATGTTGAACAAACTGCTATTTTTCTGTGTACATTTTATATTTATTTTTTCTCAGCGAATTATCATATTCTCATTTTTGTAAATTGCCCACTTTTTAAGTCACAACCCATTCATTTTATGATGCTTTTAATGTTTTAGGATTTTCTTTTAAACCTATTCATTTGAATGACATTTTGAGTAGTAAATTCAAGTCTCTTTGGTGTGCATAATCAGACAAATAATTCATTGCATTAATTATTCCTCAGTGCTTAAGTTATCTGCTGTCAGGAATGTAATTGTACCATACAACTACATGTACAAAATTAATACTGTTTTGTACCAGTACTTGTTTTCATACAATGTATTTACATCTTCTATTCAGACAAACTATATTCCACATTTAGTTACCTATTTTCCATCTCTTAATATTCTAATCCAGTCATTAGTTCATAATTTTTTTTTTAATTATTGAATAATTGAATTATAATATTATTCGCTTAAAAAAAGGAGTCCATGTTATAACACTTGAATCTTTGAAGAACCTTGAATTAATTCTTATGTCTTTCAATATATACTTACAATCGATCTACACAAAGAAATGCAGTATTCAAAGTAAATATTAAATGTCACTCTGAGAATTCACCAAATTAGAATAATGATTTTTTTCCAGTGCTGTAATACACAAGATGGGCATTTAGAAATTTCGCTAGGGGAAATGCCATTTCATGTCTTGTAGACCTTTGATTGATATGATTTATAATTTTCATTCATTTATGATTTAATTTTTTACATCACAGGAGGTCAAGGTCGTGAGTTTGTAA
The DNA here is from genome assembly GCA_964023205.1 of Lutraria lutraria. Lineage (NCBI taxonomy): Eukaryota > Metazoa > Mollusca > Bivalvia > Venerida > Mactridae > Lutraria > Lutraria lutraria. The sequence continues at coordinate 12,157,486 of OZ026837.1, read as the reverse complement.
TCCTTGGAGACAAAGAAGTAGATTATGATCCCAACTTCAGACTGTATCTAAATACCAAGCTGGCTAACCCTAAGTACTCACCAAATGTCTTTGGTAAATCAATGGTCATCAACTATACTGTAACACTGAAGGTAAGAAGCAAAACAAACTCAAAATAACCTTCTTCTAAAAGGATTTGACAAACATTGGTTTACATTATCTACAAAAATTGAGCATGCAAAAAGACCTTTAAGTATAGGGTTTTAAAAGTGACAAAAATCAGAACATTGGTAATTATGCTATGCTCTCAAGAAATTTAAGAGTCAGTCATTGACCTGTCATGCAGAAGGTCACTTTTTAGACATAAAGTAAACTTTTCTACATCAGTTCAATTTCAACTTTTACTAAAAAGGTTTGTTTTTAGCATATTTTATGACATTGAAACTTCATTAGGCTTCATTGTATTATAAAATTCTGTCTCTAATGATGTATAGGGCTTGGAAGACCAGTTACTCAGTGTCATTGTGAAGTTTGAAAGGCGAGAACTTGAGGAACAACGTGAGCGACTCATTCAAGAAACCAGTATGAACAAAAAGCTATTGAAAGATCTGGAAGATTCACTGCTGAGAGAGTTGGCACAGTCACAAGGTAACATGTTGGACAATGTGGAACTCATTCAAACTTTGGAAGAAACAAAGACCAAAGCTACTGAGGTATGGATTGTTACACTTGATTCTCATTTTAAAACATTGATTGAATAATTTCATGGTGCTTTGTAATATATAAAAAATTATCTGACCTGACACTTGGTTTTCATCACTGATAATAATATCCTTTTTGTATAACAACTTCACAGATAATTTATTTGTATCATTGTTTGCATTAGAGAGATTTTTCAGTTAAGTTTGAAGCTACTCATCAGTAATCATCATTCATGTTTGTTAGTTTATTTTCATTACTGAATGATTGCTCCACACATGTGATACAGTGCATCATGATATTGTGCACTGTGTGTCCTTCTAAATACTGGTATATTAGATACATTCTTCTTTTGATAAAAGGTGTCAGAGAAATTGAAGCTTGGTGCAAAGACAGCCCAGGATATTGATAAATTAAGAGACGGTTATCGTCCTGCAGCTAGACGCGGTGCTATCTTGTTCTTCGTACTGGCTGATCTATCATCAATCAACAGCATGTACCAGTACTCCCTATCATCCTATCTGGAGGTGTTTGAATTTTCACTGAGGAAGAGTTTACCTGACACCATCTTACAGAAACGTTTGAAGAATATTATGGACACACTGACACATAATGTCTATGATTATGGCTGTACAGGTAGGAACAATTCTAATAATGTTTTGGGGATTGAAAAGATCAAGGCAAAATAAATGTTTGCTTGATTTTTAAAGACATTCAATGAAATCACTAGCCCTTTTCTGCTGTGAGTTTTTATCCCTGATGGGACCAATTTAGTTTCATGCATAAGCTAATTTACAGAAGGTCGATGGTTCTACCCAAGTGGAAGCCTGGGGTCTTCCTCCATTGTAAAAGCTGGAAAGTGACCCTGGTTGTTGAAATATCAGAGAGAAAACTCAGTGCGATTTTCACAAATCATTATTAATATTGTAAAGGTGACAATATTTCTTCAGATTTTTGAAGATTTGTTGTTTTTCTTATAGTCCATCAGCCCTTTTTGGGGAAGCATTGTCATAATGGAAGTTAATTGGAATTCACTATTGCATTGGGAAATTTCTTATGAATTGAAAGTACTGATATCAAGGGAATGTAATAGTTCATTCATGCTGTAATAGAATGTTTATATACTATGCATAAGATATGGCTACTTCTTACTGATTATTTCAAACATGTTTTATGTTATGGTTGATACAAACATATAAATGCTTTTCAGGTATTTTTGAGAAACATAAATTGTTATTCTCATTCCAAATCTGTATCAAATTGGAACAAGATATGCTTCATGTTAAACAGGATGAGGTGGATTTCTTCATAAAGGTAACATACTATTCTCAATGTGGAACTATGATATTTTCAGGATTGTTAAAACAAATTGTTGTATTGTCTGTTAAAGTTCCAGGCCTTTTACTGCTTGCAATATGGCCATACTCCAAAATGTTTTCTCCAAAGTATTATTTTGTCAATAATAATGTACCTTTGATTATCTATATTCATGTGACTTCAATAATTTGGATAGACTTTCCATATGCACTGTGTTTTCACCTACTTTATGATGATCACTTTTCAGGGTAACATTGCTTTAGAGAAGAGCAAACGTAAGAAACCATTTGGCTGGTTCCCAGAAGAAGGTTGGGAAGATGTGATCAGACTTCAAGAGGTCTTTCCGGACAAGTTTGGTACCTTATTAGAAGACATTGATAGAAATGAGAAAGCTTGGAAGAGGGTAAGTTACTTGCATTTCAAATCTGAATCTAAAGTTATTGGTCAGAATCCTGAATACAGCTTGAATTCTATTATAAAGTTATTGCATTCAATGCTTAAACAATATAGCACGTTCACGAGAGTGAAGTGGTGAATATTTCTCTTTATTCATTCACAATGAAATGTATAATACATATAATAAAACATATGTTTCAGTGGTATGATCATGACACACCAGAATCTCAACCATTCCCGTTGAAATATCAGGACAGCCTTCAAGGATTCCAGCGTCTAATGTTACTGCGTTGTTTCCGTGTTGATCGTATATACCGTGGTATCACAGAATATGTCACTAAATGTATGAGTGAAAAATACGTCACACCACCAATTATTAGTTATGAAGCTATCTATGAACAAAGTACACCCATGTCTCCAATAGTGTTTATTCTAAGCCCTGGTTCAGATCCTGCTAGTGATCTCATGAAATTAGCCGAAAGAATTGAGTTTGGAAGTAACAAGATCAAGTTCCTTTCTATGGGTCAAGGTCAGGAAAAGGTATGTCATAATAATATTATATGCTCCAAAATTTCTTCTTTTGCAGAAATCACTTGTGAAGTCTGTGTACATTTTGTCATTAAACTCATAAAAAGAAGTAAAAAATGTAGACACTTGCTTTCACATACTTTTTACAAAACATGAATTCACTGCAGCATACTTTAAGTTAATGATCAGTTTATAGTTTTTATGATTTGTCTTATTTTCAGGTTGCTCTGCAATTGTTAGAGACAGCAATTTCTCGTGGTCAATGGCTTATGTTACAGAATTGTCACTTGTTGGTGAAATGGTTGAGAGATTTAGAAAAACAGTTAGAGAAACTTGTTAAACCTCATCCAGACTTCAGACTCTGGCTTACAACTGAACCAATCCTTGCCTTCCCTATTGGTATCTTACAGAGGTCATTAAAGGTAGGCCATTATTATAGGGATGTTCTTTTATGAGCTTAGTCCATCTGCTTAGCTTAATCTGGTTTTTGGACCTGGGCTTTATAAGTTCTAATCTAAGGTACAGCTTATGTTCTTTGTAAAAAATTGGTTGAAATTATTGTGTCTAATTTTGTCTTATCCCTCACTGCTGATCTGTGTGATTCCCTGTGGAAAAATTGGCAGTAACTTGTGGAGAACCAGGTCAGTACTGGTACATAATCTAGGAAAACTGGTTAGGTTAATGCCTGTCACCATACAAATGTAAAACCCTGTAAAACAACCATACAAAATGAAAATTAATTTATTTATTTATTCATACGTCAGGAAAAACCCAAGAAATTTGGTAGACATTTTTATTGTCATTACTGTAAAAAGTTTAGAAAATTTTAAGTGTCGGAATTATTTTATTTATGTTACTAAATTACAGGATATTGCATATATCATATTAATAATTATGTATTTATGTATGTATTCAGGTTGTCACAGAACCTCCCAATGGTTTAAAACTCAATCTGAGGAACACATACCACAAGATTTCCAACACAGCACTGTCTGATTGTCCTCACCAAGCTTTCTCTTCTTTGGTGTTTACATTGGCATTCTTCCATGCTGTTGTACAAGAACGAAGGAAGTATGGAAAGATTGGCTGGAATATCTCCTATGACTTCAACGAGTCTGATTTCTCTGTTTGTATGGAAATACTGAAGACCTATCTTCAGAAATCATTTGATCTTGGAGAACCTAAGATTCCATGGAACAGCTTGAAGTACTTGATTGGTGAAGTAAGTTTGCCATATTCATGTAATCATTGGAAATATTCATTCTGAACTTTACCAAATATAGGGGTGTGAATTTTCCTCCTTTCAAAGGATTTCCAAACTCTATGATAATACAAGCATTACAGAACAGTTATCATTCTTATTATACAATGATACCGAAAATCTAGTAAGGAAACTTATTGATTGTAAAGGGATTGTGTCTAGTGACTCCCTGTGTTTAGTGACCTTATTTGCTCTCTCCAATGGAAAGTCACTGTAGACAATCTCGACTGTATTTAAAAATTTGTTCAGATCTAGTTTAAGCCTTTCTACAAATGACTGTTTCTTCTTGCATTGTTCGATACTTTATCCCCTGACATGTTATGACAATTACACCCCAGATTTTATCATAGTTAGGTTTATGTTTGAAATTCTGTCATAGCTCCCTTTAGTGTAAAGACAACAAAACTGTTATTACATTTAGCATTTCTGCTGTAAACTTCACGGAAACATGGTGGGATATACACAAATAATTGAAAAGCTGTATTTTAGAAACAAGTAAAATTTAACACTTATGAATTTATTTTTTCAGGTGATGTATGGTGGTCGTGCCATTGATTTCTTTGATCGTCGTGTATTGAACACATACATGAATGAATACATGGGTGACTTCATCTTTGATACTTTCCAACCATTCCATTTCTATCATAATGAAGAAGTTGATTACAAAATTCCGGAAGAAGGTCCAAGAGATAATTTCACAGGTAAATTTATAGCTATATATTGTAGCTTCACCAATTGAAAGTTCAAAATATCAGTGTTTGAACAAAAGTTTTTAAAGAACTTGTCTTAGATATAAGTGGGATATTGAAAATAAACAATTTAGCAATAGCTTGAATGCACAATTTTGAAAAAAGTTCACTTGCCTGAATGGAAAACACTGAGACTGTAATAAAATTCTGATTTATTCTTTATCTGAATACAATAATTCCTGATTTTGTTGCTTCATTTTCAAAAGTTTTTCTTCATTTTCTTGTAGCTGTCAGAATTCCAAACTCTTAATATTTGTTTGCAATATTTGTGTATTATTCATTCATGATGAGCCTGCATGGCAGATTGAATTCCACTGACTTAGTCAGACTTAAGTCTTGTATGTAATTACCTTAAGTAATGAAAAATTAAATGATTGATTATTTATATGAGTTGCTTGTTGTTTTTCAGACTATATTGAGTCTCTACCACTGGCTAACACACCTGAAGTATTTGGTTTACATCCCAATGCTGAGATTGGCTACTATACTCAAGCTGCGAGAGATATGTGGCTTCACCTTGTTGAACTTCAGCCACAGACAGGTAATTATTATATGAATGTACCTTATATTAATAAATGCTTATTAAATAATCTATTTGAGATATCTTTTGAGTGGCCTTTGGGTCAAGGAGTTATGGACTCTGACTAGTAATCACTAGCCCCTCACTGCTGTGAGTTTATATCCCACCCAGGACTAGACACAATACAAATGAGGAAGCTGTTCTGCTAGCTTACAGAAGTTCTACACAGGTGTATGCCTGGGGTCTTCATGTTCTGTGAAAGCTGGGGAAGTTGCCAAATGAAACTGGTTCTTGGTGCCACCTTAAACCCAAGAGGACAAAAAATATTTCTTTTAATTACTGATAATGATTGAGGACACTCTTAATAAGATAAAGATAAAAAAGGTCATGCCTTTATCATTTATAAAAACTGACTGCAGATGCTTAAGTTGATTGCTATGTATTGCAATGTAAAATGTGTCTTTGAAACTGTTTGTTAAACTTGTACCTACATTATTACATAACTACATCAAAACAAAAACAAACAATTCCTTTACTGCCTTATCTAGTTTTAGTTGAATAAATGTAATCACTGTTCTCATTAGATTTCAAAAGTTGACAGTCAACATGACCCTTAGCTGATATAGATTTGAAGAGTCAACAAAATTTCCAAATAACAATTTTGACCCTTTGGTTTTAATGCTCAAGAGTCAGAGGCTTTATTTTGCTGATTTCAAAAGTCAAAATGCCATTCTAAGGGTCAAAGGAGAGCCCTGTTTAATGTATCAAATTTCAATTCAGGTGAAAGTTCATCTGGAATCAGTCGTGAAGATTTCATTGACAAGATAGCTAAAGATGTACTTGGTAAGATACCTGAAGAGTTTGAACTAGACAAGATCAGGAAGAAGTTTGGACTGGAGGTATCACCTACAACTGTTGTACTGTTACAAGAACTTGAGAGATGGAATGGTCTCGTTAACAGAATGAAGAAATCATTAGTTACTTTACAAAGGGTAAGATTTTACTGAAAGTAAATGTGATTTCTAGCTTGGGTTTGTTTAAATTGTAGTTTTCTCCTAAATGTATGGTGCCAGTGCAAGAACATTAAAAAATTGTTGTGATTTATTACCTGTTATATCCGTATTTTATTATTGATAGATTCATTGAATGAAGCTCTGGTTTGCTTTTAATGTAAAATTGTTTTCTTTGACAAACCTTTGCATCTAAAATTTTTATTGCTGTACTGGATAAACTTGTTAAAAGTATTTTATTCAATAGTTATGATTGTGTTCTGTGTTAGCTGTTGGCACTAAATGTTAATTTCAAAACACATATTGAGGTATCATTATACAAAGAAAATGATGCAGATTTAAAATTAAGAGTTAATAATTAAACAATTCTTGTTTCTTGTAGGCTTTAGCTGGAGAAGTTGGTATGTCTAGTGAGTTAGATGATGTTGCAAGATCTTTGTTCAATGGACAGATTCCTTCAATTTGGCGTAGATTGGCCCCTGCAACCCTTAAATCTTTGGGTAACTGGATTATCCACTTTGAGCATAGATACAAACAGTACAATGGCTGGGTAAGTGTCTTTCAATTTTCTCTCTCCTATTTGACACGAACTTATTGGTAGTTGATACATTCCGACTAATCAAAATCATGGAACTTTTTATTTATTTGCAATCACACAGGTAATTGACAAGATACTTAATTTTTTATGATAAGGATGTAATCTATAAAATATATCTAATATAATATTAAGACAAATTAATTGTGGAAGGGCTTTGTATAGATATTTTTTTCTTGACAAAATGAGCTTACTCAAGAACATAATTTAGTAGAAGTATGATTGCTTAATCATTATGTAGTCCAGAACTGTGAAATACATGTACTCCAATATTTGTGACTTACATAATTCTAGTATAAAAATCAGTGGAACAAACTTGAATTCAAATAATTTCACATTTAATTTATTAGGCTAGAAAAATATAGTCATGTTTTTGATGACCTGTCCATATATTTTGACCCTATAGTTTCTTACACTTAAGAAAAATATAGAATAGAACAGTTTTGCAACCTACCTACCCTATATTCTTGGTCAAGTTACTAGAAACATTTTTTTTGGCCTTACTTATATTTTGGTTAATGTTTTGTATTGTAAAGTAATGCAAGTAATATTATAAATGCTATATGACAGGTAAATGAAGGGGAACCAGCAGTTATGTGGCTATCAGGTTTACATATTCCTGAATCCTATCTTACTGCCCTTGTACAAGCCACATGTAGAAAGAATGGATGGCCACTGGATAAATCTACACTATATACTGCAGTGACAAAATGGTTAAATCCAGATGAGGTCACTGAGAAGGCCCACCAAGGTATGATTCTCTTTTGTGTACTTGTATATTTGGTTTACAGTCTGAGGTATTGCTTCTTCGCCAAAGGAACGTCTTGTGGTATATTTAGTGTTTCTAACTATCTTAATGACTTGGAATAAATGCTGGTTAACTTCATGAAAATTATGTTACAAAACTTATACCTTATCAAAAATCCAATTTGGTGAAAAGGCAATGGTGTACTGTATTGATGGCATGGTTCTTATTTACTAATATTCATTTATTTATTTTTGAAGCCGATCACTGTTTGTATTTACATGTACTTTAAATGTTTATTTTATCAACAATCACCATTTATGTACTTGTTTTAACACTTATAATCTGTTTATGTTATTTGCATGTTTCACTAAATGCTCAAAACTCTCAAGACATCTTTATTCACAATGATTTAATGCTTCTGTAAAATTAATAATTCTGTAAAATGTGCAACTTTTATTTTACAATACTATATAATATTCATGGTCTGTTATTAATTCTAATCCCTTGATTTTGTTAATGGTAAATAACATTACTGTCACAGCATTGCTTTATCAAGTAGCTGTCTAAAACTGCTTTTTCTTGATAACAGCCTCACAATGATTTTGTTAAGAAACTTTCTGTCGCAAACAAAGAGATATACTAATACTGATACATACTGTACGCCTGATGAATAAATAATTTCCTACCAAACTGCATAATAACATGATTGTCTTTATTTGTGTTTGTTTTCTTGTTTACAAATTAACTTTTATCTTCATTTGTTGATTAATATTATTTATCTTGCTTTCCTAATGCTGTGGATTGTGATTGGTCCAGTTTGAAACTTTGATGCAAGATAAAACATAAACTTACATTACCATATTTGATGATATCACTGTAATAGTTAGGCAAATCTATCTTGTAAGTGAAATCATTTCATAAAAAAAATCATAAGAAAAACTGGGATGAATCAGTGATACATAATATTGTCAATTTTATATTGTTACTGTGTATAAGAATAAAGATCCCTGGTAGATTACAGCCTTATCGAACCCACCTCTGTGGTCAACTTCAAATGACTGTAACCTTTCACTGATAGAGGGTCTTAGGTTCGAGCCCTGCTACCGACCATGTCTCTTTATGTGAGAAAGTAGACAGTTGCTTGCGGAGGATGGAAGTCTAGTACTGGTTCTTTCCAGGAACAATGGTTAGATAAACTGTCTGCCTCATATGACTCTTGACTGTTGAAATGGGGCATAAAATTCAAACAAACAATACAGCCTTATTGTATAACAAAACATGGATTTATTGAAGTATCTGATATCGTTCTTGATGTGGGATTAAATCCATCAGTTTGATTCACGATCTTGCATCAGAGTGATCAGATGTCATATTTCTAATTTGTACTCATTTCTAGGCTTAGGGAACATGATGGCTGGTGATAGCCTTGTAAGCTTGAAAGGTAACCTTACTAGTACATTAAGCAATATGCACATAACATAGAATGTTGTATATTATATCTGTGTATTAAACTATATATCCATTTGTTTATAACCAGTTAGCAGCAGTTTAGAATATGCAGCATGGCCTTGTTTGAAAGTATAGGAAGCTATACATTCTTAAAGATTTCATTTTTTCTGAATCTCCAATATCGAAATTTTGTCATTTTTACTACTTTAGGTTAATATTTTCATTTGGTAATTTTGCTTACATGTATAAAATGTCTGAGTGCACCTGTCTGGGCAATTGAAGTTTGTTTCCTGTCAAAGAATTCTTCCATTTGTGATTTATTTCCTTTTGTCCGTTTTCAAATGTTTAGATTACTCGTATTTATCACAAAATTTGTATGTTTCACTTGGTCAAATACAGAGGGCTTGTTCACCGGAATTTCCTTAAAACGTTGCTTTTATTGCATGTCTTAATCTGTAATCAGAATTTTGTTACAAAATATAATGGTAATTTTTGTTAAAAAATGTGTCATTTACAAATATTAGTCAGATATGAGCAATATAGGAAAGATTTTACACTAAAATGTCCAGAAACAATAAAAAGATTACTGATTGCTGTACTAGTCATCACTAGAATTTTATAATCTACTTTAAATTAGTAAATCTTTTATAGCAGAACATTTGTTTCTAGATGTGAATATTTTACTATCTATTTCTTTTCTCTGAGTTTTGATATCCATGCAGCATTAAGATTGGCATTGTTTAATTAGATTTTTATATTCAATTTGGTGGAAATTTCCACTATATGTATATACTTACTCCATTGATAGCTTTTTATGTCATATCTATGTATCAAAAAATGAATCCATAATACAGTATCAAGTATACTGTACCTGCCATACCTTTGTGCTTGTTACATGTATATAAAACACCATCACAGCTTGACATACCTTGTTATACATGTATCTCAAATGGAACAGTATCAAAGTCCACAATTGTAAAGCATAACATTTTTTTTCAGTTATGAAATCATAATCATGTCTGATGTTAGAATTTAGATGAAAATGTTTGTATTTTATAGACAAGCTCATTATAGGTTTATACATGTATATAAATAATTACATAGATTGAGCTATCTCTATAGACATCTTGTATACTTAGTTCACTTTTTATAATGTTTCAGTTAGTTAGATATGTTTATAATGCATTACATAATATATACTGAAGGGGGGGGGGGGGGGCTCTGTGGTCAAGTGATTATAGTCTCTAAGACTGACTGGTATATCACTAGTCCCTTACTGCTGTGAGTTCACTTGGAAACAGAGAAATTTCATGTATGGAGAAGCTATCCAAATAGCTTACCAAAAGGTCTGTGGTTCTATTCAGTGGTAGGCTACACCTGGTATCTTCCAGCTGGGTAAAAGCTGGAAAACTCGCCAAATGACTCTGACTAATAGGGCAACAATAAATCTTGTACTCCAGTGAAATGTTTTTTATTTCAAAATGTACTAGTACTACTTTGTTTCTTTATGATTTAAACCTCTGTAATTCAGACTAGTTACGATCTTTATTTATTGATAGAATGAGTTAACAGCCTAGTCTCTGGATCTTGTGCTTGCCATTTGTCAATTACAAGGATTGAGCTCTAAGATAGCCATTCATATCCTTGACTTATGAGACTGTTTTCAGTTCATTTGTATACATCTAGGCTCAGTGAAGCACATGTGTCATTTTGTCATCGTTATGACTCTCATTATCCCAAGTTTGTGTAACCTTTATTTCTAAAACTTCACACACAATTTGTTACCTTCAGATATTTCTTCCAGTGTTACATTGTGGATATTACTGAATGATGTATAAATGTAGATTTATTTAGTTTAGACAGATCACACTACTTGAATACTATTTGTATACTTTCTTTAAAGAAGCAAGAATTGTATAAAAAGAATTTGTGAGACATAAAAAATATATGCTGAAATTTCAGATTTTCATAATATAAGCATTTAAATGTCTAGATCTTCCTTGCTTGGTCCTCATTGGCTGTATAAAGATATGTCCTTTGAAAAATCTGAAATGAAACAAGTTTTTCAGAAAGTTTAGGTATTTTGTTATCAAAGTTGCTGTGGGCTTTTGTAAAATCACTACAACTTTACAATGATTCAAATACTTCATATCCAGTGATTAATTGATCAATGTTTGTACCTACAGATGGTGACTTAAGTTAGCATAGACCATGTTTTCTCACAAGCTGGATTACATCAGGATTAGTGTGATGACGATCTTGGACTTAGATCCTCCTCTGGAAGTAGACAAAGCTTGCTTTATGGGTTAATTTGATGCCAAAAAATTACTGTCCGTTGAAAAAATTCCATCGTATAACATTATTGAATTGAACACTAAATAAATGAATGATTATTTAGTACTATCTTACCATTGTACATTTATATTACTCAGGGTGCTTTGTACATGGTTTATATCTGGAGGGAGCTGGTTGGAATCGTGAAGAACTTTGCCTCATCAAACAGAAACCTAAACAACTTATACAGGAGTTACCTATATTGAAGATCATACCTATAGAAGCACATAGACTGAAGTTACAGGTATGCTATGTCTACAAAACAATCTGTTATCATTATTTGAAGTATTGATTCCATATCTAACACGACAAATTCAAAAGTATTGGTTGTTGTCAGGTGTGCATGCCATCTTCTCTGTAACTTGGTTTTGACAAAATAATGAAAAACTAAAGTTTGGTGAATTTCAATGAAAACTGAATATCTCTAAAAAGTATATTTGAATTAATGTATTATAAACATTAAAGTTCAAGAAAGAAGAATAAGATCAGTTCTAATTTTACTATGGGTCAATCCTCAAGTTTTTTTTATGTAGAATTATACAAGGGATCTCTGTGGTCATAATGATCACTAGCCCCTCACTGCGCTGAGTATGAATCAGACTTGGGATGAGATAGCTAGCCTACCAAAGGCAGATGTTAGATGTATAACCAGTGTCTACCTCACCACATGAACCTCACTTTTAACTGTACAATAACAACAACAAAAACATATTGGTCATTCATTAGTTGCATAGTTTATTATCATTATGCTTTGTTTTCATTTCAAATTTTATCTTTATTACAGAATACTTTCCGTACACCAGTGTATGTCACATCACAAAGACGTAATGCCATGGGTGTTGGTCTAGTGTTTGAAGCAGATCTGGCAACAACAGAACACATCAGTCACTGGGTGTTACAGGGTGTATGTCTTACACTCAATACAGACTAAACTATCAACTACCATCCTATGAACTAAATTAAAGATGAAATCATTGAAATATGCTACAATGAAAGTGAATTAACATCTGTATTCATCTTTGTGTTTTGTGAAAAAAATTGTGTGTCAATTTTGTAAAATCATAGTGAACTACATAGTAAAAAATGGAAATGTGTGATGTTTATTTAAAACATTAACAATATGGTAATAATATATGAAACTTCCTCACATTCCAGAATGTATTTTTCTTAATAATACTGTTTTTTTTGACAATTATGTAATAACATTGTACCTGAAATATATTGTATGGTTGAAAACAGTAGAAGTATATTTAGTGGTTTGCAAAAGAACAGTAATAATTTTGTTATTGATTTATATATTTTGTCTGTGATGTTTTGAATTATATAAAGTATGATTATTGTAATACTAGGAAAATGTTGTATCTATAAAATCACTGATACTGCTGTTATGTAAAAAAATGAATGTAATTTATTACTGTGATATTTAATATCCGTCCATTGGCAAACTGTTGTATCTAATTTTATTTATGATCTCTACAGTATTATTTGAATACTATGTTTAAGTTAACAATTATTTACACATTGTTGAGTTCCAATTGATATGTGATATCTAATATGGTTTATTCTTCTATTGTTTTATTCTAATGTGTAATTGAATTCTGATATGATTTTTATAGTTTACCTTTCAAATCAATCAGGAGTGGTTAATCACATCTGCTGAAAGTTTACAATCTTGTATTAGTTGCCAGTATTTTTTAAACTAATGTGAAGTATGATATGTTTGTTAAAATTGTAACTTAAATTTATGCACCTACCAGATTTGGTGGAATGAAACTATACTTTTGGTATGATTTATTGAAATTGGAAAAATAAAAGATATAAAGAAATTATCTGAATACTACATTTTTGTGAATGTGTCAGTTTTCTTTTAAACTGTTTGTCTAACATATGTTGATAATAAATATGAACTCAAAAAATGATTGAAAATTGCCAAATGGCAGTCATACTTTCCTACAAAGGTATAAAACTTGTGATTTCTGACTTTTAGCACCAACAGCTTATTAAGGTACATTCCAAACCATGCCAACATCACTGATGTAGTAAAAACTAAAACAAGAGGGCCAAGATGGCCCTATATCGCTCACATGACAATCATTGTTTACTCATTAAAACATCGTTTTGAACATGTGTTATGAGGTCTGCTGATATCAAGGCTTTTCTGTGATTTGACCTGGTGACCTAGTATTTTACCCCAGATGACCCATGTTCGAACTTGTCCTACATATCATTAAGATCGACTAACATTCTAACAAGGTTTGGTGAAGATCCAATCAAAACCATGACATCTACAGCGTAACAATGTTTTACTAAGATTTTACCGGGTGACCTAGTTATTGACCACAGATGACCCATATTCGTATTTGACCTATATATCATTAAAACAAACAATTTGACAATGTTTAATGAAGATCCAATTATAACTGTGAAATGTAGAGTGTTAACAAGGGTTTTCCCAAGTTTTGACCTAGAGACCTAGTTTTTTTACCCAAGATGACTCATGTTCGATATTGTCCAAGATATTATAAAGACAAACATTCTGACAAGGTTTCATGAAGATCCAATCGAAACAATGACTTCTAGTGTGTTCACAAGGTTTTCAAGCGATTTGCCCTGGTGACCTAGTTTTTGAATGCAGATCTATGACCCATTTTCGAAATTGTCCAAGATATCATTAAAATAAACATTCCAACAAAAGTTTCATGAAGGTCCAATCAAAACTGTAATTAGCATTGTTACTGACAAAGTTTGTCTAAAGAAATCTGAACTTGTTCCCCCTTAGTACCACGCTTTTTACTGCGACTGTCCACTTCAAATTTCTCTGCAGGGTATTTAGACATACTATGGCAATAACAATGTGATATTTTTGGTACCGATGGGTTCGAAAAATTGTTGGCTGGGACATAGGCTACATAAAAAAATCAAAACATTTAAACTCGATGAAAAAAGACGAAAAATACGATTTACCTTCGAACTCCTGGGTATCGCCATTATTACGCGATCAAACCACGTGATTATAGGTCTTGAATTCTTAATTTCTAAGTCTTTCAAAATCCTTTACTGTCCATTTTGAATAATAACGTGTGATAAAACGGCAATTATTTCCATCAACAACTATAAAATAGCCCCCTTAATTGGAAGACCTATACATACATAGATAAGCAACTAGTCTAAATCTCGCAAAGTCACGCGGCAGATTGACAAATCACGTTTGCTTATTGCTCATTTACTATTGAAGACATATTAAAGTAAATTATATCTTCCAATAGAGCAAACCATTCCCTACAAAATGATACCAAGTTGATAAAAATCGGAGCACAAAAGAAAAAGTTTTATGCAAAATACAAAGGCCCCTGCATGAACCTTATATTGTACATTTTGTCATTTTTCTGCTATACTGGTTGAATTTAAGTAATAATTTCAAAGAAATTTCTTAACAAATCATATTGAAAATATTTTCTTGCATCAGAAAAATGAGTACTTAATGACATGGTTGAAAATTCATTAATGAGATTTGCACAAATTTTAAGTAGTTTGCAAAATTCAAAGATCTGCTGCATGCAAAAATAGCATTTTTTACAGGCGCTTACAGGAGTTTCTTATCTATGTATGTATAGGTCTTTGTATGGTCTTTGATTGGACAGACCAATTATGAAATCTATTATATCTGGGACCAATGTATGTGTCTATCAAATATCACAGATTTTATCAAATTGAATACTGACTATCAAAGCGTTAAAATGATATTATTATATTATATATTATTTCTCAATAAACAAAATTATTATCTTTTCAAATTCAAAGTGTATTCAGTTATATGCCATAAACATAACGTAAGCGTTTTATGAAAAAAAAAGAAGAAATAAATGATCTATTCGTCACTATTATCATGGATGCATGCAATATATAAAGCTTACCAGCTAATATGGAACGATTCGTCACTCAATGTGGCGAATCGTGAGTGGGGCGAATCGTTGTAATTTACCTAATGCATGCATAACTTCAAGTCACATAGGAAAACCATTTTTGTCTATTTATAGTACAAAGTTAATTGATATCGTTTTGTGTTCTAATCAGTTATTCGATTTGTAAAAAAATCCATTCTGAAGGCTCAAACGGACACGAAGTTAAAAGAAGCCATGTCAAACAGCTTACTGTATGAGATGTCTTGAACAAAATCTGTTCATTAAAAAGGTAATACACTTTTATATTCTTTAAATGTAAAGGGTTGTAATTTCAAAGTTTGCCATTTTTGGGACGGAACTTTAAAACCAAGATGAGATTTAAAGAAATGTATATTTTTGATAAAGCAAGTTCACCATAATAATTGCTCAAATATGTATGAAGGATTATCATTTTTTTTGCAAATTTCATAGGAATTAAGTAACGTAAGTGAACGCTCACTAGTAACATTATTCTAAAGAATTTTCTGACAAAAAACTATATACATAGTGTCAACGTATTCCTATTTTTTTCGTGACGTCTTATGTTTTTTTCTTAAACAGAACCATGAAAAATAAAATGTATATGTGAATGTCAATCTGTAACACTGCAAATATTTGCCGCATTGGTCAAAGATCTTCCAGTATTTAATGAAATAAACTTTTTGTGTAAATACGCACGAATTAAGTTTTAATTTCTGGCAGTATTTATTACAATATATATAGCTCAATGTCAAGATGGTAATTTCAAATAGTTCATATCGACGGATCTGTTTCGATTTGACAATAAAATGCTTAATCGGTTACCGAATGTAGTCTACAGGCCTATATAAACTTAGAAATGAATAAGGTGTAATAAAACAATGACAACAAATATTAACATATTTAAAGACGATAGCCACAGTTTGCTAGTTTTCACATAGACGTTATAGGCATAATGAAAACTGTTATGTATAATTTATTTACTCTTTGCATAATCAATGACAATTTTCTTGAAAAATGGCCTAATTTTGAAGAATGTTCAGTTTCTTAACTGGAAAACGTGATAAGAATGTTAAATTGAATTGCATGCAATTTTGTATTTTGACCAAGAATAAAATGAAAAATATAAACCAAAAGTAAAAATATAGTATTTGAGATCTGAAATAACCTCAATTAGACAAACAATTCGCTTAAAATGTTTCTGTTATCATATGCTATGAGTATGCAAAGTTTAAATAAATTCTATGTAACAGTTATATGTGAAAACTGTAGCAAAATGTAACTATCGTCTTTAATATAATGTAAAGTGTGGTATCGGTGTCATTTTCACCACAGGCAGAAGTAACGGACTTGTGATGTTAAAATTGCAATAAATTCTACATAAAACACCATAACTTAACCCATAATAACCTTAAATGAAAAATAAAATTGTCCTAAAATTTGACCCCATTCATGCCACGAGAATGGAAAAACCGCGTTGGTTTATTTATGGTAGTCAGTCAGGAATTACGCAATCTATTTTTGTTCGGTAAACATCAATTGCTAAAAATACATAAACTATGTGACCATCATATTTAATACTTGTAGCGTAACAATGCACACTCTACAAAGTGATATATGCTTATGTTTAATTGCTTTTCATTTTTGTCTTATTTAATTCGTAAGCACATTTGAAAGACATTTAAAGTATGATGTCTATATAAAATATGGCATAGTAATAGGCAATCTTTTCTGATTTAATCTTTTAACCACAAATGTTCGACTAAATAGCTGATTTCAAATATCCTATTTCAGAAAAATAACTCATCGTTTTGAGACTTGCTGGATGTTACAAATGCATAAATCAAACATGCCCTTCCTAAGATTTTGACTGGCAATTATCTAATTGAAAAATAAAAACATAAAAATGATAGTAGCGTAATGAAAAGATAGTGTCCGTATTGTTCTCCCTAGTGGTATCTTCAAGTGTTCTATTCGTAACTCAAATTCAGTGTTTGTTGACGATATTTTCAAACAATCTAACATGTCTAAAAATAATTAAAATGTTTCTTTGTGCGTATGATAGATACAAGATATCAGAAGTATTATTACAAAACGTACAAATTGACAAATGAAAAAATAGAGACGATAATATTAATATACAAATGTACCTGATCGTAAATACAGTGATAACATTTTTAACAGACAGACAGGCATCAAGACACAATGCAGTGTCTGCAGGATGGTCTTCTGGCTGCAGGGAGTGCCTGCCGTGTATAACTGTTACATACACGGGCTGATAACTATATCTTAAGTACATAAACAGGCCTGTATATTAAAACTAAGTGAGGAGAGATCATAATTACTTAAATAGACATTAAATAAAGAAAAATATATAATAATAATTTCTAATAACAAGTTAAAATTTAAATGATGGTTATTTTACATCTAATATTTACCTTATTTAATATTCGATACACAATATGGTTTATATGTTGATGTTCACTGACAACTTGTAGGCTTTTGTGTTGTTGTTCATTGACAACTTGTTGGTTTATGGGTTGATGTTCATTGACAACTTGTTGGTTTATGGGTTGATGTTCATTGACAACTTGTCGGTTTATGGGTTGATGTTCATTGACAACTTGTTGGTTTATGGGTTGATGTTCATTGACAACTTGTTGGTTTATGGGTTGATGTTCATTGACAACTTGTCGGTTTATGGGTTGATGTTCATTGACAACTTGTTGGTTTATGGGTTGATGTTCATTGACAACTTGTTGGTTTATGGGTTGATGTTCATTGACAACTTGTTGGTTTACGTGTTGATGTTCATTGACAACTTGTCGGTTTATGGGTTGATGTTCATTGACAACTTGTTGGTTTATGGGTTGATGTTCATTGACAACTTGTTGGTTTACGTGTTGTTGTTCATTGACAACTTGTTGGATTGTGTGTTTATGATGTGATACATGTTGGTTTCTGGGTTACTTTTACTAGATATTTTTCCTATTTATAGATTTTATTGTTGATATGAATGGTCTCTTTATGTGATGGTATACATGTTAAGTGTTTGTTATGTTATATGATATTATTTATTATAGATGTTCCTACAAGTGTTATAAGTAGTTTGTGCTTGAATCTTGCACTGTGAATATTTACTATCGTTGTTCCTTCAACTTTCATCTCAATGCTCACATAGTTCTCATATTTTTAGCTCATCAGAGCACGAATGTGCTCAAGGTGAGCTTTTGTGATCGCCCTGCGTCCATCGTGCGTCGTTCGTCGTGAAGTGGCGTCAATGTTTACTTAAAACAACATCTCCACCTACACCGCTATGCCGATTGCAACCAAACTTTGCTGGAATGAACCTTGGGTGGTCCCCTGTCAAAGTTGTTCAAAAATTAAATTTCATTAAAAACTCTAATGTAACTCTACAAAGTTGGTTCAAATTATTCCCCTGGGGTCAAAATTGGCTCCGCCCTGGGGGTAACTTGATTTTACATAGACTTATATAGAAAATTAAAAAAATCTTCTTGTCAAAAACTACAATGCCTAGAGCTTTGATATTTGGTGTGTAGCATAGTCTAATGGACCTCTACCAAGTTTGTTCAAATTATTGTCCTAGGGTCAAAATTGGCCCCGCCCCGGGGGTTACTTGATTTATAAAGACTTATATAGAAAAATTTAAAAAATCTTCTTCTCCAAAACCGCAAGGCCTAGAGCTTAGATATTTTGTATGTGGCATTGTCTAATGGACCTCTATTAAGTTTGTTCAAATTATGGCCCAGGGGCCAAAATTGGCCCTGCCCTGGGGTTTATTCTATTTTATACAGGAACATTTGAAAAAATCTTCTTCTCCGAAAGCACAAGGCCTAGAGCTAAGATATTTGACATATAGCATTGTCTAGTGGACCTCTACCAAGTTTGTTCAAATTATTGCCCTAGGGTCAAAATTGGCCCCGCCCCGGGGGTCACTAGATTTATATAGACTTATATAGGAAAAATTAAAAAATCTTCTTCTCCAAAAATGCAAGGCCTAGAGCTTAGATATTTTGTATGTGGCATTGTCTAGTGGACCTCTACCAAGTTTGTTCAAATTATGGCCCAGGGGCCAAAATTGGCCCTGCCCTAGGGTTTATTCTATTTTATATAGGAAAATTAAAAACATCTTCTTCTCCAAAACCACAAGGCCTAGAGCTAAGATATTTGGTATCTAGCTTTGTCTAATGGATCTCTTTTAAATCTGTTCATATAATGGCCATGGGATAAAAAACGGCCCAGATGGGTCACTTGATCTTACTTGGACTCGTATAGAAAACTTCAACAATGTTCATCTCCAAAAGACCTTTTCTCATCATGGCCCTCATGTTTATTGATATCATAATCACACAGGACAAATAATTTTGATGACATACACTTTGTCTGAATTGCTACAAAACGGATGTGTGGGTGGGTGGGAATGTTGTTTTTTAATAGACTAGTTTCTGCCTTTAACTTTCATGCCTGATCTGACTATGGTAGCTGACTTAACGTATCTTGCTTGGTTAAAATCGCTAAAATAACATAAAATGATATTTTACGTTATTTACAAAGATTAAATATCACACTTTAATACCAAGCAACAAAAAATTCTAACCGAACGCTCAAAAATGGTGTTTTATTGCGATAAATATTGCACCCCTTTATCGACTTATCCTTATCAGCGTTAAACATCTCTAACGTAATGTGCATTGTATTGGT
The DNA here is from genome assembly GCA_964023205.1 of Lutraria lutraria. NCBI lineage: Eukaryota > Metazoa > Mollusca > Bivalvia > Venerida > Mactridae > Lutraria > Lutraria lutraria. The sequence goes on along the minus strand of OZ026837.1, from coordinate 12,137,259 downwards.
ACGATATGGTACTATTAATTCATTAATGACAAAAATTTGTTATAAAATCTCTTACTAGACATCAAACCTGGGCGTGGTTTCAATTATTGAACCGTAAACATAAGCGATTTTGAATTGAATTGGGTGCGTCAAATTCGTTGATTTCATGAGACGATAATGATCTGACACTTTATTTGTTAATTGCTCAGCTTAGAAAAACACAGTATGTGTTATTTTCGAATTAACATTGCCGTCTTATTTATTAACGGATTTCAAAGCGGTTTTCGGTAATTTGTAGCGGAAATGTTAATCTAAACAAACCGTGCCTCAGAACTTTGATACTTGTTTTCATTTTTTATCTATGGAGTATTACGTAATAAACAGCGGGGTTCGGGGTACGGAATTTCTTTAAAGTCAAATATCTAACGAACGGAAGACGTTATCAAAAAACTGAGGCACGGTTCCCTGCTTTATACATTATAGTCATTTTAAGGCTATTTCCTATAATTATATATTATATATATTATACAGAGTAGTTATCGTTGTTCAAAAAATTGTAAATTACGTGCGATATTGGTTTATAGAAGACCAATCAAATGTAATATTTGTTTCAAATTACCTGCAATGCACTTTATACAGTGGGTTTATTTTAGTATATAATTATGGTTTAGTTTTTAAATCTATAAATTGGTGAAACTTGATTTGACCTGACATCCAAGCCAGATACCAATGTCTGTAGCATTAATAAAACAGCCGGCTACTGTACTTAGCTTAAAGGTCTGTAATCTTTTCACAGACTATTTACAGGTTTCTTGACTGTCCAAATATGGTCATTTTTAGCTCACATGTCACAAAGTGTCAGGATGAGCTCTTGTGACCAGTCTTCGTCCGGCGTCGTGCGTCGTCAAACTTTACCTTGTGAACACACTAAGGGTCACATTTTTAGCTCAAGTTTCGCAAAACTTGGTCAGAATGTCAACATCGACAAAATCTCGGAGGAGTATGCTGTTGGGCCATTTGGGGTAGAAACCAAGGTCACTAGAGCAAAATAAGGGAAAACTTTGTGAACACTTTAGAAGAATTCCTGTTATGATTGGATCTTCATGAAACTTTGTCAAAATGTTTATTTCAATGATATGTAGGTCAAGTTAGATAATGGGTCATTGCCGGACAAAAACTAGGTCACTAGGGCAAATTGCTGGAAATCACTGTGAACACTCTAGAAGTCACTGTTTTGATTGGATCATCATGAAACCTTGTCAGAATGTTTGTGTTTATAATATCTTGGACGAGTTTGAATATGGGTGATCTGGGGTCAAAAAGTAGGTCGCTAGGTCCAATCGATAGGAAAAATCATGTTAACACTGTAGATTTTAGAGTTATAATTGGATCTTCACCAAACTTTGTCAAATTGTTTGTTTTATGATGTAACGGTCAAGTACAAATATGGGTCATCTGGGGCCAATAACTAGGTCACCAGGTCAAATTGTAGGAAAACTTTGTTAACACTGTAGATTTCACAGTTTTGATTGGATCTTCACCAAAAACTAGGTCAACAGGTCAAATCTAAGGTAAAACAGTGTTAAAGCTATAGATGTCATGGTCTTCGCCAAATCTTGCCCAATTGTTTGTCTTAATAATATAAAGAACAAGTTCAAATATGGGTCACCTAAGGTCAAAAACTAGGTCTCAAGGTCAAATTTTAGGAAAACCTTATTAACACAGTAGATGTCAAATTTTGATTGTATCTTCACCGAACCTTGTCAGAATGTTTGCCTTAAAAATATGTAAGACAAATTCGAACATTGGTCATCTGGGGTCAAAAACTAGGTCACGAGGTCAAATCTTAAGACAACCTTGTCTATGCTGTAGTTTGCATAGTTTTTGATCGAATCTTCACCAACCCTTGTCAGAATGTTTGTCTTATTCATATGTAGGATAGGTTATAACATGATTAATCTGGGGTCAAAAACTAGGTCACAGGTTCAAAACAATGTTTTAATGAGTGAACAATGATTTACATGTTAGCGATATAGGGCCATCTTGGCTCTCTTGTTTGTTATTGAGCTTTCTTGTCTTTTATTGAGTTACTACAAATGATACATACATTTAATACATTTTCAAATAGAAAACAGTAACGATAATTAATATTAGACTTAAATGTACTACACATACAATGAAATAGGAGAAAAGGAAATTAGTATGTATCAGTTCTTAAAAATGAAGAAGTGGTCAGTTGTTTATGTAAAAGCGATCAATTGATTAAGTAAATTAAACGCATCATACATGTCTTATCATTTTCTATCTTAACAACTGCTATTATGAGTGGAACATTAAGAAACAAAATTGTTGTTTCAATGCTTCAAAATAGAACAATGTCAATGGTTGTTAAACAATGTCAAGCATATTTATTTTGCTGTTAACTATACATACAGAAAAATCTGAAGTTTTAAACATATGGAGTAAACAAATTATAGATTACTGCTGGAACAAATAAGTGATAGTGAAAAGAAAAATGGTGATGATAATTCAAGGTCAAAATCATTGGTAATAGTAAACAGATTATATTGAAGGGTACCAACTATGTGATGCTAATTTGTTTTTTGTGTGTAATTGCGCTTGTCCTTTATATACAGTAACGATTCACTGTTATTATATCTAAGTCATTCAAGTAAAGCCAGACGCCTTCTTCGAAATGCATTATACTTTAAGTTATTTAAGACCGGAATAAACAGCAAACTATTGCGAATTATACGTGATATATTTAGTAAAGTAAAATCATGTGTTAAATCATGTAATAACCAATCAGAACTTTTTGAGTACACTATCGGTCTAAAGCAAGGGGAGGTAATTTCGCCAATCCTATGTTCTCTCTTCGTTGAAGATTTGGAATTATTTAAAAAAACTGAGATCAATTCAGGTATAGAAATTGATGGTATTATTTTAATGTTATTCCTTATTGCCGATGACATGGCTATTTTTGCCAAAACCCCGTTAAAATTACAATGCATTTTGAATGACTTAAAGTCTTATTGCGATAAATGGGGATTAAAGGTAAACGCTAACAAAACGAAAATAGTAGTCTTTAGAAAACGAAGTGGTTTCTTAGAGAATGAATATTGGACTTACAACAACAATATAATTGAAGTTGTAAATGATTTTAACTATTTAGGAACTGTATTTGATTACACAGGAAAGTTTTCATTAAACCAAGAGTATCTTTCCGTACAGCAGTTAAAGCATTAAATGTTCTCTTATCAAATTGTAAAAATCTTCCAATGAAGCCTTAACTACTTATATAATGTGGCTTGTTCGACTTTTTCGTAGGTTCCATTCTAGGATATGCTAGTGAGGTATGGGGAAATAGTAAATCGAAAACAATTGAAAGAATTCACCTTAAATTCTGCAAAAAAAATACAAAGAGTGAAAATTAATACGAACTCTAACGGAATATATGGTGAACTTGGTAGACACCCTTTATATATTTCTAGATATGCTAGAATAATAAAATACTGGTGTAAATTGTTAAATACTGAAAACATCATTCTCAGAAAAGTTTATGAACAAGGTGAATTTGATTGTTACAAAGGCAAATTAAACTGGGTGTACAATGTTAAGAAATTGTTAAGTAGTCACGGATTCGCTGTTCAATGTGTTTGAAAATTATTCCTCAGTTAACTTAAAGTTTTTCCCTAGATATTTTAAAGAACGTGCTATTGATATGTTCATTCAAGAGTGGTCAGGTGGAATAAACCAAAGTCCTGCTCTGGATACATATTGTAATTTTAAATTAATATTAGGTTATGAAAACTACTTCGATACATTACCACGTATACCTAGACAATATTTTACTAAACTTGGACTTTCCCTATTACCACTTCGTGTTACAACCGGTCGTTATGGTAGAGAAAGAATAGACAGGAACTTACGATATTGTTTATGTTGCAACACACATGCCTTAGAAGATACCTTTCGTTTTATTTGTATTGCCCCTGTTTTATCGAAATACGAAGAAAGTATATTCCTAATTACTATACCACTAGGCCATCCGTGTATAAATTTATTCAACTTATCCAAAGTGAAATAAATGTGTAATTACGAAAAATCTCTCTGTATATTAAAATACAATAAAGCTAAGAGCAACCATCCTGTCTAATTAAATATTTATATGTTTGTCCTCTTTCTATGTACATGTATTTCTTTATTTCTTCCTATTGTCTGTTTACCGCGTTATCTATGTATGTAAATATGTTTGTTACTATGTATATGACTATGTACTTTGTACACGTCTTTGAAAATAAAAATCTGTTCTGTTCTTTATAACTCTAGAACAAAAGAAATAGCAGGAACGGAGTATTAGGAAGATGGCGGAAAAGACACCAAAACCAAGCACCTCTACAAGGCCTACATCTCCTGAATATGGTAGGTTTTGTCAATTTACATTCAACGCTAAGACATAAAAGTTGCCTTAATTTTATACATCACTAGGATGATTTTGATATCCTGTAAGTGGCCTAAATGTATATTTCTATAAGTTATTACGATCGGTGTACTTAATGCATTTATGTGTTCACATTTTTATTTCTTGTTAACGCTTATTGAAAATGAAACATCATTTGCTTCTATGATTTTATGTTGTTTATTATTTCATTTTCATTTTCACTTGTCTCTAATACTTCTCATGTTTTGATTTCATTTCCATGAACTCAGTAAAAGAATCATTTTTAATGCACGTATAACAACATCATGTTTTTGTTTGTTTACACTAACCTGTAATCAGTTCAATTGGAAGTTTCTTTTTGTTTTTAAGTATATAACCATATACTATATAAAAGAAAAAAACTACAAAAATATTAAGCTTAAATGACTGAGTCGTAAAATTTAAGGCATAAGTTTAACCTCAGACGGCCCTTGGAGTCGTGATATACCCATGCCATGTTTTGACACCGTGTTGTTACTCTGGCCGGATTTTTGTTCAGAAAGTATATGATATCTTAAGAATATTTCGTACTTGGACGAACAAGTCTAGGGGCTATATAGAACCTGAAAGTCTACTGTGCTGTTGTCGAATACGAAATATGTAGTGTCATGTCTTATTCAAACATATAGCCATTCACTAGATTGGAAAAAAACTTGGAATCCCTTTGGCGAATCAGCCAGTAGTAAGTCTTTATTTAGTTAATGTGATATGTCTGAAATATATCAGCGAGGCCCTTGTGTAACGAGCGCCAGATGCAATGTAGTGTATCTGAATCGACCTCAGAGATGAATGAAAGTTGAGCTGGCAATCTTCCTCTTTAGCCTTGTGGAATGACAATTATTTTGTTTTACTAGTGGCTTGAGCATCGTTTCAGCGCCATTCTCAATTCATCTTTGACCCAATCTTGTTGTGAACAAACTTCGTAAGTTTAATGGTAACAATTACATGTTGTCCCCTTAAAATTTGGCGTCATTTATCGTTCTGATAATTTGTCTGTTCCACGATAATGGCAAAATTTAAAGAATATATTTTTAAAAGCAGAATCTTCATAAGACATTATCAGAACTCATCCATCTGCCTTTGCATTGGTTTATGTGCTGCTAATACGGTAAATTCGTTTTGTAGGAAATGCTAAATAGTCAATGTTTGTATTGTATTAAATGCACATTAGCGAAAAGCGAAGCATGATAAACCCAGTTTTGCATTAACAAAAACGTGACGCCTCTTATCCATACATTCGCGTTGAAAATAGTACCACTAGTTGTATAACTCTACTGATTGCAGTTATGATACACGTTGGATATATTGCAAGATTATGTTCATTTTGAATTATAACATTGTTTTGGCATTTCAAACTGTAAAACTGTTTAGTTGAAAAATTCAGTATTCATCCGCACAAAAACATCATTCATGAAGACAAAAAATATTGCGCATCGCTACTGTACGCATGGGAATCGCTAAAAGACACTAGCAGAGCGAGGACAACTTATACAGTTGACCGTAGTTCCGCCTACTGGATAAGGTACGGAATGGACTCGACCTCGCGAAATGAAATTCTTATTTGCGAGATGTGTTTGCATAATACATCTTTATTAAAAACAACTTCAACAAAAATTTTGACTGAATTCGGGGCGTTTTAAGAATTATTTCAACCCAGGACATCTAGCACACTCAACCACACCGCTAAAGAGTTAACATACTAACTCTGTTATTACATATAATAACGAAGTTTTAAGAGTCAGATGTGTTTTTACCGTGAACAGGAAATGGAGGTATGAGTTTCCAATCAACTTCAACAGAATTGGGAGCATAACAAGTGGACCTCTACCAAAACGTCTTCATTGTACTGGGTCATAACTGAATATTAGTCAAAACAATATATACATCTGGGTTTGTAATATTGTGGCCGAGAATTGGTTGAGATTTCTGGTACCATTAGTTACCTAATGCATATCAACCAAATATTATCAATAACATTTTAACTTTCGCTTCTGACAGTACTCTCAGTGCTTTGATTTTTAGAAGCGCGGGTAATCTAGGTATGTGAAAAAATAAGAACAATAGATACCATGTGCGATCGTTATCGTCGAAACATGTATTGCCTCGCAAGAGAAAATACAGGCATATTATCGAAGAAAAACTGTTTTGATATTTGTTATTCGAAATTATATCCATCAAGCCGTTCATCAGTAACATTTTCTGGTAGCAGAGCGAGGTTTTTGTGGATTTATTGTGAATTAACTTAGAATTTCCAACACGTCGACCAATGAACACTTTTCGGACAGAACTTCTTAGTTCAAACAAGTGTTAGTGTCAACCATGGAAGAAAAGTCAGAAGTGAGTAAGGGAGAAACGGAGAGTCGGAAAATTACCTTATTGACATTAAAACAGAGAAAATCCAAAATAAAGCTAATTTTACTGGTTTTCGGAATAAACTAAAAGACACGTGCAGTGTCCACGAAGTGGACGTTTACAAGTGATTTGGAAAATTGAGTTCGAACCCATTTCGCTGTGACGTTTGCTTGGAGACATTAATTTTGATGCACTTAGTTTTGTAATGACTTTCCTGGGATGGTATTCACAAAGAATTTTAATATCTTTTTCCTTAACCATGGATAACACATTTTTTACCCTTAACATTTTCCTCAGCATAAGTTAAGGGTTTCCTTATCTAAACACATCATTAACTTCAAAGAAACTTTAATTTTACCTTAGGAAATTCGGAATTTCTGTGATCATAAAGTACACCGGAAATCGAAATACGCACAGTGCTGTAAATATCAGCGAAGCAGAGAAAGTCATGAATAGACAATATATGAATAATTTGAACATAACAACAAACGTTTATACAAAGCATATATTCAAAAACATTGAAACTTTTACTCAATTAACAGTTGCAGAACTTGGTTTAAAAGAATGTGTCGGTCGAATTTTAGGGGTTTTCAGGATATGACCCCAGAAAGAAATGTTTTTCTTTGTATTCCTCACGGTCCTGGAAGTGTATAGGCCGCGGCATACACGGCGTATAGTAAGCTCCGTCCCTGATTAAGCAGTAATCACTAGAAACGTGTCTCAATCAATAGGGAAACTAAAAAAAGCGCACATGCTATAAGTTTCAATAAAACAAAATACATGTATTGTTTATGTCAATGAAAATCCTTTCACACATGCATAAATGCATAAGAAAAATAGCAGCGCGCTTCTATCTATATCATTGAAAGCACAGGCTACCGGCGTGTGAAGGACCCCCACATACCCTCTGCTACCCAGGAATTCTTTTTACACACTAAAACACTGTTTATAACATGTTATAACAATTTTTTTTCACCATGTACATATGTTATATAGTAAAGGTATTATATTACTAATTATTAATCCTGATAAATGCCAATATGGCCGAAACGTTGATAGATTAAATAAATTAAATAAACAATTTAAGTTTTATTGAAGTTGGACTTCTTTTTTTACAAAAAAATATAGTAAAGGTATAGAACTCCTGGGCTCAGAAATCACACCGGTCGTGTTCATCAAGGTCCTGTTGTAACATTTCTTCTGAACCGATTCTTAACAAACTGGTCTTATTCGACGCAGAAATAATTTCTCTTTACCCACTATCCAATCTTATATTCATATATTGCTCTGAATTGGAGCAACAAGCCCTTCAACTTACAAAAGGTACGTCTCGATATCAAAGTGACCTAAGTTTGTTTTCATTAGCTACAGAGTAAATTTCGTGATTTCATACCCACGCCGGTGTAAATAGAAAGAAAATCAAATTTGTTATCACTAACCACCGACGATTATATTATACTGTTTGAAAATGTATTTGTCATGATCCTACTGTAAAGACATACGGTTAATTTCATCGCGTACATAACATCAAATTAGGCATATTCAACACTTATGTATAGCTATTCTTATTAATTTGATAACAATTACATAAGAGCATGTATACATGGATATAAACACATGTACTGTATAAGATTACTAGTACATTTGTATTTTTCTATATGAACCCCTCTTGCCTGTCCTAAAATATGCGTAGTTGGTTTTTTTTTGGCTGTAGTATCATACTGTTTGCATAGTTGATGCACTTTTGATGTCCCTACGGTTGTATGTAGCTCTTCATCCTCTTGGCTCAAAATGTAGAATATTTGGTTTATTGATACCGGGTTTGGAATATTTTAACGACTTTCCTGATCTAATAAATCCTGATTTATTTATAAAGTAAAATGTGTTGACTAAAACATTAAAATGTGTCGTTATTTGCTGCCTGGTCATATCAAGTTTCACTAATTCATGGATTTAAAAACTAAACCATAATTATATACTTAAATAAATACAGTGCATAAAGTCTATTGCTAGTTTAAATTTGAAACAAATATTACATTTATTTAATTTTCTATAAATCAATAACGATGCTTGACTTTAAAGAAATTCAATAAGCCGAAGTATATAGGCTTAATCAGCACCTATATATCGTCCAACAAGTGACATTCGATGGGGGATATATTAAGCTTTACAATGATATATGTGTCATAAAATCACGCTAGGGGGGGGGGGGGGGGGGCACCTAGGGTACAGGAAGCCCATACTCTACTAGGTACTGTGGGAATTTGAGACATTGTTTGATATTGAATAACATGACATTTATAAACTTATATCTGACATTAATACAAAATGCAACATAAAAACAAAAAGTGTAAAAACATTGTTTTCATAACCTTATAGTGTTCTTAAAAGAGTTTAAGGTATCTGGCTTGGATGTCAGGTCAAATCAAGTTTCACCAATTTATAGCTATAAAAAGTAAACCACAATTATATACTAAAATAAACCCACTGTATAAAGTGCATTGCAAGTAATTTGAAACAAATAATACATTTGATTGGTCTTCTATAAACCAATATCGCACGTAATTTACAATTTTTTGAACAACGATAACTACTCTGTATATAGGAATATATTACAACAAGTAGCCTTAAAATTACTATAAATGTATAAAGCAGGGAACCGTACCTCAGGTTTTTCATAACGTCCTGCGTTTGTTAGATACTTGACTTTAAAGAAATACCCAGAACTCCGCTGTTTATTACGAAATGAAAACAAGTATCAAAATTCTGAGGCACAATTCCCTAGATTAACATTTCCGCTACAAAATACGGAAACCCGCTTTGAAATCCGTCAACAAATAAGACGGCAATGTTAATTCGAAAATGACACCTACTGTGTTTTTTAAGCTGAGCAATTAACAATTAAAGTGTCGGTTCATTATCGTCTCATGAAATCAACGAATTTGACACACCCAATCAAAATCGCTTATGTTTACGGTTCAATTATTGAAACCACGCCCAGGTTTGATGTCTAGTAAGAGATTTTATGACAAATGCTTGTCATTAATGATTTAATAGTATCATATAGTACCAATACAATGCACATCACGTTAGAGATGTTTAACGCTGATAAGGATAAGTCGATAAAGGGGTGCAGTATTTATCGCAATAAAACACCATTTTTGAGAGTTCGGTTAAAATTATTTGTTGCTTGGTATTAAAGTATGATATTTAGTCTTTGTGAATAACGTAAAATATCATTTAATGTTATTTTAGCGATTTTAACCAAGCCAGATACGTTAAACAAAAACTGCCCCCGTTATCTAACAAACATTATTAATTCAAGGTATAAGAATAAAGTGTTCCTTAACATTTCATTTTACGGTTTCTCGATTCAATCCGTGTTTGCTGAATTCCAAACATGCACCGCTCGTTTTCACAAAAATATAAATGACAATGTATTTTACCTTGAAAGTGTAATACTGTGCCTGATTTAACATTGAAAATGTTTGATTTTGTTGCTGTTTAATTTCCAAGTTATCTCTCCTTCAATACTAGTTATAGTTGCTAAAACTTACCAATCGCTTCCAATATTCATTATTTAGGTAGCATCTCAAACAGGCGGTTATCATACCGTAAAATAGGACTTTCAGATATAGCTTTATGCACTTTAATGTACCTGTATGTCTTACGAATATTACAAAACATGCACGTTTACATGCTTCAATAAAACCTATGTATAGAGATAGAAGATACAAAATGTGCATCTATCAAAATAATCAAAGTACTGAAAGTACTGTCGGAACGTGATTTTTTTAATACGAAGCAAAAAAAAAATATGTACCCATATCGTTCGTACCCATGTAAATATTTTCAACATTTACACTAACGGACCGACCTAACGTTTAAATATTATGCAGGGCATATATGTGTTGTTTGACACTGAAGAAGGACATACGCTTTACTAGTATTTAAAACAAGAAACATATCATCGGAAAGGTTAACAGCACATTAAATAAGAACAATTAATGAAATTGCATTATGTGAACTCTTTGTTCTGCACAAACAAGTGAACAACACATAAGTAACAGTAAATATCAACATCAATAAAACTAGTTTTTAACACAACAGTACATCATCGCATGGAACACAATCAGTGTCACTGAAAAAAGACCCTGACACGATTATATATTATTAAAACAGAAGGGCCTATAGTTCAGACGTGATCACGTAATTATGAATGATCTTGCATAAAAAGAACTCTTTAGCTATTATTTTGAGCCAACAACCAGTATTTTATGTTCAAATTTAGCGACTCGAATTATTATTCGCAAGCCGCAGTTTAAACATTCGCCCTCCGCAGGATACCCGACATGAACTCGATGTTCACGTCGCCATTTTACGATTAGACAAAAAAGCGTTGTAATATCAAGATAATGTCAAAAAGGCACAAAACACACAAACGGCAGGTATCAAACAGACAAATAATAATAATATTGCGTTGTTTGCATTTGAAAATTACATCAAAGCTGTCAATAATCCTAATGACAGATTTTTTAGGCCCGACGAAGATATTATACATTTCGTTAACATGTATGAAAACAATGAATACAAAATAATGTTTCGTGAATTAAACATTGAATTGTCGACTGATGAAATTAATATTGCGATAAGTCAATTAAAAAATAACAAATCAGGAGGTCCTGATAATACTTTAAACGAATTTTTTACTTCCGGTAAACATGTTTTAGTTCCAATATTGTATGTTTTGTTCAATAAAATCTTTGAAAATGGATACTTTCCTATTAGATGGTCAGAAGGTTATGTATTTCCTCTTCATAAGAAAGGAAGTGTTAACAATGTTGATAATTATCGCGGTATCACGTTATTAATTTGTATAGGCAAATTGTTTACCCGCGTTATAAATAATAGATTAAAAACATGGGCCGAACATTACAGTGTATATATTGAAGCTCAAGCAGGTTTTAGATACAATATGAGCACAACAGATAATATTTTTGTACTGCATGGATTAATAAATCATGTTTTAAATCAAGGGAAACAACTCTATACTTTATTCGTAGACTTTACTAAAGCTTTCGATTATGTAGTACGCGAAAATCTTTGGTATAAATTGATACAATTGGGGCTTCGCGGAAATATTTTAGATGTTATTAAATCGATGTACGAATCGGTTAAATCTAGAGTTAAAAAGTCAAATATGTTAAGTGATGAGTATACGTGTTCATTAAGAGTTAGACAAGGGGAATGTTTGTCCCCATTTTTATTTACCATGTTTATTAACGATTTAGAAGAGATGTTTATGACATCCCCAACTTTTTTAACCATCCAGTATTGGTAAACCGATCATCTTTTTTACATAGAATAAAGAAGGCTATTGTTAAATAACTCGTCATAACTTTATTTCTGTTTAACTCACAAATTTTGTTACTATCACAAAAGTTTGTTTAATTCATCTGCTATTTTATGAATATTTTTTTATCAATTTAAAATAATAAATCAATGGTCCTTTTTAAGTTTAAAAACTATAACCCTTCATCTTTTTTACAGCCTCTACTTTCTATTGTAAAACCGAAAAAAATGCCAATTTAGGAATTTATGTTCCGTTTTGTTTCAAATTTACACCACTTTGTTAAAACATTACAAAATTTGTTACTATTACATTGTCTTGGTATTTTATTTTACTTTTAAGATATATAAAAATAATTAAGCTTAATTGACATCTTCGAAGTCCTTTTTAACTTTTAGACAACTGACCTGTTAATTTAAATAAGAATTTATCGTCTCGGTAATACTCGGTATTTTCCGTAAGAATACCGAAGATACCGATATCTCTATACATTAGGTTCGGTTTTATGTTAAATCTTCAGATCAACGCAAATAAATTAATTCTAATATTTATTAAATGAGAAAAGTTGTATTTGTGAAGAAAGGAAGATTATAATTAGAGTATCATTATTAAACAATTGTTTCATATTCTAAATAATTTTTAATGTATATTAGTTAAATTTGAAAACATTTCCTGATATTATTGAACTTACAGTAGTGTACATGAGAACTAAGAAATAAGACAATGTTACTTTTTATAATGAAATGTTAACTTGTTACATGAATGTAACGCTTGACAATTGTGTGAAAAATAGAATAAGTTTAATTCTGTATCTGCTTAATTCTCCAGGTGATAATTGCACACACAATCGCCTATTAAACAGACTCAATTCAATTTTTGTATTTTTTTGTTGTTGTTGAAAATACGTGATGTAATTATTCAATGTAAATTTTGATTAAAGTTTTCTAGAGTAATGTGCTCAGTTGCAATAACTTAAGTTACTATTTCTGAATGAAAGTGATGTTTTAAATAAAAAAACAATGACAATGGTTAAATATTATATATTAAATCCGAGGTACACTGGATCTTTTATGACCCTTAAAGACATTGAACAGCTACTATATAAGTGACCCCCCCAAAATCCACATGTGGTCTAATCTCTTAATTGTTTTATTGCCCCTAATAAGATAAAACCAGTCTGGTCACGGTCTGTAGACTTGACACCTAGTCAAAAAGTGGGGTAATAAATTTTATTGATTTACAGTGATAATAAGTTTATGACTAAATTGCTTTTGTTTTTATAAGCATAGAGTAACAGATTATGTAAACAGGTGCTAGTCTATCAATGGCCCTGTCTGTTTTATTACCCCCTACTGTGGAATTAGGGGACTTTATGGTCCATAAGTCACATGCCTCGCATTCCTGGTTCAATGTCTTTAAATTGCTTTATTATCTGTCTCCAATCAGAATATAGCCTGCGGGTAAAGTAACATCCTTGCTGTCTGTGTTTTATGGTCAGACTTTCATTGCATAATATTGCAAAATCCATAATCCGTAAAATGTATATGAGGGAGTAAACTGTAAATTTTCATTTCACTAAATCGTTGAAAGGTCATTTATAAAAGAGAAAGGGCTGTTCGGAGTGGATTTTTTTGTTTAAGTTAAGACAAAAAAAATCTTTACACACAAATATCCCCTATTAACATACATCGGAAAGAATTATTGCAAGCGCGTTTAAAGATTTTTTAAACATTGTCTTTGATAAATGATAAATTAGCAGCGTGTGTAGTGAAAACTATGAAAAAAAGAGAAATTGACAGGCCATTTGATGGCATCAATGTAATTTACTGCAGTTGTACACTATCCTATTTTATTCAACAGTATACCCAAAATATGCAGATTAAACGCGATTTTGTGCCCTTTAATGTAATAATCACTATGCTTCTGGGACTTATATAAAGATTGGGGATGTGCTTATATATAATATCACTTTTTACCAACTGCTTTTATGTAAACATGTATATAAGACAATGTACATATATGTAACGGGGAGATGTTTACGAATGCATAGAACTGTGAATGAAGTCTATAATCCACAGTAAACTAGATTTTTTTTATAAACATGCATACTCATAAACGAAGTATTACAAAACATTCTATTTATTAAATTTTGTGATTTTCAAAATTAAATTCTTATATAATTTAAAGCCGCAGTGTACTTGTATAAAAACGAAGAATTAACACTAATATTCTAAACTTTTAAGCATTTTTTATGATCATAAGATTTTCAACATTTACGTTTTTGTTTAAAGCCACGGTGTATTTATATAAAAATACAGAACAGTTTTAATAATTACTGTCTGTGAAATAAAGAAATATTTTTTCTATTCGGCTTATGTAAAAAACTGATACATGCACATTTGTAATTTTCAAGATAACGATAAAAAAATATTTATTTCATAAAAAATCATAACCTTATCAAAATTATAAAAAACTATATAAAGTTGTTACTTTAAATTAGTCTGCCTGATATCTGGGACCATATATAATGGTCCCAGCTGATATGAAAAGTTAAAATGTTATAGAATAACTGAAATATCGATTAGTCCCGATCCAACAGTAGATGCCTAAGGTCAGATTAGTCACACATGACTGGTTTTATGGTCCTGTATACCACGCATGCTTGCAGATAGGCAATAACACAGTGCTCTAATGATGGGTAACTCTGGTGATAATCTGATGACACCCTAAATTTGACTTAATTCCCTTGATTTTCCCGATTTCATGATGGTCATGAAAGTTGGCCATGAAAAATAAGGCAGATGGAATTGACGTCAATATGTTTAAAATTTTTATGTTGTTATATGCCGATGATATAGTTATTTTTGCTAATTCGGCAGACAATTTACAAAGAAATATGAACTTACATTTTTGTATTACATGAATATTGTTTACACTGGAAATTAAAAGTTAATGTATCTAAAACTAAAGTCATGATTTTTAAAAAGGGGGGTACTATTCCACAAAATACGATATTTCTTTACGATGGCGTGCCAGTGGAAATAATGAATACATTTTGTTATCTAGGTATCGTTTTCACCACAGGTGGTTCTCTCTGTAATGCACTATGTCATTTATCTGGGCAAGCATTGAAAGCCATATTCAAGTTGAATAAATATTTACATAAATTTACGTACATTTCTCCTCAACATAAATTAGAATTATTCGATAAACTAGTCTCGCCAATATTAAAATATTGCTCTGAAGTTTGTTGTTTTGCGAAGGATTCATCGATCGAAAAAGTACACATGCATTTTTGTTAAAGATTGTTAGGAGTGAAAAAAGCAACACAAAATGATTTTATTTATGGGGTATTAGGACGGGTTTCATTTAACTGTATTCAGCATGTTAAAGTAATCAAATACTGGCTACGTATATTACAAATGTCTCCTTCAAAATATGTATTCATAACTTACAGTATGCTAAAAATGAACTTCGAGCAAAATCCATTGAAAAATAATTGGTGTAAAAATATTTACGATTTATTGAATTCACTAGGTCTCTCAGACGCATGGCTGAATCAAGGTGTCGGCAATAATAATATATTTCTTTCGTTAGTAAAACAACGACTTAACGATAAATTCTTACAGAACTGGCATTCTCGTATAAATAACTCAAGTAGAGCCCTTTTTTACAAAACTATCGCAAATTTTAGATTTCAACAGTATCTAACATGTGTAACCATTAATAAATATGTCAAGTTTTAACTCGTTTGAGTAAAATTGTTTACATTGTCTATATTCATGCGAATACATATATGTATTATGTATTACTGTTTCAATTGCTATCTCATAATAGATATTTGTAAGTCTCACTTTTTAAGAAATATTGTACTATATACACATGTAGGATTTAACTAATGAATGTATAGTCAAAACTGTAAGCTCAAAACTGTAAGCTCAATAATTGAGTCGTATGGAATTACAATATAATGTTTTTATACTTAAAGAAGAAGAATTATGATCAGTCTACGTTATATTCTGATCTTCTCCATAATATTGTCAAATGTAATCATTTATTTGATATAATATCATGCATTACTTATATTATGTATATCATTGTAATGTGGCACACTGTTTGCATTGTGCTATGTATGTCCTTGTGGGCTTTAAAGCCTTTTGGAATTGAATAAAATATCTATCTATCTATCTATCTATCTATCTATCTATCTATCTATCTATCTATCATTTTTATACTTTTTAAAAATGATTTTGCATTTAATTAAATTGCAGTATCACTTTACGTCTTGAACTGTATGATAATATTAATCACCGAACACGATTGCAACTTTATGGGTTTTTAACATGATTTTATAATATTATATCTATATAATTATGCGATGCTAATAACAAAACAAGTCACGTTAGTGAAATCTTATTCTGGACTATATGTTTTAAAATTAATTAATGCAAACAATATATAGTTAATAATAATCAATTGACCAGTATATCAATGATAGTCTCCGTGTTAATCACAATTTCAAAACAAGCTTTGATAAAATCAAGAAAAGTCGCCAATTAAGTCGTTGTTATGCAATATTATGTAACACGGCCGTCTCACTTCCTGGACCCTTATATGGGAGAAATATATTATGGATCATATCACCGAAGGGGGTCAATATATTACTTGACCACATGTGTCTGATATCATGTTTACAGTATACAACATAGATCATATCTTACTCCTAATATTCAGTTTAGTATTGGTGGTAACACAAAGAAATTCAATAACATACATACTTTATTTGACGAAATCGGCACTGAATGCCAATGATCAATATACATTTATAACATCATTTACACGAATATGGCTACACACAAATACTGTAAAAAGCCAACACCATACGAACATACATTGTATATAAAGAAAAACAGGTACGAGAACATACATAATACAGACATGTAGAAAGAAAAAAACATCCGTACAGAAAAAAAAACATACACAAAACAGACTCAAGAAATAGTAACACAAATATTGGAACAAAAGACAGTAGT
Organism: Lutraria lutraria; assembly: GCA_964023205.1. Lineage (NCBI taxonomy): Eukaryota > Metazoa > Mollusca > Bivalvia > Venerida > Mactridae > Lutraria > Lutraria lutraria. The sequence continues at coordinate 12,120,065 of OZ026837.1, read as the reverse complement.
TAGTTATGGAAATGAATTTACTGACACTTGGCCTAGAAATTTTACTCAAATATTTTTTCCTAATTACATTATATTTCGGACAACACATCATGAAATGGTACTCTGATTCGATTTGATTGGAAATGCACATTTTACATAGTCGATTTTTTCTAGCTACATTTCTAATCCTACCAGTTTCTATTTCAAGAGTATGAGAGCTGAGCCTAAATCTAGAAAATTCACATCGTAGTTTATCATTTTCAAATTTATGAATATATTCTGAGAGGTCAAAATTTAATTTAAATTTATTAAAATAGTATAATTTTTACATTCCATTGTTTGTTGTACGCCATTCTTGAATGAACTGGTCTTCCTGTTTAACTTTAAACTGCAAATAATAATTGACATTAGGATCAAAATTAAAATATGCATGTGTAAAGCCTAAATTGTCAATAGTCTTATTCAGTTTGTAAGCCCATGAATTACTTTTATTTATATTACATTGACTTTGGTATATTTCATACAATTGTGAATTTGGATTTTTATAATTCTTAACCAAAATCTTAAAGACCTTTCTTTAGCAATGACATACAAAGGAAACCTACCAAGTTCTCCAAGTACTGCCTAGTTCGGTGTATGTTTATGAACACCTAGAATGCGCTTACAAAATTTTATATGTAATTTATCTATTTCTTTATAATTATATACTCCCCATATTTTAGACCCATACAAAAGAATAGGTACAACCAAAGTGTCAAACAAATAGAGTTTAGTTCTTACAGTGAGATTAACCCTGTCAAAAAGAGATATCAAATTATGATACGCTTCCAATGCTTGGTCGGATAATGTTTTTACAGCGCCTTTTAAAGACCCATTACTTGTAAAGAGTATACCCAAATAAACAAAACTATCTACGATATCTATTTTATCCCTATTTATGTAGAATTGCTCATTGTGTAATTGTTTTCGTTTTTCAAAAATACAAACTTTAGTTTTTTTAACGTTTATTTTAGACCCCAACGATTAGAATAATAAAAAATGTTATCAAATTGTGATTGTAGACTGCTAGGATTTGTGGTGAATAAGACGATATCATCAGCGAAAAGGATTAAATATTTTGATAGCAACTCAATATCATTCTCAGATAATGTGTTATAATCTATTACACTGGTAATATCATTAATGAATAGAATAAACAATAATGGCGATAATGGTTCACCTTGTTTTAGACCTAATGATATGTAAAAAAATTAGACATATTCATATGGTTAGAAAGTTTCAAACATGATTTAACATCACTATGACCCGAGTGCAATAATTTTACCCATAAGGCATACCTAATAACTGTATCAAACGCGCGTTCGTAACCAATAAAGACACACCACAGTTCCTATTTTTTTGTAATACTTTTTGTATTACACTGTGTAAAATAAATATAGCATCAGATGTTACCCTGTTGTCACGAAATCCATATTAACTATCATTGAAAATATTCTCATCCTCAGACCATTTGTTTATTCTGTTACGTAAAAGTAGAGAAAATATTTTAGCTAAAACATTTATTATGGTGATTCCCCTGTAATTTGCAGGACTGGAGCAACATCTTTTTTAAAAATAGGTGTGATAGCTCCTTTACACAATTGCTCTGGATAAATACCAGAGTCAAACATTCTGTTAAATAAAACACAAAGATACGGAGAAATAAAATCACTAGCGTCAATAAAAAATTCGGCAAAATTACCATCCAGATCGCAAGTTTTATTACGTTTTAGGTTCTTTAGTTTTAATGATTTCATTTACTGCGACAGGCGCATCTAATTGATTAATGAATAATGGATTTTCACAAGACTGTGTATAATTATCGCTGTTAAAGTCACAATGAGACGTGTTAGAAATTGTTTCAAAATGCTTAATAAAATCATCAATTCCGATATTGCTTGGACGTAAAGTATTGTTTTTAAACTTATTGATATATTTCCAAAATTTTCTGGGAGAAGATTTACACAAAGATGACAATTTTACTCCCTCTTTACAATAGAACGATTTCTTACATTTCCGCTTAGTTTTAGCAAACGATGACCGTGCCTGAAGAAAAGATACTTTATTACAATTTGATGGATCATTTTTATACCTTCTTTTAGCATCAAAGAATACTGATTTAGCCAATCTACAATCATCATTAAACCAAACAGATTTCTTCTTACTATGCGAAGATGATTTACTATTCTGAACATAGGTCTTACCAAATAATTCAAATGAGATATCATGTATTATACTAGAGAACTGTTGTATACATTGATTTATGTCAGGTTCATTATTACACACAGTTAACTTATATGAAATATCATCAAATATATGTATATTCTGTTCAAGACTGGAAATAAAGTCTGTTTTTCTACTACTATCTCATGTAATTTTATCATCATTACAACTACTGTTAGTATTTAACGAAGTATGTTGAAAGCAAAACAATGTAAAAACAACAGGACTATGATCTGAAAATTCATTCATATCAAGTACACACATATTTATAAATAAAACACAAAGATACGGAGAAATAAAATCACTAGCGTCAATAAAAAATTCGGCAAAATTACCATCCAGATCGCAAGTTTTATTACGTTTTAGGTTCTTTAAAGTTTTAATGATTTCATTTACTGTGACAGGCACATCTAATTGATTAATGAATAATGGATTTTCACAAGACTGTATAATTATCGCTATTAAAGTCACAATGAGACGTGTTAGAAATTGTTTCAAAATGCTTAATAAAATCATCAATTCCGATATTGCTTGGACGTAAAGTATTGTTTTTAAACTTATTGATATATTTCCAAAATTTTCTGGGAGAAGATTTACACAAAGATGACAATTTTACTCCCTCTTTACAATAGAACGATTTCTTACATTTCCGCTTAGTTTTAGCAAACGATGACCGTGCCTGAAGAAAAGATACTTTATTACAATTTGATGGATCATTTTTATACCTTCTTTTAGCATCAAAGAATACTGATTTAGCCAATCTACAATCATCATTAAACCAAACAGATTTCTTCTTACTATGCGAAGATGATTTACTATTCTGAACATAGGTCTTACCAAATAATTCAAATGAGATATCATGTATTATACTAGAGAACTGTTGTATACATTGATTTATGTCAGGTTCATTATTACACACAGTTAACTTATATGAAATATCATCAAATATATGTATATTCTGTTCAAGACTGGAAATAAAGTCAGTTTTTCTACTACTATCCCATGTAATTTTATCATCATTACAACTACTGTTAGTATTTAACGAAGTATGTTGAAAGCAAAACAATGTAAAAACAACAGGACTATGATCTGAAAATTCATTCATATCAAGTACACACATATTTATAAATAAAACACAAAGATACGGAGAAATAAAATCACTAGCGTCAATAAAAAATTCGGCAAAATTACCATCCAGATCGCAAGTTTTATTACGTTTTAGGTTCTTTAAAGTTTTAATGATTTCATTTACTGTGACAGGCACATCTAATTGATTAATGAATAATGGATTTTCACAAGACTGTATAATTATCGCTATTAAAGTCACAATGAGACGTGTTAGAAATTGTTTCAAAATGCTTAATAAAATCATCAATTCCGACATTGCTTGGACGTAAAGTATTGTTTTTAAACTTATTGATATATTTCCAAAATTTTCTGGGAGAAGATTTACACAAAGATGACAATTTTACTCCCTCTTTACAATAGAACGATTTCTTACATTTCCGCTTAGTTTTAGCAAACGATGACCGTGCCTGAAGAAAAGATACTTTATTACAATTTGATGGATCATTTTTATACCTTCTTTTAGCATCAAGGAATACTGATTTAGCCAATCTACAATCATCATTAAACCAAACAGATTTCTTCTTACTATGCGAAGATGATTTACTATTCTGAACATAGGTCTAACCAAATAATTTAAATGAGATATCATGTATTATACTAGAGAACTGTTGTATACATTGATTTATGTCAGGTTCATTATTACACACAGTTAACTTATTTGAAATATCATCAAATATATGTCTATTCTGTTCAAGACTGGAAATAAAGTCAGTTTTTCTACTACTATCCCATGTAATTTTATCATCATTACAACTACTGTTAGTATTTAACGAAGTATGTTGAAAGCAAAACAATGTAAAAACAACAGGACTATGATCTGAAAATTCATTCATATCAAGTACACACATATTTGAAACATAGTGAAAATATTTTTTCATTGAAATTAAATCGTCTACTGTACTGACAATGTGTTTATTTCTGTGCAAAGAATTAAAGTAAAATTTGAATACATCAAAGTAATCACCATTAAACATGGTAACATAACTTAAAACGTCATTTGACAAACTTATATACATTTCGCATATAAGATAAATATTTAATAGTAAAAAAGAAGATTTTATGTTTTAAAGAAATTAATTCATATATTGTATAGATCGATGCATATTATCTATAATTATGAATTTTCTTAAAGACAGCCATTTAGCAAAAAAAAACCATCAATTTTTAGAGATATTCATTTTTTGTTATGTAATACGAAGAATGCCCGTTGATTATATAATGGTTATCGCTTTAATTGATTCTATATAACAAATGTTCAAAGAGTAACTTCTAGCATCCACAATATTTATTTTAAATAAACGAAATCCAATTAATAACATCTCCGCGTACATTAATTAGATATACAGAAACCCCCGATGTTTCTCGAATAAACAGCAACCAATTAAATAGCTAAAACGTGTTGACCAATCAGATCGCTGGATATTTTAGACCGTACCTGTTCCTTTGGTGCACTGCAACATGGAACGGGAACAAGTTTAAAACCACAGGATGCATGAGTTACTTCCCTTCGAATTTATATACAACGTTATTCAGTGCGGAATAGTTACTAGGGAATTCCCAAAAATCGCAGCAATGGTCTCCAGGACATTTCAGAATTATCGCCATAGTTCAAGTATGATCTACATCTATGCCACGTGAGCAATGTTTATAGTTACAAATGGTAAATTCTACTGTCTTGAAACTTTATAGCCCAATATAAATCCAATTAATGATAAAAACTGTACTTTTGTTCGTATTGACAGATGGCGGGGAAAAAAGTTTCATTCCTTGTGTTTATATAGCTTAATAGTCCGAGGCTATATCTTAACTTAATTCTGAGTCATAATTTCCTGTGGTTAGACTGTGCGGGACGGGGCCAAGTCAAAACGTATCTAGTCGTCACAAAAAGTCTGATTAGTTGGACTAGTACACTTCACACCAAAACAGTTTGCATTGAAAGTTAAAGGAAACGAGTTGTTCTTAAATTTATTTTGCCAAGGGGCAATATAAAAATTATCACAAACATTTATGTAGAGTCCCCGTGTAGTCACACGAGAATAGCAACACTTTGAAATAAATAATATGTACCTGTCATGTGTGAAAATCAATCGACACCAGCAAAAAAAACAACAACAAAGATCGATCCGTTAGTCCAAAATCATTTAGTCGTCTTTGTATACAAACACGCTAAAAATATTCCTGGTTCCTGCACAGTTAAATTTTAAACGCCAGAAGCGGAAACCAACACAAATGGCATAATAGGTTTCGACGATTTCGAACTTTACCGATGTCGTTTGAGAGTACCGGTACGTACTTTTGACTGCCGCTTGTCGTTATAAGTAGTTGTCGTTCCTTATAGGTAAAAATACGTGCAAATTGCAGGGTAGGAAAATGAAACGCCGTTACAGAGAGGGAAACGTTGTAAGGAGATGACGTTTCGAGAGGGAACACTGTATATTTAAATAAGCCGAGGACAGTTTCGTTAACTCTTCGTAAATGACCGAAACTGCGCATATCAGTGACGTTGCACGAGTCGAAAGTAAACTTCCATATATTTTGCAATGTTATGTGTACAACGTATAATTATGTTGCTGTTCATCCGTTGGTTATCGATAAACTCACGGATAATTTACGGCAATCTCCGTATCACTGACGTAGCGTCATTTATTAAACAATTTAGTTTGAAAAGTAAAATTTTCATTAAAAATGTCTTGGTATCTGTAGAAGTATACCCGTGTTTTAACATGTCATTTTGTTTTATATGGACCATTTTACAATTCTGCACCAAAGATTTGGATTATCAAAGATTAACAATACACCATTCCCGAAACTTTTTGTGGCCTTAACAAATTGGTTTAATTGAGTTATTTTTCATCCGCCAGGAGCGTAGGATATATTGTCCCTTTTTCAACAAACTTACTTGAAAATTATTGTGGCATTACAATACACGGATCCTCGTGGAAAATGTCCGTCTAAGTCGATTTGTGGCTCACCTATCATCATAAAGAACTTGAACAATTTTGATCAAACTTCACAGGGATGATCCTTGCGTGGTTTTCTTAGAAAAGCTAAAATCGTTCCGGACCGTTGAACAGAATGGCCGCCAAAGCTAAAGATAGGGAAACTTTTAAGCGACATCTCCTCCAGAACCATTGTGTGGATTTTGATAACTTTGATACTGGAATGATCCTTGCATGGTCTGTATGGGAAAGATTTCGGATCGTTCTCTATCATTAGAGATAAAATGGTTCCGGTCTGCTGAACAGCGTGGCCGCCAGAGCTTAAAGTGGAAAAAGCCTTAATAAACTACTACATACGTATTATCTTAAAGACTCATTAGCTTTTTTGGATGTTAAAATTAAAGTAGATCTTATATAAGCTAGAAAGGTGTCTTATCAGTGAAAAATTGACTTTTACCTGCGATTAAAACATTCCGAAATTTTCTTTTTAATCTCGAAGTACGTGTAGCCAGGTCATATTTTGGATAATATGAGGGTTTTCTGTTCTTTCTTTGTGTTGTTTTCTTTTCGTTACTTCTTTATCTTTATGGTTATATGTTTTGATTATTTCTCTTAAGTGTTACAGGCGGTTTTTTTAGTCAGTTGCCGCTCGCCTTTCGTATAGATAACATGTAAACTTTTTGAATAATATAGACATGTGTTATTTGTCTGTTTAATAGTGGTCACAGTTTTGGAAGGTCAAGATCCTACAGATCTGTAATCTGAGTATTTTTATTATTATTGTTTTATATGATTATATAAGTAAAATGCATAAGATTAATGTAAGTTTATTTTATACCATCATGCTAAGTTTAACTTTCATATTAAGTACTGTAATGTATTACGTTGGGCCACTATGCTGTACTTAAATGTAGTTTGTATGTACAATGTATGTATTATATTTTCAGTACCAGTATTCTTTTCTTCCTTGCTGTTTGTATTATGCAGTCACTTGATTGGCAAAGTGATCGAATTCAACATATGTGCATATCAATAAAAGTACAAAAATGACATCGAGTTACTTACGTATAGAAATATAGCACAGTTTTTTTTTCATTGGTATTGCAAAAAATAAGAAAAAGCATCTGAAAACCTTTTTACGAGATATGGTTGAAGAAAGACAGTATGTAAATAGTGTTTTTGAACAAATGAAATGAATTCTTATATTTAACCATCATTTCATCAATTGTTCTGTATTACTAAATTCAAAAATCTAATGGGCCTTTAAATGTCTTGACCTTAAGTGCATCGTTTCTCAGGGGGGCGATATAGGGTCATCATGACCCTCTTGTTTTTTCTCTATGAATGTAAATGATTTGGAAGATTACAAACATTGCGTATACGTACATCATGCGCACAAAAATAAATGGTAACAAGTTGGTAAAAATGACTAATTCAAAGCACTGAGAGGACTGATGTACAATTACTGACTTTGTAGTATTGCAAGATATTTCTGAGGTTTATTGTTAAACATTTTCCACATATCCCTCCAGTGCTATGTTAACCAATAAATAAACATGCACACGAACATATTGATATGTACATCTCAATGTTAGATACAAGAAAATACCATTGCTGAATTTAATCCTTATGTAATGTATTTCTGAATTTCAATGTCATAATAAACATCCTAGCAAAATAAACAGTCTGCGTTATGTATCTAGATATGTAAGATCAGACCAAGGTTTTTCAAACGGGCATCCAACGGATGTTTTAACACATTGCAAGAATCAGATAAAATCTAAATTTCTAAAAGTAATCTTTTCAGATCTATGCTTCATTTCTGCCATTTGTCAGTAATGAATGAACACTGTTTCTATCAATTTACACACATATGAAAGCAGTATAAACATATTGTTTTACAGTAAACAGAATATATTTCTTATATTTTACTATCATTTTATCTGAATTATGTTCTCTATTACTAAGTTCAAAAAGCTAAAGGGCCTTTTGCTCCTCCGTTTATTGTGTTTTATTGATATATTCATGCATATTTTAAAACAATTCTTAAAGAAATCCTGTTTATATAAAATACATGGAAAACTTCCCTGTTTATTTTTCACATATGTAAGAATAATTTCTTTGTCATAATTATGTAAACAAATAGACAATTTAAATGGCATTGACGTTTGAGCATAGACGAATAAAGAATTCAAATAAGAACATTTATTTTAGGTTTAAGCAGTGCTGGTTCTGTATGTATCTGCGTATAGCTACAGAATAACTTGTGCGTAAAAGTGTAATTTTATAGTCACATGAATTTCGAATATATGACTCAACACAATTAAATTTACAATGACGATATGTTCAGTTTCAGCAATTATCCGAAATGACAATATCTTGATATTTGTCCGAAAGCTACTCAACTTACGCGAAATGTAATATCTCATACATGAGGACACGCTCGAAGGAAAAGCTACACGTTATTAGAATTCAATGCATGTTAATCGATTAAATAATAACCACTTTCCCGATGAACCCCCTTTTTAAATGTTCAGCTGACTCACAGTTATCATTCCATCGTCCACGAATTCAATTATGCCAGACTTCTATATATTTACAATAGAAGCTAGGAACCTGACTATTAGCATATACAGTGTGTGACTTATGACGTTATCATTCCTTGAAAGGTGCGTACTGATAGTAAAACTTGCAGAATTCCATAGTAGAAGATTGTTTACAATTTTTCTAGACGAATTTTAGTCATGGGCATAAGTTTATTCTAGTTGTTTGCGTGTATATAGTCAAGTGTCTAATTTGGGTAATCCTAGCCATTGGATTTGCTAATGGTGATGTCGGTCATTTTGATTGGTCAATCATTGGACTGGCTATTCAGCGCGTTACGTGTCATGTTTAACTGAATCTGTTTGTCTGCTTCTGTTAATAGTTGATAGGTTAGTAAATTATGCAGGCATTGCTCTATGAATTTGACCTAGATAAGCTGTTGTGTGGCATAATATCGGAAATGCAAGTTCAATGTGGTTTTATCATAGCAGATTATGGTGAATTTGTTAGCATTTGGGTATATTCTATTTGATTGATGTAGGGTATGATATTACCATGTGCTTGTGAACTGTATAAATGAATTTATTTTCATTTATCAAATACTCATGATTGTCAATATATGTGTATACATTTTGTAATTCATAACATGTAAATATGTTAATTATACCCTCCATAATGGAAAGCAACTTCGTACAAAAAATAAGAAAAAAAAATGTTTCTTGTAATTCGTCTACATATAACATTTCATTATAGTTTTTCTTCTTACGACTGTTTTGTATTGCTCGTTTACGATTTTGCCTAGCCATATAATATTGATTATGATAAAGTGAACGAAAACCCATGCTTAAACTTGTTCTAGATGTTATTGAAATGAACACTTTGACAAGATTTAAAGCATACCCAATCAAAATGTTTTCATTTGATTTGACGTATTTGAATATTTTTTAACACAAATGACCCCTGTTCGGGCATGTGTAAGAAATCATTGAGTAAAAATATCATGGAAAAGTTTAAATAGATAATGATGAAGATTCAGTAAAAATATACGGAAGGCGGACGCCAGATATTGACAGATCCTAACCATTGAAGGGGCATGCCCTGGAACTGAAAAGTCTCGAATAGCAATTGGTGTCATTTCAATGCCTAAATCAATGAAAGCCCTGTAAAATATCTACGAAATATCCCACTACTTTACTCAAAATACGCATTTGAAGATTTACCAGACCAGCCGATTTCGGACTCGTCATTTTCACAACTCAACCCTTTCGGAATCTGTCAAAACCGAAAACATAGCTGAAAAAATGTCAGCAAACTATTGCACATGTTATGTTTTTTATGCGACTTAAAGATTTTCTATCGACCAATTATAGGTAAATATTGTTTTGCTGCTTTGAAGGGCAGCGCGCACGCTCAGTTTGTTTTCTCAGACGAGTCAGGAATTCAATCGGAATATTCAAATCGACATTCAAATACCGACGCGCGCGTTAAAGAGTCATTTTGGAACGCACATTCTCCTTTTTGACTTTTCGGTAATGATTGGTTTTACAAGTGATAAACGTTTTTTTTGGTGTATGAAACCCATGGCACAGCAGTTTCAGGGCAGGCCCCTTTAACACTATCAAATATAAGTATCGTTTTAAATATTACCACGTTTCGTGGATTCTTTTTTTTTGTCTTCAAACAAGCTTTCCCTTTATTTGTCAGTTTTGTTCGTGACTATTTCTTTAAAAGGATAGCGCTGATTCCATCATGATTATTACACTTACCCGAAAACCATGATGAAATTGATTGTTATTTTGTTTTATTATCTTGTTTTAGTTACAGGCATCTTCAGATACAAATGTCATGTGTTAAAAATAGGAACTAAAGTACTGAGGAAAGTTTTCGATAGTATAGTTGACAACGACTTTGGGCAATATTTGGCCACGAAACCATCAGCCAATGCAAAATTAACCGTCTTGGTGGAAAGTAATGCAATACCAAAGTCGCAACATCAATTCTTACCACCAATCAAGACAAAACCAACTTCGGCCGACTTCGATATGAATCTTCTTTTGTTCTTATTAAGAGAAGTGTGTATAATGGATAACAGATCTGTTGAGGCTTTGATTTCTAAATTGAAAAAATGCATGGACGACGTAAGCAAACATTTAGTCTGATTAAATTTCACACATTTGACTTAGTAATATATAAGCATGATTTATATATTAATGTTTCTCAATCATTCGAATATCAAAACCAAATTACAAAATTATGACAGTTATTCAGCTGAATGACTTTAAAATTACGTCCAGCCCTTTAAGATTTAGTGAACTCTTTGTATTATGTCATCATTTACTTCTCTATCGTGATTAGGTGAAATGAAAAGTATATTCCGACAAATGTAGTTTACATCTATTGCACAAACGCTTAACATTAATATTATGTTACTGCATTTATGCCCCTCTGTGGGCTAGATGATGATATAAATTTGGCTAAGCCTAACGTCCTCTTATGACAAAAATGACGTCTGCTTAGAAATAATTTGTCTTAAGTTTTAATTAAAGTAAGAATACAATTTAATTAACAATGAAGATATTAACAAGTTCAAAATATTGTATCAGTTTTTGTATGATGTTCACCTCTTGTTTTCAGATCATGGACAAGAAGCATTTTATACACACACCATTCTTCCGCGATAGATGGTATCAGTCGACTGAGGTAAATAAAACTTTAACATCGTGTCATATCACTTCGTTTCTGTGTCTAAATGTTTGCTGTATTGTATTATTGTACAGGCGTACACTAATTAACGGATGTGATTGGGTTCTATATAATTTAATGCACTCAATGATTACATGTTGAACAAGTTTTAGCTCTTGTACTCAAACTGTGTACTGAACTATCATTCTCGCTATGTTAATGGTACTGCTTCCCTAAAATCAACTACCCCTTATCAAACAGTTTGCAATTTTCCATATCATTTTGCTAAAACAAATATAACGTGTTTGATATATTTTCAAATTTGGTTGAAACCAGAACATTACGTGCATACTTGATTTCATACTTGTTACGACACATTCTGCTGTTACCTTAAAGACGTATATCACAATTAGTAGTTCGCGTAGCTACTGCGCAGATATAAACTATACCGATTAGTTAATCTTACGGAGAATGTGTACTCGCCGGCCCAGGTGAGTTAGTATTCGATGCTAATTTAGATAAATTCACGACAAATATGCCTTATATGTATTAATTTACACCTTTAACTGTGTATTAGATATTATTTCCAATTCTAACAAATCTACGCATTTTGATTGGTCAATGGAGGGAGTTTACACTTCGATAAACTCCTTTTCAATCGGATACCTTTTGTTCTTGTTCATCGTCGGCGGACTACTTTTGACCTAATTATGTGTACTGTAAAACATAAAACAGCCGATTACAGATTCAGTTATACAGGCTTTATTCAAAGTGTGTTATGAGATCAGAGGGAGTTTTACTTCGATGATTGACCAGAAAGGATCGTTTAATTCTACAACAAACCACAAACTACTTTACTATTTACATTCCTCTCTTATGACATCATATCTTGACGTCATCAAGTTATACATATATAATAATGTATCAGCGAAAGAGTATTAGCGGTTCATGCCCGTCATTTGTAAGAATTGAATTAAACAATTGAATTAAATTGGAAATAAAAGGATTGAACTTTCATTTCTAGTCGTTTATCAAAGTGTAAACTCCCTCAGACCTCGTAAAACACATTTCACATAAGCCCTTCGGGCTTTATTCAATGTGTTATGAGGACTGAGGGTGTTTGCACATCGATAAACGAACAGAAATGAAAGTTTAATCCTATAGTATAATGTGAAATAACAGTGAAATATTCAACAAAATTGTGTTTGATTTATATTCTTTAAGGGATGTTTGTTGAAATGCCTAATTTTTTGGTGTACTTTTGACTCATGCGTTCAACTTTGATAAGAAAAAGTAAAATGGATACCCCTCTTTTTTCCTTTTTATGCTGTTTAGTATTATATATTATGTAATTCTTTGAAGTTTAAAAATCAGTCTGTTGAAAAAAAAATGGTTGTGTCTATTTCTTCAATCCAATCGACTCCCTTTTAAGAGCGATTTTGGTAAATGAATACATTTTTCCAAATGGAGTAAAATTGTACAGATATTTTCCTTTAAACAATAATTGCACTCTATTCCAATCACATTGTGTTTAGGAATTGGATTTTGATGGAAAAATACGGTTGTATCCGCCATTTTTCAAATAGACATGGTTTTTGTTTTGATGATCAGCTCAAAATCGGGCATAACTCACAAACGAACACTAAGACCTATATTTTTCTTTTTGTTTTTTTTTTGTGGTAGGAAAGCATTAATCTTTATATATGCAAAGTTTTAAAAAAATCTGTCCGATAGAGTTTATTGTGATATACGTCCTTAACAGAATTAACAGCTCATATACTTAAAGGTCGAACTCATTTATACATATCCACGGCAACAAATGAAATGGAAAAGTGTTTCGAGTGTACGATTGGTATTTATTTTTCAAAATCAATTTTACATGTACGTTCACAGATTCTACATGCACTCAATACGCATTTAGGTAAGGATGTCGTGGAAGTCTTACCTTTGTTTGAAGACACAGACTTGCACGTTGATATTGATGTAATACTGGTGGATCAAATAAAAAAGACTATTCGAGAATGGGAAATGTATCGACATATAGATATTGGTGAGCATTCTTGTTCTTCTTACAGCTGTCTGTAGCCCATCCTCTAAACTCAAAATGAAGAACTCTTATCTTTGTGACAATTGCTTGGAGACCATTTGAGATATTTTGACGACTTTACTTATCTAATAAATCCTAATTAATTTAGAACATAATATGTGTTCACTCAACATTAATGTAATATCAAACACCTAATTCAATAGAAGACAATCATTACAGTTACAGACGCGAATAAGATAACAACTTATTATTGTAAACAACTATGATTGTTACAAGTTTCTTTCTAGTCACTTCCGGCAAAATCGACCAGATAACAGGGTGTCGAATAAACCTTGCTTTATTAGGTCACCTGACCATGTGACTTGTGGTAATAATAATCTTTATTTCACGAAGGTAACATGCACAGATATATTATATACAAATATATATGATGTCATAAATTACATCAAGGCCTTCAAACAACAAAATTTAATGCAAACACTGAAAAGAAAACATGAAAACAATAGTGACATAGATATCAAAATATTGACAAACACTTAAATAACCATTAGTTCCTTTTGTAATAAGTGAATATTTCAGCCATCTTGTGTATTTAGTAGATATTGTTTTAGAGCATACTTAAAAGATGAAGTCTTAGATTTTGAACGTACTAAAAGCGGGATATTGTTCCAAATTCATGAAGACATGAATGAAAAAGAATTTTTGGACTAATTAGTATACTGTTTAGGTGTTATTAAAATATTATTTGAAATTGATCGTAATTCATATGCGCTGTTATTAGGAAATGTTAAGAGTTCACCAATATAATCAGGGCCAAAGTTATGCTGTGATTTAAAAATTAACAATGCAACGTGATATTGACATCTATTTTTAGATGTTAACCAATTTAGAAATTTTAACAATTGATCTGAAGATGTTTTTTGTTTACAAATTATTTTCGCAACATGTTTTTGAATCTTATGAAGAATGATGTAGTGTCTTTCTTTCATACCCCAAATTGTGCAACAAAAGCCCATTGATGGCATTATGTATGCATTGTAAAATAACACTTTCATGTCATCAGATAGAAACGGGGCTAATCTTTTCAAAAGAAATTTTAGAATTAATATTAAAGCAAATTTTATTTCTATTATATATCGAAATACAGTAGATTACCACTATCTCCTAGATAATGAGAATTTGAGACAAAAATCGAGACATTGTTATACCCCCCCCAAATGAAGTTTGAGAGATGGTATATTGGAGTCACTCTGTCGGTCGGTCGGTCGGTCCGTCCGTCCGTCCGTCCACATAAAATATCACAAGTTTGTGGAGCGAGCGAACTCATAACTCATTCAAGAGTTATGTGCCCTTGAACTTAGCCATATAGTGTACAATGGCAGTCTTTGTTTGTGGAGCATACTACTTCCACATCTTTTAAGGGATTTTTCCATACGAAGCAAAATAGAGAAATATTAGCGGAGTAAATAACGAAAAAAAGTGCAAATTGTCATACAAGCACCAAAGTTTGCAGACATGTTGGGAATAGTATGTAGAAACGATTTAAGGTGTGTGCCAAAGTTCAAGTGCCTCGACTCAAGATTGCCCTCAAATTTTCGAAATAGCCGCCAAATATTTTTCAATCATAGAAATTCTTCATAGAAACCCTCAATAACAATAAATTGTAATATCTTAGTTCATTTTTATAACATATCGAGTACGTTTATACATATATATAAGTAAATTCAAGCGAATTTTGTGAATGCCACACCCTCTAATAGTGGTCTTATATATAACGTGACTTATTTGCCTTAGTGCAGTTTTAGGTTTATATATTAGTTAACTGTTAATTGTTCCAGGATAGATTTATTGGGAGGGGGGCTGCACACTTAAATAGACATTACACTCCAAGTCTATTTGTCCTTTCCACGAAGAGCAGACACGGTGTCACACCCGTTAAATGCGTTGAACTTATAACCTTTTATCAATTGTTTCGACAATTTCACGCATTAGAAACTGCTTCATCAAACTCCACCCAAAAAGTGTCAGAATTGATTTCTTTTAGAAGAACTATAATGTCTGTGTCAGGACTCTCACCACGTGCTTTTTAAAATCGTTATCCACAGCGTGTTTCATATGCAAAATATGCTTGTGTCAGCTTCTTTATGGGTCATGGGGTCAATACAGTTACGTATTGCTCAGTGTTGCTTATCACATTTGGTCTTTCGTCCCAAATATAAAACCGGTGCTAAATCTTTAACCAAATTCAGTAGCTTCGTTGTGTTATTATCCACCTTTATGAAGTAATGTCAGTTGCTTGACATTTTGTTTGAACCCATTACTAACAACTGTCTAATACCTGATCAACGAGCCGTTCTTGCCATTGCATTTAAATTAAGAAGATTAAGATCGAACACATTCTACCCGAGAGTGTCTTAGAAAGCAGCAACCAGGAATTGGCACAAAGCATCTGTACTGTAGCCATCAAACGTTTTCGATCCCAAAAGTATAAATATTTACAAATGAAGCGCCGTATAAAATCAGAGCATCGGCAAGAGGTTCGTCGATTGGGGTTGTGCCGTTTTGTTAGAGTACTTGAAAGAGTTGCGACTTAGTTTGAATAATTTAAAATGCAATTGTTTGAAAGCTTGGCTTGATCTTATTGCTTTAAAAAGTCAATCAGATCGCACTGACGATTCTGGCAAGATATAAAACAACGTAAAAGACCACAGTTTGCTTTCATTGCTATTAAAGAATTCATTCTCAAGACGTCATGCTTTAACTTTCTACTAAGTATATACACCTTATGTATGTTTTTATTGAAAGATAAAAGTATGACCAACTACTAAAGCCTTATCAAGTAAATGAATAAGGACCCGAACGAATAGTCGTGTTCTAGGAACATGGGATGCAAAAAAAGATGATTCAGCAACACCCATGGTAGCGATATTGGCCACCATAAGTGTCGATATCCACCCACTATCTTTCAAAATAATACCAAGAACTTTCAGAGGCGCCATTTCAACGTGCAAACCACCAAACATAACAACGACATTTGGCAATTGCCACTGAATTTGTTTGGCAATAGGGAACAAAGGAACTTGACATGGATTGATGAAATTGGTGGCTCCCGGACCTTATCGATGGAATGTTTTATGATGGCAACGGAATGAGCTTGCTATGTATAAGATGGGTTGGAGAGCATTCAGCGATAGTTGAAACGAGGACGCCCGCTTTTCATTGGCATGGAATGCAATCAAAATCTTTTGAAAGCATTGGTATTCAAAGTTCATATCTTGTTTGATAATGCTGGTCTCTATGTGAAGGAAATTATCAAGCAATGGAGATGGTGGATTAGTTTTTGAAAAGTATGCTGGAATTATACTTGTGTATTGTTCGGGTATAGATGGTACGCCGATTGATGCGGGCTTATCGCCAATGTACAAACGTGATTGTTTTTCACCGTCAACGTTCCTATCGGTATGTTGAAATTAAGAAATGCCCGTCCCATGAAATGATGATTTTGACGTAGTGGAACAAGAATTTTGATCATCAATATTATGTTGTGAAGAGTCCATGGTGAAGCACTGTTGAACAAAATACTCCATATCGTTGTACAACAGCTCATCCAACCATTGTGGAAAAACTTCAAGGACACGGTTATATTATGTACATCTACCACAATGAAGCAAGACATCAATTAGATGGCGTTTCCTTGTCTACACACATTCAAAAGACCAATGTAAATAGCAATTGGGGGTTAGTTTGTCTTGGAATGAAGATGGACATTTGCTGCACGATGAATACCTCTACGACAGTTATACTGAAGTAATTGGGTTATTGCAAAGGAGACTTAGAGTTGCACTGTTCCATCTGCGCTTCATTGTTTGACCTATATTGTACATTTTCTCACTAATTCAAGAGATGGTTTTGGTACGGATTTCAATTGACCTTTGGTACGAAATTACCACTGATTTTGTTTTCATGGTCAAACATATGTCCACGAATCATTTGAACAGTTTTTGCAGAATGAAATGGATTATAAGCACATGCAGTAAACAATGCAGGGTCTATATCTTTCTCATAAGTCAATAAGACTGTTTGAACGTCTGTTCATACATAGATTCCTGCTCATATAGTTGAACCATGGCACTCGTCAGACAAAGTCTGTGTTTCGAATGTATATATAACTAGTTCAGCAAATGCTTTTTTCTCGAATGCCGAGTATTCGACCGACTTCTCATTACGTTTAGTATTGCTCGCTTTTCTCTGTTGCTAAGAGATGCAAAACTATTAATGCTATTTCATTTCAAGAGCGACATCATAATCGGCACTGTGTTTGGTCAATAAAGAATTGAATGTTTTTGGTACACTCATTATCGTATCGGTATTCGATGACTGGTCATATCAAGTTCATCAATTTATAGATTTAAAAACTAAACCAAAGTTATTAACTTAAATAAATCCAGTGTCTAAATTCCATTGCCAGTGATTTGAAACAAATAGCACATTTTTGAACAACGATATAAACTACTCTGTATTTAGAACTATCTTTACAACAATTAGCCTTAAAGTTACTATAGATTAATAATTCAGAGAACAGTGCCTAAGGTTTCTTTTATTGTCCTATGTTTGTTAGATATTCCGTATCCTGAAACCCACATATAGACTAAAATGAAATTAAGCATAAAAATTCTGAGGCACGGTTCCCTAGATAAACACGTCTACTACAAAATACTGAAAACCGCATTAGGCATTTTAAAAATGCAGATGTGTACAA
This sequence comes from Lutraria lutraria, assembly GCA_964023205.1. NCBI lineage: Eukaryota > Metazoa > Mollusca > Bivalvia > Venerida > Mactridae > Lutraria > Lutraria lutraria. The sequence goes on along the minus strand of OZ026837.1, from coordinate 12,101,725 downwards.
ACCTAACCTTGCAACACTACTGATTAACTGAACGAAGGGTGTTCAACTTATATTAAATGAAATGTAGTGCCACGTACCACCGATGGACGCTTTTTGGCATCTATAACAGATGTTAATATACTCGATGTAAACTTTAAAGCAGACTTTGAATCTAATTTCTACAATGAACATTGAAGCTGACTTGATGTGTTTAGAGGTACCATGACGGGTTGAACATGATGAACCCAACCTTTAGCCGCTATGATAATCTATATATTCCATTGACCTAAACAACAGTCAAAAGATTATTTTAGTACACCACAGTTTGGTTATAAACCCCATTCTTTACGGTAAGAATGATATAATGAGCATAAACGATGGCTGACAACGTGTTTTCATTCCTATTATACACGTCATATAGCCAAGAGACAGTGGGTTCGAATCCGAGCGTGACCTCAGCCTTCCTGACCAGGTACACGTTCGCACACGGTCTTAAATAAACCCCGACACATGTAGGCATCATCATACCAAGTTAGGTTCTTGTATGAAAATTTGCACTATTTTCCCGAAAAGTACATTTTATTTATCCCGCTATATGTACCCATACCGTTCGTACCCATATAAATATGTTTAATATTTAGACTGACGGACCGACTTTAAATTTATATATAATGCAGGGCGTATATGTGTTTGACACTGAAGAAGGACATACACTTTACTAGTCTCATAGCATTTTGAAACAGAAATAGATCATTGGAAAGGTTATCAGCACATTAAATTCAGACAATTTATGAAACTTTTTGTAGTACAAAAAAAAAACAAGTGAAAAGCACAATGTCATAAGTAACAGTAAATGTCAACATCAATACTATTAATTTTAACACAACAGTACATCAACGCATGGAACACAATCAGGGTCACTCAAATAAAAAGACCCTGTCACGATTATATATTATTACAAAAGAAGGGCATATTGTTCAGACGTGATCACGTAATTCTAAAGAATCCTGCATAAAAAGAAGTCTTTAGCTATTATCTTAAGTATTTTACGTTCATATTTAGCGACTCAAATTATTATTCGTAAGCCGCAGCTTACACATTCGACCTCCACAGGTTACCCGACATGAACTCGATGTTGACGTCGCCATTTTATGTATAAGTCAATACGATTAGATCAGAATTCGCCCTGTAATATCAAGATATTGTCAAAAAGGCACAAAACACATACATCGATGGTAGTTTATTGTAAATGCATGCATACATTGTATAGAAATTACTGACCCATTTAACGAAAACCGAAAGTAGAACTATTTTTACGGAAACAGGATATGCAAAACAGCAACACATTGGCTTACAGCGGATACGCGATTTTAATACTACGCATTTGAATATGTCATGTATTTAAACGATATGTACTTATTTAGGTACATGATTCTTTCGATGTGGTTACACTAAAATGATTATATATGAATGAAATATATTTAGATCCAACGAACTTCATTGAAAAAATATACCAGGTATGTCTGTATATTCACACTATTTACTATATAGTTGACACCTATTTCCTTGAGCGGCTTTCCTTTAACCAAGCTGTTATGGAGTCCAGGGAAGGTTCATAGGTGGGAGACAAGACAGGAAAGTGATAAATCACGTTCCAATAATAGTTAATATCCCAACTTCTGATCCTTATTACAAGACATAGAGATATTTAAATGCTTTGACCTTTAGTGCATTGTTTCTCCGTGAGCGATCTAGGACCATCATGGCCCCTTGTTATTCTCTGTGAATGTATTGCACACATTGTTTAAACGTACGTCATGCAAAAATAAATGGTAACAAGTAAAAAAAGGTAAAAAAATAAATAATTCATAGCACTGTTGTACAATTTCTAACTTATCAATGATTTTTTAAACTTTACATAATCGAAGCATATGATAACAGAAACATTTTAAGCGAAAAATTGGGGGTCACTGATCTCGTTTTTGAGTTATCTGCCCTTGAATTTGAATTTTTGTTTATTTTATGTCATTTCAAAGGCAGAATACTCATACATAAACCTCAAATACCATGTTTTACTTTTGGTTAATGTTTTTCATTTTATTCTTGGTCTAAAAAAAAATTTCATGCAATTCCAATAAACGTTTATATAGTCTTTTCTCAGTTGAAAATTAAGAGACTGAAAAATCTTCAAAATTAGGCCATTTTTAAGAAAATTGGCATTCCTTTAGGTAAAGAAAGAAAAAAAGAAAAAAAACACTCCTTAATAATTCATGAAATATTTCGCGATGACATGAAAAGAAGTCGGCTACATAAAAATGAAAATAGATAAGGCCTTGCTTTACATTATGGTGATTTATCTGCCCTTGAAATGACCTAAAATAAGCAAAAAATCTAAATTCAAGGGCAGATAACTCAAAAAACGAGATCAGTGACCCCCAATTTAGTTTCGCTTATAATGTTTCTGTTATTGTATGCTACGTTCATGCAAAGTTTTAAAAATTCATTGATCAGTTTTTTTTCCTATATGTCTATGTGAAATATGTAGCGAACTACCGAAAACGTCTTTAAGCATTTAATTTGCATTTATTCTCATGTTTACTTAAAAATTGAAATATAGAACTTTTTGATCCAGTTTTATTTTAATACATCTATGGTTCATAATCACGAATAATATTTCCGTAATTACAATCTTAGTTGATATCTTATATATTTGTTTCAACAAAGCAAATCAAGTGAAGCAATTGAAAAAAGATTTCGCGGCAGTATCTTCCACAGATGCTTGGGTTTATGGATAGCAACCCTCTCCCTCACGCCCCTACCTTAGTGTCCGCTCAGTTCAACTCAACTACGTTGAAAACATCCTACACATGCATACCAATGATAATCATCGAGATTCAAGTCAGTTTGTTTTTATATCTGACCCGTAGTACATGGGTATAGTGAGCGTGTCACGATGTTCCGTATACCAAGCATCTGTGTCTAAAACTTACTCATTTAGTTCCAGATCAACTAGTAGGAAAGAAAATATTGACCTTTAAATACCGATGACTGCTAAATAGAGACGATCAATAGAGGTTTTAACTTTTACTGAACCTTTTTAAATGGACCTACATGTATATTATATTGACAGATAACACCAAGAGATGTATTGGCCCTAAGCGATCATGCATCGTATTACGTATTTGGTTGCGTAAACATCCCCAAACATCCGTTAAAGATATTAATCCTTGCTGGGTCGAAACTCATTTATAGTGCCTCAAGACAGATTAAGTTTAGAGCACATACATGTTGTGACACTACAAATTAAACAGAAAAAGAGCGTCGTGGCGCAGTGGTAGCGCATTCGCTTCTGTATTGGAGGGTAGCTAGCGCCAAAAAAAATGTCACGGCATAATGTCCTTAGGCAAAACACTTTAAATTCTACATTGCCTCTGTCTGTCTTTGATGTTGATTCCCTCTGTGAGTCTCGAGAGCGATAAAAATAAGTTGTAACAAATTTCTTCGCAATAGAAAATCAATAAATTAGAAAAAAGCGTTCATAATCTGACTTCGAGCTGTGAGCTGTGAATGTACTTTTAACATTATTGAAAACAATGGTAAAACCCAAGGAAATGTGTTAGTGATGTTTTAGTGTTTTACATGTCATTTTAGAAGATAGTTGATACTAGTTATGAATGTTTCTCAAATTTCAGCTGCTTGCCATTTATTTGTGTGTGAAAAATTTGATTAAAATTTATTCAAAACAAGAAAAGTAAAATTAAAACCTACTGTAGAATCAGGAATTATGTCTCAACTCTCAAGGTCAAGATCACCATATCAAATTTTATATGGGCGTAGGGCCAAAAATACTATGTCCCGCAAGATGCCCTGTTGTAAATATCTTAGTCATTTATTGCTCGATTTATGTTTGATTCGACGTTATGAAATCTATTGACTGAAGCTAACCCCGACCTTTAATTTAGAGTACTTTCGTCGACAACGCCGGAAGACTGGTTGGGGAATTGTGTGTGGGGGGACCAAATTAGAAAAAATCATTAACCTCAAACGCCAATATTTTCAATATATTTTCCTTAGTAAGTAACATGCACTTGAAGCTCTATCCGAGTACTTTTCAGAAAATGTATTACACCAGTTCATGGATTAGTTCGAAGGGTCGTGCCTGCTCGAACTCAGGACCCACCTCCCGGACCCTACATTATTCGTGAATCGTCCATTTTCATGTATTTTTACCGAAGATATAAAAGCTGATAAGGTGTAAATATCTAGCTACATGCATTATCTTTCGAAAATACAATCATTCTGGACAAAGTACATTTTATATTAAAGGTCAACGTACTGTAGAACGTTAAATTATTGTGTTTTGACGGGTTTTAACTGCAAATTTCATTATATCAACAGGCTGTGAAACTGAAAAGAATTAGAAACACAAAATAAGTAAACCTAATCCGTCAGAACAATATTTCTAAGTATGAGCAATGTTGCCCTTCCGAAAACTGTGCTAAAAAGCATTTATTTTTTATTGATGAATGCTTAAATTATTAAGTTGTCACACTAGAAAACATTTATAATTTACTTCACATTAGTTTTTATATTCGGAAAGACATCAATTGTATAAAATTCTTTGGGATCACATACCACCATTCATTTGTATTTTCAGCTAAAAATATAAAATTAATTATTTTTGTAAATTCACAACTCCATTTGCATCCAATGTACTTACAAAGTTAGGTGTAGTGGTTATCGTATCAGGTCGTTGTATGTCGCTCAATTGGTGGAGCGTCGGCACGGTAAGGACCGAGGTTCGAATCCTGGTCGAGGCTGCACATTTTTCCTCGGGCTGTTATATTTGGTGGAGAATCCGGGTAGATCACCGCTGGAGTCCTATGGACGAAGCATGTGCTGGGTGATCATTAGATTTCGGGTAACAGCTTGTGACAGACATTGGCCCAGGAGTGGCAATGTCTGGTTATAAGGGGGAAGGTGTGAAGCGGTTCTCATATTACTATCGGGTTGTTCTCAGTAGCTCAATTGGTAGAGCGTCGGCACGGTTAGCCGAAGATTTGAATTCTGGTCGAGGCTGCACATTCTTTCTCGGGCTGTTACACAGGCAATTGATTAAAAGTGTGAAGTATGCCTGTTAAACAGTTGTCAATCAAATGTGTGATAAAGTATTAATAGAATGAGGATGATTTAAATGACTTAGATGGGGCGTTTTAACCAAAATTTAAAAATAACTTGAAAGGGGTGTTTAACCAGAATGAAAGTGTTTTGACTGGGGGAGTGAATGACTGGGTGAATTCTGGTCTTTATTCGGATCTGCATTCACAAAGTCAGAATATGAATAGGTGTCTTACCCCAATAGAATAGACGGTTTCCGATCGTTGCTGCTCTCCGAAATTGCCTATACTTTGGACGGGATGTACAGTAAGCGAAATCAGAGTTCTACGAGAAAATACTATATGAATTTATATAAAAAGTAGGGGTTTCAATACTTCTGATAGTCTGATACTATCTTATTTCAATGAAGAATTTCAACAAACTAATAATACATGTACACTTATTCGGCTGTTTGAGCTATATCGTTTTTGTCGAGCCCGCTTGCGGTGAGCTCGACATAGTTGCCGCAATGGCGGTTGCGTGTCTGTAGACTCGTTGGTTAGTTAGTCCGTCCGGATCCTTGTCAGGGCTGTATCTCCCTTATGCATTGGCACTTTTTAAAACAACTTGGCATATTTGTTAAACACCATGGTGCGCAAGATCCAGGTCTCTAGAACTAAGGTCAAGGTCACACTTAGAGGTTAAACATAAAAAATGAACATAATAGACCTTGTCCGGACTGTATCTCCCTTATGCATTGACATTTTTTAAATAACTTGGCGTGATTGTTCAACACTATGAGACGGTGTGCAGTGCAAAATAACCAGGTCTGTAGCTCAAAGGTCAAGGTCGCACTAATAGGTCAAACGTCAAAAATAAGCATTATAGATCTTGTCCGCGCTGCATCTCCCTTAGGCATTGACATATTTGAATATAACTTATTATTAAACACCATGAGACAATGTGGCACACTTTAGACAAAAGTCAACAGCTCCAAGGCCAAGGTCACACTTGGATGTTAAAGGTAAAAAATGGGGTCTATTTTTGTGTCTTCTTAATTACTTTGTCATTTCTTGAAGGATTTTGGAATTACTTGACAGAAATATTAACCACCATGAGACGATGTGTCATGTGCAAGGTCTGTAGGCTAAAGTTCAAGGTCGCACTTAGATGTCAAACATCAAAAAAGTATTATAGACCTAGTTTGGGCTGTATTTCCCTTATGCATTGAATTATTTGAAAAAGGACTTAATAATAATACAATGAGACCATGTGTCAAAAGTCAAGATTACACATGCGGTCGAATATATTTTCCTTGTTTGTGCTGTGCCTTCTGTTTGCATTCAAGGATTTTGAAATAAATTGGTATAAAAGTTTACTTCTGCCAATGAAATGATGTGTCATGAACACCACCAATACTTTTAGTTCAAAGGTCAAGGTCACAAGCGGTCTAAACAACGGGCTCGACATGTTGCCCTTGGGCATCTAGTTTTCCGAGGTGAATTGAAAATTTACACCGCAGAGGGGGCAGATATTATGAATACGGCGACCTCTGTCATCAGAATGCATGCTGGTTCTTGGTTTCATTATGTGATAACATCAAAGTTAGTACGAGCACAATTATCGTTTGTTGCAACTATCATTATAAAATAATTATTGTGACGACAATCAAATTTTATTACACATGTTTAAGTAAGTGCTATGGATTTATTTATGATGAATGATGTTTGTTTGATGCTTTTATCACTTTTTAAAATTTAATAATTACATAGATCTGAATCCAAATAAGGTTTTAGAATCGAAGAATCTAAATTTTCTAGAACTTGATTACAGAATATAAACTAAGTGTGGGTAGCAAACAACAAAATGCAACAAGAAACTGAATTTCGCGGAAGTAAAACAATACTCACTTGTAATTAAAATATTTACATTTGAAGTCTAATAACGGAATTGTATCTTAAACATTTACATACTAATGAGACATTTAGCAAGTTTAATACTGAACTATAAAATATTTGCACATAAAAGTCTCATTGAATTAAAGCTGGGGCATATCATCTTATTAATTTACATAAAAATAGGGGAAAATGCAACATGTGAAATGAATTGGCATGTTGAAAAATCAAATAGCATAATGCGTGAACTGGCGGATATTCCCTTCCATAAACATGCACATGAATAGATTGATTTGTATATCTTAATGTCAGATACTATAGTTCAACGGATGATTTAACATATTGCAAAAATCAGATCAAATCCAAATTTCTACAGTTAATTTCTCCAGGTCTTTCCTTTCTGCCATTTATCAGCAATACAATGACAACAATTTATTGACATATGGCTTATAGCCCAAGATCAACAAAATGATATACATATACAATTTACATCAATGACACAAGGTTACAATTTAACATGGATAATGTAATGAAGTTACGGTTTTTTACTGTTCATCTCTATTTGAGCATAGTAAATGTACATAGCAACATTTTTTTATCAAATTATAGTTCCTGGTACTCATTAGAATTACAAATGAATACTTTATCAAAATACACGGTTACAGTTTCTATCAATTTACACATAGATGAAACGAAGGCTGTTAGCGTGTCAATTAACGTTTTACCCCATGTGTACCAGTGGTTAGTTAATGTTAACATAGTTTTAACATAGTAACTTAGAAATGGGACTCATACCTAAATAGATTTGACTTAAAACAATCCAAAAGTAAATAATAAAGGGAGGCTAATTCCAAATTGCTATAAAATAAAGGTATTATTCAAATACAGTCCTATCGTCTTGTTCTTTTAGAGACAGCCAAAACAATTCAATATATTTCCGCATTTGGATTAACCCAGAAACATAGTGAAAACAGTTTATACATCAATGTTGTATTTGGTTTATTAAAATAAAACACCCCGCGACAACTCACGGCCTATAGTCTTGTTCTTTCAACATAATTATGACGATTATTTTGAAAGTTTCACTATGTCCATACAGGGCTGCGATCATGAGAGAGGGGTAATGATAGTGTAAGCCGTATTGTTGTTAGTTATCATCTTTGCCAGCAACGCTTTTTAAGTTTGACTTGACCCGAGTGCAAAAATATCGTTCATTTGAGATTTGATTCACACAAGCGTTACGTCACTGTTTTAATACGATCACTTCACGTCTAGTGTTTCCAAATGAAAACGCTATTTTTAGTGACTTGAGAAATTAAAAAGGAAAGTTCTAAAAGGAGTTTACGGGCCGTATTTGTCCAAGAGTCCAAAATATACTGTAAATAGTATGCATACCCAGACATTATTCTACAATAAATTGCGAATGTTACATGCTTTCGACTCAGTTGATTTAATATATCTTATTGTTACTATCATACTTTATAGGGCCGTATGAACAGTGGAAAAAATGCATTGATGATGGCTCCATCGAAAGCGTCAAGAAACTTCTACTTGAAAATACATTGCCGCCTCCGTCTATCCTGAATAAATCATGTTCAAAATTCGGTCGAAAATCAGATGTTGTGAAGATTATGTGTGATGCGATCAGTGAGCACATTGAAAGTCTCCCGGGTGAAATCATGGATGTTTGGCCTGCATATAGATACACCCATTCCGAAGAAAATGATGAAAATAAAATTGTTTTTGTTGTCATAACCAAAGATTTAAAAGAATTGAAATGTGAATATTCAACCTGCATCCGTTGTAATGGAGAATGCAGTCCGGAAAGTACAAAAATTGTCAAAGAACAGCAAGGCTCGAAAGAAATTTCAAAAGATGAACTTCCCAAACTAACCAATATTGTTAATAAGCATTCAAAAACTTTGTTGAGCAAACATAGTAATATCACTATGATATCTGTCTCTTGGATGAAATCGAAAGGCTTTGGTACGCCACATGGTAGTATTGAACAATTACAATGCATCGCTTTATACGTTCATATTAAAGGTATGATACCAATAGCAGAAGAACCATTTCAAGAAAAAATAGAAAACATTCCGATAGATGTCAGAGAAGCAACTTTTACATTTTTGAAAGGGGGTCCGGTCGACTATCATGAGACATTGAAAATGGGCTGTGCTATAGGCGTGAAATCTGACAACAAAAACCACATTTTGAGTGGAACACTTGGGGGTTTCGTTCAACACCAAGATCACGGATTGTGCTGTTTAACATCCGGTCATGCTTTGTATGATAGCTTCTGTGAGTTAACAACGGATAATGGCGTTAGAAAATTCAATGGAAATGAGACAGTAGACGTTTTCCAACCATCAAAAGTAAACTCTCCATCGTTTGGCCAACTAGTAAAAGTCGTTTATAAAGAGGGCGAAGAAGAAGAAGGAAAACCTGCAGGTGTAGATGTTGCCCTTGTGAAAATATTTGAAAGGGAACCGACCACTGGAGATTTCCCGTCGTCTGCATACTTCGAAAGGGCTGGTAATGTTTATATGAACATTATTTTCGTTTGTATATATTATTACAACTTTTATATACATGAATGTTTTGAGACCGAAATATCGGGTTCATAGATGGCTTATCTTTTCTGTGAACGGTGATATACAAAATGTTTATATGAACATTATTTTCGTTTGTATATATTATTACAACTTTTATATACATGAATGTTTTGAGGCCGAAATATCGGGTTCATAGATGGCTTATCTTTTCTGTGAACGGTGATTTACAAAAATGAAAAAAATGCACCAATGAAGCATGCCCTGGAACTGAAGCGTTTCAAATAGCAATCAAATTGGTATCATATTGATGCCAAAATCAAGTTATTGTACGGCGGCGGAAGCCGCCGTACACTCTGGAATGCTTATTTTTAAGTGGCAATGCAAAATCGCAACTTCTTGCACCGAAGCAGATTACTGACAGTGCCCGAAATATCCGCAGTGGTCATCACGTGATATAAACAAAACAGAAATAGAGCGAGGTCACGTGTTACTCACACCAACTAGTGTTAGCTTGATGACGCAGTCGCTATTTATAGTCTAAGAATGGAGCGAGCTCGATAAACAACGACGGGAATGAATCTGCCCATCTGTCAATAAATGCAGCCGAAACGCTTTATATCATAGGACTTAGGAAAAATTGTTCGATCTAAATGAACTTCGATGTATAAATTATCAGAGAAATTCGCTGTGTTTATTACATTTTGGAGCGATCGTCGGTGTTTTGTAATAGTCATTTAATCGTGTTATAAGATACGGAACACGGTATTTTTACGTTTCGATGTATTTATTTTAGCAACATGTCGCAAAAAAACAAAACATTATAAACATATTCACACAGACTAATTTTATAATCGCGAGCGTGGACACTGACTTGTTTACGCAATTGTCATTAATTAAATATCGATTTCGGAGCTCAATACAAAAAATGTCCGATCAGGTGAGAAATGATGACTTAATTGGTTCGACATAGACGGTCACTTTATGGTTCGATATAGATGGTCACTTTACAGTTGAAAATCTATGTTTAGGACCGTTATAGCAGGTTTTTACGACAACGTACCCTCATACAACGGAGTATATTATATTTGGAGACTTTATTTAAATATTTTATATGCATTCCAACAGATATTGCAACGTCTGATACATCGAGGTGATAGTTTCCCCTGATTTTAATTTTAGGGTGGAAACAGGAACTACATATAGAGTACTTCGTGAACTGTAGAACCATATGACCAGATTCATGAGATACATGAAACATCAACGGCTTGTATTTTTGATGGAGTAGATGATCACTTTAGTTTCGGGACCAGTTAAGTCAAAATAACAAATGCATTGATCTGAAACTTCGCACATCCTGATAAAAAATGTTACATAGGCCACATTCTAGTATTGAATTGCCGGATGCGATTTTGCGCCGTACAAACATTTAACTTGTGACACCCTGTAAAATTGTTATGAAATATCCTGCTAGTTTACTCAAAATACACATTTCATGATTTACCAAACCTGCCGATTTCGACGACCTCAGAAAAATGGAAAGTACTCGTCATTTTCACATCTCGACCATCTGCAAAACCAAAAACAATTCGGAAAGAATGGCATCAAAGAGTGAAATTGTATGTATTGCTCATGCTATGTCTATTTTGCGATATAAAGTTTATCATTTCAATCAGTTATTAGTAGATATCAGTAATCGTACATTAGATGTGTTTTACTCCTTTGAAAGGCAGCGCGCATGCTCAGTAAAATTATCAGACGAATCGAAAATATCGTTGTCGTCAGTAAACATCGATATACAAATACCGACCGTACGTTATAGAGTCATTTTGTAACGCACATTCGTCTTTGACTTTTAGGTAATAATTGGTTTTACAAGTGATAAACGCATTTTTGTTGTAAAAACCAAGAAACAGCAGTTCTAGGGCATGCCTCTTTGAAGACCGGTCCAATAATACGACCAACTCGATATTACCGGTTTTCAATGAACCAAAAATTTCCCCATATATTTTTTTATAATGCGATCCGAAATTACAACCGGTCCGCTAAATTACGTAATACGACCGCTTTCTGCACAATTAGCATGTCCAATAATGTTGTTTAAGGACTTACGTCACAATAAACTCTAACGGGCAGATTTTTAAAAACTTTGCATATATAAATATTAATCCTTTCCTACCACAATAGCAAAAAGAAAAATACTGGTTTCCATGCTCGTTTGCGAGTTATGTCCGGTTGTTTGATGCCCTTTAAGATCATTTTGTGCGGATTATTTAAACACATATAGTTTTGAACAATGGCTGGTACATCCATATTTCTTCATCGACAACGAATTTCTTTACACCATTTTGATTTGAAAAGAGTGCAAATATTGTTTAATGCACAAAACCAGTCCACCTTCATCTGAAAAAAAAATGTATTCAATTAAAAAGGGAGACGATCTAACATATGATTTGATAAAAAAAATAAACCATCCAATTTTCACTTTTTACGGAGAATTTTTTTAAAAACTTCAAATAATAACTCAATATACAATACTAAACAATATAAAAAGAAAAGAAAAAACCGAGGGGTATACATGCAATTTTTCTCATATCCCATTATCAAAGTTAACCGACAACCGAAAGCTACACAAAAATATCAAGCCTCTCAATATTCATCCCTAATAAAATATAAATCAAACACCGTTTTCTTGAATAATTTATTGTTGTGTCACATCATACTATAATCGTTTGCTTAATGGTTACATATATGCCTGCTTATAACAGTCGGATGTGGCTGATATAACTGCGTAATTTCGCTGCGGGGAAACGGGATCCTGTCAAATTATAATAATTAAGAACAACGCCATTCACTAGTTTAACTAATGTTTATTATTTAATATTGTTCCATTGATAAATTGTAATAATAAATATCCTTATCGTCCAGTAAAACTAAGTAAGCTAATAATAGCGTTCACTGTTCGCAAGTTTCAGAGAAAATTGTTCAAGTCGATTATTATTATAAATATCATTAAAATGAAGTGAGCTCCGGAAAATACGTCTTATTGCTTACGATCAAAAGCCCGGACTCTCTCTAGGAAATTAGGAAATTTGCTTCTGGGTGAAATATTACTCACAAAGCTTGTAATTTTCCATGACGTACCTGTAGAGGCATTGCCGTATTGGTCAAAAGATCAGGACCTACCAACATTACTCAGACCTGTATTTATACATGATTTGTAACTTGATCTCTCTTTACCTGTACATGAATCGGAATGAATATTTTTAGCTTATAACTCAGGTAAAATACTATCTAATATTAGTTCAGAATGTGAATTAATACATAAAAGGCATATTTTTCATAAATTTTACCTAAACTAGCAACGAATACAAGCTCGCGTAATATAGGGTCGGCGAATACACCATTCGCCGTAAGAATAATCAGAATTGGTAGTTTTGTATTTGCGCAGTAGCGATGCGCACTAACTATTGTCTTATACGTCTTTATGGGTCCAATAAACCGACCACCTGGTTCCCGCTCGTGATCGTGTATCCGGAGAAGCGCCAACGACCAGTGTGACCTCCAATTTTGCAATCTATACGTAGCGTGACGTCACTACGTTTGTCTAACATCTATACTTGGAACTGGTTACTAGTCGTATTTGGATAATTATACATACGCTGACATACAGTTACGCGGAAGGATTAAAAACGTCAAAACAACCATATTGATTGTATATTATTAACAAAATAATTATGTTTAGTTATGTAAAATAAGTACGTTATTCTATTTCTATTCTTGTGCTTTTGTCAATAACACTAATTATTCAATGAAACGCAATGTTGAAGTACGCTTGGCTCCAATGTGTACCCTGCGGCGACGTCATGCGATGTATCAAGTTCAAGTTCAAACTTTATTTATTGTCGAATAGTATATAAACATGTTAAATATTAGCTATGAATAGCTATTTACCGACACAAAATATGAGTTTGGTAAGAATACAGATAAAACAAATATATAACAGTACATCGTATGTTAAAACAATTTAATATGTCTTAACAGTCATACACATATAAAGCATAAATTAAAGCAGTTAAGACACAACATTACAATAAAAGCACACCGCAGGAATGACAAGTAAAACGAACACTAGTCATTTAAAAAAAACAACGTGTACTAGACATAAAACAAAGATGAAAAAATCCTCAATACAATAGATGTTAATCAGAATATTTGTTAAAGGTAAATTGTTAAATTTTACATCAGAATAACAGTAATTTATAAAGGACATCACAAAACAAAAAAAGAGCCCATGTCTAGTGGTCCTTACCTTCGGTACATATGCAAGATTTGTGTACCTAAAATAATAAGAAGAAGCCATGTGTCGTAATCGTCTGACCCTTAGCGCGGGCATTTTAGACAGCTCTAGTAGATAACTGTAGGAAGAGGTATAATCATTGTAAATAAACCGTATAGCTCTTTCTTGAATATTTTCAATCTTTTTTGTTTGAGTAGCACCACAAAAATGCCAGGCTAAGGCCACACCAATTTGATAACTTGTTCATTGGATTTGCCGCTCGCTTTTTATCAAAATTAGAAAAATATTATTATTATTTGTTTTTTTTGCTTCCGACCGCTTGCTTATGCCGACATCTTCGAAAAGAAACCGGAACGGTACCGTGTCCTGGATTTTATCACTACAAAATGGTATTCTGCTGTTGCTCCATTATATATGCGGGTCTCTTTACCATACCGAGATAGTATGATATCGTAGCTGATTTTTTTAATGGAATTTATTCGGTAATTCCGAATGTTTAAACCTAAGATGAATGACAACTGCACGCGATATCATAGACAATTATCGTAGATAAGACCATAGAAAATATAATGTAGAGAGGATTAGATATACTGGTGACGTTGGTTCCCAAGATGGTAGCGTTCCTGGCCTAGTCTAACTAATTAGACTGTTTGTGGCGGCGAGAGACTTTTCCGATTTGGCCCGTCCTGCACAGTCCATCAAAAACTGCATATTTAATTGTTTATGTGTGGAAAATCACCCATTAAACCTGTTTTGAAAACGAAACTAGTGCAATGATGGATAACAGCCGGTGTCATGGTAAAAACGGCCTATTCTCGAAAATTGGCTTTGCAAATAATCTGAGTTTACAAGTTAAATCTAGATGGCACGTCAACAAAACGTTGGCAAGTTAAACTTTTAAACTTATACCAACTTTCCTTAACCCACTTTGCCCATTATAATGAACGATTTAGAATAGAATTGTTTTGACGGTAGTTGTATACGGAGTGGCTAAAGTACGTTGACATCAGTTAATCAACATGCAAAGTAAAATTTTAAGTTCGATATTTAAAATTTGACACAGAATTTTAAGGCACATCCACGTAGCTTATTGTTATTTCTATCGATTTAAGTATACCAGTATATTGAAGACAACTTAGCATATTTGGTATGGGTCTATCCTTCACTCATAGTTCTAGTATATAAATGTAGGAATTAAGGGAATTAATTCTTTTAAGAAATGTCTCCAAAATTAAACAGTTATATCTTGTGTCTAAGTTGTGTGCAGTGTTATTCCAGTGATAGATCCAGTAAACACTTTTATGTGGTTTTATTTTAGTAATTGTAACAAAAATATGGTATACAATGTATTGTACTGTAAGTTTAATCTATATTTTGTGTGTTTCTTTATGTGAGATTTATCAATTTTCATATAAATAAAGAACATAATAAGGACATTAAAAGTGTTTTCACTGGTAAACCTTAGGGTTATTGAAACTTATAAAAATACAGATTCTTTATTTGCTTGATCACATGCTTGTTTGAAATAGAAAAGCTTTTTAGATTTTTATTCGCTTGTTCGCTCGCTTGTTTGAAAGAAGGAAAATAAAAAAAATTTTTTTTTCGCTCGCTCACTCGCTCGTTTGGTCAAATTGGAAAAGTAAAAAATAATATTTATAAAAATATTTCGCTCGCTCGCTTGCTCTTTTCAGAAAAAAATCCGATTAACAAGTTATCAAATTGGTGTGGCCTAAAGGACACAAGTTAAAAATTCGAAGAATAAAAGAATGATATACAGTCAATCTGCCGAGTTTACATAGATATTTACCAATGCGTTTTAAGGCATAAAGTTGTCTTGAAGCTTTCTTGCACATATCAGAAACATGAGTATCAAACTTTAATTGGAAATCAAGTGTTAAACCAAGGAGCTTATCAGAATCATCAGGAGAAATTAAAGTCCCATTTAAATTAAAGGATACATGTTCTTTGGTTTTCTTACCTATGCAAATAGCTTGGAATTTGTCAGGGTTGGCTTGCATCTGGTTGTCAGAAAACCACGGTGGAAGTGACAAGCTGATGTATAGATTGGCTCTGCTTGTTTCGAAAGTTGTTCCTCCAAATACCAATAATGCCCAGAGTGATAGGACACAGGTCAGTGCGTAGCGCTACCGTAGTGTACACATAGCCAATTTTGAGTATGCAATACAGAATACGTGGCCTCATAGAATTGACACAAAGTTATGAATAGTCACCGGCGACATTAAGTTCTACGCACGTAGCATACTAATTGCCCAATATTGCTAAGTGAATTTTTTTAGTGTCCAATTCGCTTTGCTTAAACGAAAATAAATTATGAAGGACATGCGCTTTACTAGGCTGAGAGACTAAAAGAAAAGAAAAAGAAAAAAAACATTGGAAACTTTACCAGCACATTTAATGAAATTGCATTAAAAACTCTTCTTTGTTATCCACAAACAAGTGAACTACACATATGATAAGTAACAGTAAATATCAACATCGATACTTCTGTTTGTTAACACAACAGTACATCACCGCATTGAACACAACCAGGGTCACTCAAATCAATTAAGACCCTGACACAATTGAGTAGGACCTATAAGGCCTATAGTTATCCCGATGTTGCACGAAATTCAGACGTGATCATGTTATTCTAAATAATCTTGCATAAAAGAACTATTCTTTTTTTAAAAAACACACAACCAGTACTTTACGTTCGTATTATCGACTCTAATTACTATTCGTAAGCCGCAGTTTAAACATTCGACCTGCGCAGGTTACCGGACATGAACTCGTTGTTTACGCCGCCATTTTATGTCAAGTATAAATCAATACGATTAGATAAGAATTCGCCCTGTAATATCCACAGGTAACTGTATCATGAATAAATTATAAAAATATGAAAAAAAAAAAAAAAAAAAAAAAAAAAAAAAAAATTATCAATATGTTAACAAGGTATATTTCAACAAAAATCCCAAGATTTTTAAAGCATCAAAAAATGTTTTTGGCTAAAGATATTTCCAGTGATCGATTATATTCATAAAACATATTGTTAAAACAACATTCATGCAAAATCCCAGAGAAATCCGTCGCCTAGTTCACGAGTTATGCCACAAAATGTAAATCAATGCTTCGGGACGACCACTGAGGTGATTTTGACATCCACTAAATGTACATAAAATAGACGATATTAATTTTAGTCTTAACCGTTGTGTACAAACATAATGAACAGCTGCACTTAGAAAACACAACTGTTGGAACACATTTACCCTCATGACAATTTGTAAATTCATTACATGTGAATGTTTAAGCAATAAACAAATTTTCGGCTTTAATTTTTATCCCCGATAGACTTCATTTTTGGTTCATATGACGCGCGTGCTATCCAGTTTGTGACAACGATTTTCATTGGCCGATTTCAAAGTGTTTTTTTCAAGTGAAATGACGTATGTAGAAGAATTTGCTTCCCGGCCAATGAAAACGAACGTTACAAAATACGATGGGATTTCTCTAGAGTCATCGAAAGAATGAAGTTTTTACGTTGATATTTAGATAAAATCGGAGTTTAAACGTTGAATTACATGTTATGAAGGTAAAATAATGTAAATAAATAAAGCTTTCAATGCAGGAATATGTTTTTGTTCAATTACGGCCGTAAAAAGTATATTCATTTGCATGAATTCATCGGAATCCTTGATGAAATTGAAAAACAAAAGTCACCTCAGTGATCGTCCAGAGAATTTTTGTTGAAATATACCTTGTTAACATATTAATAATTTAAAAAAAATATTTTTTTTTCATATTTTTATAATCTATTCATGATACAGTTACCTGTGGTAATATCATGATAATGTTAAAAAGGCATAATGCACATACATCGATGGTAGTTGTTGCAAATGCATGCATACATGTTGAGAAATTACTGACCAATCTAACGAAAACCGAAACTATTTTTCTAGAAACAGGATATGCAAAACAGGCGCACTATCTCATTGGCTAGCGGATATGCGTGTTTAATTCTACGCATTTGAATATATCATATATTTTACCGACATGCAGTTATCTACATACATGACTCTTTCCATGTGGTTACGAGAAAAAATGAACAGATATAATCTATATTTAGATCCAACACACTTAATTGAGGAAATATACCAGCTACATCTATATAATTGCACTATTTAATTGAATACTATCCCCTTTTGCGGCTATTCTTTTAACCAAGCTGTTGTGGAGTGCAATGAAAGTAGATAGGTATACGATTACAGGAGAAGGTGATTTTGACAAAATCTTTAATCAAAGCTCTGAAGGTTCTGCTGTTGTTCGGAACTACAAAGTAGTCAAAAATTTAATTTCTTTGTAGGGTGAGTTTTTGAATCCGAACGATAGTTTGCACATGAATTTGAATGCAAACTTAAGTACTACTAACGCTTTTCTACACCCGCTAGGCATTTGTTAAAGTTGTTCCCGTTCCATGTGCTTTCAGTACTTTGATTTATGATTCCCATCTGATCGCCAAAAGTAGTTCACCAAATAGCATAATATTATATAGTCTACAATACTCTTTGTATACTCAACTTATGCAGAATGTTATATCTCATACATAAAGACACACTCGAAGAAAAAGTTACACGTTATAAACATTAAATCAATCGATTACAATTTCCCGATGAACCACTTTTTTAAATATCTGGTTGACACTCAGTAATCATCGCATCGTCCATGAATTCAATGATGACTTCTATACGTTTACAATAGAAGCTAGGAACCAGACTAAGTTAGCATATAAAGCACGAGGATTATGTCGTTAACCTTCCTTGAAATGTGTGTACTGATAGTAAATATTGTAGTAATCCGAGGAATAGGATTGTTTAGATTTTTTTACGACTGTTTTGTATTGCTCGTTTACGATATTGCATAGCCGTCTGATTTTAACTTATATGCACGAATTTGTATTTATGCCATTGAATTGAAAAAATTCAAGGTTAGTAGGCGGAAGGTTAATGGAAGCTGTTCGTTATGCAGGTTTTATGAAAACTGAGCGATGTTTGAAATACGGTAATAACTTATTGTTCGTACCGAACAACAAAAAGTATTATTTTTCAAAGTACTTATTCTCTACTGTTCTCTGACCTCATCAGATCCAATTACAAACAAACTCAGCATATTCAGTTAATATCGTATATTTGTAAGTAGCACTTGGGCAATGCTTGCGACGTACAACCATTTACATAATACACGTACACAAAATATATTAGTACTTCTAATAATACTCCATATATATGTTACTTTCCTTAAACTCCGCATAGTTCAGTAAAAACAATTAAGGATTCCTTAAATATTTTTACAAAATTAAAAATGAATATACGCCTGGTAAGCATAAATGCCCAAAACTGAATGAAATCATTAACACGAAAATCAAACATTTTCGTCACAACCAATACTCAATTTTCTTTAGTCAAAACAACGTTTATTAGCCAACCAAGTTACTTGTTATCAAGTAAAATAGCAACCACCGTGCTATGGATTAAACAACCCGTACCATGGATCTTAACCACTCATCTTTAAAATCAAAAGTCAGAAAATATATTATACTTGCCGATTATCTTTTTTTAAAGATATTTCTTGTTTGAGATCATAATAAAAAGTGATAAATTTTGAACAAGCATGAATCTTGTGCATTTGTAGTTGTTTCATGTTTTGGTTAACATTATATCCCTTGTATACTTTTTTAACCGCGATATACACATCACCGCGAATGCCCAGATAATAAAAATAACTGACACATGCGGATCGCCTCCACTTCCGTTTCCGCCCAGCATTTGTTTACATTGCATACCACGACTTTCAAACATTTTCATCGATGATTTATGTCATTTCTAGGGTCAAGTCAATTTATCGTTCGTACTGGCATTTGAATTCAGTTCAAATTAATACTGCTTTATATGTGTGTCGCATTTTAATGCATTTTATCTCTTAAAACACTGTTTTGATATGTCTGTGAATGATAGATGTCCTCACATTGGTTAGAAGTAGTACTGTCGTAGGAATTTCCCGCGTGATATCATATCTCGCATTTGATTGGCCGATTCACGGTCATTTGTATACAAGGTAAAAGTTAATATGACCGTCACTGTGTCAAAGAATGCAAGCAGAAGTATGTTTTTATTGTTTTAGATTATTTTTACGGTTTTAGACACGAAGAAGAATTGTTTATATGATTTAAATGGTTTTATGAATGCGTACCAGTACTGTCATGAATTTTAAGCTAAATAAAAAGTTAGACTCGCGGTAAATCGTATGACCTGTATAATTGCTGTAGATATGTGTTGTTCTTATTCATTATTTAGGGTTTACAGAACAGAATCGGATGGAATTCACTCTTGGTGAAACAGAAAAGCCAGAAGGCTGTCTGGATTTATCAGTGGTCAAGTATGGTTATAAAACAGAAGTCACTCACGGAACCGTATTTTCACTTGAAAATACTTTAAGAATAAAATATAAAAAAAAGACATTACGCTTTATGAAACAAATACTGGTTACTCGTGACAAAGATATCGAGTTTGCTGATGCAGGCGATTCTGGGGCTCTTGTTTTTTTAAAACCTGATACAGGTGACCTGAAAGCACTAGGATTACTACAAGGTACCATGGGGGATGGTACTTACATAGTAACACCAATTATAGATATTCTCCAGGCAATCGGTCTTCAAGGCGGTCATAAGTTTAAGCAGTTTCCTACAAATGCTGGACAAAATGAAGAAATCCGTAGCATGGTATTGGATCAACCACCGAATAGTGATCCTGGAACGTCGGAAGAAAAATTGGACGTAGGCTGATTTAAACTTTTTAGAAGATGAAACAGTTTTTCTATGTGCTTGAATATTGTTGAAGATCACGAACAGTTTAAAATGTGAACATTTTTCATCGTAATATGTTATGACTGATTTAATCACAGATACGTGTATTGAAATGTAAATATGACAGAATACTGCTTAGTTATGATAATTATAGAATGACGCAGTGGTCGAGTCCACTTTTACGGTGTAAAACCGTTGTCATATTGTACACATTATCATTAGACAAGTAGGCTGACTATATACTTTACATTAAATAAATTTACATTTATATAGTACATTAACTGTCGGCGTAGCGCTGTTGGTAAAGATGTTGTCTGTTGATACATGTGAAAGTATCAGTGTGAGACCGCAAAAGTACTTTTTCGCAAATTATTTTCTATGTCTATATATTTTTTTAAAAGTTCGTCAATTTTGTCGTTTTTTTAAGGATTATACTAGATCTAATGTTTATATTATTATCATTCTTATCGTTTGGCATATATTTTTAAGTATTTTTTTACGTGTAATAAACATGATGAAGAATAGTCTTAAACACTTCTTCGTAATTCTGATTTGTTCGCTTTTAAAAGTCCATCTATTTTAGCCTTATTTAGCTAGTTGGCCTTCAAATAAGTTGGCACGAAATACTTCTTCATGGTTCTAATAATTCAAGTACTTATACACTACACACTTCGCGTTACACAGGACAATAATGCATTCTTTTTCTTTACAGTTTACAACTAAAATAATCAACAAACCTGCCTATTAATGACAATTCATTTGCATCTGATGTAAAGTTGAAAAAGAAAGCAGAGACAACCGATCAGGTTCGAACACGCGAAAAGAAATTCGCCCCAGAGCAATTCAAAAGGCTTTACCAACTGCGCCGACCAGACATCTACAATATCATTGCTAAACTATAATACCATATTCATTTCTCATAAACCCATTTTACCCGTTCATACAATGGTTGTAAACTTTTGTGTACACATAGAATAAAACGTCACTATCACATTATCCTAACTGAACAGTACTTTTGATTTATACTTAAGAATTCAAGAAGAGTTCAATCAAGTAGTACTTCAAATTCTATAGATGTTTACATTTTGACTCATTTTGTATATAGATTGTTTTTAAAACAGACTGATTTTGATCGTAGGATTGTAGGATACTTTATATGGTGTGACTGTTTTTCATATTTGTTAACTTTGTTATGTATCATATTAAGATTAAGGCAGACAGGACAAGTGTAAAACTAAGTGTTTTTCGTGGGTGAGGGTATGTAAAAGATCCTTGGATGATCATGTAGAGAGCATGTAGGGAATCGGGGAATTGATTTAAAGACATCAGTTATTTAATAATTTCTTTTTGTCTGTGAGAGGTGGGATACTTTTTTAAATAGTCTGAAAGGTGGGATGTTTTGTATTGTTTTATGCATACATGTATTATATATTTTAGAACTTGTTGCCTGATGATTGTTTTATGAATACAACATTTTGTTTGTAAAATTTTAAGGTAATTTATTTGGTGTGACTGATTCATATAGTCATTTATTAACACGTGTGTGTGTGTGTGTGTGTGTGTGTGTGTGTGTGTGTGTGTGTGTGTGTGTGTGTGTGTGTGTGTGTGTGTGAACAGTACTATGAATCTTGTTGTTCTAATGTTTCTTTGTATATGCATATCACTCTTCAGAAAATGGAGGAATAAAAGTTATATATAGTCATTTATTAACATTGAAAAATTGGTATATATCATATAATTTACTGATTTAGTTGAAGGTAGACAGATACAACACAGACTATTTTATGTGAGTGATTTCATGTTAAACATAAGAAAGGAATACAACGTAGTAGAATTGTATTTTCTTATAACAACTCATATTTTTTTAATCACTACATATTCTGCCGAGAGCATGTTAGGTACAATGAATGTTTCGACGCTAAATCAGAGAACTGATTAAAGCCATCAGTTATTAAATGAAGTAGTTGGGTTTGTCGGTTAAAGGTGGGATGTTTTGTATCATTTTGCTGTCCTTGCTAGAAATGTATTGCTTTATATCGATGAATATTTTTCTTTACAAAACTGTGTAAATGTGAATATATGTGACGAAAATGTTTGGTTATAATTCTGAATCATTTTTATCGCTGGATGATTTAGTTGAAAGTTTGTATGGTACTGTTTTTACTGTAAACTGAGAGTCCTCAGTTCATTAATAAAGTACATATTTACTTATCTCCTCCATAATTCACAGCTGTTTTCATTGTCATTAAATTGGAAATGATAATGTTAAATTTTGTGGATTATTGTTATTTTAATATTCATGTTTATGTTACGTAATCATTTTTATTTTTGATTTCTGTGCGCTTTCTACCATTGAAAATGCCAACAAAGACACATCTGTTAGTTAGTATATCAGACAAGAAATTGTGTTATTGCATTCAAATTCTGGATTCTATTGTTGAGTCAATATTTCAACATACTTAAGAATCAGTTAGTTTCTGTTTTAATTATGATTTTTATTTTAACGATCATTTAATATAGTTTGATAAATACATTATTTTATTTTATTTTTTTAACTTGAATTTACTTGTATATAGCGTGATTAAATTTTTTATACTTTGATTTATCTAGCAAAATGATATATATATATATATGACATTTTAATCCGAAGTGGACAATTTATTCTTATCAAGAGTTATTTTTGATGAGTTATTGTTTTTAATATCATATATAAGAATAACTCTTGATAAGAAATACATTATCTGGTGTAAATGAGTTTAATTGTATTCTTAACTAATGTGACATATTATTTTAATACATTCTAACATACATTTTTTTTGCTAATTCTCATCTCATAGTAGAGCTGATTATTATCACATAGTAGAGCTAATAATTTATCTTTTGGATTCGAACATGTTTCGTGTGACTAGAACAAGCGCATCTATGCTCAAGATCTGAAGTATAAAATATATATTATTTATCCTCATTCTTAAGAAGCCAATGCGGCGAAACGTCGATGGATCAAATCAATCGTTTTTATTTTTTATCGTTATTGATAAGATCTGAAGTATAGGCACATGCATGTTTTCCTTAGGACTGAATGACCAGCGTCGGTTGGTTATCTAATTTTCACTTCCCCTCGGAATTGTGAAACTATATTATATGTTCTTATTAACTTCCAACTATATTATTTTACAATTCTAATTACGGAAAGGAAATGCTAAAAGTTATCAATATATTTCTTCTAATCTGTATGTTCACTTTTAATTGTTGTAATTAATTGCCATATTTATATTGATTAAATGCATAAATCTTTTCGGATTTTTCTTTGAAATTTCTAATTTTCTTTTTAAATTTGAGACAAAATTCCATCTAATATAAACCTAATTACATAACAGTGTACAAATAAGTATATTTGTAAGCACCAATTTCTTTGTAATCATCCATTCAATTCTATTTTTGACATATCTATTTCAGCTTCATTGATTGTTGTAATTATGCAATTATTTAATTGTTTTTAAATGTTTGATTTGCGATATAGAATTTGAACTAAAAACGTATTAATGACATCATCTGATTTGTATACTACTAATTGATTGAATGAGGGATGAATGGAGGATGGTTCTAAGAGTTTGAGTGTTGTCTTTAAAACATTGAATAAATTTGTTGACAGGATAGTTAGTTACTTGGATAGCCAAATCACGTTCAGCTGTTCAATTTTATTTATTAAGTCCCATATCGGTCTGTGGACACGTAATTTATCCCTTTAATTTCAAACGTATTGTTGTATTTTAGTCAACAGTCTGAACTACGATCAAAATATGCACACCGCTTTTAACTTTTATGTTGGATTAGTTATTTATGTTAGTTATAAAAACACCTGTACCTCTTCTGTGGTAATGTAATTAGTGGTCATAAAGCATTACGTGGACGACACATATGTGTGCTTAATGCATACAAATAAAACCCATGTATATTAAACAAACATTTCGTTATATTCTACTTACGAAAATATATGATAATACATTACTTGAAGATGAATTACGCTTGTCCCATAAATAATGAGAATTATGTATAGTTAAAAACAGAAAGCGTTGAAACATTTATTAATACGTCACTGACATGTAGATATAGAAATTAAAATGTAAATTAACAGTAGGTACCGCATCTGTTTTATGAATTACGTTACTATGTATCACAAAACATAAAAAACACGTTTAAAAAAAACGTTACTCTCAACTCTATTCATATCTCCTATCCCTAAGACTTAAGAAAGTATCACAAAATACCATATTTTACGATAATGGATACTTCATATTCATTGCATTATTAGTGTATGTGAATTACATGTTTTAATCCGTCAATTTGAACACTTATTTTTATCTATGAATTATTTTGTTTTAATAATATATTATGGAAAAGACACCAACGGCCGTCAAGGAATTGATTCTAATCGATAAAGAGACTTTTTTTCATGAATATGATGTGGCAAAATGCTCACATTTGTTCAACTTAATGCGATTTGGCTATGGAATAATTTTACTGCACTTAAATTGGATGCATTTTAGCATTGTAAGATTCAATGATTAACAAGAAATGTATCAAGAAAAGATGCATTGCATCTTTCACTAAATCTAACTGTCCACTATGGACATATTTTCTTCCTTTTTTGAAGTACCACAACACTAACAATGCTTATCTTCGAATTATGGCAGATGAAACTTGCTGTAATAATTTTACTATCAGTTGTACCTTTTTATGTTTGACATTTTATGATATACATAAGTAACAATGATGTGATAACTACTTTTACTGTCAATAAACTTTATTCGCATTGTATGTCTTTTTATCTGATTGAAATAATATCTCTCACTGGTGAACCAGCATACACAAAAGGCCATGGAATTTACCTAGCATATTGTTAATGCCAAAAAGTGCATAATAAAAACAATATCACAAATTGCACACACATTTTATGTACAGCTGAGTGATGCAATTTATAATGCAATTATGCGTTTTGAAAATCACAAATGAAGTAATTATACATGTACATGTATACGTGAATCCTCATGCGTAGAAGATCATGCTTGTAGCTATTGAAAAATTATGTTTAGGTTAGCGACGAAATGGACACTACAAACTAATGGCGACGTGCATGTCACAGGGATATTGAGACGGGAATAGAACAATTTCGACTATATTTATACAAATATTTACATACACCTTGCCAATGAATGGGAAATATCAACCTTTATATCGGTTACTGTTTACAGTTATATTCCTGGCCTGTATTTTGTTCTAGATTTGATAAAATGTCGAACTCTATCGCATTGATCTCTTATTCATGACTGTGGTGTAAAAATACCTCGTTTACTAAATGGATAAAATATGATCGTAGACATTGTAGCATTTGGACCAATTTTATCAAATGTGCGGGAAATAATCAGTCAGTTTATTAAAAGAAGAATACGATTATTTAGAGGATCGTTATCTGGTCAGCCACTCAATACATTTTCAACCAAACAGGTAATCGTGAGTTGGAAACTAGAAAATTATCTTTCATTGGAATTAGAGTCTACGTATTATCGACACAGTATTTGTCATATTTGGTTAGAACGTGCTCTACGTTCAGTAGAAGATTTCTGCCAACAGAGAACAAAATATAAGAACTCTACACATCAAAAGACATCAAAAAAATTTAAATTGACATTTTTAGACATTTTATTAACACTAACGATAGTATAATTATATCAGAGTATGATCATCGCAGGAGATTCTGTCTTTCTGTGACTTTTGGTTCCGCTCAGTGAAAGAGGAGTAAAAATAAGTGAGCCAATAAAAATCGTTCCTTCAAAAGAGAGAAAGAATGCTTTTTCAATTTTACAGGAACTGTATCAATTCGATCGCTTCCCACATTGAAGAAATGTTTCATTTATTCATCCTAATAACAAATAAACGGGGATGATTTACATTGATATAGTTAACACCAAATAGAAGTCAAATAATCAAATAAAAGACTCAAGATGCAATACGCAATCGTTTCCTTACGTCGACAGTCACATATTGGAGGAAAAGACAAAACAATTGAAGAAAAAGACAAACTTCTATGACAATTATGTCTTTAGTGAAAATAAATAAGTAAATCTTTTATGTGAATTTGATTGCTTCAGACTAAAGGAGTTGAAAGAGGAAGACCTTGTCATAAACTACATGTTTTTCATTTGTTGGAAGGAACAAGGTCGTCCGAAACTAATGACTCATTTTTCCAAACAACAAACCTGAAATCAAACAGCTTTCAGCAATAAAAAACTTTCATCTGAAAATTCGGAATTAAGATCAGAATACACGTTTTGGGCCATCTTTTTTACTTAAAACAAATGTTAATATACAAATAAATCACCGGTTAGTTGTTACCGTGTGAAATTGATTAGAAGTCCATGATAAGAATATGCAGGAACATATATCGCAAACGAATTGTGCTATGTCACTCCTTGAGCTGCACTGTAATATGATGACCAACATGGCCTGCCCCTCATGTGCTAGCACACATCACAACCTCAAACGAAATCGTACAATTAAACCAAACGAAGCTAATCTAGTTTCAGAGAGAATAGGGAAACATAAGGGATATTTTGAACTGTTTACACGCACTTGAGATTAGTGGTGATTTCACGATATGTCAGTAATATCTGACGACTTCATTCAACTATCTTGACTGGGGAGGACAGAACAGACACAACTCACTTTTACATTTCTAGGTACTACGCCCGGTGCATATATTTATATCTTATCTTTATTTGCATTTCTAGGCCTCCGACCCATACACATACATGTCAACAAATATATATAAATACATTGACTGACAGAGTTTGCAATTTAATTACAATATTACATAATATTTGGGGAAGAATGAATACAATTATCTCTGATTTCAAAAGCTTTATAGATAAACATTGCTAATTTTCTTATTAGATTGCTGTTCCTATTAGACATAAGATTATAAAATTTTTATTCAGTTGGAAATATATAATACTTTTTTGAATGAATGAAATACTTAAATTTTGATATTTTGACAGCTCATAACAAAATGATATTCATCTTCGACATTTTAACAAAATAAACAAAATCTTTGATCCCTCTGAATATTGAGTTCCCTCCCTTTTTCAATTAATAGGTTATGTGATGAAGCCCTAAATTTGATTAAGCATTTTCTGAATTTAGGAATATCAATATAAGGTTCTAGCTAAAAAGATGATTAATAATTGATATATAATTCAAGTTTCTTATTATTCAAACAATTGTCATGCCATTTTTGTATAAATTGGTCTTTCAACCTATTTTCATACAAAAATAAGCACTTTTTGTGTTGCCTACGCACTGATCGTTCTATATATAACCAAAACCATTTTCAAATAAATTACATCTTATTTTAGTAACCCAGTTTACATAACCTAATTGGTCAAAATGCATCAACATGAAATAACATTGTTTCACGTATCTATGATCTGACATAATTAAAATCCTTATCCAAAATTTAATACAGCGTTTAGCTGACATTATGTAAAGAGGGAACCGACCACAGTCTCCAATAATAGCATCATTACATGATTTCAATGGGCATTCAAGAAACATTTACAAATATATAAACTAAATTTTCAATGCAGTCAATTGTCTCAATACCCCATAGGTCAGCTCCATACAACAATATAGGTATAACTATAGAATCAATAATTTTGGAAAATACATCATGATACATTGGAAGTACATTATAAACTTCTAAACAAGGCAACAAAAACCTTCTTAGTCTTTATAGCAGTATGATTAGCCATTTGATACATAGATAATCTGTTTGTAAAATTCATTCCAACATAAACAAAGGAATTCAAGACTTCAAGTGAATTACCATCATAGTACCAGTTTTCATTATGTGACAATTGTCCACCTCTTTTAAAAACTACAACCTTAGTTTTTGAAACATTAACATTTAATTTCCACTCCAGATAGTAATCATGTAAAGCATTTAATTTATATATTATAACTGTCAGATCATTCTCGTGTCATGTAATCAACGAATTTCGATAAATTAATGCATCCCATTCATTTCTAATAGCCAATCAAAATCGTTAATCGCTTACGATCAATAGTCGAACAGTTTTGATGTCCAGTAAGAGATTTGATAAAGAATTATTGTCAAAATGTTATCATATCATACCGACACAATACACAACACGTTAGAAAAGGTACTCACTGGTAATGTGTCGATGAAGGGTAAATCGTTTATCGCAATATATTTTAGATTTTATTGTCGCTTGATATGAATGTATGGCATTCAACCTTTGTAAATGAATTAGAATATTATTTTACGCCTTTTTAACGTATATAGACAGTCACGATACATTTAATCTAACAATAGATAAACATAAACATAGTGGTTAATACAAACAACATTACGGATATATTTTCTTTTTAACCAGATACATCGTGATTTTAGAGACAGCTGCAACATTTCGTCTACATTTCTTCGTTCGACTTATGTCGCAACTAAATATTGGAGGCTAAAATGAAAAATGAATAGATGGAAACTCGTATATTTCGTAGATAAAATTGATACAAATATAATCATTATTCTTTAAACTGATTCTAGATATGTCTTCAAGACAATGTTTAACGTTCAATATCCGTGATAAGCTTTGGGCTAAAAAATACCTACATCGATGCTCCCTCTTCGTGATTTATATTTAAACAAATCATGGTAAATCGTTAAAGTACAAAACTCCAGTATCCCCGTCCTAACTACCAAGCCAGTTACTTTACATTGAAAATCACGGAAAAAATGGTGTGGCGTGTATCGATGCTTATCATCAGATTTACAATAGATATGCTGATTGTCCGTCAGAAAAGAGCTTGCGTATTTCATTATTGTTTTTATTTTATAAAAGCAACAAAATACCAATAATTGACAAAATCATGTGTCTGCATAACTAAGAAAGTTTGATTGAAATTTCACAAGTATGCTAAATATCGATCCCTGTCTGTGAATGTTTGGTGATGTCTGAATACTGGTAAAAACACCAGGATCGTTTTAATTTTCTAAGAATGAGACGGTTGTTATGTATTGAGGAACAATAAATATGCCAAATTTACACGTGGAGAGCAAATGTTAACTGTTAATTATGTGGAACTATATAACGGTTCGTTGTACTTGAAAATTGTTTTCATTGCATTGATCAATTGATGAGAAGCGTCTTTATTGCAAATTCCGGCAATTTTCCAGAAATTACGAAAACATCTCTTGAGTCCCAGACGTTATTACGTATTGTGTTTAAATGTACGAATGTTTCTTATCATTGTGGTAGAAGTCAAATAAATGCGAAACTTCTTAGTAGAGTTGTTAGCAGACAGTGTAATGATTTCTCCAGGAAAGTTAAGACATTTGATCCGAAAATAAGTTTTGTTTGATCGATGCCTGTGAATACAATGGAATAACTATTCTGAATGTTGAAAAGGTAAGTTAGATATTAAAAAGGATTTGGTCGGTTAACACTACAAGATTGTTCTTAACATTGGAATTCATGCATTTAATGAAGTTATTGTGAGTATAATTTTTATATGAGAAATATTGTAAATTTATACTGAGTTCGCTTTGATCCTACGAAGCATAAAAATATTCCAGGCCCTGAGCTCATAAATTTGAGAATAGTCTCTGAGCTCGATTATCAAAACCGTTCTCAAAGTGTTATGGTTGAATAGACAGAGCTGCTTAATGTTTAAATTTTACTTGTTCAGATCATTTATGCTGCGAGACTAATGAATCATCAATATCAGTATTGTCTGATGATAGTTAACTTAGAAACATTAAAAGACAAGATATGAGAGGGATGTTGCCGAAAACCATTGGAACATTATAATGGCCAGGATATGTATAGTGTGTATTTTAGAACAACGTGTTGTTATATTATAATAGTGTGGATATGAATTTATATATAGTCAGTATTGTAGGCTAAATAACTAATTGTAATAATATACTTGGATTGTCATCAATGATTTTTACAAACAAATAAATCCGTCTAAGTTAGAGAGCATATTTTCATAAATTTCTGATGGAATGTCATGGCTGCTAGGGTAGTCAACATCAAATAGGATAAGTGAGTACTAATTGATAATTGCTCATTTAGAATATCATATCTGTTAATCACTTAAGTATCCTAATATACTTAACAATTATATACAATCTACAACAAATCATAGTTTATAATATAACATTAGTAAAAACATTGTTATTACATATATCATTCATACATTATCATCAAAATCAATTATACAGATATAAACGCAGACTCGATGTCTAATTATCAACCTTGCAGCGTGTTTTAAATCAAAAGTTATAGTAGGTAAACTTGGTGTACATGATTATTAGTAAGACAAATTGTAACATTAAATAAATAGCAGTCTTACATAATTCTCTTCGTCAAATCCGAACTGTTTTATTGCGTTATTATTGCCAAGTAGGTTTAAAACAGTATCTACCTCATTATTTTACATGCTCGATCTCAATTTTCAATAGAATTATCATAATGCACGAATTTATCATTCAAAATATGAGAAGTACGCCTCGAAACAACACTTTAACCGAATAACATTTCAAAAAACAGCAAAATATGTTACAAAATAAATGGTTGCGCATGAATTATTTGAATTTAAAACTGTTTCCGGTCTACTGATTACGACACTGACTTGTAATTACTAATCGCTCATCACTGTAAATTCGAATCCCAACCCAAACTTCTCGCATCGGTTACGTCACGCTTTGTTACTACTGCGGGGAGTTTGATCCCACCCATGTCAAAATGAGGAAGCTGTCTAGCTAGCTTACGGTTGATCAGTTGATTCAACCGGGTTGTTATGCGTGCGGTCTTCCTTCGTCTTTGAAACTGAAAATATCGCCCAATGACTTAAGGCAACATAATGATAAAATCAAAGAAAGAATATTCCGAATACAAGATGGACAAGAATAGTGTCACTAGATTTATGAAAAAAAGATTCTTTTAGACATACAGTGTTCATCTCATTTCTCTGTAGGGGACATCTGACAGGTGTTGAGTCATAGGGCCCTACCTTAGATACGTCTATATAAATAAACAGTATAATGAATTGCCTATAGATAAAAGATTTGTATTCCAGGTATTTGGGTAATAAACATATTTCTATCACCCTGACTTATTGCGCACTTGTAAACACAATACAAATATTAAGTATTTATTGATATACCCAAGGGACCTAACTCGTGTTGTATTTTCCAAAGTGTCGTTGTAAAAGTTGTTGTTCACTTCAATATGAAACTCTTTATTTGTCGTACAGTATAAGCTGCAGCCTTTTTACTCAAAGAATAGCTCTAGAGGCGTAATAGGTATAAGAGTAGACCAAGTTGAACAAACCTTTACATACGTGATATTAAGAAAGTAAGTAAAGCAGGCATTTGTTAGAGGACTCTATTAATATTAACATTAAATTGTATCAGTGCTCAAAAGCAGCACTTCTTAGAACGAGTCAAACGACGTAGAGTTTAAAGTTGAATTAACTTCAAGGTATCACATACCTAATACCGTACTTCTCTGACGTATCTGCTCAAGGCTACATGAAAGTGTTAATATAGTGCACAAGGTCTATTTATTATAGTATAGTCCGATAAACATTATTTCTTTAATTTCATTGTGTGTTTTTTAAATCACATGGCTAGTTATTTTATTATCATGGAATCCTACTAAAATATGAATATTTCTAAAACCTGTGTGTCCTTTTTGAGATGATAATTTAGGGAGGAGTTCCCGATACCTCAAATCAGTATCTGAGTCTGTTTCATGGCTAGCGAAGTCAATGACAAGCAAGTAACGAGATTCGAGTCAGGAACCTCTGGTTCTGTAGTGAGCAGTTCTTCAATCCTATATACCAACTCCTGCACCCAAATATATAAATAATGGTTAACTTTAAGTAAAACAAGATTAAATAAAGATTATCCAAAATTTTTTGCAACTGCTAACCAATGATTTTACGAATATTTCAACCAAACTTCTTATTTAACACAGCGGTTAAAGTAAATCGATGTTTATACATTTTGGTGCTGGACGTCGGAAGTAACATACATATACGTATATTTATCTTAAAATATAAGTATTCGAAACTGCTTTGAAAAAAGTCTCCCGCATTTAAAATAAGGGTAATAACGAGGAACAATGTATTGGAATATGTAATTTGGATCTACAAAATCTCAAAGGAATGTTTTATTGATTTCTAGACTCCTAAAGTGTCATTTGTTGAATAAAAATACATTGGCATATATTTTTCTTTACAATATTAAATTTACTGCCATAATTAAAATGTCACTTTCACAAATATTAAGAAAATTATTACTTCAATTGTAAGCGTCTTTAGAAAATCATTGCATCGTAAATTAAAACCAATTCAATGAACATCTTATTTGAATAAAAACAAGCAGGCTAATTTTGAACCATCAAATACAACACTCAATCGACTTCGTCGCTATAAAATGCCATAAATAGATCGCACGTATTCATAATTGATGTCCGTAAGTCTGGTGTAACTTGACATGTTTACGGTCCCGCAAGTTATGCATCACGGAACGCAAATTAATGCAATAAAACATTTACACAAAATTTGCATGATTTAACAATGAATTAACTCGCATGACGGCTATAAAATATTCAGCTCGTATGTTATGCTTACTACACCATCTTCATAATCTGTCAAACAGCGTAGTGTTGAATTAAAACAAAGTTTAAACAAACGTTCATTGTATATGGTTTATAAACGCTTCGGACAGGGATATATTTTGTAATTCAAGGTCTTATTGTGAGTTTTTAGCTACTTAGGATCAAAGAAAATACGTGTATTGTATGTATTTAAACAAGTGGACACGTGCAGTTAATGCTAAAACGAAAAGTAGTGTATCATTAAACAAACTGCAAATAATGCTTTGAAACTACATGTGGCTTAAGAACATTTTTATAATTATACGGAACATTTTTCGTTTTCTACTTTTAAATTCAAAGTCACTGGAATTGCTGGAAAGATGGATGCGTTTATCCAATATTACTAACATGTTCGTAATTAATGACTCAGGGATAAATCTTTATGGCAAAACTAAATAAATTCATAAAATTTTACCAATTTGGCGTCTACAATTCCGCTTATTGTTTACACATATCTGAATCGTATATTCATAAAGTTATGTTCGTATTTCTACCGTATATGTCATAACATTTTTGTTTCAGAAAAGTTCAACACCTTATACCAAATAAGGAATGTTGATCGTTACTGGTGATTGAGAAGATAAACAACATTTAGTTGACGGTGATATAAATTTTCAAACAACCAACATGGCCAGGATTCAGATAATAATCTGGATTTTACTCTTATTTAGCTTTCTGGATTCTTGTCGATCAAAACGACATACGGACAAATATAAATGTGGTGATGTTGATTTCACTGTGGTTAAAAAAGGTTCGCAACTTAAGGGATCTATGAACGATGTGATAAGAAAACTATGTCTTCCTGAACACACTGACAGACTTGTGTATAGATTTAAGAATCAGACTCATATTCGTATTGAATTTGATGTGGTTTCTGAAAACAAAGTATATGCAATATCATGGAATATCAAAGCCGGCAACCCAGGTAAGAATGTAAATACACTTCTCAAGTCATTAATTGGTCTAGAGTTCGTAGTTCGTTTTATCCGATCGGTCAGCCATTGTTGTACATGTGTAGAGAACAATGTGTATAGAATGTGCACTGTGTCTCTGAACGGTCACCGAACGAGACTCGATTCTTGGAAGAAACAAATAATTGAATTTATTTCTGTGGTTTGTTTTTTAATTATTCATGAAATCTTTCTCACAAAAGCAGTACTCAAATGTATTCAAAACACCGTCTGGTGATCGACCATGTGTGTTCAACAATGTTCTTCCAGTGCTATCGAAATGCATGGTGAACGTTTTAGAGATTCGATTAAGTATGTTATAAGAAACAATCTCATACAAAAACCAATTGTTTGTGTTTTCGTAAAGACATTTTGTGGCAAATTTACAAAAAGTTTTGAAGAACTTCCCGCATATTTCAAATAGCAATGATGCTTTTGTATGATAATAAATAAAATATGTGTGTTGAGTCAAAATGCATTCAATTGACAAAACAAACCACGCTATCATGATAATCATATTACGTGTATATTCACATTTAAGGTAATAATACGACCGCATCGTCTGCGCGCCTTATATTATATATTCTGTGAAAGCATTTAATGTGAACATTAAACATCATTAAAATACGAAATGACATAATACTATAATTATTAGTTCATCACAAAGGTATCGTGCCAAATGTTCTACTTGACGAATCCGTGATCCATGGACATACCGCCCTATTAGTTGTTTATTTATTTGGGGGGTCAAAGCCTTTTTTCCAACAATGTTTCAGTTATATACGGCAACCAATTCACTAAAGAATTTTCTTTGACTGAATTCCAATTAATACTGACTTGCTGTTCCACAATAACATGTGGAGGAAAATCGACAGTGTTGTCAATATTTCATTGAAGGGTATATCACCTGTCACGACCGAGAATGGAACCCAGATCATCGGGTTACAATCACAGACGCTTGTTTAGAAAAAATTACCCCACCCACCACGTTCGCTCTTATGACCAATGTACATACATATATAGAAGATAACAAGCTCTAAACGAAAGCAGAACATATTTTTTGGGTTTTTCAAACAAATATTGCACTTGCGTCATAATTTCTGGCTTCTATGCACAATTACATCTTTTTTAATTCTATCGACGCCGCTCTCACACTCAAACTTGCAAATACAAGTGTAAATTCCGACGATTTCCAATTATTTTGTGTCGGGGGCTGCTGCGATCGAGAAAATGCTATTTTTAGGCATTTTAAAGCGTTTCCGCCTGACCTACGGTCACGTATATGGTCAATATCCAAACAGACTTGTCGTTCCTGTGCAATATACACATACATCAGTTTGGTACCCAAATCGAATTTTAGTTTCGGACAAATTTGGTGCAATATGTGGAATTCAAAGCATTGTGCGTCTTGGTAAGTATTTTATAAAATTCTTTAGTTACTTATTAAATTTAAATACCTATAAATATTAATTACGAGTTATATTAGTAATAAAATTAAACAGGTTGGTGTCATATACACATTGTTTTGTTCATATGTTATTTAAAGAAAAACATTACACCTTAATCGAGAAGTTGTGTTTTACCATAAATTAATTTTACTTAGTTAGGGGGATATGTTAATAATTAAGGTTCCTCTATAAAGTCTGTCATCGCTGGTGTGACAATCATCTTTTATTGACATTAATTGCAATTAATTTTATTTTTGCAGTTATTTCCTTTCATTTTATGTTCTTTTTGTTTCTCTATTATTGCTTAACGATTTGGACTACAGGTTTAAATAGATTATCTTAACAGTATATGCATAAAAAATATATGTTTTACATTTCAATTATTACTTGTTATTTAAAAGTGTCTATGAACATTTGTTAAAGTGTCTGGACAAATTTATTGTTATATAGTATTAGTGTGTGTGACAGTGAGTCATTTGTGGAATTTATGAATTAGTGTTTTATTATTCAAAGTATCATTGTCTAATTCGTGTTTAGAGTGGAGAAACTGGGCGTCCCAGGCAGTACAGAGTATCTTGTGGTGTCTGTGATATGTGGCAATACAGATCACGCAACACCGGTGATTAAGTGTTTTTTTTTTATTTCGGTTTATATATTATTATATATAATGTCTATATTTACTCCTTATTCTTGATACTAAATATAATGGCTCACTTTATAGCCATATATAAAATATGTATACAGTGTACTTATGATTTAAAACTCGTACAAATAAATATGCACACACTATTTCTTCATATATATATAGAAAAATTGCGTTTTACACAAATTTTCATTTCGTTTTATCATTACTATTGTTGACCAAATACCAATTTTGAATTGATTTTTAGACATCATCACCGGAACATGTAAATGACACTCGATTTAAGTGTTTATAGGGAGATCACGGTATGATCATTGAGTGTGAGTTAGCCAAAAATAACTTGGCAATCGTACTAAATGGCAATAAACTTTCAAAATATTCACCCTACAAGTGACGGCAAAATATCAATTATTATATAACACATAGTTTAAAATTTCCTTGTATTCATATTCTGTATTTTCCTTACGCCATTCTTCTATTGCAAGGAGCAATCGATCGATTTTTATGTTAATTTTCATTGTAGCGTTTGTATACTTTTCCATTTGATTAAATATTTGATCAAGTACTGCCTTAAAGTACAATGTTGTTGGTAAATGTGACATGATAAGCACCTTTTTGTTAATGTAAATAATAATTATCTCGAGTGTAATATATGCTTTATGTTTATATGCATACTATCTGCAGCAACGTAAATACTTCATCAATTCATTAAAGTCCTCATTATCATACTTTTTCAGAATTTTCATATTGTTCTTCACCCTCAATGAATAATGTTTATCTTTATAGATCTATGTAATCTGCGTTTTTTCTTCCTTTTTTCTCTTCACGTTTTTGTCATTGTTATGTTTGTAACAAGATAATTTGTGTATAAATTACTTAATAAAATTGTGTTTTGTTCTGTTCTGTTCTGCTCTTGTTCCCAAATCATTGGGCAAAGACACAGACATTTGTTTAGAAAAACACCCCGCCCACCACGGTCGCACTTACCACTATAAATGCATATACTATCTATACTATAATACTATATATGCATTGGACATGTTACTACATTATTTAATCTGCACTATACGTTGTGTCGTGTGCAACTCCCATCGTTCTGCAAGGTCAATGTCACACGTATGCTTAAAAGTAATAATTTTGGTATTTTTGGTGTGTCCGCTCTGTAAATTTGCCATTCATTGAACGATTCTTACATAAGTCAATACATTTGTTCAAAAGGTCATCATTTAGTTATTTTTGGCGTGTCCGTTTTGTAACTTTGCTATTCTTATAAATATTTGATATTATTACATAACATGCATTATACGCTGTGTCGCGCGCAACTCTCATTGCTCTTACTCCAACGCCAATGTCATAGGGTTAAAAGATAATAATTTTTGTGTTTTGGGCGTGTCCGCTCTGCAACTTCGTAATTCATTCAAATATTTTTACATAAATGTATACATGTGTTAGCTGTCATTATACAAAATGTCGCGCTTAACTCTAAAGGTGAAGGTCACACTTTGAGGTTACAGGCAAAGCATGGATATTTTATCTTATGTGTGTGTGTGTGTGTGGGGGGGGGGTATTCGTCAATCCTGTGACAAAACAATAATAACTTTTATTTTTTCTTCAATTTAATT
The DNA here is from genome assembly GCA_964023205.1 of Lutraria lutraria. Classification (NCBI taxonomy): domain Eukaryota; kingdom Metazoa; phylum Mollusca; class Bivalvia; order Venerida; family Mactridae; genus Lutraria; species Lutraria lutraria. The sequence continues at coordinate 12,063,637 of OZ026837.1, read as the reverse complement.
ACACATGTATATACAATGAAATTGAATGATATGAATGATATATTTTTTTGTAATATAATTTTATTTCCTCCACACAGGTTACAAGAAATATACGAATTCACATCTTCAATTAAGCAGTACTCTTCTCAAAAAACAGTCAAAATGTCACTGATATAATACCATCCCCCTATTTTGTCAGTTCTCAATGTAATGATGAAGTGCATGTTTCAATGTTACTAAACATAGTGAAATATTACAAAGAAAAGGAGAAAAATACTTACAAATGTGTATATTAAAGTCCAAAACACCTTGTCAAAATTACAAATAATAAAATACTTACAAATGTGAAATATTTAAATGTCCAAAACACCCGAAATTCAGCCGACACACCGTTTCAACACAACACCAATATGTCCAGGTAATCGGCCCCTTACACTGCGTTATCGTAGTTATGAAATGCAGGGAACCAGACAAACCGCGGTACGCGCTAATAGTCTAGTTGTCGCCTGCTTACGTTTTTGTGACAAATGTTCGATCGCAACAGCCCCCACAGTGCAAAACGTGAAAAAGTTGGAATTCTACGATATTTAGTTTAGTAGACCGTGGAAAGCGTGTCAGTTAATAAAGAAAAGCCGTTTTAAATAAGCAAAACAGGATTCCAATGTAAGTTTACCTTTCGTTTGTTAATAAAACCCAAAAATGTGTTCTGCTTTCGTTTAGAGCTTGTTATCTTCTATATATGTATGTACATTGGTCATAAGAGCGAACGTGGTGGGTGGGGTAATTTTTTCTAAACAAGCGTCTGTGGTTACAATTACAAATACAACGTACGTTAATCTCTTGACCACGGCCGTAGCCTACTGTAATATAATTGGAGTTATGCGGCGAAATTTCAAATGTTTTAACCAACATTATATTCAATGTTACAAGTCTACACGAAGAGTTATCGGTTGTTAACACTATCTTTATAAAGTGGGTTGGATGTCTTGTAGTAAAACATACATTACCTTACACTCATTACGTTTGTTTTGCAGAAATACTTTACGGAAATAATAAATTACAAATTCGCCGAGCAGATGAGGTCCGGCCAAATATTCCAGCACGTCTGTTGTTGGCAGCTACAAGTGAAGGTAACATTTGAATTTCATTTCTTGAAGCTATGTTTACAGAGTTCGTTTGATCTTGTTAGTCATTCTATGTACTGTAGATTGAATGATCAATCTGACTATACGAACTATGTAACCGAGTGCCTATGACTGAAACATTTTTAGTAATTACAAGGACTTTTTTACATACATGGATTCGCAACTGCTAAAAATAGCTCAAACGATATCGTTCGGCGATCCCACAATGTATTGCTATATACTCGGCAATGTCCGACAGCTGTAATTAGGTGTTTACGATATTGATTATACTAAAAAAACTCTGGCAATTGGGCACGGGAAATTGGTAAAGGATGCAACAAATTCCTTAAAGATATTGAGATACATTTATAATCCACAAAGTCTAAGTATAAGCATTGAAAAAAGCATCAGTCTAACATTTTAAATTCCAAGATGGCGGACATCTATTATTATCCTTTCGTCTCCGAGATTAAACATTCGGAATACCACGGATATTTTCGCTGTAATTATCATTCGGATTATCACGGATATTTTCGTATTTTCGCTTTTGTAAACAATAGCTTGTATTCCCGTTGATTCACGTCTTATTATCGCGGGATTTGATTACTTTAAACTGTTAATACGGAAGTTGCGAATCCATGTATGTATATAAGTCCTTGGTAATTATCTAAATGTTATGATAAGTGAATGGCTGACTGGCCATATCTAGTTTCACCAATTTATAGAACTTATAAAAACTGAACAATAATTATAAACCTAATATAACTATAACAGTCCGTCGCAAGTGATTTTTAACAAATGTTATTTTTGGAAGGTCTTCTATTAAGCAATATTGCACGTAATTCACATAATTATGGACTATGTATGTTCCTATGTATAGGAATATATCACAACAATTAACCCTAAAATAATTGTAAATGTATCATGCAGGGAGCCGTGCCTCAGACTGTTGATATCGTCCTTAATTCATAGATATTTGACTTTAAAGAAATTCCGTAGCCTTAACAACTACAGCCGACAACTACGTAATATCTCATAGATAAAAAACGAAAACAAGTATCAAAATTCTAAGGCACGTTTACCTAGATAAACACTTCCGTAACAAAACACCAAAACCGTTTTGAAATCTATCTTCAAACAAAGCGACAATCTAAATACTGTATAATTTATACAGTTCATTATGTAATAAGGACAAGGGTCCATACACAAATATGCAATGGCATACATGTAACCTTTATTCAAACACACCCCTTAACCGCTGTGTATTTTAACCAAGTAATTAACAATAACAAGTTAAATGTTTGTACGGCGCAAAAAATCGCATCCGGCAATTCAATACTAGAATATGGCCTATGTAGCATTTTTTATCAGGATGTGCGAAGTTTCAGATCAAACGAATTTGTTATTTTGACTTAACTGATCCCGAAACTAAAGTGATCATCTACTCCATCAAAATGCAAGCCGTTGATGTTTCATGAATCTCATGAATCTGGTCATATGGTTCTACAGTTCTCGAGGTACTCTATATGTAGTCCCTGTTTCCACCCTAAAATTAAAATCAGGGGAAACTATCACCTTGATGTATCAGACGTTGCAATATCTGCTGGAATGCATATGAAATATTTAAATAAAGTCTCCAAAAATAATATACTCCGTTGTCTGAGGGTACGTTGTCGTAAAAACCTGGTATAACGGTCCCAAACATAGATTTTCAACTGTAAAGTGACCATCTATATCGAACCATAAAGTGACCGTCTATGTCGAACCAATTAAGTCATCATTTCTCACCTGATCGGACATTTTTTGTATTGAGCTCCGAAATCGATATTTAATTAACGACAATTGCGTAAACAAGTCAGTGTCCACGCTCGCGATTATAAAATTAGTCTGTGTGAATATGTTTATAATGTTTTGTTTATTTGCGACAGGTTGCTAAAATAAATACATCGAAACGTATAAATACCGTGTTCCGTATCTTATAACACGATTAAATGATTATTACAACACACCGATAATAAACACAGCGAATTTCTCTAATAATTAATACATCGAAGTTCATTTAGATCGAACAATTTTTCCTAATTCCTTTGATATAAAGAGTTTCGGCTGCATTTATTGACAGATGGGCAGATATCGAGCTCGCTCCATTCTTAGACTATAAATAGCGAATGCGTCATCAAGCTAACACTAGTTGGTGTGAGTAACACGTGACCTCGCTCTATTTCTGTTTTGTTTATATCACGTGGTGACCATTGCGGATATTTCGGAATATTTCGGGCACTGTCTCTAATCTGCTTCGCGCAAGAAGTTGCGATTTTGCATTGCCATTTAAAAATAAGTATTCCAGAAAGTGTCAGAGACTTTATCGTCTTAATTTATCAACGAATAATCAATCTAAATCGTTCATCGTTTACGGATAAATACTTAAAACCACGTCCGAATGATACGAACGTCATTATACCACATTTGTTCGCGTGTATCTATTTTTAAGGTGTCTAAACCCACTTTTGACCTATATTTCTTGGTATGACGTATTAATTATTCAGGAGATATTCCCATTCTGTTGGATGATTCAGTGGAAACACTCATTCTATTGGATGAAATCTACAAGCGCAGGAAAATTTAAGACCATGCCAACTTACAGCGAGTCTGCAATTGTTTAGTGTGTACTTCTTGTGGTTGTAAAATGTGTAAAGTGAAAATGTAGGAAAAGTATTCTTATGCGGTCGAAATGAATTTATATACCGATCTTGGCAAACATTACACATTTATTGGAATAAATATACAGTAGATATGATTAAATACGTAATTTATTCGGCTGACCTAATATTAACATTTTAAGGCGTGACATAATTGGACTGCTAGCGATGTGTTCACACGGTACTATAACGGCAATTTAGGAACTTCATTAAAATCATACTTTTGGTTTCAACAGTGTAAATAACATAAAAGAAACTTAGTGACTGTCTATTTAAAGACATTTATTGCTTGTTATAATGTCGAGTAAAAGAAATGAAAGTTTAATGAATATGGAAAAATATAATAAATTTGTCCTATGTAAAAAAATGATATACCGTTTTTACTAATCAAGTCTTGATAGAACGACTAAGGCATATGAAATGGTACGTACATTCTGATTTTTTAGATATAACAAAAACGAATACAGTAGAACATGGTAATAGTGGATTCCTGTGTAGACCATAATAAGGATTCAATTATATTCATTTTTCACCATATCCTTATCTAGGAAATAAAGATGGGCATATGGAGTTAGAAATGAATACTTTCCTTTTTCTGAAAAGTCACCATCACCGTGTTTTGCTGTATTTTGCTATAAATGTTTCTATTTTGTGTGTACAGTATGTGGGGTTCAAATGTATTCTCATAGAATGATCGAATTAAGAATTAATATTGATTTTATAAGACGTCCGCGATCTTACCATAGTGTTATCGTCTGTACTTGTTTCAATAACAATCACATGAAGGTAGAAGGTAGAACCAAACAGTTTGTACAATCGTGTATACGATACTTTGATGTTTCCGTGACTTATTACAAACAATCGGTTGTTCAATTCAAAGATTACAATTCGTGATTTTATTTTACGATTGCATCTGTGATAAGGAATGACATGTACGTTGATGTTACTTCGACACATTAGTCACATGTCTTGTTCACAAACGTTATAAAGATATTATTACAAAATAGCTCAGCATAAAAACATGCCTTTAAATGTTCGCCATTAATATCTTGTTAATGGCTGAAAGCTGTTCGTATGAGATATGAGATGAAAACGTCATTTATCTTGACAGTCTGAATATCTATGTACATCTTGAGGCGTTTACCTGAAAGTCGATCATTTTCTTAATAAACATACATTATAAAATGACAGTATGTTCATAATTAAATGTAAATAATGCAACAATAGTTTTTACAGATTGAATTTTTCTTTTCAGGTCAACAGAAAAGATTCCTGAAAAATCTTCGTTTGTGCCAAGATGTTAAGTTTGTCTCTCTGACTTGTGTCATACAATCATTTTCGGCTTTGGCCAGACGAATGCACGCGGTTTCCATAGTTACAGGGAAAAGGAAGAGTCTATAAACAATGTCATAACCATGAATGTCATAACACAGTCCGCTGATCTCATTTAAAATTCCGTTTTACTGTAATGATTTATTTCAGTGTTTCATATTAAGTAAACCCAGGAGAAATCAGACACTTGTAATGTCTTTCATACGTAAAAGTGTAATGACTGTGTTTGATACGTATCAAAGAGACCGCAAACAAGCCTATCCAGACAGATGCATTTTGACTGATGTAAAATGTTGTTATCATGCCTTACCGCAAGCTTTTAATACACTTTGTGTCGAATGAATGTATCAACAATAACATGATTGTTTACGCATTATAAACATTAAGGAAGCAGGTGCTAAAGTCACGTGATCGGAGTAAACAAAACAAGAGAACTGTGATAATTTGCAAGACGATATGTCAAAGCTTTTAACGTGATACTAGTACTAGTAGTTACTGTAGTAAATAAAAGATTTTGAAATTCCAACAGCCTCTATGTTTTATCGCTGAGTGATGCATGTGTAAAATGGAACAGCCAAACGCGTTTTAGCGTTCAGTAATGTATTGGTAAAATTGAACTGTCAACCACGTTTTATCGTTGAGTATTGTATGGGTAAATTGGAACAGCCAACTATTTTTTATCTTTGAGTAATGTATGGGTAAAATGGAACAGCCAGTCAATCATGTTTAATCGTTGAGTAATGTATGGGTAAAACGGAACAGCCAACCATGTTTTATCGTTGAGTAATGCATGGACTTAATGATTATGTTGGTCAGGGAAAATTGTCTTATAATTGTACTGAAAACATCTCCAATGCAAAAACATTAGAATACAAATCAGGAAAAAACAACACAAGGATTTTATAGTTTGCCCGCTTGAAGTGAAATATAATTAATACAATTAGGTGCTATAAAACACACATTAATGTGCTGTAATAACATAATACGTATTAAAGGGGCATGCCCTGGAACTGAAGCGTCTCGAATATAAATCAAATTGGTATCATTTGAATGCCTAAATCAATTAATTTAATTTGGATTATACAACAAAAAACACAAATATACGAACTAGTATTATTATTTCATTTGTCTACGTTTCGGCGCAACCGCCTTTATCAAGACATAACAATAAAATAATAAAATAACGGACGTTACGTCATAATGATTATCATATTAAACATAACGTAAAAAGGCGGGAATGCGTGCAGTGCAATAACAAAATGTAATTAGTATTACGCTTTCGGATGTAAGAAATACAAATATATCCTATAGTAATATATGATATAAAAAAGCAAAAATAGGACACAACGAAAGCGAAACTAAACTACATAGTTATTCTTTAACATTAAATAAAACTTTCGAATTTAAACCATTAGGATAAAGAGTTTTGAGTTTATAAATTCCAAAAGGTTTCTTTACAAAGGCGATTTATATTATTTTTAACGATATCAGGCATAAAAGAAAAATCTGCCAATTTATGAGAAGTGTCATTAAAATGTGTTGCGACCAAAGAGGAAACAGCAGGATCTGTAAAGTTACAAATATCATATCTATGACTATTCATACGTTTAGAAACGTTTTGTGTAGTCTGCCCAATATATTGTTTTTTACATCTTTGACAGGTAATCAAATATATAACGTTCTTAGTTTTACAGTTAGTATCAACACGTAATTGAAAGTTTTCGCCTGTGACTGAACTAGAAAAATCCGAACTATTGTTGATAGATTTGCAGTGAGTACATCTAGTACTACCACAACTTCCAGACGAGTGAATGTTTTGGTCCGTTTTAGAAATATTTGTACTTGTTAAATAGTCATGAAGGCTTTTTGGTCGTCTGAAAGCTAATATAGGTTTAAAGAATTTAAGAATATTTTTCACAGTACAACTTGTTGACAAACTCAAAAGGTCCCAATATTTATTGATTGTTGCACCAATGTCAGTAAGCGACGGATTGTAGGTCATTGTGAACGGTATACCATGTGCCTTTTCTTGTGAAGATTGCTGCAAAGCGTCCTCCTGCGACATCCGTGAAACTTTTTCAAATCCATCTTTGATGACGGAGTCCGGGTAATCCCTGTCCTTGAAATAAAGATGTAATTCACACAAAGATTTACTGAAAATTTCATCATCCGAAATTATTCGTCGATAACGTTTTGCTTGACTAAAGGGTATTCCGTCTTTGCAGCGTTTTGGGTGCGATGAACTGTATTGTAAATATTGGTGATTATTTGTTCTTTTGATATGAATGTCCGTCTTTATACTAAGATCAGTTCCTTTCGATACGGATACATCCAAGAAGGACACATTTTCTTTTGATATGCTGTGGGTGAATTTAATTGTAGGATGCAATCTGTTTATCTGGTCTATAAATTCTTGAAGTTCTTTCAAAGTGTGATCCCATATTAAAAAAAACTATTCACAGTAAGATAATCAACGATAAAACGTGGTTGACAGTTCAATTTTACCAATACATTACTGAACGCTAAAACGCGTTTGGCTGTTTTTGTTGTTGTTTTTTTAAATCAATTAATGAAAGTCCTGTAAAATATTTACGAAATATCCCGCTAGTTGACTCAAAATACACATTTCAAGATTTACCAGACCTGCCGATTACGCCTTAGAAAATATTCGTCATTTTCAAAACTCGACCCTTTCGGGATCTGTCAAAAGCGGAAAAAATGTCAACAAACTGTGAAATGGTAAGTATTGCTCATGTCATGTTCATTGTTTGCGACATAAAGCTTCTCTATCGATCAATTATAGGTAAATAACTAAATATCATTGTTTTGCTGCTTGAAAGGCAGCGCGCACGCTAAGTTAAATTCTCAGACGAATCGGAAATATCGTTGTCGTCAATAAAAGGCTGTAAGCCTTTTATTTAAACCGGCATATAAATACTCACGCGCGCGTTATAGGGCCATTTTTAAGGCACATTCTTCTTTCACTTTTCGGTAATAATTGTTTTTACAAGTGATAAACGCATTTTTGGTGTATAAAATCCAAGACACAGCAGTTCCAGGGCATGCCCCTTCAACGATACAGTAATGAAAGTTCAGAAGCAAAATATGTACAGTCTTAACTAATGAGTCAGCTGTTTACATCATTCATTGTAAAGACAGTAATAGGGCGTCAGTAATTATTTCATCTGACAAGTTAGACTTGTACATAGAAATACAAATAAAATTGTTCAAACTATACTTAAACATATGTTAACTTTCATCATTATATAAAGGCAGGAAACGCACAAACAGAGCATCCAAGACAGCAAGGGAAATGGTTGTTTTTGTAATATATCTACGTATGTCTCTTACAGTAATGTTTGATAGCGTAAAACTGCCAATTTTACAGTAACATGAAACTAATCAACCAAACACGTGCACAAATGCATTGATATATAAGTTCCTATTCTCGTCAGAAAGTATGCCGCGTTGGTGCAATCGGTAAAGCGTCGGACATTGGAAGCTTTCAAGAAAGACTTTTTGTGGCGGGATCGAGGCCGGCTTATATTTTTTTTTACTTTTTCGTTGGATAGCGTTATACAGGCCAAAAAAGTTCCGCAATCACTTTGGCGTTTGTTTCTTGCAATTAAAAATGAAAAAGAAACAGCCTGTTTTGCACGTTTTGTCTTGATACTCAGTTACTACTTGTGCAATCGTGTCTAGCCGTACGATGGATATATTTCTACTCAAATATCTCCGAATATCTATTAATTTCACATTTCTGCAAGAATATATTGTTAGTCGCATTTCACGTGCGGGTTACTTTAACGAAACCAGCCGTATGGCTTTAGTTTGATATGTTGCGTTATGCACCAATTCAAGGCTACTATATCGTGCTATCATTACGTGTTGGGTTGTTGTCGTTGGTGGAAATGTGCATATGGCACGTATCTTACTGTGAGTTTCATAAGCAGCGCGGGTTTTAGAGGGACTTGTCTACGTTCTTTAGTGTTAGTTACTGAAATATTTGTTTTGATATCAATTATATAGAGACTGTGCATGTACGGTTACATAGGTATGTAAGACGGACACATGGTGAATCAGTTAATACGACTATACCCCCAGCAGAGCTATCCAAAACGTGTCTTCTAACGTTTGTAAGAAGACACTTTTCAATAACTCAACTTTCACGTTGACATTATCCTTTATCGTCGTATAAGACAGATACACGTACTCGTATTTTCTTCAAAAATGTCTTCTTACAGACGCTAAGAAGACGGTTCCCTTAGACAAACAACCAATTTGTCCGAGGCGAAGTAAGAAGACACTTTTGAAGAAAAACTCGTACTGTATCTATTACATAAATGCAATTAGTTGAGAGTAATTATGATGGCATGATAGCACATGCACATTGATGTGCTTCCATTACCGAATTGCATTTATTAAAGAACTATCAGTCTGAGAATAGTGGAACCGACTTATCGCAGAACAATTCAAACTTGAATGAGGGAAACCAGGCACCGCATTGAAATTGTGTATGACATATTTGCGAACTTAACAAATTAGGAATGTCAGTAAGCAAATGCGGAGAGAACTGTCTAACTGATTTTGGGATCGTGTTGTGTCAAACACCCCCTACGCCCCATGCTTGGTAAGAACTAAATAAGCCCGGGTATGTGTAAGAAGATGACTTCACTGAAAATGTCATTCCTTCGTTTTCCCAATCTCAGATTGCATTTAGTTCAGTAGATTTGTACTTGCTAAAATGTAATCATTTTTATCACACCCTGATGGTAACGAACACACATTAACGTGCATCATCAACAAAGGGAAATAACCCAATTACGTATAGGAAATGCACAAACAGAACATCAAGGACAGTAAGGGAAATGGTTGTTTTTGTCATATACGAGTACGTAGGTATCTTACTGTGAATTTCATAAGCAGCGCGGGTCTTAGAGTGACTTTTCTACGTTCTTGAGTATTTGTTACTGAAAAAGTTGTTTTGATATCAATTATATAGAGACTGAGCATGTACGGTTACATAGGTATGTAAGACAGACACATAGTGAATCAGAATACATGCAATTAGTTCAGAGTAATTATGATGGTATGTTAATGCATGCACATCGGTGTGCTTGCATTACCGAATTGATTTATTTAAAAAACTATCGGTCTGAGAATGGTGGTACCGACTAATTGCAGAACAATTCAAAATTGAATGAGGGAAACCAGGCACCGCATTGAAATTATGTATGATATATTTGCGAACTTAACAAATTAAGAATGTAAGTAAGCAGATGCGGAGAGAACTGTCTAACTGATTTTGGGATTGTCTTGCTACGCCCCATCCTAGGTAAGAACTAAATAAGCCCGGGTATGTGTAAGAAGACGACTTCACTGAAAATGTCACAATCACAGATTGCATTCAGTTAAGTAGATTTATACTTGGTAAGATGCAATCATTTTTATCACACCCTGATGGTAACGAACACACATTAACGTGAATCATCAACAAAGAGAAGTAACCCAATTACGTATAGGAAACGCACAAACAGAGCATCAAGGACAGTAAGGGAAATCGTTGTTTTGGTCATATATATATATACGTATGTCTCTAAGAGTATTTTTTGATAGCGTAGAACTGGCCAAGTTTACATTAACATGAAACTAATCAACTGAACAAGTGCACAGTTGGACACTGAAAGCTTTCAAGATAGACTTTTTGTGGCGGGTTCTGTGCCAACCACGAATCTCTTTTTTTCTTTTTCGTTGGATAGAGTTATACAGGCTACAAAACGTTCCACAATCGCTTGGCGTTTGTTTCTTGCAATTAAAATTAAAATGAAATAGATACAGCGTATTTTGTACGTTTTGCATCGATACTCAGGTATTACTTACAATACTTACAAGTACAATCGTGTCTAGCCATACTTTATGTATATAAACGGATATATTTCTGCTTAAAGTTCGCCAAATATCTATCAATTGCAGATTTCTGCAATAATAGATTGTTATTTGCATTTCACGTGGGGGGTTATTTTAACGAAACCAGCCTTGTGGCTTTAGTTTGATATGTTGCGTTATGCACCAATTCAAGGCTACTGTATCGTGCTATCATTACGCTTATCGCCCTTGAAATTACAGTACTGTGTGTAACAATACTGTTGTGTAAAAATACGTCTGAATATAATACAATATATGTGTGTATGAGCTTGTATCTCAACATGAGTTTAAAACTTCTAATACCACTGATTTAGAAATGTTTTACAAATAAGGGGCTAGCGCGTTGAAGGGATGATACATAATGGTCATTTAGGTATAACATAGTCACACGTACCAAAAACTCTTTTAATTTTTATTACATTTCTATGTGTGGCCTAATTATACACCATACTTTAAACGTGATAGCTCTCTATGGTTTTACACTAGATGAAGGTCTTATAGATTCAATTCGTCACAAACACTTTAACATGAATAGACAGTTTGGTGCCTTAATGAAAATATCACCATAATCACTCGTGCATAAGACGCATGTATTTAAACAAAGACAGTTTAAAAGAATTACAAATTTGGTGCTTGGGTTTGCTCTTCGTAGTTTTGTTGTTGAAAACTCTCAGTCTTACCAATTCAATGATTAATTTATGTGAAGAAGTAAAATAGTGATCATTCCTAGAATTTATCGCTACATTTTAGGGTCTTTCACTCGAGCAGAAGGGCCTCCGTGGTCGATTGGTTATGGTTTCCGATTCGTAATCGCTAGGCCCTAAAGGCTGTAAGTTCGGATCACATCCAGGACAAAATTCCATATATAGGGAATCTGTCCAGCAAGTGTCCAGCTAGTGTACGGAAAGTCGGTGGTTCTATCCAGGTGTAAGTCTTCCTCTGGTCGTTAATATGGAAAAGTCGCCAAATAAGTTGGCTTAAGACGCGATGTCAAATTCTGTGACAGTGAAATAAAATTATTGAGCATATAATTTTAACAATGTTGAAAACGTTTATGTATACACAATGAATTTGTCTCGGTTTATTGTTCACCAGGATAATAAATCCTTGATCGATTGAGCTGAAAATTTCTCAGATAGATACTGAGAAAATTTTGTATCGTCGATTGTGATTTATCATTATTTGTATCGATGTGCAATGGAGTTTGTAAAGAATATAGTCCGAAAATTAGTCATAGACAGACGGGGGTTTTTAAATCAATTTTAAATGTTTGAGTTGCTTATATAACTAATCTTCTTTAAATAGAGTCTATATTTTCACTTTACATATGTTTGCCGGTATGTACATGTAGATGGTAAGCTATCATGCTTTATTTAGCAAACAGTCTTCATATTTTGCACAAGAAAATATTGTTTAAATTAAACATTTGTTTAAACAACTATTTCCACTATCAGATGCTCCGTGTTGTTTCTAAGACATAGTCTCCACTACCACTACAACCAAATGAACCCCACTTAGCGACAAACTCGACATTAGGACTATCTCGTAACGACAATAATATTATATTCTACATTTGGTTTACAATATTTTCTCTACATTTACTGAGAACAGAACATGTTGAGTTTATTATTTTGATTACATTTTCTTCTAAATGAGTTAACATGGTATACACCAATAAAACATACATATAACAAGTAACGACATGGCACGAATTTATGCAAAGTCATGTAAAACAACATTATATATCAAGGATAACACACAAAATAGTTCAAATAAACCTTTATTTACATTGTGGTCCTTTAAAATATCAATTGACATAAAAAAGAATATACAGACTACCTGGGACGTTGTTACATATAAACCTTCACAGCAAGCTCCAGCATGCACACGCACCTCCACACGCGACAAGATAGAATCATAGAGCCAGGCAAATATTACAAAATTAAGAGTATGGCTTACCATACAGATATCTAAAATACAGATTCACATTTTTTAATGACTCTTGTCAATGACTGCTTATTGTTGATCTTTATTATTTTATTTTCAATCAAACACCATTAAACTTAAAACACAAAAACAGTAACACACTCGTGTTTACATTACCGTGGGTCCCATTGTGATAGCGTTTGCTATAGGACGGTGTATTTATATGAAAATTTTAATCCAGTCGCTTTAAAATATTGCGGCTGCGAAACCTTATTGTTTTTGATAAGGAACGTACATATCCCTGTCAAAATTGTATTCACACATCTAAGAATTACATAACGGTGCAATGTTCTTGATTTTTTTTTACTTTTCCCTGAACTGCTCCTTATGCTTCATCTTGTAAACAAAAAATCCGCATGATAACATAAATTTGCCAAAATCTTTAAGAGATTAACTAAAATATTTGTATGAGTGCGCACACACCAACTGATAACAATGAACGTAAATTGTGTCAAGTATTAAACAACCGTTGCAAATAACATAGTTCACAACGACGAAAGCTTCAAGGTAAGATTATTATGCACTTATTGATCAAATTATTAGTGTATATAAATCTGTAATTATTGAAAAATATATTTAAATTTTCAAATTATTACATCTAAATACAAACAATCACAATTTGTCTGTGAACATTGTTACAGCATTGATGTACATTGATAATTTTCACTTTAAACCCGTTGCACTCTTTATGTAAACTAATGGTTTTAATCATGGTCGATTCATTGGCAAATAAAACAAATGTGTACAAAATCAACCTTTAACCTATCCTAAAATATATTTTCTACATCGTGCAGATGTTCTTGATGGACATAGTGAAGTGCTTATTTCGTTTTATCCTTAAATGTACGAAAAAGTGTGTAGGCTGGTTTCTGACAAAAATTACGGGTGGCTTCTTCAGTTGCCGTTGTTGTTGCAGGTATGTTTTTTTTTTTGTTTATTACGATTGCGTAAAGTTTGTGTCTGTATTATTTTTCACACAATGTTTTGGCAACTAATAACTCAATTGGATATCGAATATTGTTTGTGTATGCTTGTTATGTTCAGTTTTCATTATGTTTTTGTATGACTGCTGGAGTAAGCCGTACCTTTTGAAATAGAGACTGTGGTGTTTGAAGACATAGAGACTTTGGAAAAAAGCCATACTAAAGTATTGGCGAGTTTGAGATTTTGGCACAATTATGTCGGTCTGTGTAATTGTGTACATGCGTTTTATTATTTCGATTATCTAGGCTGATAGAGCACTGGACTGTAGCCCAGGGGTCAGGGTTCAGTTATTATCACTGACCTCTGATTACACATCACAATGTGTCCGTTACTGTTGGAATTCGGAAGATTGGACAGGGACTGGTAGGCTACACACGGCGTGTAAATATGTCTTTTAGACATTTGCCATATGGTATGAAGGCATAACTTCATATATGAGAGACATTCATAACGGTGAACAATTGGATTTCGTTCGAACTCTTTTATTACCCGTAGGTCAATGAGTTTCAGCAATTTCATTTTTAGTTAGTACATGATTATGTTATTTTCCTTATCAAGTCAACAATGCAATATGAATTTCAGAAAAGAGTCAGACAAAGAAAGAAAAAACACGGTAAGACAATTCCATGTACTGTACTGTTAAATTCATGACGATATTAAAACGTCATTTAATTCAGCGTGTCTTTCGTATTTATGTATTGTTATGTAGGTACCACAAGCGTTTTACCGTCTTTAATTTGTATCAATGTATTTCAAGCACCTATGTTTCGATGATGGGTTTATAACCATGGGTGTTTGTTACTTCAGAACCCACGTGACACTAATATTAAAGAATTGGTGAGGGAAAACAACCTGCTAAAACAGATTTTAAGGTATTATTTTGACAAGCAATTATTCATAGAAATCTAAACGAGAACTTGGAATTCAAAAATCAATCAAATCAATCAAATCAAATAGTTTCAATGTTTAATCTGGCATTTTTTAAAACTCTTTTGAGAAAACAATTAATATAAAGGTATTTTGCCTTTCTTGTCAGATATAGCTTTGTGCACTTTAACAAAATGTTGTACAAACCAAGGGCCCTTATTGATTAGATAAGCTGGTTGCGTGAACAATCAAAATAGCATGATATGAACTGCATATGAAGGTACAATGACACGGAATGTTTTAACTTTAATATTTAGCTTTATCTTGTATAACCAGGACAGTTAAGAGTTTTAATCTTACATCATACTGTTTTCTTAAATTTGTCGAGATGTTCAAGTGCTAAAATAAACAAAGTTAAATTGACATTTTGTGAGCTCCTGGGACACGAAATATGAAACATTTCAAAACAAAGACACAAGACGACACTGAATATTAACCATTTATACAAAAATTGGCGAAGACTGCTTTCGTTGCCTTATGGTCCGTTTGGTTAATTAATTGTAATTTAGTCTCTGTGGTACATGGTATTTTCTGAGAATGTTATTGTTTCATGTCAAGACACATGCTAGCATCCATCAAACATGCATGTACATCTATACCTAGCTTATATCGAATAACGCCAACCAATATACATTACTCCCACTACTCCCCAAAAGTCATACAAGATACATGTAGACGATGTAATACACTTCCATTATCATAGCTTTCACCATTAGCATAACAACACCATGAAAACAGAACGCGATGAAAATACACTTACTCTGGAGAAACTATATGGAATGGTCTGTCGCAGTAAAAAGTGTTAAAGTCACTATCACGGGTTGTTTATTACAATAATAATTGTGGAAGCACACGTAATATATGGATGCATACATGTCAATGGTTCGAGGTACAGAAATAATATTGAATAAATTCATTCATATAACTATAGAGACAATTCCATCGTACATTTGCATTCTTTTTTTGCATTTCCATTGGCTATTTACTTCGCTTCGACTGAGTTGCCATTGGGTTGCTGGTGGGATTGTACTTCTGCTCCCGGTTAGGAGATGTTGGAAAAATATCGTGTGTGTATTTTGTGTTTTGTTGTGAACATACAGGAATTACGGACTAATGTGTTTGGATATTTGGTTCGATGAAGGTTTTTTCTTTAAAATACTGACTTGTGAAATTTTGATTTGACGTTTTTTATGAACTTTGTACTATTCTTTGATTCGTAAAATTTGAATTGTGACCATCGCTCACCTGACATAACCCGCAGCTCGTCACGCTTGAATGAGCCGATGTGATGGTAGATGGATTAATCGCATAGACTGTAAATTCCAAACAATGTCAAACCCGTTAGAATATGAACCGATGTCCATCGGTGACAATACCGAGGTAAAGGTCGTTATACCACCACGGGAACCGGTCACGTGCCCTACTCCCAACAATGACGATGATACGTGTGATGGATTACATACATTATTTAATCCCTCCAGCGTGAACAATGAAATGCACCATTCAACATTCTTTAATGAATATAACAGGTTGTTAACCTTGTTTAACGGAATGCCATCGGTGACATTTGTATCCACAATTCTTAAAGATTACTCTTCAAGTGAACCTGACCTAGAACACTCGAGGCTTCAACTTTTTGATGCTTTGAAATCAAACGGAGACTTTCCGTACGATCTAGACTCGGAATTAAAGAAACGTGTATGTAGAGGTAGAGGGGACCCAATTGCTGTTAAACTAGCCAATGACATATATACGTTGGTGTCTGTGATGGAAGGAGAAGATTATTCAGTCCTGAAAGAAATGATCAGCTCGTCAAAGAGCCGTGTCTCAATGAGCTCTACTCAACGAGATACACCTAATCCAGCGCAAACACAATTTAAGACTCCAAACACCAATGCTATACCTAACACAATGTTTTCTATTGAAGTTCAGACACTTAAAGATACAGTATCAAGCCTGCAGGCAGACTTACTTTTATTGAAACAGTCAATTCACGCCAGTGATAAAATGCGCACTGAACAAGTATGCATGATATACAATACTGTTCAGGGTATATCAAAGGATATTTCAGCACGTAAAATCTCTTACAACTACACTGGAAACAAACTTGACCATTACGCAAGAAAAACTCACGAATCTTGAAACATTCCTTGATACTGCTAATATTGTTACAATCGCTAAGAGGGAGCATTCACGCAAAGCTGTGTGCCAGACGGTGGTGCACTGGAATCGAAATCAAAACAAACACCAACTTTAACCAGCCAACACTTTGTACATGAAAATCAACCAATATTGGACATTCCTCAACATTCACCACAGACTATTGAATTGGAGTCAATCTCTGAACATCAGAGTGAAACAGTGGCTGGCCCGACCACAACAGCTTCACATGATGCTTGTAACCCTGTGAATGATAACTATATTGCACTACCGCGTGTAAGTGAGAGCTCGCACTCGACGAGAACTGTTACAATGCCATGTAACAGTAAGTCACCTAACGACTCCGGTAACATTCGTGAAAAGGAAAACAGCCGTTACGATAGAATTCGAAACAAATCGACGTTTCCACATTTGCAGACGATACCTGTGCGAATTACAACTCGCGAGGAAAGAGACATGGATGTGTATGCTAATTTTGATTGGCTTGCAACGAGACCTACGCGGAAGTTCTTTGTTGGTGGTTTCAACAGCTCAGTATCGATTAAATACCTGTCAAACTTTATTACGAATCGGGGTGCTACAGTTTCTCACATTCGTAAATTCCCGATGCACAGGTCACGCAACAAAGTAGTCGTCCGACTTAATATTGAAGCCAATGAAAACGCTGATTTAGTGCTCGATCTAGGATTTTGGCCGAGGGGTATCACATGTTCACCGTGGTTATCGCGAGCTGAATTACGTCATCGTGGTAACAACACATCTGGGAACCATGATAGACATGAACAACGACACCACCTAACAAGCTCGTACAGAGCCTCGAACGACAGTAGTGCCTCATTTGTACATTACAACAAATACAGCACCCTAAACTTAGATATTGACTAAAATGGATGGTGCTTATTTTGGAATGAACTTGGCTACATGGAATGCCACCGGTATTATGTCATCGGCGGCATATGTTTGTGATATTTTATCTATGTATAATGTTGATTTATTGGGACTGTCAGAACATTGGTTGTTTCAACATAGCCTGTATTTCCTATCTTCACTTAATAACAATTATAATTGTCATGCTGTGGCCGATTTCGGCTTAAATGTACCTAGTAACCGTAAAGTCGGTAAAGGTGGTGTAGCGATACTGTGGAATAAAAAACTGGACAATGTTCTCACACCACTGCCTATTGAGGACGATCATATAATTGGTGTACAAATTCAAGTGAAGCCAAATTTATATTTCTTCATATTTCAAGTGTACCTACCGTGCACAAACTATTCTATAGACACATTTAAAGAATATATTGATAAACTATACAATTTATGGTATATGTACAAGGACTCTGGCGTACCAGTGTTTATGGGGGATTTCAATGTGAATCCAAAAGCAAGCTCCGCCAATACTAGGGAGCAACTGTTTTATGAGTTTTTGTTGCATACGAACATGATTGCTACTAACAAACTAGACATGTGTAAAGGTGCTGCTTATTCTTATGTATCATATGACAATTGTTGTTTCTCATTGATAGACCATATATGTTTACCTGCTGAATGTTTGTATTATGTAAACCATTGTGAGATTGTTGATGATCATTGTCTTAACGTGTCCCGACATAGACCTATCGTAACTTCTCTGTGTATTCCAACCTTAGATGATGATAATGTGGTTCGATTACAACAAGTGTTAAACGAACGGAATATAAAATGGAGACGTTTACATGATGACGACGTGATACGCTACCAGTCGTTACTGAAAGACGACCTTATTTTGATGTCATTAGAGAATTGTGCTTTTGGTGAACGTGGTGTTGATTGTGCATATGACACATTAGTGAATTCAGTGCTTAATGCGTCTACATGTCTACCAGTATCGAAATTTAAATCTTACCTGAAACCTTACTGGAACAAAGACCTCACAAAGGCACATAAACATATGACTCAGTTGAGGAGTGTGTGGTGCGCTGAAGGTAGACCGTCAGACCCGAGTGTCGACTCTTACAAACAGTATAAATCTGCTAAGTGTGGCATGATGAAGTGTCGGAGTATGTTTCGTCTGTTAGCGGTTCTATGACACCCGATCCAAATGCTACGATACTACCAGACACTGTGTGTAAGTTAATCCTTCTAAAGGCAAAGCTTGTGGACTCGACAAAGTGTTTTATGAACATCTCATTTACGCAGATGAAGTTATTTCCCCGATTGTTGCAAACATTTTCACATACATGTTGAGAACGGCATTTATACCTGATTCAATGAAAAAAGGAGTAATTATAACGTTACACAAAGGCGGGAAAAAACGACGAGATGACCCTAACAACTATCGTGCGATTTCGCTTACCTCATCAATTTTAAAACTATTCGAAATGGTTCTTCTTGATCGATGCAAGCAAACACTTTTAGAAACAATAAATCCACAACAAGGCGGATTCCAGGAGCAACTAGGCACCTTAATGACTTCGTTCATCCTGAGAGAAAGTGTGTTTTTTTCGCGAGAACAGTGTAGCAAATTATACGTCTGTTTTTTAGACGGGCGTCAAGCATTCGACCGTGTATGGCATGACGGACTTCTATATAAATTATTGGAAACAAACTTGGACGTCACTTCATATCTGGCATTTAAAGGCTTATATCATAACATATATAGTTGTGTTCGGAACCGCGGATTCCTGTCGGATTCATTTCCCATTCTACAAGGCACCAGACAAGGCAGCGAATGTTCGCCTATGCTATACCTTTTATTTATAAATGGACTCATTAATGAACTTTCAAACAGTGCATGTGGATTTTGTATGTAACCTCCGCCGGTTTGTTTTTGCCGCGCCGGTCTTTGGCAAATACAGCCCCCACTTTAACGCGTTTTTGAGAAACAAAAACATTATTAAATTGTAGCATTTAGTTACTTATTAAAATATTGTAAGTCCAATGTTTCTACCTTTACTAGTTTTCTTGAAAAATGCAAAGAAAAACTGTCTTTGTCATGGCAAAAGGCGTTTTGCCATGGCAAATCGGTATTTTGCCATGGCAAAATGCCTTGCCATGGCCGCCATGGCCTTGCCATGGCAAAAAATCAACACTTTTGCCATGGCAAATTTTTTTTTAATATCTAAAGAAACATTATGTAAGGGTGTGTAGGTATCATAATTAACACAAATATCATGGTTTTGATCAATAAATATGAATTTTTAAATTTTAATTTTTGCCATGGCAAAAGTTTGCCATGGCAAAATTTCCATGGCAAAATATTGCCATGGCAAAATTTCCATGGCAAAATATTACCATGGCAAAATTTCCATGGCAAAAAATTGCCATGGCAAATTAGTCATTTAGTAAAATTAACATTGCAAAAATTAATTTCTGTACGAGATACAAAGTCAGCTGTGAGTTGGCTTAGACCAGGGCTCGCATTTATGAGGCATCATATTTTTTTCCTACAATAAAAAATCTTATCATAAGATGATTGATATTTAAGCATGCACTTATTTTATCAAAGAAAATTAATAATTTTTATTTAAAAAAATGTTTTTAACAAATGTTGTTGCTACAGAATTTCCGGTTTTTCATTTCTCTTAAATTCTTAAAAATAAAAAGGAAGTGTTTTCTATGACGTTCGCGTCCATGCATGTGTTTGAATTTAAGAAATAAATCAATAATTCAGCGTAATACCATATAATATTCCCCTCACCATGCAATATATGTGTTAAAATTTGCAAATTTGCCATGATGTCACTGATAATGATAGCATTGTAATACCAACAATGAGTCCTATTAGTAATTATCATATATGCAGAAGGGGCGGAGCCGGGTTTTCAAACTAGGGGGCGTAATATTTGGGAACTGAATAATTGAATGCTATTTCATTAAATGAATGAATTAATTAATGGTATTTTAATTATGTCTATATATGATCGAGAACTTTGAGGGGGCCCGCCATGCACACTACCTTCCCCCGTCTTACAATAAAAAATCTTATCATAAGATTATATTGATATTTATGCATGCACTTATTTTATCAAAGAAAATTAATAATTTTAATTAAAAAAATGTTTTTAAGACATGTTGTTGCTACAGAATTCCCAGTATTTCATTTCTCTTAAATTCTTAAAAATAAAAAGGAAGTGTTTTCTATGACGTTCGCGTCCATGCATGTGTTTGAATTTAAGAAATAAATCAAGAATTCAGTGTAATACCATTTTATATTCCCCTCACCATGCAATGTATGTGTTAAAATTTGCAATTTTGCCATGATGTCACTGATAATGATAGCAGAAGGGGCGGATCCAGGTTTTCAAACTAGGGGCGTAATATTTATGAACTGAATAATTGAATGCTATTTCATTGAATGAATTAATTAATGGTATTTTATGTCTATATATGATCGAGAACTTTGAGGGGGCGCACGCTATCTTCCCCCGTCCCTTGAACCGCTAGTGCAAAGTGTTTTATTATCGTTTTGTAAGCTATGTCACATGTTTCGAATATAATCCTTCAGGGAAGTTCTATCTGACTGATAGCCTGGACAATTCCAAATTTAAGGATTTCTCCAACCAGTCATTTTAAATATCCAACCAGTAGGGAACTATTGCGAGCAGCACAAGTGACTTGTTTGTTCATTATTTTAACCAACAATACTCCTTTTCCTCGGAATACAGCATTTAACCCCATATGAACAGAGACAACATCAAAATGTCAAATGATCTGGGCATGTACACAGTCTTTATGCTAATCCAGTTACAGCCGGAACCTTAGATAATGTCTATTTAAGCTAGTAAACTTTAACACAATTGTCTATTCCGGCTAATTGTAAATTGTCTATTGTAAATTTTCAATAATACAGCTGCTTTAATGAAATCAGTCCAAACACTGTGTACATGAATGACAGGCCAACAAACCCACAGACATTGGCGAATAGCCTATTGCTTCGATTCATACATGCAAATTTCCTTGTCATGTCTTTATATTTAAAAAAAAATATCATGAATAAAAAATAAATTAACTTTATCCTGCATCAGACAAATTGGGATTTTTATTCCGGAAAAGCAACTGCTACTCAGAATACAGCTTCTAATTTTAGAACAGGAGATACACTTGAATTGAATAGAGTTTCGCAGGGAGCTGTATACAAAAGCTGTACCTGTAGGGGGTGTCAGCTATCGGATCTAATGAAGTCCAATATAGAATCTAGTTCCCTCTGCAGCTGAACTTTTTACAACTTATGCAGAAAGTAATTTTGATTCTGCCCTAGCTGTTGCCAGTGATTTGGTAAATATGAGACTCTTTAAACATATATAAGTGGTACTAGATAACGGTGAAGCTAAATTTAGAATGTGAATTTAGAGTGTATATATAACGGATATTTTAAGATACACCATTATTTGGATAACATCGGTAAATGGGGTACTGACTATATAAGATCCCTCTTTAATGAACTTAAAATAAGTTAATATTTAATTTGCAAATAAAGTTAACTTACCTGAGACCAAATAACACAATTATAACAAGACTTTTAAAAGGATAATTGACATTCTACAGAGTTATTTTCCTTCTATAACAGGCGCTTTTAACAGGCGTCTTCCCCTCAGGATAATCCTTTAAAATCATATAGTTTTCCCCTAAAATTTAGTTTACATCCAAGTTTTTTCTTCACCTTTTGCAAAAAAATATGAGTTATTATTTCCCAAATTTGAAGAAAATGTCAGTTTTCCTACCTGTGAAAAAAGCCCTGCACTACAATATTGTAACACACTGAGTGCATTACAGATTAAAGACATTGAACAGCTACTATATAAGTGACCCCCCCCCCCCCCAGAAATCCACATGAGGTCTAATCTCTTAATTGTTTTATTGCCCCTAATGGGATTAATCCTGTCTTTTCATGGTCAGCTAAGTGTCTGTTGACTTGACACCTAGTCATAGAGGGTCATACATTTTATTGATTTTTAATGATAATTAGTTTATGGATAACTTCCTGTTGTTTTTGTAAGCATTTTATGTGATTAATTAATGGTGTCCTTTAATTACCAGATTATGTAAGAATAGTTAATGCATGAAAAATGCAACTGAATGCTTCTTCTATTTCTAAATCAAATCATTTTATTGACACATGAAATTATTTTTTACAAGATAACTATTATAATCTTAAAAATAACTTGCAAAGAAACTATGTTTGTACAGGTACTGCTTGAGAAATTATATTGGTTAGAAATATTTAACAGGTATAAAAGGTGTTAGGATACGTTTGTATTAAATTCACAAAATGGATGTTTAATTTATCAAAATCATCCAGACCTAACTAATTGGTGTGAGGTACATATATTTGCTAATGTGTTTGAAGTGTTGAGCATTTATTTGAGTAATTAATGTCTTTAATCATATTAAATTTCTTAATATTTTGCATTTAATATAAACATACTTTAAAAAAAAGAAAATGATATTTTTAATTAAACATTGAATCAATTTAAGTATCTATACAGTAGCTATAATTTTTATTAGCCATAAATTTAAGTGACTGATTATGTAATTAGAAGCTAGTCTATCAATGACCCTGTCAGTTTTATTGGACTCCCTACTGTGGAATATACCGGACTGCTGGGTCTTAGTCACTTGCCTCGCATTCCTATTTCAATGTCTTTAATAATGTAAAATTCACTTACAAGTCTACTCCTGTTTAGTATTTAGAAGTTATGTAGAATTATTCTGACAGTTCCCCACGAATCTTACCGCTGAACCCTTTTAAATTTACAGCCCAACGGATTGACTACGTGTGTCACGCCAGAAATTATCATTATGTTACTTCATTCTTAAAAATCCCATCCTTATGTCCTCAGTTTGCTACTTGAATTGAATACTGTTCGACAATGCATATTATTGATGTGGTCAATATCTCTAGTTTGTCGTTTTTATGCCTGTCAAAACTATCTTTTTCAGAACTGATTTCGTCCGGTAATCCCTTTAATGGTGTGCACTGTCAACAGAAATTCACATTATTCCTCAACTTAATATTTACATTAGTAAACAGCAGCCATCTTGCGTGCACTATGCGACAGTTATTACGCGGCCGCCATTCTAAAATACACGGCCAGCGCTTTTTTAAGTAAAACTATTGTTGAGTAATTCAAACATTTTTAGAAGAAGAAAAGGTCAATATGAGGGTATCGTTATATATTTTATCGATACTATTCATGTTTTAATTAGAGATAATGAATACATTAAACTAATATCAATTCAAGTTTCTCAGTAAGAACACGTGCTGTCACTAAATTATACGAAGACGGCCTCACTATTTAAAGGATACATAAGATCGACACAGAGCCTTAATGTACATTTAAATACTGCTTTAAATTGCAGTTTAAATCAGTCAGTGATTCATATTATTTTACCATTTTCACACATTTCGGACACACACCACACACCTCCATTTCATTGACGCAGCGTCAATAAAAAGGGTTATAATATATTTGACATTTTCCTTTTGAAAAAGTTTCAAAATAGATGATAGATTTTGTATTCCGGAATAAAAATGAATAACTCTGATAACATAACAACAGCACAAATTTAAGTATTAATAGCCTAATATTAGTATCGTGCTATTCCTGCTGTCGCTCTTATTTTTGTTGTCTCGAAAAAAAACATGATTACTGGTTTTAATTTAGAAAAAAATCTAACGTCACTTAACATGATAGATCATTGTTTGTAGTAAATAAAAAACATCAGCATGATTCAGTCATTATTGTAAGTACACATAGGCCGAAGTGTACCTATAAAAGTGCGTACTCTATATATATATCCATAAACGAAACGCATGTTTATAAAATGTATGGATTATATAATCTGTCATCAACTGAAATTGTACAGATTCCGAAAATCGGTGTATTTCACATCAGCATGGGGATTTATTGAACAGCTCCTGTGTAAGCGACTAAAAACCACAGGAGGTCTTATCTCTCGTTTTATCGCCCCCTGTGTCTGGTTACGGTCAGTTTGGAATTTAGTGAAGAATAGGGTCATACATTGTACTGATGTATGGTGATGAGACATAGATAACAGAGATAAGCTGTTTCAGCTATCGCCTGTATAACTGCGTGTGTGGCTATTACTTTTCCCCAAAATTGCTGATTTCACATGCGTAAATTTTTAATTTTCAGAATGCTTATTATGTTAACATTTGCTGCTGAGTTTTACAATCACTAATTTTGACTAATAGCTTTATTACACTAGCTCCTGCTGCCATTCAATATATATATATATATATTTATTTACTCGTACCATTTTTTTTCATGACGATTACTTTTCTAGTGGGTATAGCAAAGATTAACTGAGAAAATACATATCTAGCAGATGTCACATGTTTAAAACTTTCAGAAAACGGTATACAACAAATTTTTATGTTTCAATAAAAGGTTTATTAGATCATAACCGAAATAATTGCTAATATTAAGTATTTTGTTCGAAAATTAAACGCGAGTTACAGGCCAGGTGTTAATATTAGGTTAGTAAATATTTCTTACAAGTTTAGTATATAGTATTGTCAAACATCATGTTTAATTTCATTAATCATTGTTAATAAGACTTTTTTTCAAGCAAATGATAAGCGAAATTCACAATCTGGCGAAACCCGTCTCCGTGGTAGCTGACTTCAAATCACTGTAACTTCTCATTGATATAGGGTCGTGGTTTCGAGTCCCACTACCGACCATGACTCTTTATGTGAGAAAGTAGGCAGTTGCTTACGGAGAATGGGAGTCTAGTACTGGTTCTTCCAAGGAGCGATGCTTAGGTGAACTGTCCGCTTCATATGAATCTGACTGTTGAAAAGGTAAAACTCGATTTGTATGATGAGCCTCTTAAATTTCTTCCGCAGACATGCGTGCCCTGTTTAATGTTTTTTATTATTGCTTACAGAAAACCGTACCGATTAAACAATATGCTGGTCATATTGTCATTGAATGCACGGGATTCACGAGCAATATGATTAGTGAAGTATACATTTCACATTAGGAAATTTCAGCTTACGAACTTCCTGTCAGTAAACGGTACTTCAAACTACATTTTACAAACGTCCTTATGTTGATTACGTGTCGCGCGTACCATTTTATTGATACATTTTGAACATGTAAATATAGTGCTTGATTAAGTTAAGTTATCATGAATACCTCACTCCCATATCAAATATGAAGTCGCGGGTATTATTTTTTGATAACACATGCGCAAAAATGCGCGTACAATTGAAACAGGTTTTCGGTTATTACTAGTATATCTTTTTCCATTTATTTGACGAGTTCTTCCTTATAAAATCTGCTCTAGATTGTAGATTCAACTTGAAAACACCTTTACTTAATCCAATGTTTCTGAGACAGACTTGAATGCTTTGATGATAAGCAAAGATTCAAAGAGCATAAAAAGCTGTTCCGTGATACATTTATAAAATTAGGTGTCATTTTGTACGGCCGCTAATTGTAACTTCACCTTTTTCTTGACCCACGTCTCACTTTGATTAATATTAACAGTTCAATAAACTAAGCAGTTTATACTTCCGCATAGTTATGACGAATGGAAATTGTCATAATAATTGTAGAAATTGTACAGTTTATGCACCCGTTCTATAGTCACATATTATTTGTGAATATTGGATTTTATTCCGTAATATGTAAGTGCATATTTAGATCAATTCAATTATTTGAAATACAAGACTTGTGACCTGGTGCATGTGCATGCCACACTATATACGCGCACATTCTGGAATATACATAAGAGGAATCATAACTTGCCAAATTTAATACTGATTTCAGTTGAGATAATAGATCTCGTCTCTGACGCATGGCTGACTTCATGTTATGAATAAGGTAAAGAAGCCGGGTAACAATCGATAGACTGCGTGAAAATCTTAAACTGGTTCCCGTTCACGTCTTTGTTCCTTTGGTGCACTGCAACATTGAGCGGGAACTAGTTAATGTAAACCGTTAAATCGATCAGACACCCGATAAGACCATATATCCAACAGACGGAACGTCTTTAATGATTTGGCCATTTCTTTTGCGTCAGTAAATACATTTATAATCTCATTAGAACCTTTCTAAAATGAGTACGAAGGTGTTGTTTTTTAATGAAATAACACGTATTTTGTATTTAGTTTGAAAATATTAGTTTGTAGAACACATTATTTTTTGTTGTATTAATAAAGCTTTGAAAATGTAAAAAATGTTAAAAACTTTATATAAATTATTATTATTATTATTCATTATTGTTTCTGTCTTGAATACAAAATGTATTTAAATTTATACAAACTTACGTATCATTGATCTGTCGATTAACAGGTGTAATATTCGAATTAGAATTTAGAAGGTCTTGTATTAGATTTTACATAAAATTATCTTCGAATATTCGTGCTGTAAAACACTAATAACACCCGAATCGATAAAAATACTCGTTTTAAAATGTGACAAGTTAGTAAAATAACATTTGTTTCATAAATCCATTAGTCTTTTACTTGCCCGCTACTCAAGCAATTACTCTGATACATATATTTTACTATCGATGAAGATATAGGTATTTTATATACAAACTAGTAAAATGCAAATCTGCAGTATATACATTTACCACCCGTGGTGTTTATTGGCTATCGATCTATGTACCAGGACTATATATTAGCGACGCGGCGATTTGACCCTTCCTTAGATATTTCATTGACAGGCCGGTTGACCAATCAGATAACGGCATTTCCACTGACCTTCTGAAACCGACAGTATCATGTGTGAGATCAAACCGTTCAGTTGTTAAAAGATAAGAAAAAAACTAATCATAACCAATAACATAAACGTTCTCACTTATAATTTTCTGGTACTGCAACAATCAATCAAATACAATGTGTCAGACCCATACATAATTTTCCTATTTTATATACAAAAAAGCCGAGCGTCAATATTCCTCGAAATAGCACCGAGATTACGTAACATTACACATTCTAAAACACGTATAGGAACATGATTTTATTTAGTAACTTATACAAAACATAGTATCTCGTTACAAACATATATATAAATACAATATAGTTCGGATCATGTGACATCGTGAAAATTCAAAGAGTAGAAGAAAGACAGATAATTAATGAAAACTAATAGTTAAAAAATTAAAGAGATTGAGCTATGCTTAAAATAACATGAATCAAGAAGCACGATTTAGATTTGTTAACTGCAAGTTACTTATGAAAAAAACAAACAAAAAAAAAACATCATATAGATTAGAATCTGGGTAAAAATTTTTACCAAAAATAATGGTTACATCATGTCCACCTAGAAATATTAAGTATCGACAACGACTGACTGTTTACGTAAAGAAAATGCATGATATGTGTATTTTGCTAGATTAATTATGTCTAATTTTTCAGTAGATAGCATGAGTTGAGTGAATTTGAAGACAATTGGGCGAACATAATAGTATCCTGGTTTTAAAAATTGCTTACGAATATTTATATATAGCAAAGTGGTAATCATCTTCGATGTCATTTGAATTACTACATATCAGACATATGATAAATGCTAGAGCATTGAATTATGTGAATTCATCCTGCTTATGTTGTAAGGCGAATATTCATTGATTGTGATTTATTATATTATTGTATATTAACGGTAATATGTACATTGTACAATGTATTATAGTATTTACTCTCCGTGTTTGGAGGAAATAAAGATAAATATATATATACTTGTCGAAATACTATTATACCAAGAATGAAAAAATAGTTCTATAGCACGTTGTTAAAAAACACAATATAGGGGTAGATTCTAATTTAAGTGTCAATTTTGTAATTTCTGGCAACACATACCAACTATATATATATATTTAATATTGGATGCAAACTGTAATTATCGCAGCTTTTTTAATGATAAATATCATTAAATATAGTTTAATCGGACACGCGGTAAGTAGTATACATAATGAATTGGTACATACCAAGTTGTACACAGCTAATATTACAGATGATCATACAAATAAATAAATAAGTATTCGTTGCGAAACAAACATATACTGTTTATAGCTTACTTGTAACACCTATATATATTAAAAAGTATATAATTAGAAAATTAAAATAAAACTATACTGCAGAATCGGGACAGATTTCTACAGTAAATACATGCTCAATCATACAACAAGTTTGCGGTAAAATTCTCATAATTTTTAGTAATAAAAACTAATTTAATTATTGGCTAGATTTTTTGACGTTATGCATGCACGGTATCAATACTTTAAATAATTGAGTAAAAAGTAGCACTTAGTAAAAAACACGTCTAGATATACCTAACACAGCAGCACAAGGCTTATAAATTTGCGACAGTCATGAATAGCTATATGTAGCTCCTATATGTAAGTGACTCCAAAAGCTGCGGGAGGTCGTAGTAGGGCTACGGGAGGTCGAATCTCTGAATGGTTTATTTGCCTTATCTGTCTTATCATGTGTGCATGTTAGATGTTGCAGTAGAAATCCATTGATTGGTACTGATGATAACTTTATGACTAATTAACATCCTGCTGATTTATATGCCAACTGATAATATAAGCAGAAGCTACGACCCGTTCTGCTTTATTAACCAGTACTGCACTGGACTGCCTGGTCAATAAATTATACCTCGCATTTGGACTGGTTAAATCCAGGAACATTGAAAAAATCAGTAGGCCTAAGTAATTAATGCATCTAAATATTCGTTAACGTAGAATTAAAGTAAACCTGACAGTTCTTGTCGGGTGTTTGTACATGTATCTTTCTGTTCATTGAAATACTTAGGATGCAAAACCTTCGCTCGTTTCCTAGCGACGTAATTCACGTGATACCCAAAATGGCTTCTTCTGGAACTGGGGAGGCATTAAACTGTAACAACCTCAGGCAGGTCAAAATTCGTTATTTGCACAAAGCGAAGGTAGAGGGCGGGGCCAATTATACTCCGCCTTAATGGTATACAAGGATGGAAAATACTTCTTTTAAACATATAAAGTGATTTAAGTAATACGTTAACCCGATTAAGTCGTCAATAAAGAAGAACAACATTTTAACTCTGCGCTAAAACACTAAAGCAGAAAAATTATGTAATATACGAGGTAATGCGATGTGCTAAGTGCGATACCAGTATGTAAAAGTAGTACAAAGCATATTTTGATAGGATATAATTATACTGTAACAAGCGAATTCAAGGGAGGGGCGGGGCCAATTTCACTCAGCTTTAATGTACACGAGGGTTAAGAATGGAATATATTTTAAATATTGAAATGGAACAATGCGTTGAAACTCTTGTCTAGTATATACATGTACAAAACTACGGTAGTTATACGTCTAGAACATGCACAAGGAGAGGGCAGTTACCATTATACCCTTCTAGTATAACATAGAACATAGTTTATTATTACAATACCACATACATATTTACAACAGACCGATATATATATATATATATATATAACACATACTTTTACTGAGCTACGGCATTTACACGTCTAGAACATGCACAAGGAGAGGGTAGGTACCCTTGTAGTATATAACATATGTACAAAGATAGGGTATGTACCCTTGTAGTATATAAAATATGTACAAGGCGAGGGTAGGTACCCTTGTAGTATATAATGATATGTACAAAGCGAGGGAAGGTGTCCTAGTAGTATATAACACATGCACAAGGCGAAAGTAGGTACCCGTCTAGTATATAACATATGTACAAAGCAAGGGTAGGTACCCTTGTAGTATATAACATATGCACAAGGCGATGGTAGGTGTCCTTGTAGTATATAACACATGTACAAAGCGATGGTAGGTGTCCTTGTAGTATATAACACATGTACAAGGCGAGGATAGGTGTCCTTGTAGTATATAACACATGCACAAGGCGAGGCTAGGTGTCCTTGTAGTATATAACTCATGTACAAAGCGAGGGTATGTGTTCTAGTAGTATTTAACTCATGTACAAGGCGATGGTAGGTGTCCTTGTAGTATATAACACATGTACAAGGCGAGGATAGGTGTCCTTGTAGTATATAACACATGCACAAGGCGAGGGTAGGTGTCCTTGTAGTATATAACTCATGTACAAAGCGAGGGTATGTGTTCTAGTAGTATTTAACTCATGTACAAGGCGAGGGTAGGAACTCTTGTAGTATATAACATATGTACAGAGCGAGGATAGATACCCTTCTAGTATATAACACATGTACAAAGCGAGGGTAGGTACCCGACTAGTATATAACTCATGTACAAAGCGAGGGTAGGTGTCCTAGTAGTATATATCGCATGTACAAGGCGAGGGTAGGTGTCCTAGTAGTATATAACATATGTACAAGGCGAGGGTAGGTACCCTTGTGGTATATAACACATGTACAAGGCGAGGGTAGGTACCCTTGTAGTATATTACATATGTACAAAGCGAGGGTAGGTACCCGTCTAGTATATAACACATGTACAAAGCGATGGTAGGTACCCGTCTAGTATATAACACATGTACAAAGCGAGGGTAGGTACCCTTCTAGTATATTACATATGTACAAAGCGAGGGTAGGTACCCTTCTAGTATATTACACATGTACAAAGCGAGAATAGGTACCCTTGCAGTATATAACATATGTACAAGGCGAGGGTAGGTACCCGACTAGTATATAACTCATGTACAAAGCGAGGGTAGGTGTGTTAGTAGTATATAACAAATGTACAAGGCGAGGGTAGGTACCCTTCTAGTATATAACATATGTACAAAGCGAGGGTAGGTACCCTTCTAGTATATTACACATGTACAAAGCGAGAATAGGTACTCTTGCAGTATATAACATATGTACAAGGCGAGGGTAGGTACCCGACTAGTATATAACTCATGTACAAAGCGAGGGTAGGTGTCCTAGTAGTATATAACGCATGTACAAGGCGAGGGTAGGTACCCTTGTAGTATATACCATATGTACAAGGCGAGGGTAGGTAGCCTTGTAGTATATAACACATGTACAAGGCGAGGGTAGGTACCCTTGTAGTATATAACATATGTACAAAGCGAGGGTAGGTACCCGTCTAGTATATAACACATGTACAAAGCGGTGGTAGGTACCCGTCTAGTATATAACACATGTACAAAGCGAGGGTAGGTGTCTTTGTAGTATATAACTCATGTACAAAGCGAGGGTAGGTGTCCTAGTAGTATAAAACTCATGTACAAGGCGAGGGTAGGTACACTTGTAGTACATAACATATGTACAAGGCGAGGGTAGGTACCTGACTAGTATATAACTCATGTACAAAGCGAGGGTAGGTGTCCTAGTTGTATATAACGCATGTACAAGGCGAGGGTAGGTGTCCCAGTAGTATTTAACTCATGTACAAGGCTAGGGTAGGTTCCCTTTTAGTATAATACATATGTACAGATCGAGGGTAGATACCCTTCTAGTATATAACACATGTACAAAGCGAGGGTAGGTACCCTTCTAGTATATAACACATGTACAAAGCCAGGGTAGGTGTCCTTGTAGTGTATAACACATGTACAAAGCGAGGGTAGGTGTCCTAGTAGTATATAACATATGTACAAGGCGAGAGTAGGTACCCTTGTAGTATATAACACATGTACAAGGCGAGGGTAGGTGTCCTTGTAGTATATAACATATGTACAAGGCGAGAGTAGGTGTCCTTGTAGTATATAACATATGTACAAGGCGAGAGTAGGTGTCCTTGTAGTATATAACACATGCACAAGGCGAGGGTAGATGTCCTTGTAGTATATAACACATGTACAAAGCGAGGGTAGGTGTGCTTGTAGTATATAACTCATATACAAAGCGAGGGTAGGTGTTATTGTAGTGTATAACACATGTACAAAGCGAGGGTATGTACTGTACCATGTTATTATACATATAGAAGGTAAGGCTACGAACCTTTCTCTTTGATGTTTATGCATTAATATTTTGTTACAGTACACTATGAGCGTATTTGTTGCACGGTTGTGATACTTTGTGTATGGTTTTTCTGATTACTTAATTGTGGTAGAACCAATTGAAATAGAAAAAAGAACATGCTATTAACATTTAATTAATCATGTATGTTATATATTACATACAATTGCCTGTAAATGCATGCCAATTTATGCACTTCATGATCATTGAAATTAACTTGTAATAAGAAAACAAAACAAATAACACATGCATGATCTTAGATGTATTTATATTGATAAATATTTTTACCAAAGAACAAGTATGCATAAACTAATGGAATTGTTAAAGTGTAATGATAGAAATACTGTTCTAAAATTGAGTAAATTTATTAAACTTTCTTTCAATCGTAGAAATACTTTAATTAATAGGTAAAATATCCAATATAGTTATGTGCTCATCCTCAAGAATATGACCTGTGTATTTATGTAATTGTGTAGTGATTTATATGAATGGTTTTGTGTATGTATATTATGTATATATGTTATAACGATGTACCTGTTGTACAAGTTAATAAAGTATATGTTCTGTTCTGTTCTGTTCTATGCCTACACTGCCTGGAGCTATCATTGTTATGTTTTGTAGGTGTAATTGATGGATTATGAAATAGATTCTTGATTGAAGTACATGTAGTTATTAGTAAAGTTGACAAGACATATTGATAATGCATTTTAGCATGTTTATTAAAAAACACTTCAAATGAAAAACGAGTAAATATAAACATAAAAGAAATATTGTACATGTTTATTGCTTTCCAACACTTTATCAAACAGTTCAGTTATCAAATTTAATATGTTTATTTAATGCAGAGTTCTAGCTGATTCAAAGTAATGATTATTCACCTGAAATTAAATAAAATTGTTGAATTTAATTGTCAACTAAGAAATTCATTATCATATTCAGAAAGTACAATCATGTTAAAATACATTGATCAATTTGATTTTATCATCTAATGACGATGGAATTCGTCCACGTTTCGCCGGCGGTCTAAACATTGTTTAATTCGGACTAATTATTAACTGAAACAAATTTGTTTTAAAGATTTCAATGCTTTGTCTCTGAATGTTAAGTGATTATATGAAATAAGCATATTGTTATAAACTTGTGTCGGGCCAATCTACAATTCAGTAATAAAAACTCTACTTTCATTTTAAAAAAGATATTTATGGTTGTTCTCTAAAATCTGTCAATTAGGCTAAATGATCAAGTCACCAAACCTGCTAATCACCGTAATGATCAACAATTTGGTCATTAATTGACCGGATTAGTGCATTGTCATCACAACAAAAGATCGATTTTACAATGTGGTGGCATAATAATGATTCCTATCTGAAGTAATTATCGGTCGGTTTAGAGGGTTAATTTTTACAGTTTCGGCCGCTTTTTATTGAAAACTGTTGACCGGTGTGCGGAATTCAGAGAAACCAGTTTACAGAGGTAAATTATATAGTGGAAAAATTGGGACTGGAAATATTGACCGATTTACAGGGGAAACCGGTTTATAGAGGAGCCGATTTACAGGGTTTCTACTGTATTACTTTATGTAATCAGTATGTAAAGAAGAAGTGTTCGTCATACACTGAAGCAGACTAAACGCTAACTGTATAATAACTGTCCGTTATTAACTGACATGTGTAAAGCAATATACACACACTTATTTGAAGGGGGTCTATGTTATGAAAAAAAACACGCTTTCAAGGGTATAATGAAGACTTTTTGGTTTTTGAGCATTGTGCAAATGATCCAAATGAAATTGTTGCGTGACATACTGTACATTATTCTCAAAGGATCATTTGAAATATAAATCATACACACCACGGAATTTGAATTCTGAATTTACTGGCTTTCCATTTCATCTTGGATTGTTCATACTATTTTCGTTTGATGTTTTCTCCTACAAATATACAATATACATCTAGAATCTGAATATTCGTTCTAATTGGCAATTAATGACAGTTTATCAACAATGAAAGTTATTCCTGCTAATAGAACAAAGGAACTTTTGTCATGCGGAACATTTCTGTAACTTGGCCGGTCTTATCGGCAAAATTGTCTCCCTTGAAAACGTCTTATCGATCACTCCGATAACGTTTATCGATAAACTGATTTACTATAGATTTATATAGGAGCTGTATGGTTTAACACTAATAACTTGTTTATAACATTAAATGAGAAAATTTTATAACCTCGTGAAGTAATCTTCATTTTGTGCACTTTATTTCAATATAATTTTTATTAATGTGGTATGTGAACTTATTGCTTCCATTTTCGTTTGAAGTTAGTGACTATCGTTTGTTCATAATTCTATATGAAAACTGTCAAAATACTCTTAAACCTCGTTTTTGACAGG
This sequence comes from Lutraria lutraria, assembly GCA_964023205.1. NCBI lineage: Eukaryota > Metazoa > Mollusca > Bivalvia > Venerida > Mactridae > Lutraria > Lutraria lutraria. The sequence continues at coordinate 12,028,235 of OZ026837.1, read as the reverse complement.
CCATAAAGTTGTTTTTTACTAAAATGACATTTTTTTATAACCTCGTGAAGTATTCTGTGGTGTCCAAGCTTTATTACAATATATTTTTTAAGAAATTTGAAAATATGGAAATTGCTTCCAATTTAGTTTGAAAATGGAGATATTCGCGTTCAAGCGCGCGTATCCGTATCAATATTCTAATAAGTACAGTACATTGTACATGTACAGTAGTCGATGTAGCAACTACCGAATTAGTTGTTGTTATTATGACCTTTCATACATTTAACACGTGACTAATTATTAAATTGCTTTAGCAGGTGTATAATTTAAGTCGGTATATTTTTACCATGTTACAAAAAAATGCTAATTTTTAGCAAACTGTTCGATAATTCAATAACTCGATACATATTTATTTTCTTAATCAGGTTTATATAAACGGGTCCAAAAACTCAAAATATAACCATGGCTACTTTACGGCCACACTGTGAATATAAATATATTTGTTACGAATTAATTAATGGAGACCGACAGTTTTATTGAGATAAACACCTGATGAAGGTGAAATCAGGTAGTTGTATTAGATACAACTAATACAATTATGGTGAAATTAAATGATTTACCGGAAGCATATTCTGTAAAAAGGATTATCTTCAGAAAATATGTATTTATAAGTCCTTGTTATTTAGCACACTTTATAAAACTAGGATTTGTTTCAACTTTCCAGTCATGAGCTTGCTGGGTCAGATACATAGATTAAGTGATATTATAAACTCAGAAGAATATTCCAATTATTCGTTAAAGCCCAATTGATTTTGAATGTAGTAATTCAAAACAATAGATAAATTGATAATTAAGTATAAAAAATATATTTTATTTGAACCAATATCGATGTACAACAATATTTTACACAAAGCCTTTTTAGTCTCATCTAGTAAAAATGTTGTCAAATGCTTTTTCTTATTTCTTTGCAATTTCATTGAAAAAATACCGTGCTATATTTCTATAATTATGTACTTTTTGATTGAAAAGAATATTAAGAAAATGCATTCGTGTGGATACGTTTTATTATCTGATACAGCTATGGCTTAAGCATCTGACCACTTTTATGACTGATGATATACAATTAACAGGATGTTACGTAATATTTATTGATTTTATCGCCCTGTTAAAGGGATATTAATTGCTCATTCATGCAGTATCGGCCGGGTGTTAAAATTGACATGCAATGTTTGATATACGCCATTTCAAATTAAATGTCAATTTATTATTATCAATATTATTATTGAACGTGCCGTTTTAACTTTTAAAAGTCCCAAAAGTTTTACTAATACAGTTCTACTAGGACAGTAACCAATAAATATCTAAATTTAAAGACATTGAACAGCTCCTATTTAAGTGACCCCAAAAGCAACAGGAGGTCTATTCTCTTAATTATTTAATTGCCCCTTATCTGTCTAATCATGTCTGGTCACGGTCAGCTTAGTGTCTGGGGGAGCTTTTGTCCGGATTCCAAAAATTTATAGTGATAATTAGTTTATGAAAAACGTTTGTTGTTTTCATAGCACATACAACCAATTACATTGAATACTGATATAATTGAAAAAATATATATATTCAGGGTTTCCAATATCTTGTTTGCCTTACTTAGCACAGTCATTAGAGATCGTGTCCCAACAACGACTTGGATCTGGTCGGGCAATAAGAATCACAATGTCAGTTTGACTTGCCCCGAACTGTGTAAAACCATGCAGTTTTTAGAAATGTGAACTTAGTTGAAAAATTAACAGTGCCCGTGAAAAAACTCAACATACTTTTTTTGCCGAATTTTTGAATTATACGTTCATATAATTATTTCCTTTAGTAGTGTGAAACAGGGATGCTATAATATTATATCCCTGTGTGAAATGAATATATATACACGTATAGAACTGTGTTCTGTAAGGTGTTTGATTCCGAAAAATCAAAATATATTACAGCTGTAATATTTCATCTAATATGTACTTTCCTTGATCTTATATAAAGTTATTAAATTGGAATCAAACATCAGTTTACTGCTGGTTTGTCAATGTCATTCACATCATTATTCATTTAAAGATCAACATTAAAATATGGAATTATGTATTTCAAAAAACAAAAATATGACCTTTTTCTTTTAATTATTGTGTTGAAGACCACGATCCTTCCCCCTCGTGAGAAAAATAATACTCTCAAATTCCCTAAACTCGGATCGCACAAAAACGACCAGGAGATATAGATCTCGGTTTAACGCTAAATAATCCATATTCGATAAGGTTAACTTGCTCAAATCAATACTGACCACTTATTGGGTTTTTTCGGCGTAAAGGGAAACAACTAGTTTATCACACAGGTAAAAAATCAATAACGACATGAGTTGTCTTTTCATAGGAAAATAGCGTCAATGTTCCGCATGTAAAGAAGAACAATCTCTAAGTGACTGAATTCACGCATGGTGACTCATGAAGTTTTATCAGGAAAAATTCCCTCCTGTCCTATCTAAGTTTATAAACGTATATGCTTTCTTACTTAGTTCTGAAGCCTTTTAAATGCAAGTATGAAGTTTTTTCCCTTCAGTCATACATAAGACTTTTTCTGCTTTTTCATACAAAACACCAGCCTCCTGAAATATGACAAGCAGGTATAATTATAGCACGAGTACGCTGAATGTCCTCGTATTATACTAGATTATACATAAATGTGATTATATGATCACACATAAATCTTTCTTATATACACTAAGTATCAATTCAATTTCTAACAAGGATTGCAATTACTAAGACTTACATCGAGGGAATATGAGATATGTGAGACAAGGAATAGAATAGTCTTGTATGAGATACCTACCTTTTGCATGATGAATATAAGTGATTCTTTACAAAGAACCTTACTCACATATTCCTTCGCCAGACTGAAGCAAAGGTAATACCCACATATATTTTTTGTAGTGCTTAGTGAATTCAATTTGTTATATTGAAGATACAAGTAATTATTGAATGTCAATCAATAATTAAATATCATACTTAGGAAATTAATCAGTGAAATATGTAGTACTTTATTGAAAGTGAAGGATTTTTTACTTCATACAATAATGTCATACATTTCATTACTGGATGTACAAAATGTACTCACAAAACATCCCGAATACAAGCTTCTTTCATGGACTCATTCGCCATACCCTTCACTTTAGCTCCCAGTGTATACAAACTACAACAGTACAGTTTAGATATTTGTAAAATGTTTCAACACATACAATATACAATTGTAGTGGTTATCGTCAAAGTGTCTTTTCTATCTCAAGATTGTCCGTATGTTTATATAGTAAGTTCTGTCAGTTTTTATCATACCGAGTCATGACGCTACAATTAATCATAGTAATCGTAAGAAAATATTAAATAAACTTACTCGGTATGCTTTCTGTTATCAAAACAAATATTACATTAGATTATTATAAACTTGAATCAATGTGTTACGTACGCAATGCCTTAAATGGGCATTTAAATATGTAAGTAAAACACGCCATTATATGAAATACATGACAAATATGAACCTGTTTCTGACAATAAATCTTTCCATAATATATTTCTCTACCGTCATTATTGCCTGAAAGAGAATAAAATTGACTTCACAGTTTGAACCCGTTAACAGGTAAACAGCGTGATCAGTAAAATATTTTATGCAACCGACATAAGAAAACGTGAAAACTGAAGCTGAAGGTGATATTCACATGTTGTGCTCTTTGTTCAAAGTTCATCATAACCATTTAAACAAGGCCATGTTATGGTTTTTGCGTATACTAAAGCATATCATGATTTTATGTAAAATTTAGGCATTTGTATGTTATATTAATCCAATAAGACTACTAACAATCTTTATTATTAGTAATTGATTAATATGATCATATGTACCTGTGGACTGAATACTCCAAACCCAAACCCACAAGTCGAAGGTGCCCCACTCATTTCAAGGAATGTATCATGTCTCAGTAACCATTCTGTTTTACTGTATAATTGGATTAAAATAATAGTAAAATTAGTACAGATTAATGCTAAAATTAAACGTCACTTACGTAAATTGCATTCAGCTCTTGTCAATATCGCATTATATGATTTGAGATCATTTGCATATAATTTAAACCATTACAAATGTAAATTGGATGTTGAAATAGTATGTTTTATAATGAAAAGAAATTATTTTTTGTCAAAAAAACATCATTTTCCCTTGACAAAAGCAGTTGAAAGTCGTTTTCGCTCAATATTTTTCACCTTATATTGCCAACATGTAAATGATGTTTAAAAAACACACAATATACTTTCAAAGTGACATAATATATTGTACCTCATTTTGAATGTTAATATTATATATAATTGCTGTGGAAAAAACTGTAAGAAAATATAATCATTTGGCCAATTTATACGTGTGACTATTACTTACAAATTATGTAGCGGACATATATTAATTTTGGAGTAAATTTTCATCTTGAATACAAACATTGCTAATGATTTGTTACAATATTATTAGTTTTAAAACTTCAAAGACAAAGGGAATAATGGTCTTGAAACTCATCTAAATCGTTTTAAGGACAGTGGAAAACTATAATTATCTTTTTATTACTTTCAAAGATTTGTTCAACAATCCGTACGTCGAACATACTAGACGGGTACCGACCCTCGCCTTGTACACGGGTTATATACTAGACGGGTACCTACCCTCGCCTTGTACACGGGTTATATACTAGACGGGTACCTACCCTCGCATTGTACATGCGTTATATACTACAAGGGTACCTCCCCTCGCTGTGTACATGTATTATATACTATACAGGTACCAACCCTCGCTTTGTACATGTGTTATATACTAGAAGGGTATATACCCTCGCTTTGTACATATGTTATATACTGGTCGGGTACCTACCCTCGCTTTGTACATATGTTATATACTGGCCGGGTACCTACCCTCGCTTTGTACATGTGTAATATACTCAAAGGGTACCTACCCTCGCTTTGTACATGTGTAATATACTAGTAGGGTACCTACCCTGGCTTTGTACATGAGTTGTATACTGGTCGGATACCTACCCTCGCCTTGTACATATGTTATATACTACAAGGGTACCTACCCTCGCTTTGTACATGTGTTATATACTAGAAGGGTAGCTACCCTCGCTTTGTACATATTTTATATACTAGAAGGGTAGCTACCCTCGCTTTGTACATATGTTATATACTAGAAGGGTACCTACCCTCGCTTTGTACATATGTTATATACTAGAAGGGTACATACCCTCGCTTTGTACATGTATTATATACTATACAGGTATCTACCCTCGCCTTGTACACGGGTTATATACTTGACAGGTACTTACCCTCGCCTTGTACACGGGTTATGTACTAGACAGGTACCCACCATCGCTTTGTACATGTTTAATATACTACAAGGGTACCTACCCTCGCTTTGTACATGTGTAACATACTAGTAGGGTACCTACCCTCGCTTTGTACATGAGTTGTATACTGGTCGGGTACCTACCCTCGCCTTGTACATATGTTATATACTTGTTGGGTACCTACCCTCGCTTTATACATATGTTATATCCTGGACGGGTACCTACCCTCGCCTTGAACATATTTTATATACTACAGGGGTACCTACCCTCGCTTTGTACATGAGTTATATACTAGACGGGTGCCTACCCTCGCTTTGTACATATGTTATATACTAGAAGGGTACCTACCCTCGCTTTGTACATGCGTTATATACTGGTTGGGTACCTACCCTCGCCTTGTACATATGTTATATACCAGAAGGGTACCTACCCTCGCTTTGTACATATGTTATATACTATACAGGTATCTACCCTCGCCTTGTACACGGGTTATATACTTGACAGGTACCTACCCTCGCCTTGTACACGTATTATGTACTAGACAGGTACCACCCTCGCTTTGTACATGTTTAATATACTTCAAGGGTACCTACCCTCGCTTTGTACATGTGTAATATACTAGTAGGGTACCTACCCTCGCTTTGTACATGAGTTGTATACTGGTCGGGTACCTACCCTCGCCTTGTACATATGTTATATACTAGTTGGGTACCTACCCTCGCTTTATACATATGTTATATCCTGGACGGGTACCTACCCTCGCTTTGTACATGTATTATATACTATACAGGTATCTACCCTCGCCTTGTACACGGGTTATATACTTGACAGGTACCTACCCTCGCCTTGTACACGGTTTATGTACTAGACAGGTACCCACCCTCGCTTTGAACATGTGTAATATACTACAAGGGTACCTACCCTCGCTTTGTACATGAGTTGTATACTGGTCGGATACCTACCCTCGCCTTGTACATATGTTATATACTACAAGGGTACCTACCCTCGCTTTGTACATGTGTTATATACTAGAAGGGTAGCTACCCTCGCTTTGTACATGTATTATATACTATACAGGTATCTACCCTCGCCTTTTACACGGGTTATATACTTGAAAGGTACCTACCCTCGCCTTGTACACGTATTATGTACTAGACAGGTACCACCCTCGCTTTGTACATATGTTATGTTCTAGAAGGGTACCTACCCTCGCTTTGTACATGAATTGTATACTGGTCGGATCCCTACCCTCGCCTTGTACATATGTTATATACTACAAGGGTACCTACCCTCGCTTTGTACATGTGTTATATACTAGAAGGGTACCTACCCTCGCTTTGTACATGCGTTATATACTGGTTGGGTACCTACCCTCGCCTTGTACATATGTTATATACCAGAAGGGTACCTACCCTCGCTTTGTACATATGTTATATACTATACAGGTATCTACCCTCGCCTTGTACACGGGTTATATACTTGACAGGTACCTACCCTCGCCTTGTACACGTATTATGTACTAGACAGGTACCACCCTCGCTTTGTACATGTTTAATATACTACAAGGGTACCTACCCTCGCTTTGTACATGTGTAATATACTAGTAGGGTACCTACCCTCGCTTTGTACATGAATTGTATACTGGTCGGGTACCTACCCTCGCCTTGTACATATGTTATATACTAGTTGGGTACCTACCCTCGCTTTATACATATGTTATATCCTGGACGGGTACCTACCCTCGCTTTGTACATGTATTATATACTATACAGGTATCTACCCTCGCCTTGTACACGGGTTATATACTTGACAGGTACCTACCCTCGCCTTGTACACGGTTTATGTACTAGACAGGTACCCACCCTCGCTTTGAACATGTGTAATATACTACAAGGGTACCTACCCTCGCTTTGTACATGAGTTGTATACTGGTCGGATACCTACCCTCGCCTTGTACATATGTTATATACAACAAGGGTACCTACCCTCGCTTTGTACATGTGTTATATACTAGAAGGGTAGCTACCCTCGCTTTGTACATGTATTATATTCTATACAGGTATCTACCCTCGCCTTTTACACGGGTTATATACTTGACAGGTACCTACCCTCGCCTTGTACACGTATTATGTACTAGACAGGTACCACCCTCGCTTTGTACATGTGTAATATACTACAAGGGTACCTACCCTCGCTTTGTACATGTGTAATATACTAGTAGGGTACCTACCCTCGCTTTGTACATGAATTGTATACTGGGCGGGTACCTACCCTCGCCTTGTACATATGATATATACTACAAGGGTACCTACCCTCGCTTTGTACATGTGTTATATACTAGAAGGGTAGCTACCCTCGCTTTGTACATGTGTTATATACTATACAGGTATCTACCCTCGCTTTGTACATGCGTTATATACTGGTTGTGTACCTACCCTCGCCTTGTACATATGTTATATACCAGAAGGGTACCTACCCTCGCTTTGTACATATGTTATATACTAGATGGGTACCTACCCTCGCTTTATACATATGTTATATCCTGGACGGGTACCTACCCTCGCTTTGTACATGTTTTATATACTATACAGGTATCTTCCCTCGCCTTGTACACGGGTTATATACTTGACAGGTACCTACCCTCGCCTTGTACACGTATTATGTACTAGACAGGTACCACCCTCGCTTTGTACATGTTTAATATACTACAAGGGTACCTACCCTCGCTTTGTACATGTGTAATATACTAGTAGGGTACCTACCCTCGCTTTGTACATGAGTTGTATACTGGTCGGGTACCTACCCTCGCCTTGTACATATGTTATATACTAGTTGGGTACCTACCCTCGCTTTATACATATGTTATATCCTGGACGGGTACCTACCCTCGCTTTGTACATGTATTATATACTATACAGGTATCTACCCTCGCCTTGTACACGGTTTATGTACTAGACAGGTACCCACCCTCGCTTTGAACATGTGTAATATACTACAAGGGTACCTACCCTCGCTTTGTACATGAGTTGTATACTGGTCGGATACCTACCCTCGCCTTGTATATATGTTATATACTACAAGGGTACCTACCCTCGCTTTGTACATGTGTTATATACTAGAAGGGTAGCTACCCTCGCTTTGTACATGTATTATATACTATACAGGTATCTACCCTGGCCTTGTACACGGGTTATATACTTGACAGGTACCTACCCTCGCCTTGTACATGGGTTATATACTTGACAGGTACCTACCCTCGCCTTGTACACGGGTTATGTACTAGACAAGTACCCAACATCGCTTTGTACATGTGTCATATACTACAAGGGTACCTACCCTCGCCTTGTACATGTGTAATATACTAGTAGGGTACCTACCCTCGCTTTGTACATATGTTATATTCTAGAAGGGTACCTACCCTCGCTTTGTACATGAGTTGTATAGAATATTACTGGTCGGATACCTACTCTCGCCTTGTACATATGTTATATACTACAAGGGTACCTACCCTCGCTATGTACATTTGTTATATACTAGAAGGGTAGCTACCCTCGCTTTGTACATATGTTATATACTAGAAGGGTACATACCCTCGCTTTGTACATGATTTATATACTAGTCGGGTACCTACCCTCGCCTTGTACATATTTTATATACTACAGGGGTACCTACCCTCGCTTTGTACATGAGTTATATACTACAAGGGTACCTACCCTCGCTTTGTACATATGTTATATACTAGAAGGATACCTACCCTCGCTTTGTACATGCGTTATATACTGGTTGGGTACCTACCCTCGCCTTGTACATATGTTATATACTAGAAGGGTACCTACCCTCGCTTTGTACATATGTTATATACTAGATGGGTACCTACCCTCGCTTTATACATATGTTATATCCTGGACGGGTACCTACCCTGGCTTTGTACATGTATTATATACTATACAGGTATCTACCCTCGCCTTGTACACGGGTTATATACTAGACAGGTACCCACCCTCGCTTTGTACATGTGTTATATACTAGACGGGTACCTACCCTCGCCTTGTACACGGGTTATATACAAGACGGGTACCTACCCTCGCTTTGTACATGTATTATATACTATACAGGTATCTACCCTCGCGTTGTACACGGGTTATATGTGACGGGGTCAGAATTGGATATCTATTGTGTTTGAGTTTTATTGTGTTCTTTTATATCTATATATGTGTTCAATTATCTCCCTTTAATGATCTTATGGTCAGTGGTAAGTTCTGTCCCTTGATGGTTCAGTGGTCAGTCTTGCATGACTGAATAGATTTCAGTTGATTTTATTAATCCCCTAAGTTATGTGTAATGATCAGTTGCACATTAGAATTTGAATTGCCAGGACTGGTTTTTGTATGCTCCAGACTGAGATCAGATGTTTTATGAGTTGTATATTTGGTAACTTTAATATTGCTTCTCTATCTAACTTAAGTATGATGAGTTATCATAAGTATAGTTTTCTAGTAATTAATTCAAGTAATTAATTATTGTAATAAGATCTATTGCTTTGTTGTAATAAATGGCAGTATGCTGACTTTCCCTTGTTGGTAACCATTTACTAGTCTATTATTCTGTCCATACTGTAATATCTTGCACACCCTTTTATCACTAATGAATTCTCACATTTCAGAGTTTAGATTATTGTTTACACTGAGAGAAGTTAAGAGAGTTGTTTAGTGGATCCCGTTCCACAAACGGTGAGTTTGTATATATATGTGATGTGTTATGTGGTTCATGTATTTTGTACTATGTGATTGTATTTGTTCTTGTAAGTAAATTAATTGTGCATATGTAAAGTATATGTATGTAATGCTTTGAAGGTAATGATATTGGCCACTGGAATCATTGTTTGTATTGTGATGTTTTGTGCTATGTATTGTATTTAGTATTTGGTGTTTTATTATTGTCTATAATGCTTGTTTTATATTTTAGGGTCTATATTAGACATTAGACATTAGACGTACATTATATATAAAATAGATTGATGTCGAACTACCTTGTCGTTGTTGATACTTGTGAGGTTGGCTAGCTGGGATTTACACACCCATACACCCACCCCCTATTACAAATGGCGCCCAACGTGTTGGAATGTTAGTACAGAAGAGGAAGGATCAGCTTGACTAGATTGAATTGTGAGGACTTTGGAACATTAATCATAGTGCAGTGACTTGTGTTATTTTATTAGGACTTTCCTGTGTTCCGGTGGCCATTCTTATTGTATTCATTGTAATCATCAGATTGTAAGTACTCATTTTATTATATGTATTGTATTGATTGATGTGACCAGTACTAAATTGTTATATCGAGCCTGAAAGTATATTGTAGCGTGAAAGAGGCAGTCACTTTGCATGTATATAATTTCTGCATAACCACTTCTATTTCAGATGTTATTCTTATAAACCTAACTAACTGTCCAGGATACTGCCATATTAAGTATCGCTTACTGTGTACATTTGTGGTAATAATATTGCTTAAGATAACTCATCATATATCTATTTTCCCTGCTTTGGAGTGAATTGATATTATTCTTTGCAAGAATTGGCGGATATTCAGCCATTGTTTTGCTTTGTTTAAATTAAGTCGTGGAACTATTTTTTTGGCTATAATCTGAGCATTCCATTCGTTTCATGTGATATGGTATATGGTTTTGATTGGTTGATTTGAAATCTGACTTTTGTTATTCTTGTATCTGATTGGATGTTTTGTATGTGGTTGACCCAGCAACCCTTTATGCAAATGAGCCCAGGACAGCAAATGTTCTCATTGGATATTGACTTATGACATCATTGACATTACTATAGAAACTTTATGTTAGTAGATATTTTGTAAATTAGATACATTATAGTGTAGTGCATTAGTACTGAATTTGTCAGAGGTCATACAAACATTTCCTTATTTGGATAGTTCAATCCTATTGATTTTACCTCATGCTAATTGATGGATTAGTATACATTGATTTGCATGGTATGTGAACATGTAGAAAGTGTTATAGTACACAGTATTATAATACTTTGTTGTAATTTAAAACTTGATGTATTGCTTATGTAAACACGAAATTGTTTGATAGAATCCGCGTATGTTTGAAGATTAGTGAAGATTTCATGCAGAAAGCAGAGATTAATATATAGTTGACATTGAACAGTCACATGGTATTGATGTTTGATTAAGATAGAAACCCACATTTATCTATACATGCTTCTTAAACAGTACCTATAAATTGTCTTAGATGAAAAATATATATATATAATTATGTGCATAACAGACTGTGTCCGATATTGGTATTTCCCTGTTATAGGTATACATCTAATGTTAGCTTAATCAGATTCCTGATGATTGAAATTTAAATTTGTGTTTGCTGAACTTTGAAAGTAACAGTAGTGCATTTACCTGACTTTATATTGATGAGTTAATCCATGTATTGGGTATGCTTAATTGATATAATAATTGTATTACTGTGTTTATAATTGTGATGTTAGTTTAAAGAAATACTAATAGGTAAACCAGGTGTATGATACAGTTCAGTGATTATTGATATATTATCACAGTGGAAAGTTGAAGTTTATGTATTGATTGTAATGCATGTGTTTTGAAAGTGACACTTGTATTTGTACAGGTAATTGAATGTTGTGTATTGTTGTATAAACACACGTGGCCTTTGTGAAAGTGAAACTAGGTGTTTACATTGCTAATTGAAAGTGAAAGTCAATTTATTAGGTGAAGCATTGAAAGTGAAAGTAGATCACAAGACTTGACTTAAAGTTATATTAGCCTAATATAATCAGTAATTAACTGATGTTTATTATATGGACAGAGGGCCTTGTCTATACTTGATGTTTATTGCAACATTTGTTTGATATTTTAGATGTAATTTATAATTAGTATCATTGGTGCAATTGAGTATAAAAGACTTGTACTTTAAGGCGATTCTGACATTTTCGAAATTGAGAGGTTTTGAGTTGAATCAAGCCAGTTAGATGAACCTAACCAGTTGGAAGTATACATATATATAATACAGGTTGTGTCAGTAGTTGATGGATTTGTGCTTATTGAGTGATGCTCATTTTGCTTACATGTTTCAAGTCACTTTGATATTTTAACTTATAAGGTTTTGGTATTTGTAATTTTTCACATAGCCAAAGAAATGGTTCATTGGCTGTGAAGAAAACTTTACTTGTTGTACTTGGTGTTGTTATACACTGTATTGTCATTGGTGTTTGGTGTGTGCTTATTACAGGTAATATTCAGTGTATATTGTATTCATAGTGATTAATTTTGTGGATACTTGATTGGATTGATTAACTAAATCATCAAGATGGATGATATGAAAAGTAAGCATATGGAACTTGAACAGGAGGATGAATCAGAAACTTGTAAATATGGAACGGCAGTTGGAGGAATATCAACAGACGAAGTGAAGTTGTTAGAGGCATTACATGTACTAGGGATAAAGCCTAAACTAGAAACACCAACAGACTTGTTGAAGATTAAGAATGCTTTTAGTGAGGAACATGAGCCTATGTCATCCTATAAACCAACACCAGCACCAAGATCAGGAACTTATCATTTTCCTAAACTGTCAGTGTTTTATGGTGAGGAAGGAAAAGGTGATGTGTCATGGGATACATTTAAATTTGAAGTTAATAGTGTAATGGCGGAGGATATTTTTACACAGGAACAAGTTCTTTTGGGAATAAGAAGAGCTTTGAAGGGTAGTGCCGGAGACATTATTAGAAGACTTGGAACTGGGGTCACAGTTGATCAAATGATGACTAAGTTAGAAAGTGCATATGGCAACATTGAGACGAAAGAAACTGTTCTTAGAAAATTTTACTCACAACAACAGAACCCAGGAGAATCAGTAGAGAAATATGCTGCTAGACTTGAAGAACTGTTTGCAAGAGCTTGTGAATTGAAGTCTATGAAAAGAACAGAGGAAGAAATATTGAAGCAAGTACTTTATCAAGGATTGAATAAGGATTTGAAACAGATGTCAATCTACCAGTTCAACACAGTCAAAGACTATGATAAATTCAAGATAGAGTTAAGAAAGATGGAGGCTGAGATTAAAGATGATAGCACAGAGAAGAAAGCGGGACCATGTAAGATAGCGACAAAGCCAGAAAGCAACCAGAAATCAGAGCTGACAGAGATGAAGGAACTTTTACTGAAACTAAATGAGAGGATAGACAGGCTAGAACAACACAAGAATGAAAATACAACACAGGAGAGTTCAACCAGTTCATATTTAAGAGGAAATCAAGTTAATAGAGGCAACTTTAGTTACGGAAGAGGTAGAGGACAGTACAGACCTAGACGACCATTTGGACGAGGAACTTTCACACCAACATGTTACATCTGTGAAGAGAAAGGACACATTGCAAGACATTGCCCAAAGGCATCAACACCAGTATGTTACAGCTGCAACCAACCAGGTCATATTGCTAGAGATTGCCCAAACTGTTAGCCACTCAAGTTGAGGGATCAAACTTGGGTGCCAACACAGCATGTGACATGGAAGGTCCCAAACTTGTAGGAGATACTAATGAAGTTAATATAGTCATAGATGGTAATTCAACAAGAGCATTATTAGACACTGGAAGCGTGGTAAGTATAGTTTCAGATTCATACAGGAACAACAATTTAGGTGATACAGAACTCAAGCCTTTAGAAGATATATTGAACATAGAATGTGCAGATGGACAACAATTACCTTATTTAGGATATATTACAGCAGACTTAGAGATCATTGATGGGTTACCGAGATCAGAAAAACATACATGTCTTTTATTAGTGAGTCCTGACACCAACTATTCAAGCAGAACACCAGTCATCATTGGAACCAACATTCTTCAGGAACTTCTTCATGAATGTAGAAGCAACTTTGGGGAACAATTTCTACAGAATGCAGGTTTACATACACCATGGTACTTGAGCTTTAGAAGCATTGTGTTGATGAACAAAGAATTAGAGAGAAACAAGAATAGATTAGCAATATTGAGAAGCGCTGCACTCAACAGAATTATTTTGAAACCTAATGAAACCATCAACATTCCAGTTATATCAGATAAAGAGATAAAACATCCAAGAACATCAGCTATAGTTCAGGAAACCCAAGAGTCGGTATACTATGATTCAGTAGACATAACGCCTGCAGTCGTCCAATATGATTATGGAAACAAGAATACATTTACAGCAACATTATCAAATGTGACAACAAATACCATTTCTATATCACCAAAGGCATTCATTGGAGAACTTCAACCAGTCACCATAGAGGAAAAAGAATTAGGACTAAAAGAAGAAGAAATTATGGATAGAAAAAGGACAGAAGTAGTTGAAGAATTAAATGTAGATGAAAACAATATGCTAAATGATGACCAGAAATTGAAGTTGAAACAGTTATTGATGACACATAAAGACCTATTTTCGACAGGAGACTTGGATTTAGGAAGATGTAACCGAGTGAAACATAGGATAAACTTAGAAAACAACACACCAATTAAACAGAGACATAGAAGAATACCTCCAAACATGGTTGATGAAGTGAGACAACATCTTGAACAGTTACTAGCAAGTGGAGTAATACGACCGTCAAAATCACCTTGGGCTTCGCCAGTGGTTTTAGTTAGAAAGAAAAATGGAAAGCTTAGACTATGTGTGGATTACAGACAACTCAACAGACAGACAATAAAGGACTCATATGCATTACCAAGAATAGAAGAAGTTTTTGATTGCCTTCACGGAGCTAAATATTTTTCAACGATTGACATGAAAAGCGGATACCATCAAATTGAAATTGAAGAACAACATAAAGAAAGAACAGGATTTACAGTTGGTGCATTAGGATTTTATGAATTTACGAAAATGGCATTTGGTTTGACAAACAGCCCAGCTACGATGCAACGTTTGATGGAAGAATGCTTAGGGGACCTCAATATGAAAATATGTGTCATTTATATAGACGACTTGATTATTTACAGCAAGACATTTGATGAACATCTACAGAATATAGACAAAGTTTTTAACAGATTAAGAGAATGCAAGAAAGATTTAACCATGAAGAGACAATTTGAACATCTGAAAATCAAAAGAGGAATTTTATACAGGATTATTCAAGAAAATGATGAGGAAATACAACAGCTGGTGTTACCAACATGTTACAGGAAGGATGTATTAAAGGGACTGCATAATGATGTTGGCCATCCAGGTAGAGAAAGACTTCTAAGGCTCTTAAAGGAAAGGTTTTATTGGCCAGGAATATCAACAGATGCAGAAAATCATGTTAAGAGATGTGAAAGATGTCAAAGAAGAAAAACAACAACTAACAGTAAGGCTCCATTGATATCAGTGAACACCACATATCCATTAGAATTGGTTTGTATTGACTTTTTGACTTTGGAAACATCAAAAGGAGGATTTGGCAACATTTTAGTAATGACAGATCATTTCACTAAATATGCAGTAGCAGTTCCAACCAGAAACCAAACAGCGAAAACAACAGCAGATGCTTTATTCAACCACTTCATCGTTAATTATGGAATACCAACTAGACTACACTCAGACCAAGGTGCAAACTTTGAAAGTGATATCATTAAAGAATTATGTGTGCTAACAAACATGAAGAAGAGCCATACCACTATATATCACCCACAAGGCAATGCAGGACCAGAGAGGATGAACAGGACTCTACTAAACATGTTAGGAACTTTGGAAAACGACCAGAAGTGTGATTGGAAGAGATACATTAATCCATTAGTGTACGCGTATAACTGCACACCTCATGAAAGTACTAGAATATCCCCATTTGAAATTATGTTCGGAAGAAAACCAAAACTGCCTATAGATACCAGATTTGAAGTTGAGGAGACAACAACCAACAAATCAGCAAGAGATTATATAGATGACATTAAAGAAAGAATAAAATCTACCCAAGAAATAGTGAAACAACACACAGAAGAATCTAAAAAGAAGCAGAAGAGAAATTATGATGTAAGAGCCAAAGCAGCAAAAGTCAACATCGGAGACAATGTAATGGTGAAGATATTAGCTTACGAAGGAAAGCACAAGATAGCAGACAAGTTTGAAGAAGAGTTATACAAAGTGATAGACCAACCTAATCCAGGAATACCAGTTTTCAGGTTAAAAGGTAACAACACAGGAATAGAAAGAACACTGCATAGGAACCATTTATATCCAGTTACACATTGGGATGATGTCGAGGAAGATGACGAAGTTCATGCAGCGGACAGCAAGGGACTGGCTGAGAAAGAGGAAGGAGAAACAGCAGAAGAGGAGAATAAGAATATTGAAGAGATGAAAACAGATGAGACAGGTGACGTCACCAGTGACAGTAGTGATAGTGAAGATGAGATGGTTAGTTATGTGGAATTGCGTAACAAGGGTGATCCGGACACCGTGAACCATGCTCGGATATTAGATATTATGAACAGTGAAAAGTATGGTAAGAATTATGTAGTGGAGAGAAATAATGATACTGCAGATGTATTATTTGATGCTGAAATTGAACTTGAAAAGGATTCTACCGTTCAGGTTGAACAAGAGGAGATAGCCAGTGAGGACAGAAATAGTAACCCTGAAACAGGTAATATTATTACTGAACATGAAATTACTGATTTGTGCACTATTACAGGTACAGAGAGAACCCATGGAAGGTTGAACACAAGTGGTATTGTTGAGGACAATGATGAACAGCAGGTATCTGAAGAACAACAAGAGGATTCTGCACCAGTACCAGTGCCACGCAGATCTAACAGAAGAAGAAAAGAGCCAGATAGATTTGGAGATTTCGTGATGTATGGAGCCCAGTTAGGTCCAGTAGATCATAGGGTCCACGCTATTACAGCACTTGTCAGATCTGGTGTTTTAACCTCTTTGGACAGTAGCACAGCAGGAAAGATTTTAGAAAGTATCATAAAATGAGTGTAAAACTGTTATAAAGTCTTTTGTCATTGTGTACTGTTTTTAAATTTGTCATATACTGCAAGTAAATAAATTATGTATATTCAGGTTGTGTGATTTTATCTATAGTAAGATGGTGTATGTGTATTTATGAATTGCGTGGAAGCAATTCTGAAAAAAAAATGGGGGAGGGAGAAATTGAGTTTTATTTATTTTTTGATACTGTTGTATGACCCTGATATGTTTAGTGCTAATGGTTGATACCTAATGTAGTGATGTTGTATTTACTGGTATCAGTAGACTTAGTTAGTGTTATGTAGCAATTATGTATTATATATTAGTATTCTAGTTAGTTTACTAGTTTGACAGATGACGGAGAATGACTGGACAGGAAATGACGGGTCGTCATTTCACAGGCTGGGGAGGTATGTGACGGGGTCAGAATTGGATATCTATTGTGTTTGAGTTTTATTGTGTTCTTTTATATCTATATATGTGTTCAATTATCTCCCTTTAATGATCTTATGGTCAGTGGTAAGTTCTGTCCCTTGATGGTTCAGTGGTCAGTCTTGCATGACTGAATAGATTTCAGTTGATTTTATTAATCCCCTAAGTTATGTGTAATGATCAGTTGCACATTAGAATTTGAATTGCCAGGACTGGTTTTTGTATGCTCCAGACTGAGATCAGATGTTTTATGAGTTGTATATTTGGTAACTTTAATATTGCTTCTCTATCTAACTTAAGTATGATGAGTTATCATAAGTATAGTTTTCTAGTAATTAATTCAAGTAATTAATTATTGTAATAAGATCTATTGCTTTGTTGTAATAAATGGCAGTATGCTGACTTTCCCTTGTTGGTAACCATTTACTAGTCTATTATTCTGTCCATACTGTAATATCTTGCACACCCTTTTATCACTAATGAATTCTCACATTTCAGAGTTTAGATTATTGTTTACACTGAGAGAAGTTAAGAGAGTTGTTTAGTGGATCCCGTTCCACAAACGGTGAGTTTGTATATATATGTGATGTGTTATGTGGTTCATGTATTTTGTACTATGTGATTGTATTTGTTCTTGTAAGTAAATTAATTGTGCATATGTAAAGTATATGTATGTAATGCTTTGAAGGTAATGATATTGGCCACTGGAATCATTGTTTGTATTGTGATGTTTTGTGCTATGTATTGTATTTAGTATTTGGTGTTTTATTATTGTCTATAATGCTTGTTTTATATTTTAGGGTCTATATTAGACATTAGACATTAGACGTACATTATATATAAAATAGATTGATGTCGAACTACCTTGTCGTTGTTGATACTTGTGAGGTTGGCTAGCTGGGATTTACACACCCATACACCCACCCCCTATTACATATATACTTGTCAGGTACCTACCCTCACCTTGTACACGGGTGATATACTAGACAGGTACCCACCCTCGATTTGTACATGTGTTTTATACTAGACGGGTACCTACCCTCGCCTTGTACACGGGTTATATACTAGACGGGTACCTACCCTCGCTTTGTACATGTATTATATACTATACAGGTATCTACCCTCGCCTTGTACACGGGTTATATACTTGACAGGTACCTACCCTCGCCTTGTACACGGGTTATATACTTGACAGGTACCTACCCTCGCCTTGTACACGGGTTATATACTAGACAAGTACCCACCCTCGCTTTGTGCGTGTGTAATATACTAGTAGGGTACCTACCCTCGCTTTGTACATATGTTATATACCAGAAGGGTACCTACCCTCGCTTGTACACGGGTTATATACTAGAAGGGTACCAAACCTCGCCTTGTACACGGGTTATATACTAGACAGGTACCTACCCTCGCTTTGTACATGTATTATATACTATACAGGTATCTACCCTCGCGTTGTACACGGGTTATATGTGACGGGGTCAGAATTGGATATCTATTGTGTTTGAGTTTTATTGTGTTCTTTTATATCTATATATGTGTTCAATTATCTCCCTTTAATGATCTTATGGTCAGTGGTAAGTTCTGTCCCTTGATGGTTCAGTGGTCAGTCTTGCATGACTGAATAGATTT
This sequence comes from Lutraria lutraria, assembly GCA_964023205.1. NCBI lineage: Eukaryota > Metazoa > Mollusca > Bivalvia > Venerida > Mactridae > Lutraria > Lutraria lutraria. The sequence goes on along the minus strand of OZ026837.1, from coordinate 12,008,824 downwards.
CAGTTGATTTTATTAATCCCCTAAGTTATGTGTAATGATCAGTTGCTTCGCTTTACTTTCTGCGTTCATGTATTTAAAGTATATTTTTCTTACCGACATATTTCTGTTTTAGATTTTGTGAATTATTTGTTATTGTATTCATTTATTATATCAGAGACGTATAATACGTATTATACGTCTATGGTTATATAGATATATATAATATTTATCATTTTTTATTAGATTTTATTCAACTGCTACAACTCATCTCGTTGAAATGCCCATTCACTTGAAGACACGCCCATTTCCCGCTAAGATTGACAGCCACTCACCTCCCTTTGCCTTGTGCAAATAAACCGACCTGAGGTTGTTACAGTTAATTGTTTTCGCTGGAACTGTCACTGTTTAGAGATCTACATATTAACAGTAATTTTAAGCTAAACAAACATAATCAAGTGTGCATACTTCCGTGTAAAGATCAATGAATAATAGAGGAATATTCATACAGCAAGGATAATTAATAAAGCTAACGGATTAGGCCGTGAAAGTGCTAGGAACTTGAGAGAATAAAAACTTACTGTCACAGACTTGGATTAATGAATGGCGAGCACACAAGCTTATCGTGTATGATTGGTCAGTATACTAATCGGTCAACATATGCTTTATGATTTTGTGCTTCGCTCAATGCTGCAAACGATTAGAATTAATTACAACAGACATATCCAAATAATAAAGCAAGGGTCTCCCCTGCTATCAGGTGATTACAATTTATTTTATATTTGCACCTCTCAGTATCCCATAATTTAAAATTGATTGGAGAATTTTCAGATAGGCTTTGTTATTTGAATGTGCCCAGGAGGGCCTATCTGATAACTATTTAGTCCAAACTTATTTGTGTCAATAAGACACTTCCTCAATTTGGCCTGTCTGCCGCAGTACAACAAAGAACAAAGTATCTTTGTGCACTCAAAATCCTCAGTTAAAAGCTGTTGGGCATGATAACTTACTTAATTTTACATTGTAGCAGTCTGGTATATTAATTATCGATCGACTGGGATATTTACCAGCCCGAATAGCTCAGTAGACTGTCGAGCATCTGACTTGCAAGCAGGGGGTCACAGTTTTGAGCCCCACATCGGGTACTTTATCATAGAGCTAGGGTGAAGTAAAGGCTGGGTTAGTTGAGTCTGTTGTTGTCGCAGTGGGTTACTTAGAATAAAAAGGAAGGAGGATTGTAGCATCAATTTTTTGTCATATATTATATTCATATTATATTCATATAATATTCATAAATTGGCTAAGATATTCACCAGCCCGATGAGCTCAGTTGGTAGGGCATCTGACTTGCAAGCAGATGCATTTCAGTTTACAACTGTTTATACGTATAAATATAGGTGAAGATGTAGTTATTATACATGTATATCTATAAGTTATTCATCATATTTCATCTATGCCTAAGTACACCATTATGTTTTGCTATTAAAAAGTAACCAACAAATAAACTTTTGCTATTCAAAAGTTTATCTACATGCATGAATACAGCTTTTTGTATTGGATATTGAGAAATTTCATTATGTTAATGTTCTATTCTGAGTGAGTATTCTTAGATAATTTGTAAATGTGTATGAATATTCCGGGGAATACCACTATGTCTAAATGCACCTGAATGTTGCTAAAAAAGTTAGCAATAAACCTTTTGCTGTCTTATTTAAATGTGTATACATATAAATAGAATACTGTTTTTGTGCTGAATGTCAGGAAAATCTCAAAATCATAATGTAAATAGGTTAATTTACAATTGATAAATAATTAAAATTCTTTTGGTCATTTGCAAATATCAAAACGCTGAATAGAGTTGGTAGCTTTTATCAGTTTATCATTATTGCGATATCAGCTAGACAATATCAATAACACAATATTTTTTCATCATACCAATATATTGGATTTAGCTGAAATAACTGGACTTTAAATAAGTCCAAATATAATTCATGTCTAAAAACTGGTCAAACTTGTATTATCAACTTTGCACATATACATTATAATACGTGTATTAATTGTTTAGACACTGCTAAATAAGAACAAATTCTTTCAAAGTGTGGTTCCAGACAGCACTATCACCAATAAACTGCATTATTACCCAAGGCTTTATGTGAATGCTTATTCATTATTCTTTATTTAATGACAACTTGCAATATTTACTGCGATACATATCCTGATACAGCATGCACTATTGTGATATATCACAATATGCTTTTAAGGTGCGATACCCAGCTCTAACTCTTAGTATGCCTAAATGTGCTTTTGCTGCTAAAAAGAAACAGTTAGTTAGTCCATCTGCATTTTCCTTGTCCCTAATGATTAGACATATAATGTGAAAATAACTTTGTACAATTGATAAATACCATAAGATAGTGTGCAGTGTTCAAGACCCAGGTCTGTAGCTTCAAGGTCAAGGTCACAATTGGAGGTCAAGCATGAAAAAGAGTATCATAGACCTTGTCCAGGCTGTATTTCCGTTATGCATTGACATATTTGAAAATTGTTAAAATTGGCCCGCCCCGTGTTCGCTTGATTTATGTAGACTTATATAGACTTAAATCTTCATGTCCAAAACCACAAGGCCTAGAGCTTAGTTATTTTGAGTGTAGTATTGTCCTGTGGACTTCTACCAAGTTTGTTCAAATTATGACCCCAGGGTTTACTCTATTTTATATGGGAAAATTTAAAAAATCTTCTTTCTGAAACCTCAAGGCTTGGAGCTTAGATATTTCAGATGTAATATTTTCTAGTGGACCTCTACCATGTTTGTTCAAATTATGGCCCTGGGGTAGAAATCGGCCCTGCCCACGCGGGTCTCTTGATTTTTCTGGAAAGCGATAAAGGGCCATCATGGCCCTCTTGTTTAAAAATGTGGTGAGTACTGAATTGTGCCTATAGTAAATAACTCATTGTCTAGAAATACAAAATTAGGAACAATTGTATGAAGTTAAAGTCATGTGTGAGTTCGAATGTGATAGATATCATTTCGGTTTTATTTTTACAGAAATAAAACCCCTAGCTGAAATTCCATAGTAATGACATCTTAAAGCATTTGTTTCAAATTAAGAATTTTCTTTGCTAGAATATTTGTTAACATATACATTCTTAAATATCACTCATCTTATGATAAGTATTTTTCCAATCTTAGTAAATTTTGAATGAGTATAAAACAATAATTAAGATACTTCATAAATGCTAGACCTGGTCTAAGCCGATTCGCACCTAAATAACTTATCTATTACAGAAATTTACTTCTGTAATGGTAATTTAACTAAATTACTATTTTTTTTAAATTTTGCCATGGGATAACTGTTAAATTCCATGAGGTGATATGCAGAGCACAAGACCCAGGTGCATACATGTAGTTCCAAGGCTAAGCTTAGATATTTTGTGTATAAGCATTGTCTAGCGGACTTCTACCAAGTTTGTTAAAATTATCGCCCCATGGTAAAAATTGACCCGCCCCGTGTTCGCTTGATTTATGTAGACTTATATAGACTTAAATCTTCATGTCAAAAACCACAAGGCCTAGAGTTTAGTTATTTTGAGTGTATTATTGTCCTGTGGACTTCTACCAAGTTTGTTCAAATTATGACCCCAGGGTTTACTCTATTTTATATAGGAAAATTTAAATAATCTTCTTTCTGAAACCTCAAGGCTTGGAGCTTAGATATTTCAGGTGTAATATTTTCTAGTGGACCATGTTTGTTCAAATTATGGCCCTGGGGTAGAAATTGGCCCTGCCCACGCGGGTCTCTTGATTTACATAGGCTTATATATGTGAATTTTTTTAATCTTCTTGTCCAAAACCTCAAGGCATATAGACCTTAGATATTTTGTATGTAGCATTGTCTAGTGGTCATGTATCAAGTTTGTTCAAATTATACCCGATGGGTCAAAGTTAGCTCAACCCGGGGTTTAATCTATTTTATATAGGCTTAACTAGGAAAATTAAAAAAAATATTTTGTCCAAAACCACATGGCCTAGAGCTTAGCTATTTTGTAAGTAGCATTTTCTAGTGGTCCTCTGCCATGGGTGTTCAAATTATGGACCGTGGGTCAAATTGGCCCCGGCCAGGTTTACTCTATCTTATTATGTGCTTAAACATAGAAATTACAAAAAAACGTCTTGTCAGAAACCCCAAGGTCCAAAGCTTAGATATTTTGGACCTGGGGTAAAAATTGGCCTCGTCCCCATGTGACTTGTTTTTACATAGGCTCATGATTATTTTCTCTCGGGTCTTTTTTCTGGAAAGCGATAAAGGGCCATCATGGCCCTCTTGTTTAAAAATGTGGTGAGAGTACTGAATTGTGCCTATAGTAAATAACTCATTGTCTAGAAATACAAAATTAGGAACAATTGTATGAAGTTAAATTCATGTGTGGGTTCGCATCTGATAGATATAATTTCGGTTTTATTTTTACAGAACCCCCAGCTGGAATTTCATAGTAATGACATCTTAAAGCATTTGTTTCAAATTAAGAATTTTCTTTGCTAGAATATTTGTTAACATATACATTCTTAAATATCACTCATCTTATGATAAGTATTTTTCCAATCTTAGTAAATTTTGAATGAGTATAAAACAATAATTAAGATACTTCATAAATGCTAGACCTGGTCTAAGCCGATTCGCACCTAAATAACTTATCTATTACAGAAATTTACTTCTGTAATGATAATTTAACTAAATTACTATTTTTTTTAAATTTTGCCATGGGATAACTGTTAAATTCCATGAGGTGATATGCAGAGCACAAGACCCAGGTGCATACATGTAGTTCCAAGGCTAAGCTTAGATATTTTGTGTATAAGCATTGTCTAGCGGACTTCTACCAAGTTTGTTAAAATTATCGCCCCATGGTAAAAATTGACCCGCCCCGTGTTCGCTTGATTTACTAGATCTTATCTATGTTGTATAACTGTTATATATGTATGTATAGTATATTATTTTTTCTCTGTTGATGTTATTGTAAATATGTTATGATGCTCTCCTTATCTGGAGGAAATAAAATAATCTATCTATCTACCAAACAGAATACTTATTTCAAATATTGGTTGTATAGTATTGTTTTATTTTAATCCTAATTGTATGCAAAGTTTTTAATGCTCCAGTAACAATATCTGCATACTTGCCAAATAGATATCGGTCAATGTTTGGTAACTAGTCGTAAAAGACAGAAGTACCCACAAAACTGTTTTTGGTATCTCCCTTATTTTACAGTAAAATTCTGCATGTACGAATACATGTATGAACAACTAGTATTTCATTGACTTTTTCCACTATTTGGTATCATGTATGTCCTTACAGATATTTCAGAAATGTAAGATACTAAATACGGTATCTGTCGCAGTAGTGATTTTGACATAATAAAACAATTTGAATTGAAGTAACAGATCATAACTATATACAGTCATATAAGACAATTGTAACAGATGAGAACGCCAATGCTAGAATGAGTCACGGCCTTTAATAAGAATGAAGGACGACGTTCGTGTAATCAGAAAGAAAACATAACACAAGACTTTTATTCTACATTAATTAGATTTAATATTTGAATTCTTTCATGAATATATCAAATTAATTGCGATTGTTTTATACGAATCAATGATGATACTTGTCCTACATGTATTTACTACTACTAGTATATACTGCGAATATCATTAATGATGTTTCTTTATTACTTCGTATTGTCCTGTTTCATTGTTGTGGTCAATCTTCTTATAATAATTGTCAATAAAGTTTGCTTTAACCATATTTAATTGTCAAGACAAGACATAAACATTCATACATACAACATCCATATCTCTATCATCTTGAACCAATTATACTATCCCATTTTATGTATATTTGTTCAGTGATCATTTCTGATCAAAACAAATATGTTGGCTTTATATATGTTATAATGTTAATAAACTTTGAAGCTCCATGATGCAATGCAAACATCTAGACAAGTGCATTGGATTTTGTCCAGGTGTGGCCGTTTGGATGAAGTATAGCACATCGGAGTTGGTAAGTTGACACACTGTAATGATTTACAGTCAAGCGGCTCTTATATGGCCACCAGTGACCGATGTTGGATACTGAAGTTGACTATTAGAGACTGTACATTGGGTTAATAATAATAATGATAAATAGTTTTACGTTGTCGTAGGTAACATATACATATATTTTGTATACATAATTACAACATGGCCTTCAAATATCAAATGGAAAAAAATAATAAAACAGCAGCGTCAATGACAAATACACATTTTCAAAGTACTGAAAGTACTTATGGAAACTTCCATGGACTTGCACTGTAACATGGAACGGGAACTAGTTTTAGATTAACAAATGACGGATGTACATAAACGTAGTATTTAGGTCCGCATCAAGATTCATGCGCTCCGATCAAGTGACGGATTTGGAAAGCTGAACAGTTGTTCGGTTTCCAAAATTCATCAGCCTATTTATAAATTTAAAAGCAGATATTTTAGTTGCATAAAGTTGGAAGGCGGATCGCAGATCGTATTTTTTACTTCATTAAAGCGACTAAAAAGCCCAAATGGATTACTAACTGTGAATAATGTTTTCATTGTACTGTTTTGTATCCCTCTCCTTGTTCTAATTTTACTTTTCAATATTCCAGCAACAATATCTGCAAAACATCGTATTCCCGAGCTTGCCAAATAACTAACGGTCTATGTTTGGTAACTACACATGTAGTCGTGAAAGTACCAACTTGGCTGTTTTTGTTATCTCCCTTATTATATCATTGTGCACTGAAATCTTCTAGCTGCGTCAATACATATCATGGTCATAGTCATATCATTGTAAAAACTATTCAATTCATTTACAGAGCAATGTTCAGTGCAAGCAGAATATTAAGGAGCATAACAGTGCACAAGAGCATTTACATCAAATTTATTTTTTGAACATGCTAAAAAATTTCAGCGTATGCGAGCGTATAGCGTAAACGTTACGCATATGCTCATCATTCGCTAGGCATTAGCTTGATACACTAGAGTGACGCTAAAGATAATGTCAAGTACGCTTCTCATACGATGGCTTGAAGATGGTCAGTTACGCTGTTTACGGTCCCATTTCGTATCAAAATAGTTTGTATGTATATGCTATTGTAAAACATGTACGTTTTATTGCAATAAATATTTGAAGTTGAAATACCATATCATACCAAATGAATGCACATGTATAAAGACGCTGAAAAAATGCTTTCTTCATGTTTTCCGCTTGTAGCGAAAGATCGTCTTAAGCGAGTTCCCCATAACGGATGTCATCTGTAAAGGGCGACAGTCAATTATTCGATTTGCTTCCCTTCATTTGGACATCGTTTATATGGTTCATTTTTGGACTTGATTTTTATCAAAATCAAGTCCTTTGTAATCATAGACTTATATTTGGCGCTGGACTCCATAACAGCTTGGTTAAAAGAATGCCACATAAAGGAAATAGTGCGTAACTAAATGGTATGTTTAAATAGAAGTATCTGGAATCTTTCCCCAATCAAGTGTGTCAGATCTAAATACATTTCAAATCATTCTATTGTAACTACATGGAGAGAGTCAAGTATCGAAATAAGTGCTTGTCGGTAGATACATGAGATTTTCAAATGCGTAGAATTAAAACCGCGTATTCATTGTCCAATAAAATATCTTGCCGTAAAAGTAGTTCTACTTTCGGTCTTCGTTCGATAGTTCAGAAAAATCTCCACGGACGTATTCATGCATTTGAAACAATCTACCATCGATGTGTGTGTTTTGTGCCTTTCTAACATTTCTTAATATTGCAAAGCGAATTCTCATTTAATCGTATTCCGTGGTATTCACACCAACTAGTGTTATTTTGATGACGGAATCGCTATTTATAGACTCACTCCCCGCAGTGGCTAGTAGCAAAGCGTAACCGATGTGGGGAGTTTGATTTATCGAAGGTTGAATGTTAAAACTGCGGCTTAAAAATAATAATTCGAGTCGCTAAATACGAACGTAAATTACTGGATACGTGCTTTTAGAATTTACTGTTTAAGAGTTCCTTTTACGCAAGATTATTTAGAATTACATAATCACGTCTGAATTTCATGCAACATCGGGTTAACTATAGGTCATATAGGTCTTACTCTACTGTGTCAGCACCTTTTTGATTTGAGTGACCCTGAATGTGTTCAATGCGACGATGTTCTGTTGTGTTAAAACCAGAAGAATCAATGTTTGTATTTACTGTTACTGAAGTGTTGTTTACTAGTTTTGTACAATAAAGAGTTTTTAATGCAATTAAATTGTCCTCAATTATTGTGCTAATCATTAAACTTTCCAATATCAGGCTTTTTCATTTTAAAATTTTAGCAAAGGGACTATAGTAAAGCCCTAGCTTATGTCATTTACCTATATGCATATGACCTGCATTACAATATGAATGAAAAATCGGTTCGTAATCTTAAATGTTAAAATATTTGTATGGGCTCGAACGATGTGGGTACACATTTCTCTCTTTTGTCTCGTATGGTAAAATCAAGTCCGACAGTACTTTCAGTACTTTGATTTACATGTGTGGATGATTGGATTATGTATTATGTACATTACAAAAGAAAGAATGTGCGATAAATACAATGATAAAAGATGTTTGTTTTAACGAATAAGAGGAATTCGTGAAGCACGTTTTTTTATCTGAGTGCACGAAATGTGTTGATAGAAAATAGTTTGTATTCATTTATACAAAGTCTTCTCTGTTAAATGTATTGGTGTGTTATATTCAAACTGATTTCTATGACGTCAAATATACCTTGTTCTTATAAATCGTAATAACGTGTGTAGCTCAAAAAGGGACGAAAGTGAACACGCTATATACCTGTAGGCATGTGCGATATTTTGTCAGCGCACAAACACCAATAGAACTTCGTGAAACAACTATATCTAAAGATATCTGTATACATCTGTTATAATATATAGATACTCAAACTGTGTGGAAATGAAATCATTGGTGCCAATATTTCCAAAATATTTTAAAGAGTCAGACAAACTTATTGTGGCCATATTCACATTAATCTACATATTACGAGTTTGAGAAATATAATAATAAACTCTTTTGAGATGAATAGGGGTACTCGCGGGTAATATGGTCACGGGTACCCGGGTACAAATTTTCTACCCGTCCCAGCTCTAGTTCGAACTTGCCCTACATATCATTAAGATCGACAAACATCCTAACAAGGTTTGGTGAAGATCCAATCAAAACCATGACATCTACAGCATAACAATGTTTTACTAAGATTTTACCGGTTGACCTAGTTATTGACCACAGATGACCCATATTCGTATTTGACCTATATATCATTAAAACAAACAATTTGACAATGTTTAATGAAGATCCAATTATAACTGTGAAATCTAGAGTGTTAACAAGGTTTTTTTTCCAAGTTTTGACCTAGAGACCTAGTTTTTTTTACCCAAGATGACTCATGTTCGATATTGTTCAAGATATTATAAAGACAAACATTCTGACAAGGTTTCATGAAGATCAAAGCGAAACAATGACTTCTAGTGTGTTCACAAGGTTTTCTAGCAATTTGCCCTGGTGACCTAGTTTTTGAATGCAGATGACCCATTTTCGAAATTGTCCAAGATATCATTAAAATAAACATTCCAACAAAAGTTTCATGACGGTCCAATCAAAACTGTAATTAGCATCGTTACTGACAAAGTTTGTCTAAAGAAATCTGAACTTGTTCCCCCTTAGTACCACGCTTTTTACTGCGACTGTTCACTTCAAATTTCTCTGCATGGTCTTTAGACATACTATGGCAATAACAATGTGATATTTTTGGTACCGATGGGTTCGGAAAATTGTTGGCTGGGACATAGGCTACATAAAAAATCAAAACATTTAAACTTTCGATAAAAAAGACGAAAAAGACGAAAAATACGATTTACCTTCGAACTCCTGGGTGCCGCCGTTATAACGCGATCAAACCACGTGATTATAGGTCTTTAATTCTTAAGTTCTAAGTCTTCGAAAATCCTTTACTGTCCATTCTGAATAATAACGTGTGATAAAACGGCAATTATTTCCATCAACAGCTATAAAATAGCCCCCTTAATTGGACAGACCAATTATGAAATCAATGATATCTGGGACCAATGTATGTGTATATCAAATATCACAGATTTTGTCAAATTGAATACCGACTATCAAAGCGTTAAAATGATATTATTATACATATATATATCATTTCTCAATAAACAAAAATTATTATCTTTTCAAATTCAAAATGTATTCAGTAATATGCCATAAACATAACGTAAGCGTTTTATGAAAAAATATTGCAATATTTAAAGCTTTCCAGCTAATATGGAGCGATTCGTCACTCAGTGTGGCGAATCGTGAGTGGGGCGAATCGTTGTAATTTACCTAATGCATGCATAACTTCAAGTCACATAGGAAAACCATTTTTGTCTATTTATAGTATGAAGTTAGTTGGTATCTTTTCGTGTTCTAATCAGTTATTCGATTTTTAAAAAAATCCATTCTGAAGGCTCAAACGGACACGAAGTTAAAAGAAGCCATGTCAAACAGCTTACTGTATGAGATGTCTTGAACAAAATCTGTTCATTAAAAAGGTAATGCACTTTTATATTCTTTGAATGTAAAGGGTTGTAATTTCAAAGTTTGCCATTTTTGGGACGAAACTTTAAAACCAAGATGAGATTTAAAGAACTGTATATTTTTGATAAAGCAAGTTCATCATTATAATTGCTCTAATATGTATGAAGGATTATCATTTTTTTGCAAATTTCATAGGAATTAAGTATCGTAAGTGAACGGTCACAAGTAACACTATTCCAAAGAATTTTCTGAAAAAAACTATATACATAGTGTCAACGTATTCCTATTTTTTTCGTGACGTCTTATGTTTTTTTCTTAAACAGAACCATGAAAAATAAAATGTATATGTGAATGTCAATCTGTCACACTGCAAATATTTGCCGCATTGGTCAAAGATCTTCCGGTATTTAATGAAATAAACTTAGAAAACTTTGTGTTTTTCTTAAATAGAACATATAAAAAGTTAGCAGTGTCTATGATCTCAACATAAGGACATTCCGTTTTATTATACAATTGTTCGGCTTGTTTGTATTTACTTTTGGTGTAAATACGCACGAATTAAGTTTTAATTTCTGGCAGTATTTATAACAATATATATAGCTCAATGTCAAGATGGTAATTTCAAATAGTTCATATCGACGGATCTGTTTCGATTTGACAATAAAATGCTTAATCGGTTACCGAATGTAGTCTACAGGCCTATATAAACTTAGAAATGAATAAGGTGTAATAAAACAATGAAAACATAGACGTTATAGGCATAATGAAAACTTTTATATATAATTTATTTACTCTTTGCATAATCAGTGACAATTTTCTTGAAAAATGGCCTAATTTTGAAGAATGTTCAGTTTCTGAACTGGAAAAGGTGATAAAAATGTTAAATTTAATAATATCAGTTTTAAGAATAAAATGAAAAATATAAACCAAAAGTAAAAATATGGTATTTGAGATCTGAAATAACCTAAATTAGACAAACAATTCGCTTAAAATGTTTCGGTTATCATATGATATGAGTATGCAAAGTTTAAATAAATTCTATGTAACAGTTATATGTGAAAACTGTAGCAAAATGTAGCTATCGTCTTTAATATAATGTAAAGTGTGGTATCGGTGTCATTTTCACAAGAAAAAAGTCGTGAGTTTTTTTTTGGAAAAACCGCGTTGGTTTATTTATGGTAGTCAGTCAGGAATTACGCAATCTATTTTTGTTAGGTAAGCATCAATTGCTAAAAATACATAAACTATGTGACCATCATATTTAATACTTGTAGCGTAACAATGCACACTCTACAAAGTGATCTATGCTTATGTTTAATTGCTTTTCATATTTGTCTTATTTAATTCGTAAGCGTATTTGAAAGACATTTAAAGTATGACTTTAAACATTGCACTTGTAAAGATGATGTAATATGATGTCTATATAAAATATGGCATAGTAATAGGCAATCTTTTCTGATTTAATCTTTTAACCACGAATGTTCGACTAAATAGCTGAATTCAAATATCCTATTTCAGAAAATTAACTCTAGGCCACATCGTTTTGAGACGTGCTGGATGATACAAATGCATAAATCAAACATGCCCTTCCTAAGATTTTGACTGGCAATAATCTAATTGAAAAATAAAACATAAAAATGATAGTAGCGTAATGAAAAGATATTGTCCGTATTGTTCTCCCTAGTGGTATCTTCAAGTGTTCTATTCGTAACTCAAATTCAGTGTTTGTTGACGATATTTTCAAACAATCTAACATGTCTAAAAAGATTTAAATGTTTCTTTGTGCGTATGATAGATACAAGCAAGGACTTATATACATACATAAGTCCTTGATACAAGATATCAGAAGTATTGTTACAAAACATGCAAATTGACAAATGAAAAATAAAGACGATAATATTAATATACAAATGTACCTGATCGTAAAAAAAGTGATAACATTTTTAACAGACAGACAGAATGGCATCAAGACACAATGCAGCGCCTGCAGGATGGTCTTCTGGCTGCAGGGAGTGCCTGCCATGTATAACTGTTACATACACGGGCTGATAACTTTATCTTAAGTACATAAACAGGCCTGTATATTAAAACTAAGTGAGGAGAGATCATAATTTCTTAAACAGACATTAAATAAAGAAAAATATAAAGTTAAAATTTAAATGATGGTTATTTTACATTTATATTTACCTGATTTAATATTCGATACACAATATGGTTTATATGTTGATGTTCATTGAGAACTTGTTGGTTACGTGTTGATGTTCATTGACAACTTGTTGGTTTACGTGTTGATGTTCATTGACAACTTGTTGGTTTACGTGTTGATGTTCATTGACAACCTGTTGGTTAACGTGTTGATGTTCATTGACAACTTGTTGGTTTACGTGTTGATGTTCATTGACAACTTGTTGGTTTACGTGTTGATGTTCATTGACAACTTGTTGGTTTACGTGTTGATTTTCATTGACAACTTGTTGGTTTACGTGTTGATGTTTATTGAGAACCTGTTGGTTAACGTGTTGATGTTCATTGACAACTTGTTGGTTTACGTGTTGATGTTCATTGACAACTTGTTGGTTTACGTGTTGATGTTCATTGACAACTTGTTGGTTTACGTGTTGATGTTCATCGACAACTTGTTGGTTTACGTGTTGATGTTCATTGACAATTTGTTGGTTTACGTGTTGATGTTCATTGACAAATTGTTGGTCTACGTGTTGATGTTCATTGACAACACGTTGGTTTACGTGTTGATGTTCATTGACAACTTGTTGGTTTACGTGTTGATGTTCATTGACAACTTGTGAGATTGTGTGTTTATGCTGTGATACATGTTGGTTTCTGGGTTGCTTTTACTAGATATTTTTCCTATGTATAGATTTTATTGTTGATATGAATGGTCTCATTGTGTGATGGTATACATGTTAAGTGTTTAAGTGTTTGTTATATTATATTATATTATTTATTATAGATGTTCCTACAAGTGTTATTAGTAGTTTGTGCTTGAATCTTGCACTGTGAATACTTACTATCGTTGTTCCTTCAACTTTCATCTCAATTCTCACATAGTTCTCATACTTTTTATTGATATCATAAATAAAACAGGACAAATAATTTTGATGACATACACATTGTCTGAATTGCTACAAAACGGAAATTATGTGAAGTGGGTGGGAATGTTTTTTTTTGATAGAATAGTTTCTGCCTTTAAGTTTCATGCCTGATCTGACTATGGTAGCTGACTTAACGTATCTGGCTTGGTTAAAATCGCTAAAATAACATAAAATGATATTTTACAATATTTACAAAGATTAAATATCACACGTTAATACCAAGCAACAAAAAATTCTAACCGAACGCTCAAAAATGGTGTTTTATTGCAATAAATATGTTCTGCTTTGAGTTGTCGGTGGTTCTAGGGGAATTTCTAAAACAAAAAGATGTCATTTTCCTCAATTTCTTTTCTTAAGTATATTTAATATATTTCATACCAGAGTCGTACAATCTATCTATATAAATGATAAACATAAACAGATCGAAAGTGAAATTCCAATATAAGTTTAATTACATATAATAATCATACAAACAAGTTAAATTAAAGTATCTAATTTTTTTTCAACAATAAATAAGTTTCAATAAGTCATTTTCACTTTGATTTAGTTAAACAATTGATGATGATTTTACAATGTACATTCTGTATTCAATCACATTTACCACTATCTTACGTTCTAACATGTAAAAATGATTAAAACTGAAATTCTCACCGAATGATAACAATAAAAAGATTCCGGAAAAATATTCTACGGACAGAAACCTCCATGTTTATTTTACTTTAAATTAACCCAACTAATCACAATTAAACGAAACGACTAGTTGTACGAAAAGATTGCTGCAAGTACGTACTTACAATAAATTTACTTAGATTAAAACTTATCCAAATAATACAACAGTAGAAAAACAATTTGATTTTTAACAACATACACATACAATTTGAATTCTAGCAACACACATATACAATCATAAGAAATTGAGTTCAAACAAAAAATTACGAAAATGTCTACCTTACCTAAAACAAAAAGATGTCCTTTTCCTCAATTTATTTTCTTAAGTATATTTAATCTATTTCTTACCTGAGTTATACAATCTATGACCCTTTAGAGGAAAGGACTTTACGAAAACAACTTCTACAACAATAACTAACCAATCAATTTCTTTATAATTCACGTGACCCTTAAGTCGCATAGTTAATTTTAACCAATCAAATATAATTTCTTGTTATAAAATTTGAAATCAGCCGATGAAACAATGTTTATTTCTAACTTAAAGTATTAATTGAAACCCTTTAAGTTCTTGTCAGATCCGCTTAAGGTGACTGATAATATTAAAAGTTCTTTTATACATTTACTATCGAAAGGTCTGAAAAATAGATAACTAATAAAGTTAAAGCGATTAAATGAGATAGGTAATTTTAGATCTTCCTATCTGTATTAATTCTTATGTTACTATTGAGAAAAATTGCTAGGATATAAGTTGTTTAATTAGATCTTACAACATACATTTTCTTTAACCCAATGACCGCTATCGGTCAGTTATCTCCCCAATCGATTAAATAGGTGGCGCTGCGGTCAAGTTGGTCCTATTGTTTACACTTCCGCCATTTTGTAAAAAGTATCGATCCGTTTGACAACTGTAAGATTAAACTTGACTAACTATGCCTGAAACGTGTTGTGTTGTCCCGCTATGCTCAAATAAAGGGAGACACATTATTCCGAAAAACAAACAGCGTCGTGATTCATGGATTCACGCTATTCGGCGAGGAAAATCACTGTGTGAAAAATGGTCGCCTCCAAGCAAATATTGCTACATTTGTGAAAAACATTTCACCAACGAAGATTATAACAACTTGACTTATGCTGGTACGTTAAATATTTTTTTTTTAGTAAAGCTAACGAGAAAGTCTAACATGGACACTCGTTTCATTAACGAGAGTGTTGACATTTCATGTACATTTGTATTATTAAACACGGTGGAATTAACGACCGTTAGTGCATTCACGAGTACACTACAGTACAGAGTCTACAGACTACACATTGTGTGTATACATGTAGCACTTGATGTACTCGTTATTCATGCATATGCATCTTTATTTTATTTTTTAGAAAACTTTAAATGTAAAAACTCTGACAGGAAATCACAAAGTAAAGCCATAAGCAACTTCAGTTACTACCTATAGATATATGTAAATTGTAATAGCACGCATGACAGTTACTTTTCCCAAAAATTGCTGATTTTGTAACAAGTAAAACTTATTATCTACTGATAGCACATGCATAAAGTTTACATTTTCTGAAAGTTTATTATTTAAACTGCAGCTGCCCAGTTTTTAAAATATCAAATTGACTGATAGTTTTATTACACCCATGTTTATACTACCTACTAATGCCATATTTCTAAAAATATCTATTGGTACCAATTTTTTTTAGACCAACTACATGTTAGTGGATTTAGCAAAAAAATCACTTAGAAAATATAACAAAATATTATTTCCAGCCGAAGTCTACTGTTTAACCTTTCGGAAAATGTATAATTTATATATGTATTTTTTTTTGAGTTTTACTTGCTACAGAATTTACAAAATGATGGCATGCATAATATCTTAAGTTGCCAATCCCTGTTATCTATGTCTCTGTTGGTATTAATTACTGTGCGTAATCAGCAGCGTATATGGTGGTACTGGGTTTCTGGCTTTTATCTGGGTCCAGTTATGATTTTATCTGTGTCACTTAACTACAAAATTCTGTTCTGGTGGAGCATCTGATTAATTATGACTTACAAGCATGGGGTCTTATGTTCAATATCCAGGTTAAATGCATAGATTAAGAGTCTGCGACAGTTATAAGCATTTTGTTGAATAATACATGTAAGTAGTTCTAAGAACAATTGATACTTATTTATTTTGTTTGCTATTTCCAGGCACAGAGAGGGAAAAACGGTCGTTGAAGAAGGCTTCGATACCTAGTGTATTTGCTTGGACCTGTCCTGAAACCATCCAAAGGTCAAACGAGCGAAAGGAAAGATACAATGAAAGGACTTCACGTAAGAGGAAACTGTTTGACGACATTACAAACCTTACCATATCCCCAGCAGAGCCCGAATATGTGGCGACAAAGATAGTTAGATATGACATTCTTAGTGATGACCTGCATGTTGGAGCCTGTGAGGAAGTTATTCACGTGGAGACAAATGAAATTGAATTGAGGAATGAAAGTGACACCACTACCAGTACAAAAAAAAACTATGGATGCACAGGTACACACTACAAGGGCACCTGCATTTAGTGTATGTAATTTTGAGAAAGATTCCCCAGGTATTCATTTCTACACTGGACTTGAAAATTACATGAAATTTTACTTTGTGCTTAATTCTCTTGGGCCTGCAGCTTCCTGCTTGAACTATGTCTATCATGCGGTGGAAAACATCAGCGTTCCAGATCAATTCTTCCTTGTGCTTATGAAACTCAGACGGCACACAACAAACTTTGAACTTTCAAGAATGTTTGGAATTTCGGAGAGTGTGATAGCTAACATTTTCATTACATGGATTATCTTTATGGACAAACAATGGAAAGAACTCAATATTTGGCCGAGTAGAGATTTGGTGAAACACTTTGCATCAGAAGGGTTCCGAAGAAGTTACCCGAATACTAGAGTTATCATCGACGGAACGGAATGTCCTATTAAAAAAAAACAAAAAATCCTACTGCTCAACAGGCAACGTTCTCCACATATAAGAACAGGAACACTGTTAAAGTCTAGGTAGGTGCCACACCTGGTGGTCTTGTGTCGTATGTGTCAGATGCATATGGGGGATCGACGAATGACCGGCAAATAGGCGAAAGGAGTAGTCTGGTCAAAATATGTGAAAGAAATGACAGCATAATGGCAGATAAAGGCTTTAATGTACAAGACATTTTTGCTCCACGTGATGTCCACATAAATATTCCGACCTTCTTCAAGAAAAAGAATCGGATGTCGAATGAAACTGTTTTGCGGGACAGAAAGATATCAAGCAAGCGTGTTCATACAGAACGTATAATTGGTCTTGCTAAGACATTTAAAATTTTAACCGAGCCGATGACAGCCACAGAAACAAAGTTCTCGACTCAGATTGTGTTTGCTTGTTTTATGTTGTGTAATTTCAGGAACAAAATTGTTTCTTCATCAGCATGAAATGGAATATCATATGTCACTGGAAATGAATTATTAGTACATTATATGTGACATAGTATACATAAGAGTATGTGACTTAAGTTTTGGTATGCGTTTGATATAGTATGGTGGCTATTATTCATGGATTATTAGCACATTATATGTGACATAGTATACATAAGAGTATGTGACTTAAGTTTTGGTATGAGTTCGATACAGTATGGTGGCTATTATTCATTAATGCATGTCATTTCCCAAGTGCCATACACCCCATGTCCAGAAATATATTTTACTGTTATTACACATTTCAAATTCATGCAATGGTGAAATACAGTGTACATAAAACAATTGCTTTGTTTGTATTTATTTTATAAAAGGTGCCCTTTTTATAGAAAGTTCTCCACTAGAGCAAGGATTATCCATCTGTATACTTGCTATAGGGCAAATAAAAAAATATTTGTGGTTCAGGGGATCAGAGCTTCCCTACTTTTTCGTTGATAATCATTTAAAGTCAACATTCAAGAAAAAAAATGTTTACACCTGAGCCACAAATATATATTTTTTTTGCCAAACTGAATTTTAATTCAACTGCATCCTTATATATTTTAAGTGACTGTGATGATCATACATTTGGAAAATGATTAAGACTGTCATCTTAAAGGCAAAGCAAACCAGTGACTTCATGCAGGGTTATAATATAATAATGAATTGAAATAAATTTTCATTAATCTGTCTGACCATCCTTTTTTATTGTTGACAACTACACATATGATTATCCATCTTGATTTAAGTTCAATAACGAATATTCTGGTACACTCATTAGCTGGGAAAAACATACAAACAAGAATTCTCAATAATGCAAATTTAATTACAAACAAAAACTGCAAGTGTGCATATATTTACAAGTCCTTCAGAATAATTAATTTTTGGTATGGTTTAAAATCGACATAAAATGCATTTACAATATGGATAACAATCAACATGCATTTCAATTTTGTAATTTAAACAATAATGTGTTATATACATGCTAGGAAACAAAAGTGCATTTTACAAATATATACAAGTTATTATACAAAACTTCAACATCACAATGAAATTTGATAAATTGAATGCATGTGAGTACTATATAATATAGTAGTTTTCTTACTGTTTCATACTTGAATGTTTGAACCTTGAAGGTGAAAACCTCCAACTAGGTGTGAAAATACATTTCCATGACCATTTTACATTTATAGCTACATATATGCTATTCATTACATAGTTGAATTCAGTATTCCTTATACATGAACCTTTTGAGTACTGCAGATTTAAAATATCTCTCATAAAAACTTCTTAATTTTTCAAGCATTTGAGCTATGAATTCCTGATCTTTTTGTATTCTGATATACTTAATATCAGCCAATGTGTACACAATAAAGTCACAATAATTTCAACTAGAACAGAATAATTGTCCCTGTATCTGATAGTAGTATGGATGTTTCACACTCAGTCGGAGGTTTTCACCTTCAAGTTTCAAGTATGGAACAGTAAGTGGTGAAATGTCCTTGTCCTTGACTGAAAATGGGCATTTCACTTCACATATGACATGATCACTTACAACCCCGTCAGGAGATGCACCAAGGAAAGGTAAAGTTTTTGAAACAAAAATTCCACCTTTCTTGACCTTTACATTGAAGTCGGTTTCATACAGATGAATAGCTTTCCTTTCATATTTTAGTCCATGTTTCATTGCCTCATTAGATCTGATGTTACTTCCTGACACTATTGAATTTGCCAATTTATTTAAGTCAGTTTTTTCTGAAGCATTGCAAATCCTGTAAAAGTTTGAGGACTGTAATCTCTTTTGTCTTTCTTCGTGCCAACGGTCATTACTATTCTGTCCACGTGTAACCTCTTCCAGATTTATATGGTCTTCATTTGAAAGTTCGGACAGTTTTGATGATTTTAAAAAAATGTCTTCTGCATTATCTTTTAAGTAATCATGATCATGAGTGTATGCTCTGATATTTGCTGGTTGGAAAGTCTGAAATATAGGCGTATCTGAAATGCCTTTGAAGTTCATACACAAATTATAAAAGTAGTCTTTGTAGGAATCACTGTTCCTGTACTGAGGCGGTCTTGGATCAAGATCTTGGAAGTTGGACACCTCATCCGCTCCAGCAATGTTCAGATTTTTTGCTTTTAGTGGTGAGCCCTTATGTCGTTTCACTTTGTGAAATGTTTGTAGTTTTTCAGTACATGTTAGCTCGACTTTAACATCTTTGCACTTTACAAAACGACAACAAGCATAAATAACAGTTCGTATATGTTTACAGTGACCCCGTGGTCCTTCCCCAGCCCCACACTCACACTGCGCTTCATGCACATAACCATCTTTTTTCAAAGAAACGTCCACCATATAGTTTATGTTTTTCTTCATTTCAGCACGACATGAGCTTTTGATAAAATCTAATTCTTCTGTTGAGCACACTCTGAGATAAACAAGAAATTTGTCTTCATAAAGATCAAGTACAGTTTGATCAAAATCAACATTTAAGGGCCTTAAAAATTCACAGGCATGTTCATATGTTATGGGTGAGATCTTCACTTCTGAATGCACATCTTTGTACCCGCCTGCTTTTGGCAGCTCCATTGCAAATTCTGATATCATATCCTCATTCTGGCAGAAATTCTGGTTCCTCTCATATGCCTCCAATCTGAAATAGTGAATAAATTAACTGATGTAAGCAAATGACACAAAACTGTAAATTAAAATAATATAGACATAATCCACATACGGCTTACACGTTGTTGATGTATAGAATATTAATTACTGACATGTTCAGCTAGTACAGTATACATACATTACTCCAGTGTGCAATGTTTTGAAAATTCACACTAGTACTTTCAGTACTTTGATATTAAATTGTTAAAGTTTAATCATTTACACGCCAATGACTGCGATTATTTTTAGCTTCGTACATATATAGTATATATAATAGTTCATATTATGAACAAAGACCACCGTTATAACGAAGATTAGAATACATTAATTTAACGACGAACGCCCGATCGCACACAAAACATACCAATCTTGCATTTATAAACTAAACATTTAACTGTCGAATTGAAAACTAACCAGATCTTTAACTGACAACGTCTTATACTTTTCAAAAGTA
Organism: Lutraria lutraria; assembly: GCA_964023205.1. NCBI lineage: Eukaryota > Metazoa > Mollusca > Bivalvia > Venerida > Mactridae > Lutraria > Lutraria lutraria. The sequence goes on along the minus strand of OZ026837.1, from coordinate 11,987,836 downwards.
GCTGACAAGGGAAGTCAAGCATATCACGTGTGTAAACACAATGTAGTGACAACTGATCCGGGTCACAGGTCATCAACTTCATAACAAAATAAATTGATAAATACCTCTCTATTAGCTCTTTCTTTCGCCCTGATAATTTTGCATTACGCTTCCGTAGCTCTGTTCTAAGTTGCCCAAGGGATAATGAGCTGAAGTTTGAAGCCATTTTGTAGTTCGTCGAATTATTCAACAGTGTTATCGCTATTATCGGTTTTCACAATGCGGAAGTAAACAAAGAAAATTCGACCAAAAAAACAAGGTAACGAATCGGTTAGGTTACGAATTGACCGCATTCCCTGCTAAGCACCTGCTTAATCAAGGGACGTAACTGACCGATATCCCCTATTTCTTCTAAAAATGATTATAAACAACATCAAACACAATTTAATCTTATCCTTATCAGCGTTAAACATCTCTAACGTAATGTGTATTGTATGGCCCTTTCGCATAACTAGGTAGCCTCCCTTGGAAGATTGTCGTTCTTGCTGGCAGTGCGCATGCGTTCAAAATATTATCTACTTCCGAGGACTATATCTTAGTTCGTCAAGCAGAACACATATAGGAAAAGTCCATACTGTTTCGTCAACCTGATACTATTGAGTCAATAATTCAGTTTTTTCAAACATTAGGTTGTAAACCACTAATATGATTAATGTTTTACATGCGCGGATTTGATAAAAAAGACTCACGAAAATTGTTATTATTAATTGAAAAACGAATTGAACTGAAAATTGGTCTATACACAGACAATTAGCGATATCTTGGCAAACAAAACATTATGTGACATATTATATGCAGACTTTCAAAGTGCAGTAATTAAATGAATGTTTTAAAATTCGTAACATTCAACATAATTATCATTGTGTCTCTCGGAAGTGTAAAAAGTAGCAAGTTAATCATTGACGTACATATACCCCGACATTAGATTATGTCATAATAATTTAAGTTGACTGCAGATCTACACGAATATTTATAAGCAAACACAAATAATACAATGAAGGCATGATTAAGTTTAACAATTAAATGATATATGTATTACTAAAAGATAAAGAAGCTGCGCATGTACATATCTTATACCAAATGTGTTGAACAATTAGTTAGACAAAACAGAGACGTAAAATGATTATACGTCTCTGCAAGGACTCATATATATACATGGATTCGCAACTTCCGTATTAACAGTTTAAAGTAATAAAATCCCGCGATAATAAGACGTGAATCAACGGGAATACAAGCTATTGTATACAAAAGCGAAAATACGAAAATATCCGTGATAATCCGAATAATAACAGCGAAAATATCCGTGGTATTCCGAATGTTTAATCTCGGAGACGAAAGGATTATAATGGATGTCAGCTATCTTGGAATTTAAAATGTTCGACTGATGCCTTTTTCAATGCTTATACTTAGACTTTGTGGATTATAAATGTATCTTAATATCTTTAAGGAATTTGTTGCATCCTTTACCAATTTCCCATGCCCAATTACCAGAGTTTTTTTTTAAGTATATTAATATATATATATATTAATCAAATTCGTAAACACCCAATTACAGCTGTCGGACATTGCCGAGTATATAGCAATGCATTGTGGGATCGCCGAACAATATCGTTTGAGCTATTTTAGCAGTTGCGAATCCATGTATGTATATATTAAGTCCTTGGTCTCTGGACAAACCATCTTTCAACTATAAATTTACTTTTAAACACTTTAAAATAACTATTGCTCATCATTTTCTTTGTCCAGTAAATTAATATTCAGTAATGTCTAGACTTTAGGATCTTTATGATAGTTTTGTCCAAGTATGTTGAAATTTATATTTTATTGTATCATGATTTTACTAATTTGGGTTTCTGTATATACCAAACACATGACAGTCAGTACACATCCTAATTGGTAAATAAATATGAAAATTTCTACTAATTGTTTAAATTCATAATGTAAGTATTCCGCGTAGTTTCATACTTATTATTTCTTCAGTAAAGAACAATTAAATAAATCAGTTTTTTTTGTCACAATTCTTAATAACGAATACAAGCTTGGTTAGATGTGTAATTCATCGATTTATGACATATTGCGTGATATAAAAGATATTGTATATTAATTTTATCGATAATTATGGGTCAGTATATACATTGTCATACCAATGTATATTTAAATTTGTATACTGTTATATGCAGATGACATAGTATTGTTGGCGGAAACTAGTAATGATTTGCAACGTTTGCTTGATGCTTTGAATGACTGGTGTAATATGAATGATATGTCAATCAATTGCAAAAAGAGTAATATTGTTCATTTTCGTCCTAATTCTTGCGTGAAAACAGATGTCATTTTTAGATGTGGAAATAATTTGTTAAATGTTGTTGACAAGTACACGTATCTTGGTATTGTTCTTAATGAAAATTTAAACTTTGATTTTACTGCTAGAGTTGTTGCGCAGAGTGCTCTTGGGTTGGTTATTGCCAAATGTAAATTGTTGGGTGGAGTCCCGTATAATGTTTTTACCAAATTGTATGATTCAGTTGTCTTGCCAGTTATAGCGTATGGTACGGCCATTTGGGGACAAAAAGCCTTTTCATGTATTGATGCTGTTCAAAATAAGGCTATGCGTTACTTCTTAGGGGTTGGCAAGTACACTCCGACTTCGGCCGTTACTGGCGAAATGGCATGGACGCCGCCTATAGTTCGGAAGTGGAGCTGTATCTCTACATATTGGACAATATTAAATTCATTACATGCATCTCGTTTCACTAAACGTATAGCACTTTGGGCAATTTCTCTAGCAAATAATTCTTGTAAAAACTGGCATCATAATGTTAAAAGAAAATTGTTTGAGCTTGATTTGTATCAACATAGTGACATCAATATAGTCATACCGAAACATAGTTTTAAACGCTCTGTGGAGGAACGTATGTTCAATATTTTTAAAACAGAATGACCTAATTCGGTACAACAAGTTTCAAGTCGTAGTGGTAGGGGTGGAAATAAACTACGCACCTATGCCCTGTTTAAACAACATATTACTGTTGAAAAATATTGTAAAATGATCTTGCCATTTAGTCATAGATCGGCTTTTTGTAAATTCAGATGTGGCGTTGCACCAATTAGGCTTGAAACTGGTAGATATGAAAGGTTACCTGTGGATGAAAGAACTTGTCCTTTATGTAATGTTTTTATTGATGATGAATGCCATGTAATACTTAACTGCAGTTTATATGAAGATTTACGTTTTAATCTTGTACAACAAGCTACAGAGGTTTGTTATATATTTTATAATTTGTCAGACAACTAGTGATGGGCCGACAATCGCCGACGATCGAACAATCGTCGGTGTAAAATTTCAGAGCGACATCGCCGACGTCACTTCGGCCAGTCGATTAATAATCGGTCTTTTCGTGTTTTAGTATACTTTTCTCTTTTTACTGATATTTGGGTTAATTTCTCCAATTCTTAACAAGGGAAACTACTCTAACTCGTTTTGTACCCTGCTTACTGGATTTATGCTAAGATTTTCGTCTGGTTACGGGGTACCTGCATTCAGCATGGCTGCAAAGTCAGATGCAGACGAAGAGCTTTGAATCATTTACAATAATCTCCGTGCAAAGGCGCTACAAAGAGTGTCTGGGTTCATACAACGACTCTTTGTTACATACAGTCCCTGTATTCGTGGGGAACAGACAAAAGACTTACATAGTTAAACAAAGGTACGATAGTGAGGTTTGCAATTATTTATGAAAATGATCGTAGAATGTTTCAGTATTTAGATATCCCAGGGATGCTATGCTATTTAGCATCCCTAGTTATGCTAAACCAACCAACATTAATTAAATTTGTAATATCCGAATACCGTTATACATGAAATGCAGTTACTATCAAACTTAATTTTTCATATCAAATCTGAATTATATTGTGTTGTTTTTACTGTCAAGACGCTTAAATTAAGTTAATTCTTCTCTTGCACTTAATTTGTTTAATTTTTATTTGTCAATAGCTTTTTTGGAAACACACTTAATGGAATATTGTTTTTCTTTTCTAGCAAATACATCTAGAATTCTGAGGTTGTGTTGACTCTACACATGTCCATGGAGCATATCCTGCTGTACAAATGATCAAGAACCAGAATGAATCAAAAACCAAACCATACAGTTGGAAGAAAGAATGCCTAATTACATGACATTTAAAAGTTGTATCTATAGATGAAATATATTGCTGTGTTTAGATAATAATTATGTAATATTGTTTGTCACGTACATATATTTTTTGCAATATAACTGTTATTATTTAATAAAGAAATAACATACTTACTGTTGTAAATATTTGATTATTTGACTCCTGTGGAGTTTATAGTAAAGAGGAAAACTTAAAAAAGAAGTTAAAGGAATAACTGTTATCTTGACCGATTATCCGATTATGTACGATTAATCGCATCGGTTGTTTCATCCGATTATGCCGATTAATCGGATGGCAATTTCAGCCGATTTGCCCATCACTACAGACAACGATAAACTAGTTGTGTTATTTACTCACCCGGATTTGATTCGTTTAAGTGCCAAAACCTGCTGTAATATTTTAAATCGTAGAAGTTCTTATCTATGTTAGTGTAGATAATTTTGTTTTTTATTATTATTGTTATTATTCCAATTGTTGTTATTTCCCGTTACACGTCTGTCATGTGTAACCTTTTTATCATTTAGTTTCCAGCTATACCTCTTTATAGTTTAATAATTTATTATATTGTTCCTTTTTATGTTCATTGTATTCAAGACATATTCTTAATCACTAGGTTAAGACTAGCATTCTTTTATTATTTATGAGCAAGTGTAGTATTACTTTTTAACTCTATTGTCGGTTTAAAGCTAGATTTTTATTTTATTATAATATAATATGAATACATGTATAGTAACAATAATAATATATATATAAATATATGTAGTTTTAGTTTGTACTTTTCTTGTGAATGATTTTACCAGTCTCTTATAATTCTCTGTTAGAATGGTCACATAATAATGACTCTGTGATATGATATAATGTGATTGTATTTGTATATATGTGAATGAGACTTAAATAAAGAATATATATATATCACAGTAACATCCACTAATCTTATCGCAGACGATCTTTATGGTATGTTTCCCACGTGTAGCGCTAATTGAGGCACCCCGGTGAGAAGTCAAAGTTAATCATTAGCAATCAGTGTTTCAGTTGATACTTTTATTGTTAATTGGTTTATGGGACCATAAAACAACAAGATATTACGTGTTTATTCTGCAGAAACAGGCCATATTACATAATAGGGGCATGTATATGTAGTAATTTCGAATGGGAAATATTTGATTCTATGAAAGAGTGGTTTGATTCGGTAGAATTATCGGACAGCAGAACTTAACTGTAAATTAATATTTATTAGTTTTTATACATCCTTTCCATGATACTTGTCGATACAAAATGTCTTTCTAATATTATTTGTCTATTTGCTAAGCATTATGTATGTTCTTTCTCCGTTTATGTATTTATTTACTCTTGTATGCTATTTGATGTTTTAAGGTAGATGGTGTATGCATGTGTGTAGGTGTGTGTGAGTGTGTGTGCGAGAATCAGGGATTGTTTGTTAATGTTACTCATTTACTGTCCACGTATAATAGCATGTATGTAAATATATGCATTATGATGATATGCCATCGGCATAAATCAAAAATAAAGATTTATCTATCTATCTATCTATCTATCTATCTATCTATCTATCTGTAAATTAATAAATATTTTGTATTTTGAAGACATAGTCGTTTTGGAACCGTAAATAATTTTTACATAATAAGGGTAGCCAGGCTGTTGTAATAAATAATTATATGTGTGTATATATATAATGATGCCAGGTATAACGGTCCTAGATTTAATACAAGTAGTTTCACAATATTATACGAACGTGGATTTACCGATAGCTATGGAATTGATAGATATCAAGGACTTATATATATATATATATATATACAATGTATGTATGTTTAAAAGTCCTTGTAGATATATATTCTAAAAGATGAAGATGATAGATATGTTACAGCTTTTATAGCTATTTTTGGCTTATAAGGCTTTTTTATTTTATTTTTTATGAATGATGAGACTAAACGAGATGCCAAAAATAAGTATTTTTTTAACACAGTAGCAAATTGGATAATCAACACATTCCTCATTAACGTGTCAATGGTATTCAATAAGTAAGGGCCCGTTCCTGCACAATTAATTTCTCTTTTTTTCACACCTTCATATATTTCAAATAATGAAACAACAAAAATAGCTGTACATGATCAGAGTTTCACGTTGTCGTTCTCTCGCACAGTGAAAACTGTAGCCTATTGATAGCTTCAAAAACAAATCACAGACGATTTTTATTTATTTATTTCTTGTAATTTAAGCGGTGAACCGGAAAATAATATAATTATTAATGTATATGCACTGGAGACAGGCGCTGAATATGACCCTTTTCATATATGACTGGACTTGACGTTTTTTATACAATTTGTCAGCAAAATAATTGTATATAATTATGTTCGGAGTTCAGGTACCAGTGAGACTGTGCCACTGAGACATCATTACATACTATAACATTTACGTTTCAACATTTCGCCATCAACAGTTCGTAAACGTAAGCAGTTTCAACTCTCGCCACTAGCATATATATACTTGGATATTTCAAGTTTTCTTCATATTTCTTCATACACATTGCTAATATCGAGCTTAAATGACCCTTCCAAGTGTGTAATTAATTCACGTTAATTATCATCATCATTGTTGGCCAACGACCCGTAAATAACCTTTTAGCGTATCAGTTTTGCAAGTAAGTAAAACGCATTTCTTTAATGTACTAAGAATTTCTCAATAGTCTGCCATTATCATCAATGTAGTGCATAAACTGGTTCCCGTTGACTTATGTGTACAAAGCCAACAGGTACGACCTAAAATTTCCAGGACACTGATTGGTCAATTTCGATCGGAATCCGGGCAGAATTCTGCCCGGGGGATCTCGCGAGACTTTGCATTATCGATGCCCATTTTGCGCGTAATTTAAATAATAAATAAAGATTAGGGAACTGGATAGTTATTTTCTGATCTTGGTCGTTGAGACACTTATTTAAGTAGCATTTAAATACACACAGTGTACTTAAATGTATTTTGAAATAGAATACCGACCCTTAAAAAAATATATTTAAGAAATATTTTTAAAATCGAGTTCTCGATCACGGTCGGTGTGGGAGAATTTTTTTTTCACTTGTAGATTTTTATAATTTTTATTATTATTCGTTGAACTGTCAAATAACATTAATCACCGTACACAATTGCAACTTTTTGAGTGTTACAACCTGATTTTATATTCTTATAAAATTCATATAAATATGCGATGCTTTGGTGCACTGCAACATGGAACGGGAACCAGTTTATGTAGTGCGTAGTCCCCGGAAGTAGAATTATTCCTTATCAGGGGACATCACCGTCGATTTACTAAGGGAAGTAACCTAGTTATGGGAAAAGGCCATTGGTACGATATGATACTATTAATTCATTAATGACAAAAATTTGTTATAAAGTCTCTTACTAGACATCAAACCTGGGCGTGGTTTCAATTATTGAACCGTAAACATAAGCGATTGTGATTGGTTATCAAAATTGAATGGGGTGCGTCAAAATCGTTAATTTCATGAGACGATAATGGTCTGACACTTTAATTGTTAATTGCTCAGCTTAAAAAAACACAGTAGGTGTTATTTTCGAATAAACATTGCCGTCTTATTTGATGACGGATTTCAAAGCGGTTTCCGTATTTTGTAGCGGAAATGTGCCTCAGAATTTTGATACTTGTTTTCATTTTTTATCTATGGAGTATTACGTAATAAACAGCGGGGTTCTGGGTACGCAATTTCTTTAAAGTCAAATATCTAACGAACGACGGACGTTATAAAAAAATCTGAGGCACGGTTCCCTGCTTTATACATTTATAGTCATTTTAAGGCTATTTGTTGTAATATATTCCTATATACAGAGTAGTTATCGTTGTTCAAACATTTGTAAATTACATGCGATATTGGTTTATAGAAGACCAATTAAATGTAATATTTGTTTCAAATTACTTGCAATGCACTTTATACAGTGGGTTTATTTTAGTATATAATTATGGTTTAGTTTTTAAATCCATAAATTGGTGAAACTTGATTTGACCTGACATCCAAGCCAGATACCAATGTCTGTAGCATTAATAAAACAGCCGGTTACTGTACTTAGCTTAAAGGGGCATGCCCTGGAACTGAAGTGACTCGAATAGCAATCAAATTGTTATTGTTTCAATGCCTAAATCAATTAACGAAAGCCATGTAAAATAGCTATGAATTATCCCGCTAGTTTACTCAATATACACATTTCAAGATTTACCAAACCTGCCGATTTCGGCTTCAGAAAAGATTCGTCATTTTCGTGACTCGACCCTTTCGGGATCTGTCAAAACCGAAAACATCGTAAAAAAAACGTCAGCAAACTGTGAAATGGTAAGTATTGCACATGTTACGTCATTTATGTGACATAAAGTTTATCTATCGATCAATTATCTATAGGTAAATGTCCTTGTTTTGCAGCTTTGAAAGGCAGCGCGCACGTTCAGTAATTCTCAGACGAATAAGAAATATCGTTGTCGTCAATAAAAGGTTGTAAGCCTCTTATTTAAATCGACATACAAATACCGACGCGCGGGTTGTATAAAGTCATTTTGGAAAGCACATTCTTCTTTGACTTTTCGGTAATAATTGGTTTTACATGTGATAAACGCATTTTTGGTGTATGAAACCCAAGACACAGCAGTTCCTGGGCATGCCCCTTAAAGTCCTGAAATCTTTTCACAGACTATTTACAGGGTTTCTTGTATGTCCAAATTTTTTAGCTCACCTGTCACAAAGTGTCAGGGTGAGTTTTTGTGATCAGTCTTCGTCCGGCGTCATGCGTCGTCAAACTTTACCTTGTGAACACACTAAGGGTCACATTTTTAGCTCAATTTTCGCAAAACTTGGCCAGACTGTCAACATCGACAAAATCTTGGACGAGTATGCTATTTGGGCCATTTGGGGTCAAAAACTAGGTCACTAGGGCCAAATAAGGGAAAACTTTGTGAACACTTTAGAAAAATTCCTGTTATGATTGGATCTTCATGAAATTTTGTCAAAATGTTTATTTCAATGATATGTAGGTCAAGTTTGATAATGGGTCATTGCCGGTCAAAAACTAGGTCACTAGGGCAAATTGCTGGAAATCACCGTGAGCACTCTAGAAGTCACTGTTTTGATTGGATCATCATGAAACCTTGTCAGAATGTTTGTCTTTATAATATTTTGGACGAGTTTGAATATGGGTGATCTGGGGTCAAAAACTAGGTCGCTAGGTCCAATCGTGTTAACACTGTAGATTTTATAGTTATAATTGGATCTTCACCAAACTTTGTCAAATTGTTTGTTTTATGATGTAACGGTCAAGTACAAATATGGTTCATCTGGGGCCAATAACTTGGTCACCAGGTCAAATCTTAGGAAAACTTTGTTAACATTGTAGATTTCACAGTTTTGATTGGATCTTCACCGAAAATTAGGGCACCAGGTCAAATCTAAGGTTAAAACAGTGTTAAAGCTATAGATGTCATGGTTTTAATTGGGTCTTCGCCAAATCTTGCCCGATTGTTTGTCTTAATAATTTAAAGAACAAGTTCAAATATGGGTCACCTAGGGTAAAAAACTAGGTCACGAGGTTAAATTTTAGGAAAACCTTATTAACACAGTAGATGTCAAATTTTAATTGTATCTTCACCAAACCTTGTCAGAATGTTTTTCTTAATAATATGTAAGACAAATTCATACATTGGTCATCTGGGGTAAAAAACTAAGTCACGAGGTCAAGTCTTAAGAAAACCTTGTCTATGCTGTAGTTTGCATAGTTTTTGATCGAATCTTCACCAAACCTTGTCAGAATGTATGTCTTATTCATATGTAGGATAGGTTCAAACTTGATTCATCTGGGGTCAAAAACTAGGTCACAGGTTCAAAACAATGTTTAATGAGTGAGCAATGATTTACATGTTAGCGATATCATGGATATAGGGCCATATTGGCCCTCTTGTTTGTTATTGAGCTTTCCTGTTTTTTATTGAGTTACTACAAATGATACATACATTTAATACATTTTCAAATAGAAAACAGTAACGATAATTAATATTAGACTTAATTGTACTACACATACAATATAATAGGAGAAAAGGAAATTAGTATGTATCAGTTCTTAAAAATGAAGAAGTGGTCAGTTGTTTATGTAAAAGCGATCAATTGATTAAGTAAATTAAACGCATCATACATGTCTCATCATTTTTTTATCTTAACAACTGCTATTATGAATGGAACATTAAGAAACAAAATTGTTGTTTCAATGCATCAAAATAAAACAATGTCAATGGTTGTTAAACAATGTCAAGGATATTTTTTTTTGTTGTTAACTATACATACAGGAAAATATGAAGTTTGAAACATATGGAGTAAACAAATTATAGATTACTGCTGGAACAAATAAGTGATAGTGAAAAGAAAAATGGTGATGATAATTCAAGGTCAAAATCATTGGTAATAGTAAACAGATTATATTGAAGGGTACCAACTATGTGATGCTAATTTGGATTTTTTGTGTGTAATTGCGCTTGGCCTTTATATACAGAAACGATTCACTGTTATGATATCTAAGTCATTCAAGTAAAGCCAGACGCCTACTTCGAAATGCATTATACTTTAAGTTATTTAAGACCGGTATAAACAGCAAACTATTGCGAATTATACGTGATATGCATAGTAAAGTAAAATCATGTGTTAAATCATGTAATAACCAATCAGACCTTTTTGAGTACACTATCGGTCTTAAGCAAGGGGAGGTAATTTCGCCAATCCTATTTTCTCTCTTCGTTGAAGATTTGGAATTATTTAAAAAAACTGAGATCAATTCAGGTACAGAAATTGATGGTATTATTTTAATGCTATTCCTTATTGCCGATTAAATGGCTATTTTTGCCAAAACCCCGTTAGAATTACAATACATTTTGAATGACTTAAAGTCATATTGCGATTAAATCTGGACAAAACGAAAATCGTAGTCCTTAGAAAATGAAGTGGTTTCTTAGAGAATGAATATTGGACTTACAACAACAATATAATTGAAGTTGTAAATGATTTTAACTATTTAGGAACTGTATTTGATTACACAGGAAAGTTTTCGTTAAACCAAGAGTATCTTTCCGTACAGCAGTTAAAGCATTAAATGTTCTCTTATCAAATTGTAAAAATCTTCCAATGAAGCCTTAACTACTATGTGGCTTGTTCGACTCTTTCGTAGGTTCCATTATAGGATATCCTAGTGAGGTATGGGGAAATAGTAAATCGAAAACAATTGAAAGAATTCACCTTAAATTCTGCAAAAACAAATTACTAAGAATGAAAATTAATACGTACTCTAACGGAATATATGGTGAACTTGGTAGACACCCTTTATATATTTCTAGATATGCTAGAATAATAAAATACTGGTGTAAATTGTTAAATACTGAAAACACCATTCTCAGAAAAGTTTAAGAACAAGGTGTATTTGATTGTTACAAAGGCAAATTAAACTGGGTGTATAATGTTAAGAAATTGTTAAGTAATCACGGATTCGCTGATCAATGTGTTTGAAAATTATTCCTCAGTTAACTTAAAGTTTTTCCCTAGATATTTTAAAGAAAGTGCTATTGATATGTTCATTCAAGAGTGGTCAGGTGGAATAAACCAAAGTCCTGCTCTGGATACATATTGTAATTTTAAATTAATATTAGGTTATGAAAACTACTTCGATACATTACCACGTATACCTAGACAACATTTTACTAAACTTAGACTTTCCCTATTACCACTTCGTGTTACAACCGGTCGTTATGGTAGAGAAAGAATAGACAGGAACTTACGATATTGTTTATGTTGCAACACACATGCCTTAGAAGATACCTTTCGTTCTATTTGTATTGCCCCGGTTTTATCGAAATACGAAGAAAGTGTATTCCTAATTACTATACCACTAGGCCCCCCGTGTATAAATTTATTCAACTTCTACAAAGGGAAAATGATGTGAAATTACGTAAAATCTCTCTGTATATTAAAAATGCAATAAAGCTAAGAGCAACCATCCTGTCTAATTAAATATTTATATGTTTGTCCTCTTTCTATGTACATGTATTTCTTTATTTCTTTCTATTGTCTGTTTACCATGTCATCCATGTATGTGAATATGTTTGTTACTATGTATATGACTATGTACTTTGTACACGTCTTTGAAAATAAAAATCTGGTCTGTTCTTTATAATTCTAGAACAAAAGAAATAGCAGGAACGGAGAATAAGGAGGATGGGGTTAAAGACATCAAAACCAAGCACCTCTACAAGGTTTATGTATCCTGAATACAGTAGGTTTTGTCAATTTACATTCAACGCTAAGACATAAAAGTTGCCTTAATTTTATACATCACTAGGATGATTTTGATATCCTGTAAGTGGCCTAAATGTATATTTTTATTTATAAGTTATTACGATCGGTGTACTTAATGCATTTATGTGTTCACATTTTTATTTCTTGTAAACGCTTATTGAAAATGAAACATCATTTGCTTCTATGATTTTATGTTGTTTATTATTTCATTTTCATTTTCACTTGTCTCTAATACTTCTCATGTTTTGATTTCATTTCCATGAACTCAGTAAAAGAATCATTTTTAATGCACGTATAACAACATCATGTTTTTGTTTGTTTACACTAACCTGTAATCAGTTCAATTGGAAGTTTCTTTTTGTTTTTCAGTATATAACCATATACTATATAAAAGAAAAAAACTAGAAAAAATATTAAGCTTAAATGACTGAGTCGTAAAATTTAAGGCATAAGTTTAACCTCAAACGGCCCTTGGAGTCGTGATATACCCATGCCATGTTTTGACACCGTGTTGTTACTCTGGCCGGATTTTTGTTCAGAAAATATATGATATCTTAAGAATATTTCGTACTTGGACGAACAAGTCTAGGGGCTATATAAAACCTAAAAGTCTACTGTGCTGTTGTCAAATACGAAATATGTAGTGTCATGTCTTATTCAAACATATAGCCATTCACTAGATTGGAAAAAAACTTGGAATCCCTTTGGCGAATCAGCCAGTAGTAAGTCTTTATTTAGTTAATGTGATATGTCTGAAATATATCAGCGAGGCCCTTGTGTAACGAGCGCCAGATGCAATGTAGTGTATCTGAATCGACCTCAGAGAGAAATAAAAGTTGAGCTGGTAATCTTCCTCTTTAGCCTTGTGGAATGACAATTATTTTGTTTTACTAGTGGCTTGAGCATCGTTTCAGCGCCATTCTCAATTCATCTTTGACCCGATCTTGGTGTGAAGAAACATGGTAAGTTTAATGGTAACAATTACATGTTGTCCCCTTAAAATTTGGCGACATTTATAGTTGTGATGATTTGTTTGTTCCACGATAATGGCAAAATTTAAAGAATATATATTTAAAAGCAGAATCTTTGTAAGACATTATCAGATCTCATCCATCTGCCTTTGCATTGGTTTATGCGCTGCTAATACGGTAAATTCGTTTAGTAGAAATGTTAAATAGTCAATGTTTGTATTGTATTAAATGCAAATTAGCGAAAAGCGAAGCGTGATAAACCCAGTTTTGCATTAACAAAAACGTGACGCATCTTATCCATACATTCGCGTTGAAAATAGTACCACTGGTTGATTGCAGTTATGATGCACGTTGGATATTTTGCAAGATTATGTTCATTTTGAATTATAACATTGTTTTGGCATTTCAAACTCCAAAACTGTTTAGTTGAAAAATTCAGTATTCATCCGCACAAAAACAAAAATATTGCGCATCGCTACTATACGCATGGGGATCGCTAAAAGACACTAGCAGAGCGAGGACAACTTATACAGTTGACCGTAGTTCCGCCTACTGGATAAGGTACGGAAATGACTCAACCTCGCGAAATGAAATTCTTATTTGCGAGATGTGTTTGCATAATACGTCTTTATTAAAAACAACTTCAACAAAAAATGAATTATTATTAAAACAGAATTATAAACAGCCCGTTTGACTGAATTCGGGGCGTTTTAAGAATTATTTCAACCCAGGACCTCTGGCACACTCAACCACACTGCTAAAGAGTTAACTTTAATGCAGGAGATACTTACTCTGTTATTACATATGATAACGAAGTTTTAAGAGTCAGATGTGTTTTTACCGTGAACAGGAAATGGAGGTATGAGTTTCCAATCAACTTCAACAGAATTGGGAGCATAACCAGTGGATTTCTACCAAAACGTCTTCATTGTACTGGGTCATAACTTCATGAATATTAGTCAAAACAATATATACATTTAGGTTTGTAATATTGTGGCCGAGAATTGGTTGAGATTTCTGGTACCATTAGTTACCTAATGCATATCAACCAAATATTATCAAATGCGAAATAATTACATTACATTGAAATTCTAGTGAAATATTTGCACAATTTAATTTCTAAAATTAAATGAGTAACAAACAGACGTTCGAGCAATGGACTTGTTAAACTTTAGCATCTTTATTTGAAAGTATTGGAATCCTAACCCATAACCTTCACATTGAAGAGTATTTATATAGGCTAAATTACTGTCAACAGCATTGAAACTGAAGGTCGTGGGTTCAAACCTCAGTAGGGACAACTTTTTTATTTTTATTTTTTTATTTAAACATTATTTTTGTATCTCTGAGAACATATTTATGGTGAAAAAAGTTATTATGGGTATTTATTGGCTAAATAATCATAGAAATGTGAACATTTTCTGACCCTATCTGTATTATGCAACAGCAAGCCTGGTGAGGTATGTGTTTCTTGCTTTTATTATGCTTGTTAGACATGGGGGACTATTTTAGATATAAGTTATGTCAATTAAAAATATTTCAGAGGATGATTTTTCGTGATTTTTTGTAAAAAACGCTCGTAAATAATAAGTCTCTGACGCATTGAAAAAATAAGAAATTTGTTTCTTGTTTATACAATGGGCTAATGGCCCTATCCCATTAGCATTTCTGAAAAGTGATTTTTTGACTCTTCTGTATTACATCACCGTGTTTACCCTCAGTTTGTACCAGGTTAGTAGTGTCTAATTCTAAATGGATTTCAACATAACTTTACAGGAAAGTATTTTTTTGTGGATTGTATGGAGACACCGTACCTTAGAAATAGAAATGCTCAAAAACACCACCATCTCTGATTGGAGCATTATATTGAAATAACCTATTGGCGACAACCATACACAATGTCGCCTTATCGTTACTTAGTTTCTGGGGTTGAGGAATTAATAAGGTATTTAAGTACTGTAACATCGAAAATAATTAAAGATAAAATACGTAATATTTCACAACTTGTGATTTTATTAGTAAGTGCTTTTGAACTATTAATATAACACAAAATAAAAGTATGCTATATAACAACTATCCTGTTTAAAGATACCTGTAATGCCATACCAATAGTTTACAAAAATAACGAAACGGATACACAACAAAGTGTAAACATGACATTTGTAAGACATTCCGTCCCGTTGATGATGGTAAAGTTGTCCCGTTGATGAAGCTTTTAAATACAATGACTAGAAACGAAGTAAATAAAAGAATACAGTTTAAGAGCAATGTTGACTAGATTTAACAACCAGATTGATATTTATACAAATGTATTTGCTTTACTGACGAATACAAAACTTAATGCTTAGTAAAGGGAAAAGACAATATTTTTTCTAGACTTGTCAGATACTTTCACCAAAGGATAAATTAAATGAACTTTCAAACGTATAAAACCACCAGTTATAGCTAGGAATAAAACTTGTAAATACATCATGTTTATTCAGCTTGCCTATTACGAACACTGAGCTATAAGTATGTCTGCGGAATTAGTTTTTCTTAACTTGGTGAAATTGTCCCGTTGATGATACCAATGTATATACATTATTACATACAGTCACCAGAATTATATTATAACTCTTGTTTCATACAAAGGCACGTAGTCGTATTAATTAGTATTATTAAAAACATAGTTGCTTTTCTAAATGGCAGTAAATGCAGTAATGATATATTACACTTTCAATGTTTGACTTTGCGCCGTAGAAGAATACTGAAGGCCGTAGAATACAAAACGATAGGAAAGTCATGCTTGCAATATTTAATATAAGCTGCAATGAAACAATATCAATATATTGCAGTGCAGTGTTCAAATATTTGCCTGTTATGTCAATACGCATAGTTACTTCAAGCAATTGGAAACACATTGGCACAAACTACTAAGTCGGTTAAAATGGCTTGTGATGATACGAGTACCTACGTGTATAATGCTAACATAACGCTTTAACACTCATTTCAATCGCATAACATATATTTGTCAGTTGTTATGTTATACTAGTAGTATATTATATCTAGCTATGTGTGAGTCAAGCACTGTGTAATACAAGTATACGAGCCAATTTTATGTGATAGTTTCTTAAATATACATGAACAGTAGTCATAGTTGAACATGAACGATGGAATACGAAGAATAAGTAATCAACAACTTTACATACGCTATAAGTCAGTGCTCTCTTAATCAAAATTTACATTACAGTCAATATGTGCACAATCCATGAAACTAGCTACTACATTTGTTACTTGAAATATTCTTTTTCCTTTCCCTGTTGCTACTGGAAAATCAATATTACGAAGAACTTCATGTTTTGGAATCCATACTTTGTCCAGTTACGTAGACCACTTTGATCTTGCAACTAACTTAACACGTTTTGCTTCTTCCATAAAATTCACTTGGACTTTGTCATCTACATTATCAATTGCCAGAACCTGCCCGATATAACATGTTTCCTCTTATCTACCTACTATGAAGTCAGATACAGACAGATACTTCAAACTTACATTCATTTTACTATTCTCATTCTCTTTACGTATGCAACCACTTCCTGTACCGAATATTTTGTCATTTATTCTGGCTTTCTTCTTTCTTTTAATGCACCTGCTCTAATCTTATCTACATGTAAAGGGACTAACTCGTTCTCCATCGGACAAAAACAATATTTTCTGCTATAGTTTGGTATTACTGTCTTACATATTTTAATATCAAGACATATAAAACAATTTTATAAAGGTTCAATGTATAGTCTGGTAAGTGGTAAGTTCTTTAATTTTGAAGAAACAAAAAAGTAACGAACGAAATAATAAAACTTAAGATATCAGTTGTATTTCTGTCCGTTTAGAGCTATGAAATCATGAAGAAAGTATAAATATACATGTACATACTTTGAATACGTACTAAAATAGATTCGCGTATAAAGAAATTCACTTATTTATACTTGAAATTAGAAGCACTTACATTTTGCCTTATCAACGGGACATTTATTCTCATTTATGAGTCATACGGAAAACACGGAATATCTCATATTTACATTATGATTTTACAAAGGGTCAAATTTAACGGCAAACATTATGCATACATGTACATGTTTTTGTAGACATATGTATATATTATAGCCTCATGCTACTGTTGTACTCATGAAAATACCCTCCTGACATTATTACTTTTTATGACCCTTCTATTTCATCTTTTAGACAGCACGTAATGTTCGTTTACATCCGGTTGAGCTGAAATAAGTTAAAAGGTGTAAATGGGATCAAATCTTACAGAGAAATTGCAAGAATCACAGCAATATGTACGCATTTGTCTCGTTGATGAGGACTCGTTGATGATAAAATGATGTGTTACTTGTACAAGTAAATTGGCCTGGTGACGCAATTTCAAACAGAAACGTTTTTCAATTTATGTAATTGAAACCTGCAATGTCTAGTCTATAGACTCTCTGAAATAAAAAAGGCGCGCGTTGTGCCATAACTTGTTCAGAGAGACTCGTTGATGATAAATCATTTTTTCTGACTTCGTTTTTTCAACTTTGGTCTTAATTTTTTTTCAGTATTTGAATATCAAATAAGTATCTTTTGATTTAGATGTTTGGTTAACATCACACAAACAAACGGTAAAATTAATACCCTATTTAAATATATTCAATTTGTTTGGATCCTTTTAGGTTTGGACTCGTTGATGAAGTCGTATTTGGCGACATGATAAAAATCATCAATACAATTTAAATATCTACATCAAAGAAGAATATCATCTTTCTGATGAAGAACACTTCAGCAGATGTCCAAATTCATGCAATAATTTCGATCGATTGTCTTTTCCAATACCTTCAATATTAACGATAAAAAGTGAAAATTATCATGGCGACATAGGAATTTCGTTACCCCTTGATGATTCAGAACGCGATAACTCTTTGTGAGAGTAACTCATCTTCCTAATATATGTTTTAAAAATACTTTTAGATGTTCATATATTTACAATAATGATAATCTACTGATATATTTTTACTATGAAAAATGTAGTGGCCAGATAATGGCTGGCGACATCAATTTTCAATTTTATCTGGATTTGGGTCTAATATTTGATACCTTTTTAGTATATTTATATACAATTATGTAAAAAACAACAACAAATGCAATTTCCTGTGCAAATTCATTATAGATAATGAAAGTATGATCATTGATTGATGTATGATACACAGGGTTTAGTCGTATAGACAGATAGAGACTTTTCTGCCAAATAAACCATCATTTTCCAAAATTGCATGGTCATTTTTATAACATTGTTAAATAATATATTTTAAAAAGTTATCAAAGAAAAAAATGAATTTGACCACCTTTGGATTTTTGAAGTTAGGATCCTTATAAGTAGTAACCGGCGATACCCTGGTACCAATGCCTTCTGGTACCAATGCCTTCTGGTACCCATACCTCCTGGTACCATATAGAATATAGAGTAAATAGATTAAGGTCGGTACCAGAAGTTTTACAAAATTGTGACAAATGGGGACAAATTGTGACAAATTAGGACAAATTGTGACAAATTGGAAATCAAAAAATAATTTTAGGAATGTTCTGTGTGTGTATAGACTTAGACAATGAGAGAATTTTCTTTCGAAAAGACATGGTGGCCCTGAAAAGGGCCGTTGGTGGTCCTGAAAAGGACCGTTGATAGTTTTTTTTTAAACCGTGTTTGCTGACTGATCTGGTTGGGTACATAGTTCACATTTGCAGTCTGGTGGGGGATAGCAGAGCCTGCATGTTAGATCCCCACAGGACCATTCCTGTTCTGGTGGTTGTTCCGTGTACTCAACTTGAGCGGTAGAGCGCCAATGCTCTTCTTCTTGTTGTTGTTCCCGTTGTCTATTCGCCGTTCGTTCCCGAGCATCTCGCTGTCTTTCTCTGATTTGATCTCGAAATTGCTCTCGCATTTGAGATAATTCTTCTCTATGATGAAATCGATTGGATTCAATGGTATTCAAAGTCTCACCAATGGTTTGAAGATCACGTTCCCTTTTTCTAACAATGCTAGCCGCTAAGCGACTGATTGAACGCCATACCCTACTCTGTTTTTCAGTCAGTTGTTTTGCTGTTTTGAGTTCATTGAATAAAGCCTCCATCTTGAGTGTTTGAGTTCTCAGAATGAAATGAGGCATTGTAAGACGGAGTATTTTACTACGCCACCCACTCTCGTGGTTGGATGACGTCATATTGCTTGGATGACGTCACCCTAGGGTTGGATGGCGTCACGCGCCGATGCATGTGCGGAGCTTGATTTTTTATGAACTTAGAAAAAAGACAACAGACACCTAGTTTCAGTTTTTCTAAACTTTTATTTTTGTAACAAGAAACAGTAACAAGAAACTACATGAAACATTTTATGAAACATTGTTTACATTTAATGATCACCATAAAGAGTTGTATTTCTATGTATGATACTATGATACAAACGTCTGTGACCTTCTGGTCTAGAGTTACGTTGAGCACAACACTTTTGTCCACATTTATTCACATATTGAGCATGCATGTAATAAGTACCATAATATTGTTGAAACCAATGCGTCACATAAGTGTCATTTTTTCCATACATGTCCGGTTTGAATCGGGTTAACAGTATCTGGTTCAAGTCACATTCACGTGAGATAAAATCCAAAGCGAATAGACAATACACACCACACACCGGTAACATATCGCCTTGTATTCTCATGGCATTCCACAGATAAGTTTTGTTGGCATGTTTTTTCACAAAGGATAGAATCTCTTCGAAAGGTGGTAATCCGTAGGAATCAAAGTACACTGCTTTATTGTCTTTTAAATAAAGAGCCACCCAGTGTTCTCCAGGTTGATTTCCGTTATGGGTATTCACAATATAGGCTTTCACGTCATGCGGTTTCTCTGAAGGTAATTGATCTTTGGCACAAACACGAGCGTGTAGTGGTTTTAATAACGGTGAATGATCTAATAGGTATTGTAGTTCATTCGTCTCCATAATGCCAATTTCTGTTGACACGTTCAGCCCAAACACTGATCCACTGATCAATGAACTGATTCTGAGTGAGTTCTTCTTTAAATTGAATCCATAATCGACACGCGTCTCCTTTTTCACTATCGGTCAAGGTCACTAATTCAGGATACCACTTTTCCATGACCTTGAACACGTCCAAACGTGAATCGCTTTTTGAATGTAAAGTTCTGTCCACTCTTCCGTATTCGTGTATAAGCAGAGTACATGTTGTACTTGACTAGGATGATTCACTCGACAACCATAACAGTCTTTATGCACTTGATTATAAATTAAAGATTGGAGTGCTTCTGTGACGTGATGATTCAAGCACTCTTGTAAAAAGTCCGTCTTTGAACTTGTACAACAAGGATACGCCAATAACTTCATTTCGTAATCTTGTCCTTTTTCCAGGTGTTCAATATCCATGTCTTCCATCTTAATAATCTAGATTAATAATCTAGAAGCACTTCTCTGAATTGATTGATTTCAATTTGATTGTCGTATTCCGCAAATACAATCACGTTGATGGCTTGTGCAAGTGCTGTTCCAAAGTGAAATTCCAATCTCAGATTGCCCGTTTTTATAGGATGGAGTTGACCTTCCTCGCAACCTTGATCTGCTGTCAAGTCCAACCCCCAGAGTGTGTATCCGTTCCGATAATCATTCATGCTCAATCCAAATGAACGATTGAGACCAAGAGCCCTGTCGCTTGATAGAGTGACATGTAGGATCTTAGAACTTCTCCCGTTTCAAAATTGGGTTGAAACGCTTTGTTATGAATACTTTTTCCGTCAATGCTGACTTCTAGATGATTCAGTGTAAAATGACGGAACTCAAAGGGGTTGGTAGCCATGTCTCCATTCATGTCTCCATTTCTTACCATACC
Organism: Lutraria lutraria; assembly: GCA_964023205.1. Classification (NCBI taxonomy): domain Eukaryota; kingdom Metazoa; phylum Mollusca; class Bivalvia; order Venerida; family Mactridae; genus Lutraria; species Lutraria lutraria. Next base: position 11,966,389 of record OZ026837.1, on the reverse strand, counting down.
GATGATAAGCCGTTTTGGCAATTGACCTTGAAATAAATGATCTTCAATCTTGGATCGTTGACCGTTAGGAATCGTAAATGTTTTTACTTCAGTTCGTCGGATGGGGATTTTCATGTTATGTTGAGCAATCTGTTGATTGAGTTGATTGGCTACCACTGGCAGTAAATCTACTGTTCTTACATTGAATCCTGCTTCTAGAAACTTGATTTTAGCCGGTGAAGTACTCATGAGACAGAATTGAGGTGACGCTTTGTTTAGTCTTAAGCGTATTTCCATACCATTGGGTAAATATTTATCTTGCATCATCAGATCCAAATGAAGCCGTCCACATAGTTCCACCACACGACTTTGATGGACACGAGCACGTCTCTTACCATAGCCCTTGTTATCCCCGTCATGTACTTTTTCGAGCATATGACCAGCGGTGTCTTCAGCCCATAACTCTAGCGCCTGAAGCTGAGTGTCTTTACAGCTTGAGGTGAAGGAGAGTAAATTTTCTATGTATGCCCGATAGCCATACGTGTCCGCATTGCTGGTGATCAGTTTATTATTCAGGTACACATCAATGCTTGAGAACATGCTGTGAAAGAAATTGTTGACGGTAGCAATTTCACTGTCGGCCGCTAGGTCTGTACCATCTGCCTGTATAATTTTGAGTTTTAGGTACAGGTAAGATTGATTCAGATCTGTCCATTTTTCTGTCTGTGCAGGAATCACAAATTCAATCGGAGCATTATTGTCCAGAGCAGAAATGGGATAATGCTCAGTCCATTGACCTTCTTGCATGGCTGTCATGGTAGGTGGCACAACAGACACATCCAACTCTGTCTTACTACATTCACAGGAACCGTGTTGCATCATGATTAATCGAAAATATCAAGAGGTCTGGCCTGCTTAACTCGGCGATGATGAAGTTTCGAATGAGGTCTTTTCTTGACTGGTTTGCTCTTTATACGTCTTTTAGGGCTGGCCACGGCACGTAACAAGGATTCACCCACATCTTTTAATACAGAGGCTCCACGTTTTCGTATTACTTGTTTAACGTTTGATCCTGTCAAGATATCTTTCATAGCGGCTTTTCCTTGCTGGAGTCCTTCTTTTTTCAAGGTGTGAACTCCAGATTTCACAAATGGATTCAGTAAAGGCATAATTCTTTTCATGGCTTTCTTAAACATGGATCCAAGTCCGTGTCCATATTGTCGAGGTTGACCTTGGTAAGTAGGTATCATTGTCTTTGACGTAGGTGTAGTTTCACCATAGACTTCCCATGAATAAACTGAATAGACTGGCCAGTGTCACCCCTTATATGGATAGTGATGGTGTCAAAGTCGGCTTTAGCCAGTGGTACATAGTGTAAATTCAAGAACTCGAAATGAATATGGGGGTTAGTTCCTGCTTTCGTTCTCGGATCAAATGGAGCTACACGTAAGATGGGGGCTTCTATGTTTCCCAAATAGGTATAAGACGCGAGGTCAGAATAAACAAACAAATGATTATGACCCATGTTAATATCTACGCCATGAGGAAACGGTTCCGGAGTGTCTTTAAAAAAGATGGTCGAAGAACTATCAGGGGCTCCACCCAGTTTAATAAACATGTGAGGATGAAACTGAATGCCTAGTTGATCCGAACTGTCCAGTTTTGCGCGTTTACTTTGTCCTGAAAAACCCATGGTAAATCGAAGGCCTTTCTGTCTAAATATTTTACCTAATTGATCTTTCACGGTAAAGTCAATCGTCTCGATCAAATGTTGGGGTGTGACATAAGTTCCTATAGGAATACAAAGTCGTACACCTTTTTCTTCTTTATTGGGGAGAGTACAATAGGTCTCAAAGTTTTCTAAGGCCTTACCCAGGACAGGATCATGTGTGACAATGTAGAAATGTCGCTCTTCTTCAGTGACATTAATGACCTGACTAGGAACAATCATTTCCACTAAGGCAATTTCCCAATCTTGTTTATTGAGATGGATGGGTTTTGCCAGTTTGGTACGAAAACAACATTGCGTATTGTCTTGGAATAAATCCATAGAGCTATCACTCATGAGTGTGATGTAAAACGAACTCATGTTGATTTAGGTTTATTGAATTTCAAGGAGGGATTCGGTAGAATATAACCTAGAGAACTACTTAAAAGCAGAAGCCACAATTCCCGATCGGGTCGTTGAAAACACAAATTAAATAGCGATACGGTAATAATAATAAATACCACTACAATTTGTGACAAAAAAGTGACCTTATTTTTGGGTTCACACAATTTGGTTTGCTCTGAGGCAGTCACTACCACACTGGCCGTATCGGTTTGAGACATGATGTATTTATTAACCAGTTCAAACGAGATGGGATTCGGGAATCCAACTGTCAAATTTCGAAGGATAGCCTTTCCAATGCACTTTAATTTCTCGTCTTCCGTCTACCTTACTCTGGCGATGTGCGAGCACTGATTCAATTTCATAGATAGCATCATCTTTTATAACCTGTACTTCAGAGAAATAAAACGAACCTAATATGGGTTCTCCGTCTAAATCAGTCAATTTCACAGTAGCAGGAGAGGTCTTTTTGACTTGGATCACTTTAAACAGTTCAGTGGTCCAGTTGGGTAGATAACCTTTATCAAATGTACGTTTTGTTTTATTGATACGAACAATATCTCCCACATGAAGGGTCGTCGACGCTTTTTTTCTTGATTTTCCATACAAGGTCAAGGCCACTTGAGATTCGTTATTCTCATTCACGGATACGGGTGCCATTTGTATACTACGATGAACACGATGATTATAGGCATGCACGAGATCAGACAATACCTGAATATACCTTCGTGTTTTATGATGCGTAAAGTATTTCCACATGCGTGATTTTAAGGTCCGTTGAAAACGTTCCACTATACTAGCCTTCGTTTCTGGGTTTTCAGTCGTAAAATAATGAATCCCTACTTTGTCTAAAAACTGTTGAAACCTTTGATTCTTGAATTCTGTTCCTTTATCGGTTTGCAACGCTTTAGGTTGTCTCGTTTTAAGAATAGAGCGAAACGCTTCCACCAATGTGAGCCCCGTTTTATCCTTGAGGGGAACGACCCAAGCATATTTTGAAAACACGTCAATGACACACAACAAATATCGATAAGGGGTGTTGTACTGAGCCAAGGATTGCATGTCTGCCAAATCAGCTTGCCATTGATGATCAATACCACCCACAATCGTTTTCCGTCTCGAGAATGCCCTACGGATAGGTTTGTGCAGGGTATAGGTCTTTTGTCCCTTCAACCAGGATCGCACTTGACTTGGCGTGATGGATTTCAGTTGAGTTCGAGCTGCTGTAGTAAGACGTTCTACCCCACCAAAACCAGCCGGATGATGGGGATCATAATAAATCTGATGTAACAGACTGTCTACCTTTTTGTTCATGTTGTCTAGTAGGCTTCCCACTTAGGTTCTGCTTTCATCTGTTTGACAGGTTTACTTATAGGTTCTGCTTTCATCCGTTTACTTATAGGTGAACGAGACTCAACAAAACTATCAAATTCATCATCTTCCTCCGAATCGTCTGCTTTTTGCATCCATGACCATCTCCGTTTATTTCCTATCACTTCTTGTGGTACATTGACATCTCTTAGTCCACTAGAAAACTGTTCCCATCCTCTAGGCTCCGACCCTTTTCTATGACGTATGACATCATTGACCAAATCAATAATGTTGGATCCTTGTATTGGTTTTCCATGATATTCCAACATCCCATGATCATTCCATGACATGTGGGGATGATTTTGTAGAAAGTGTAATAAAAGCTGAGTTTTTCGACGCATGGTAGTAGGAACACTTTCAAGAATCCGATCCGTCAATGTAGCAGGAGCCGCTTGTGCCCCTTGTGCACCTTGAGCAGCTGGAACAACCGGTGCAGCCGGTGCAACTGGTGCAGCCAGAGTAGCCGGTTCACGTGCTTTTTGATGAGACAGTTGAAACCTTTGCAAGACTTGCCCATAGTGTTGTGCTTTTTCTGATTCAGACAACGATTCATTTTGTAATACGTCTCCCATTTGTTTCTGTAAATCGGATGTTTGACTGACTTGCGGGGGAGGAGGTAAACGTGGTCGTTGTTCTGTTTTCCATCGATTCATCTCTTCTAGCATTTTGAATGGGACGATAGCCATTTTCTTCATAGCTTTTTCACCAGTGTGGCAACACCTCCACTGAGTGCTCCTGCAGCAACAGCTTTAGCAATGATTGGAGCAAGAGCCAGTAATGGAAATAATCCTCCTTTTTGATTCAACACACGTTTCTTTTTTTGAATGGATACTCTTTTATCTGCTAAAGTGCGGAGATGTTGACGCTTGGACTTCAACCTTTGCTTTTGAGAGGGGGATAAGGCAACATTGCCTTTTAAAACATTCTGACAGCATTCTGCCACACATTGAATCATTTCTTTAGATGCTCCATGTATCATCTTTCTTCTTAACCCATCTGGGGCTTGAGTTAAACCCAAAACCAGATGTCCGTATTTATGCAGGAGTGGTCGCTTTGGTGCCATTATGTCAAATAATACCTGTTTTTACTTCTTCACAGCTTTTATACTAAAGCATCAAAGGCTTGTCTTGAAGCTGGATTCATAGGGCCCTGTCTCATCAGGTGAATACGATGTCTCAAAAGGGGTTTCAAGACAGCCTGTCTTGATAAGGTAGACAAGGATAGGGGTGAAAAACGGCACAATGGAGTGTCTGGTGAACTTCTTGAACTGGGAGATGATCTACTAGATGATCTGCTGGATGAACTCCTAGATGAATTTCTTGAAGAACTCAAACTACTTGGCCCACTGCTTGAAGAACTACTTGGTGAACTTCTAGAATAACTTCTAGATAAACTGCTTGGCCCACTGCTTGAATAACTTCTTGAATAACTCAAACTACTTGGCGAACTTCTAGATAAACTGCTTGGCCCACTGCTTGAATAACTTCTAGATAAATTTCTTGAAGAACTGCTTGGTTCACTTCTAGATGAACTGCTTGGTCCACTTCTAGATAAACTTCTAGATGAACTTCTTAAACTTTTAGGTGTGCTAAAACTGTTTGATCCACTTCTAGAAGAATTTTGAGATGAGCTTTTAGATGAATTTCTAGATGAGCTAAAGCTCAAACTACTCACAGGACTGATAGGAGACCATTGTAACTTACTGATTGGAGTTACAGCCATAGAGGGTGTTGAAGTGGTTTGCTTTCGACGACGGAGAGTAATAAAACGTTCATTGATCTTGGCAGGCGATTTTCTAGCTTTTTTAGCTGGAGCTTTTCTAGGTTTTCTTGCTCTTTTAGCTGGAGATTTTCTAGGTTTTCTAGCAGACGCTTTTCTGGCTTTTTTAGCTGGAGATTTTCTTGCTTGCTGACCGAATTTACGAATCGTCTTTTGACCATTCCATCGGAGTAAACTTCGTATCATGACTCCACCAAGAAATCCACCACCTCCTGGTTTCAATATGAGTTGACGTTTAGTATCCATGTCCACTTGATCATCTCCCAACTGCTCTAATTCATGCTGATGTTTTTGCATAAAGTTTTGTGTTTGTTTAGGTAGCACAATTTTCTTTTTTAAAATCACCTTTGCTGCTAAGGTGAACCACTTGAGCATTTCTTTTAATCCAGACCGTAGCATTTGCTCCCGTACAGTAGGGTCTCGTTCCTGACCCAAATGTTCTAACGATTGAGCTATGGCTGTGGCTGACATGATGACTGAATGATCTTATATGAGTAAACGATGTTTATATATACACAACTGGCCCACGTTTTTCTCCAGTGATCCAGTGATGAAAAATATCTGTTCTTAACCGATAACTGTCTGGTGTTTGAGGGTGAAAGTCAATCATTAAATACCCATGAGGTGTAGAGATAGCATCTTGATAAGCGGGTAACAAGTGTGGCAATTGAATTTGATTCGCCAACACTTTGATTTGTCCTTTATCTCTTGTGTTTTGAAATAAGATCATGTAATGTGCATTTAAACTCAGGGTACGACTGGCTTTCGATTGTTGAAACATGTTTTGTGTAATGTAGATCACACTAGCATTACGATGGTGACCTTTTCGTGTAAACCATAATTTGATTTTCTCTTCATCTTTATCACCAAGCATGTCATCAAATATAATTAAATGAGGAATGGATGTATCCTCTACTATCTCTTCATCCTCGTCAGGTATCCCCTGTATGAACCGAATACTAGGTTCTTGTTCTTGTAATTGTGCATAGGCTACTTGCCATTCTTTGTAACACCATACAATACGCTCTGGTACTACTTGAAACAAATCTGATATGTATTCCAACACCTTTTTTACAAATTGTGTTTTACCAGAGCCACTAGGGCCTGAGATAAACATATTGCAAGGATGCTTAAAAAGTAAACTGGACTCCATGACGTGAAAATCACAACTAACACTATTGGAAGAAAAACATTTTATTTATTTGTGTAACAAGTTTATGTATGAGTACAAGAATAATCACAACAAGAACAACACATGTCATGTAATGGTAACAACAGTTTGTCAGAAAATTCAAACACACATTCTGAATGTCCAAATTGACTCAGAAATGTTAACACAGAGTCATTGTTCACCACCTGTTTGAACCAATCCGTTTCACTCAAGTCCATGGGTACTGATTGTTTATAAAATGAATTCATCACATGAAGTCCATGTTTCATTTCTTCAAACATGTCTGGTGTACTCAACTGTTGTCGAATCCATTCCAGAGAATGATGACCTTCAGGTATCTTCATACGATAAGCAAATACCAATGCTTTTCTCAACAGGGTATGGTTCATAATATCAAACTGTTCCATTCTTGAATCGTGTGAATCACTCTATCGTTACATACATAAGTATTCCAATCGTCTCGATGGATAGCTTTCAAGTCTAAGTGTGCACTGATCATAGCATCACGAATCATCTGTCTAAATAGTTCAAACGTGTGAGGGTTCAGAATCCACGCGCGAATGTCCTTGACCTTGACAAGGTCATCTTGTACAATACTGTATAACGTATCCGTATACAGCTCAAAGTCCAAAATGTAATATAAACTTATAAATCGTCTAGATGGTTTAACCATAATTGAATATTTCCTGAACAAATCACTATTCTAGGTCGATTCGCATGAACGGCTTCAATCTCGTCTTTGACTTCTCTTAAGCGATGCCTTAATTTATAGAACACGGCACGATACTGTAGAATATGAATAACATGAGTGAACGGTACCTGTCTCTTAAATACCATGATACCACGTATTTTAAACTGTGAATACGGACGCCATCCGGGGTGAGATCTCCCATTGTCCTCTTCAGCCATACTGAACCATATCACATTGGGGGTAGAACGAAAATTGTTAGCTAAGGCAGATACGTCGCTCAAATTAGCATCGTGGATTAAAAAATCCCATGTCGTAGATAACATACGATCTAAGCTTTGTTGTACCACATTCAGTTTTCGTAGAATCGGTAATTTTTGGTTGAATGACAAGTCCTGGCGATCACCTACATCCTTCAACAGTCTCTCTATCCGTCGATGATTTGTATGTTGTAAGCTATGTATAGCATTATGAGTAGCCCATGTGTGCACTAACTCCATCTTCCATGTTTTAGCGTTAGCCCATATGACATAACGATAAATTTTAAGTCTCAGCTCTATCGGTAGTAAGGGTATCCAATCCATGTCTTTATGAATAATGACTTTTAGATGACTTGTTCTAGGCCAAAAGGTATCCTAAAAGGTCAAGGTCAGTCATGTAGATAACCATAAGGCACAGTCATATGATTCTCGACCACAATACGTTTGGTATATACCGAACGAAATGTTTTGACTTGTTTCTCACTGGTCACGGTTCTGTCCTTATGACGTTTAATCCGAGAAGCATATTCAACTACGGTCGAATAATTATGTCTGTCTTTCACACAATCCACCATCGTATTGAAATTCACTTGTTGAGTGGCATTGTAGTCTAACGTAATGCCTTTCACTTTGCATTTTTGATGGAGTTCACCGTTTTCAATGTATTCATAGCCATAGTTCTTTGGACCTAAAGCGACATATCTCACAATACGACCCTTTGGTACCTCATCTGTCCATTTTCCCAATCGACTGGAGATAATAGGAACATTATAGCCATCAGGGTCATGAATGTACATACAACTGTCTGTGTCAAAATACAGTACTCTCTTTCCTAGAGGTTCAAGCACTTTGTACAGTTCTAATCGAGCATAAGCCGTCACAAATGAAGCCACCACAGGATTGGCTGATGAATGAGGGTCTGCTTTGTCCGATTCATCAGTATAATTCATTAACATGAATTCATCATGATCAAAACACTCTGCATATTTCACAGACTTTTTAGGATCGTTCAGTATTCCGTAGAACTGGTCCAATCGATGAACATACTCTGTTTTAGGCAAGAGGTTAGTTTGAGCATTTTTACCCCAGAGACAATTCAGCATGGTTTTGGCAAAAGCTCGTTTTCCTGGATTTTTCTCCACCTGTTGCAAACGAATTCCTTCTGCTTCAAAATAATCCTGTTTAAATTTATCTTGAGCCTCTTCCGTATCCACCCCTGGAGGATATCCACTAGCCTCTTGTTTCATTTTCAAGTATTTGTCAATGTATTGCCGATAGACGTCCGTACTCCATTCATCCCAGTGCCATACATGATACACTTTTGATACTTGATAGCCTAAAGCAATAGCTTTAGCCAATTCAACATGAGTCCATGTGCCATACAAGAACCGTTCATACGGGGAATGTGTACAATAATCCATCTCCTTCTCAGCACAGGTACGGCATAGCGTAAACACCATTTTACTATTACAGTGTATGGGTAAGACAGGCATCCATAAATCTTGCGGGGGTAGAACACGGCATTTAATCAGTCCTTTGTATTTCTCAATATGCTGTTGATCAATTTGTTCTTGACTCATGATCACTGGATGGCCTATCGGATAAGCCCTGTACTTGTTCACATACGGATAGAGAGAACAAATATCCACATATTTGATTTCTTGGTCGTTGTCTACTTCATGATACAGTCGGATGGCATTCGTACGACCTCCGAACAAAGCTTCCCTGGGTTGAATCGGGCCTTGACCATGATAGAATCGTTCCACTCTTGTCTTATAGGCAGGATCCTTTTGACAACGCTGATCAAATTCACATTCCCACATGACCACAACAGGATACCCCTGTTCTTTCAAAGACTCCAGTCGCTTATACGTATCGTGATAGGCCTGTTGCATGGTTCTCAAAGTATACGGATTGATGGTACTTCGGTTAGGAAAACAGGTGGGGCACCCATGGTACCAACATCCCATGAATTCATACACGGTGTTGGTCTCTTGACAATAGCCATCCACGTAATAAGGTCCAATTTTGACTTCGCCTTTGTTATTCAAGGCATGCCGAATATGTATCTCTTCGGTGACAGCCATCATTTGTAGCCAACGTATGCCTTTCATGGAATACCGGGTTTTATTGGGATACCCGGCATCCGAAATCACGGCTAAACTATGAGGTGGCATGGAATTTTTGCGCCAGGCTTTGTTACACACTTGAGCTAACGTTGTAGCTTCAGTAAATGGATCTATTTGATCACTTTCCAATAATTGTTGACGAAATTCTCCACACCCGCGTCTTAAAATGTCCACATCCGATTGACAGTATTTCTCCATTTCCTTTTGAAAATCAAATACGTCTCCTTTTCTTTCATTGTACCAGGTTAAAAACTCTTCACGTCGCTCTGGGTTCATACTATCCGGTTTGTAAAAGTGTAGCGGCAAATAAGGTCCCACATAATTTTGATACGCCAAGGTGTTTGCATAGAATGGAAACCATCCTTTGGCTAACTCGGTCAGTCCAAATGTATTGGGAAAATAGGAGAGAGGCATACTCAGGAAACTGAGGGAGTCAATCATGCGTATTCCATGCACTCTCAATTGAATGATTTTACTACCATTCATAATCAACTGGGGTTTCGCCGTCCCCTGAGTGACCACATATCTAAGAATAAACTGAGCGTCATAGCCTTGAGCATTGTGGGCTATCACTGTCGATCCTCGATGGGTAGGGAGGAATAGCCAAGTACAGAATTGTTGTAACGTATTTTCACCACGGAATGTCATTTGTCTGGCTTCATTCACCTCTTCACAATACTCACATGGAGCTTTCACTGACTTACACATACAGTCACCACAAGCACGTTGAGCCACACAAAAATTAGGGATATGTTCTCCAGAATCAAAACGACATTCAAAATCAAAAAAGATGAATGGTACTGGTGGTTGTTTTCTATCGGGTGGTTCATATGTTGGAATGTAACAGTCGTGATCTGGGCCTACTATGGCTTTACAACACCTGCATTTCTTTGTCCCTGGGCAAGCGTGACTCCGTTTCGTTCCAATCACCTTATGCCCACATTTCTTACAATTCCATACGGATTCACAAATGGTTTTACGTTGTTTTCCCGTTTTTGTTTTATGATTGTCAAAACATGCCTGACTCTGGAATAGGCGACGACAATCCGGACATCTTATAGATTGCCCTGCTGGGCACAGGGTGTGAGCATAACACTGACAAATATGGCTACACTGGTGTCCTTCACGGTGATCATAACCGATATCACACCATTCACAATAATAACCCCGTCCGAGAAATCCGGTAATGGATACGATACAGTCATAATGATTATCATGGTGAAAGATATGAATCACACGACTTTTTTCAGTCAGAGCAGGTGGTTTGAATAACAATTCACTTCCATAATGTTGTGGATGAATTTTAATCACATAGCTGGGATAGAGATAGTCCTGTAGTTTTTGGTATTCTTCTATACCACACGACTGATCCGATGAAATACCCACTTGCTTTAATAATGCTTCAGCTTCGTATTTTTGAAGCTTTTTCTTAGACTGGCGTATTAGATTCCATCGTTTTTTCCATTGCGGGGTTTGATTTTCATCCACTTTGCACTGTCCCACTACAATCGATCTAGCTAAACACATAGAGTCCTTACTATTGTCAATACACACAACACTTGTCTTTGACTTTCGCATACTGAATAAGTTTGGTGCTTTAAACGTTTTCTTTCCGGATCCCTGTGGCATAGCAATATGCGTAATTTCCATCTGTGCCGCCCCATCATGAATTTTAAATTGACGGTTACTTTGTGCCACACGTTCAATTTCATCCAACACCGTATCTCCACTAATAAGAGATGCCCTATTAAACGGAACATGTATTCCAAAGTCCAAATCAGGATGTAGAATAGATACTCGAACTCGATCATTCGATCTCACTTCACATCTCTTGTAGAGCTGATCCATCATATCATTAAACAACCTGTTTGTAAATTCAAACGATTGATTATACGGCTGAAATGTCACATCATATACTCTAGATTGAGTCTTAAATTTCCTTGACTTTCTTTCCATGCGTGACTGTATGTCATAATAGTCGCGCACAGGCTCAAACTTGCTTCGTTTAGTTGGAGGTTCATCCTCACCACTAGTACTGTCGGTATCTGACATGATTATGATCTTAAAACTTCTCCGCCGTTTTTTTATACTTGTATCAAGTTCAAGGTCATAACGCGTGACACTCTATAAAAGACGTACGCTCCGTCCGTTTTTTATCATTTCAACATGAGCGATCCTAAAATGAACCAAGTTGAAGAGAACCGAGATCAAACTTTGATGTATTCATTAAAGAAAAAAATTAAAGAGCTTAACAACTTAGCGGATCAGCTCTGTGGACAGAAAAATGTAACATGGGATCATATCAAGTGTTATCGTTGTGGAAAGAAAGGACATTATTCTACCAGCTGTACGGAACCCTTCAACAATGAATGTTTTTATTGTCATGAACAAGGACATTTCATCGCAGACTGTCCTAAGAAACAAGGTGAACAGGTCGATCTACAGGACGCAGAACAGAGTAAGAAAAAACGTAAATACAAAAAGAATCCAACAAAAACTGTGAGTGACTTTGTGTAATCCGGACAATGTGTTGGACAATTTGTTGGACAATGTGTTGGACAATTGTGTATAGACTTAAATTGGAGACTAAGTGAGTTGTATTGTGTTGTACTTTGTTGTACTTTGTTACTCAGAATGTTTTCAAAAATAAAATGATAGACAATGTAATATGCTTTTGTCTTTGCTTGAGAAACAAAACGAATCTAACACATATGGTGGCCCTAATAAGGGCCGTTGGGTAATTCATTGCATTTCTGCAAGAAATAGGTATCGCCAATAGTTGGCTCTCAAATCCTCATCATAATACATGGCAAGGTCAGGGTATAAATTACCCATCTTGATATCCATCTTGACAACACAAGTATCTTGAAATTCAGACAAGTCTGGGTACAAATTACCCATCTTGACCACCCAAACATCTTCTTGTAACTCATCAGGTTCATCAGAAGAACTTTTCAAGCAGTTGCCCATGTTGAATCATGAAACATAAATGAGCTATGGAACACGAAAAAAACACTGACCTAGAACAGACCAATGAAATGCCAGTAAAATAGACCAATGAAATACCGTTAAAATGGACCAATGAAATACTGTTAAAATGGACCAATCAGAGTCCTTGTATCATAGTCAGTGAGTGACCTTACCTTGATCTAATTTCATTCTGTATCAAGATGTCACAGCGTACAGTCAATATTATCAAAAGAAAATATGCTGCCTTAGGGCGGTATATAGAACAGCTGGAGATGCAGTTAGAAGAGCTGCGGTTGGAGGTCAAGACCCTGAGAGAGGGAAAGCAGTTTGCAGAGGAGGTCGTGGTCAGCTCTGGGGAAGAGGACTGGGGGGATACCCCTCAAGAATCAACCCCAGAGAACTGGGAAGATGAGTTAATAGAGGTTCCTTCGAACCTCTACCAACCTACACCGGACCCCAAGGATGTCCAGAAATGGGGCAAGTGGTGTCCCGCTTGTATGGGGAGATGCGGTCAACGCCATTAATCCCCATACAAGCACCAACGGTCCTTTTCAGGACCACCAACGGCCCTTTTCAGGGCCCCCATACAATTCAGAAAGAATCACTCTCATATTGTCAATATTATCATACTTTACTATTTACTACTATATTTACATTCATATTTGATGACGTCAAATCATGACGTCATTTATAAACTTAATATGCTGGTGCGTAGATGGTGTGGGGTAAGTGTACGTTTTATAGAGTTTTCTATAAACATTATAACATTTTTTCCTACAAAGTGCTGTAATTATATTATATTAGGTATACAGTCTGCAAATTGCTGTGATTGTATGATGTGTACAAAGTATTTCCCACAAATGTATGCAAAGTGCTGTGATGTACAAAGTATTTCCCACAAAGTGCTGTGATAGTATATATTAAGTGTACAGTATTCAAATTGCTGTGATAGTATATATTAAGTGTACAGTCTGTAAATTGCTGTGATAGTATAACGTGTACAAAGCATTTCCTACAAATATAAGTGCTGTGATAGTATGATGTATTTTCTACAAAGTGCTGTGATTGTATGATGTGTACAAAGTATTCCCACAAATGTATGCAAATTGCTGTGATTTTATGATGTATTTTTCTACAAAGTATAACAGTGATACAATATAACACTGATACAATATAACCTTGAATTTGACACAACCTTGAAGTGCCACACTGCTACAAAAAAAAACTTGAAGTGTTACACTTATTAAAAAAAAACAAAAAAAAACTTGAAGTGTCACACAAAGACAAAAAAAAACTTCTCACAATTGACCTTGACCTAATAGAACACTGGCGCGTGCAGGCAAAAAGTATAAATACCCCCGGCGCAGACACTATTTTTTCATTATCTAGCATGGAGTCCTTCAACATGCCATACGATGTATTGAGAGAAGCACTAGAATCATCTGAGTTGATAGACCCGAATGCGGGTATGCATTACAACCAGCCGAAGTACAACCAGCCAAAGTACGGTCAACTACAGTATAGGCAGCCACAGTACAGCCAATACAGTCAACCACTGTACAGCCAATACAGTCAACAGTCCATGGTAGATGTACAACCCCCCATGGTAGATGTACAGCCGATACAACCCATGGTAGATGTACAACCCACTATGACGAATACACAGCCTATGGTAGATGTACAACCCACTATGACGAATACACAGCCTATGGTAGATGTACAACCCACTATGACGAATACACAACCCCCTATGGCGAAAACACAGTCTAATACAACGGGTGATGCAAAGCCTACAGCGGGATTGTCTGTTCTACAAGGTATCAGGGAAGAAATGGTACAGATGAATCAAGTCATGCAAGAGATGGTCAGACTCATGAAAAATCAAGAAGTACGGTTTAAGCCACAAGAAATGATTGTACCTGTACAGTTTATGTATGATTCAAAGAAACGAAAACATGAGCATGAGAAAAAGAAACCGGAGCATGACAAAAAGAAACCGGAGATGACAGAAACGAAGAAACGAAAACATGATCTTGAGAAACAACCTCGGGGCAAGTATGGTAAAGAAATAAAGAAATGAAGATCCGACTAACAGCTATGAAGAAACCAACGGTCCTTTTCAGGACCACCAACGGCCCTTTTCAGGGCCACCATGTCTTTTCGAAAGAAAATTCTCTCATTGTCTAAGTCTATACACACACAGAACATTCCTAAAATTATTTTTTGATTTCCAATTTGTCACAATTTGTCCTAATTTGTCACAATTTGTCCCCATTTGTCACAATTTTGTAAAACTTCTGGTACCGACCTTAATCTATTTACTCTATATTCTATATGGTACCAGGAGGTATGGGTACCAGAAGGCATTGGTACCAGAAGGCATTGGTACCAGGGTATCGCCGGTTACTACTCTTATACCTTATAGAACAGAGATAAGTGTACCATTCAGACACGTACCCTAAATTGATGATAACATTTGTTTTATTATTTTGTTACAGAGACAAACAGATTCAGATACAAATATCTTCTTGTAGAAATAGGTACTAAAGTACTGAGGAAAGTTTTCGATAGACGAGTTGACAAGGACTTTGGGCAATATTTGGACACTAACAGAAGAGCAAATGAAAAATATACCAGTTTGGTGGAACGTGGTGTAATACTAAAGTCGCATCTTCATATACTGCCACCAATCAATAAAAAACCAACTTCGACCGACTTCGATATGAAACTCCTTTTACTATTGTTAAGAGAAGTGTGTAGTGATCCAGTAGATCCGGTTTTGGCGCATCCATTGCCCAGAGGCAGATCGGTTGAGGCAATGATTACTGAATTGGAAGAATGCATAGACGCCGAAAGCATGTTTTCGGTATGATTAATTTATTACTTTCACGCAGTAGGCTTTTATAATCATTATAAATCCTGTTTGGTACGACTTCAGCACAGAAGGCTATCTTTATTAATGTTATTCATTCATTCGAATAGTAAAACCAAATTACAACACTGTGAAAGCCAACTGTATAGTTTGACTTTAAAGTAATGTCCAGCCCTTTAATATTTATTTAACGTATTGTATTATGTTATCATTTACTTGTCTGTCTTCATTAAGTGAACAACAAAGGACATTTTCCGCAACAGTATTTTACATCTGTTGACTTCAGTGTTTTGTTAGTGCATTGTTGCTTCTATGGGCAAGAACAAAATGTTTCCTTTGAACTTATTTGTCTATATGTTCACTTAAGGTGGATCGCGGGTTTCCTCAAGAAAAATGGTCATTTTCTTAGACGTCAACGTACAATAAATAAATTTTGCATGAACAACCTTTAATGTATTGGCTAACGCAGACATGATATATTCAAATGATATTTCCATGGAAACCGCTCAAAAGCGCCATCTAGCGGAGTCATATGTTTTTTGTTGATTTTCGCGTTATATCCTGTACTGCTCCGATAATTTTGTATATTAAGTTATGCAATTCACATAACTGCAATGCTGGATCATTTACAAATCCGAAAAAGTCAGTAATGTTACATTTTGCTGTCATTAAATATTAAAAGACGTCGAGCGAACTCTGTATGGGTGACAATCTACAATGCTAAAAAATGAGACATTTTTCTCTCAGACGCGTCAACAGTGAAAAAACGGCCCGATGAATTTTTTTAAAAACTCAGTTCTTTATTTCTTTATTGTACACTGACGTCTAAAAAATGACCATTTTTCTGGAGGAAACCCGCGATCCACCTTAAAGTAAAAATGCAGTTAACCTAGTATGGTGATATTCGAGATATGAAAAATAACGCAAATTTATCAGGCGCGTACCCAGGCTAAATTGAAGTGTATTCATGAACATGTATACGTATATGTACTTGCGTATAGGCAGGCACGCGCATGTTTATGGAATGGCCACTGTTAAAACTCCATGCATGTCATGTAACTAAGTTTCAAATATGTTTGTATAATTCTTTTATGATGTTCACGTCTTGTTTTCAGGGCATTTACGGTGGGTATACCTTTGGTGAAAAAAACTTCCACGATAAATGGACCGAATTGACTAATGTAAATATAAGATTTAATAACAGTGCCAATAAGTTATAATTTCTAAATATTTGTTTTATTGCATGAATTTATGGGTCTACAGAGATTCATTAATTAGCGAACGTGAGTAGGTTCTATATAATTTTACTGCACTCATTGCTTACATATTTTTATTCAATGTTAAACTCATGACTGTATGTAAATTATATGTATGTATCGAGTAACTATTCTCGCTATGTGTCTTGTATTACTTCAGAAACCCCTAATCGATTAATTTACTATTTTAATAAACACTTTACAGCAATCTTTCTGACATGTATGATTAATTTTCAAATTTGATTGAATTGGCTGCCAGACCGTTGCACGCACTTTCCATTTCATTCTTGTTATGGCACCTTCTGCAGCTCTTAGCTTAAAATAAATTTACACGAAATTGAATACTCTTAATTCAAAAATACGTATCAGTATCCATTGCAACACAGGGACTAGAAGTGTTTCCAATTTAGCTTTACAAGTACAAACAATCTTCTCTGTGACCCTAAATGGTTAAAATTGGCGTTATGACGCTTTTGTGAAATATATAATGTATGTTTGAAACCAATAAAATCCATGCTTTAAAACATATAATTGTAAGAACCTGTTAGAACATTTTTTGAAATTATTATTTTTTTCATTAACATTTTACTACATTCTTTCTGACATGTATGATTAAGTTTCATATTTGATTGAATTTGCTACCAGAAAGCTGTTCGCACTTTTGTTTTCATACATGTTTTACTCCTTCTGCAATTTACACGAATTCTAAATTATGTATCAGTATCCACAGTAACAAAGGGACTAGAAAAGTGTTTCAAGTTTAGCTTTGTAAATACGAAATACATTCTCTGTGAGCCTAATTGGTTGACATGGTCGTTATGACACTATTGTGAAATACATAATGTTTGAAACCAATAAAATCCATGATTTAAAGCATGTAATTGTTGAACGTGTTCATCAAATCGTGGATCTATTTTCGAACTTAATTTTACGTTTGCAGATTCTATATGCACTCAATACGTGTTGTGGTAAAGATGCTGTGGACGATCTTCCTTTATTAATAGACAAAGCCAGAGAAATAGATATTGATGAAGTATTAGATGATCGATTCACTAAGAGGATTCAAGAGTGGCGAATATATAGATTTCATGGGCTATCTCATAGTATTTCAGGTACATGTGCATGATATTTCAACATTGAGGAATTATTTTTTATTCAACACCTATATATGGTTATTCATTTTAATCTGATACCAATTACATGAGACTCAAATTAGTAATAGTATTAGTATTATTATGTATGAATATCTCTTTACTGACCTGATGTATGCGTAGTTGTTTTGTAATGCAATGTGGTTTTTGCCGAGTATCATACTTTTTGCACAGAATGCCTTTTAGTTGATGCACTCTTGATCTTCCTACCGTTGTCTGTAGCCCATTGTTTTAGCTCAAAATGTAGAACATTAATTTTAGTTTACTGATCTCGTGTTAGCGAGTTCGAACACATTTCTCCGTGACGATTGCTTGGAGACAGTGTCGTCTGTGACCATTTGATGTACTTAGTTACAATTTTCCTGGTCTAATTAATCTTTTTTATTAAGTAACATTTGATGACTAAAACATTAATGCAATATCAGACACCTAATTAGATCCAATATTGATGAAGTAAATATAAAGATTCAAGAGAAACACATGAATAAATGTAGCTGAACCACTAGTCTGACTTACATATGATTCTCCAAAATCTAATACTGTGGAAATTGGTTTGGGATAATCAGAAATTAAGAGATTTTATGATATTGCACATTTTGGCATTTTAATGAATGTGTGTGTCTTGCCGTTATAGCAATACAAATACGTTTACATTTTGCTTTAATAAAACACACACATAAGCATGCAAAGTATTTCAAAATCCTTTGTACAAGGTAGAGTAAATATGGTCACATATAGGGCTGTAATTCACGTATTCTTGTTCACGCATAGTGGTAATTGTTATGAATTCGAAAACACGACACTGTCTAGTTTTTCATATTTTCGTATGTATACACTTTCTGTATACAGTGTAAGACGAAATGCGTTTGTTGCAGTGCCAACAACGCATTCTGAATGAAATGTTTTATCTAGTATACTATACCAGGGTTGGTGAGTATTCGTACTTGATATTCTAGTTACTCCTAGATTACCCTAGTATTCGGATACCGACTTAAAGTGTTGTTTTGATAATAATGATAATCTATTGTAATAAGTTGTAGGATTCTATGAAGTACGAGAGAGTAGTGTTAACTCTCATATTCTCCTTCATCCTCGCTAACAAAAAAAATTCAGAGTCGTTGGAAGGATAATACTCTACATCTTACTCCACTTCCTTTTGTTATTTAGATATGAACACTGGTCAAAATCTAAATAAATTAACATGAGGAATGGATTCTTAGGATTACTAAAAATATGCAAAATGAACTTTTAAGAAAGAAAAGTGCTAACATTCGACTAATTACGTATAATGATCTTTGGAAAGCGTTTGACTCGGTATATATCTGTTATTATGATTTCGAATTAATAACATGTTGAAAAAATATACATATGAAATGAATATATGTGAATCACATATGGCCCATGCATCCCACCATACTTTAGGCACCAAAAGGAGGTCTTGTGACTCTCTTTTTTCCTTAGTTATTGTTCATTCCATTAAGTAGAGATATTGAACTGTACTGTGTGAAAAAATTACGAATGTACTTTTGGTAAACTTTTCTTCATATGTTTACCCATGTCCTTTTTCATAATATACTTGCTTCTCTTCTTAAGTATGAACAATAAAACCAAACTTGTCGGACAACACCAATCATTCTTCTATCATACAGCATTTTCTTGGTTTTAGAGCTATTCAATACCCATACGATACATTTAAATTATTGGACGATTCTAGTTGTCATGTGCCAGAATTCCAGAAAATATCAAGTTGATTGCTCATGTTCCCTCTAACTTACACCAACGCATGAATAATTCGAAGTATATAGTTATATATCAGGTTTTGGCGTGACTAACGTCATATTGGGAAGCTAAAACAAGATAGTCATGATGTCCATTTACTTGCTCACCTGAGTAAAATTTAATACTGCACCTTTCTCCTTAATATTGCAACTTCTTTTATCATCAAAATTTAATTAAGAGAGCCTATCATTGACCAGGATATCATCAAGACAGACATACTGAGCAAGTTCCATTAATACTTTATCAAACTGTCATAAAAAATGTTGTCCGCACTGTGTTAACAACGTTTTCCTGTGTCCTAGTTTGCAGACTCCAGATGACCCATGTTTAAACTTAACCAATATATTTTTACGACAACATTTTGACTTATTGACATATTTTTAACCCGAATTGTCTTTTAGTATATCTTTAACTAACATTGATCCTAAAATAATTTCAAGACATAACATAGGTACTGGTAATACAGAACCTAGACATTAAACCGGACAAAGTTTAGTTTGTGGTCAGATTTATGGGTCATCGGGAATGTTTTATACCTGATTTTGTTAAATATTTCATGTCCCCAGTCCTATAAACAACAATTTAAATAAATAAAAATAACAATTCCTTACGTGCTTAATCTGTTTCTTAACGATTTTTCAATATTTTTTTCACATAATATATAAAACAGTAGTCTTATTCTTCACTGTTAACAATTTAATATGCCTCGCATTTTATAAGTTTATTGAATATCGGACGATTTATCGTGTCTCCAACATCAATGTCCTTGCAGTTACAGTGAACGTATATAGCAGAGTATTACTTGATACCTACAGTTCAAAGGGAGATGATTATCTCCTTTGGGAAGATTCATTTATCTAATATGGCAACTACCAGGTTTGTTGTCCGTACAAAGCTAAAAGAGTTAAAAAGTATTGCAGTACTATAGGTAAGCAACCTGAATAGTATTTTCAAAATGTGTCCTTTGCAGTAATGTATGCCACACCAATACTATTGATTTCATTCGTGATGAGCTACTATCTACTAATGTAACTATATGCCAGTGTATTATATATTCATCTTAACATAGGTTTCAAGTAAGCAGGTAAGATATTTTTAGAAATAAAATGAGCGTATTTCCTTGCTGTTAAATGTTATTAATGTTTAATGCTTTAGTGGTTGGTTGGTTGGTCTGTCTGCATATAATATCACAAGTTTGTGACACTACTGTGTTTTTAACAACAAAGTGTCGGTTCATTATCGTCTCATGAAATCAACGAATTTGAGGCACCCCATTTAATTTTGATAGCCAATCAAAATCGCTTATGTTTACGGTTCAATAATTGAAACCACGCCCAGGTTTGATATTTGACGAAAAGCGTTTGTTGCATTGTCAACCACGCTTTACGAATGCATTTTTTTATCTAATTAACATTATTCAACTGCGATTCTAGTTATTCCCACGATACTCCTACTATTCGTATATTGACTGCAGTCGTGGTAATATATATGAGGCGTATTTTTTACCCTACCTACCAACCATTACTTCAATCAGCAGACATTTCATCTTGTTGTCTTGATTATTTAAGCTCATCGTAACGGTTGGTCACACAATGACAATTCTCAGGGAGCCTTTATTTAAACTAGCGTTATGTCATAATAGGTAGGAATGTATTCACTTGTTGCCCGTAAGATCCAACTTTAAGATAAACAACTAAAACTACAAACCTTAATGTACACTAGAACAAAAACTAGAACACAATAGATAGTTCGACGTTACCGAATTTTTGTATTTGTAAATGAGTTTGACATAGAGAGAGTCTACTATAATTCAAACTCAGAATGAACATTCTGTCATTTTTGGACTTGATTTTCATCAAAATCAAGTCCATTGTAATCAGTGAACAAACTTTCGTCGCTGGACTCCATAACAGCTTGGTTAAAAGAATGCCGCATAAAGGAAATAGTACGCAACTAAATGGTGTGATTATATAGAAGTAACTGGAATCTTTCCCAAATTAAGTGTGTTGGGACTAAATGTGTTTGAAATCATTTTATTATAACTACATGGAAAGAGTCATGTATCTAAATAAGTGCTTGTCAGTAGATACATGAGATATTCAAATGCGTAGAATTTAAACCGCGTATCCACTGTCCAATGAAATATCTTGCCGTAAAAGTAGTTCTACTTTCGGTTTTCTTTCGATAGTTCAGAAACATCTCTACGGACGTATTCATGCATTTGCAACAATCTGCCATCGATGTATGTGTTTTGTGCCTTTTTAACATTTCTTGAATTTACTAAGCGAATTCTCATCTAATCGTATTTCCGTGATATTCACACAAAAAACTAGTCTTACTTTGTTCGATTTATTGAATGAGTTCATGTCAGGTAAACATCGAAGGTTGAATGTTTAAACTGCGGCTTACGAATAATAATTCGAGTCGCTAAATACGAACGTAAATTACTGGATACGTGCTTTTAGAAATTACAGTTTAAGAATTCCTTTTACGCAAGATTATTTAGAATTACATAATCACGGCTGAATTTCATGCGACATCGGGTTAACTCTATGTCATATAGGTCTTACTCTACTGTGTCAGGACCTTTTCAATTTGAATGACCCTGATTGTGTTCAATGCGACGATGTTCTGTTGTGTTAAAACCAGAAGAAATAATGTTGGTATTTACTTTTACTGAAGTTTGTTTATAACAAAGAGTTTTTAGTGCAATTAAATTGTCTTCAATTAATGTGCTAAACATTAAACTTTCCAAAATCTTTTTTTCATGTTAAATTTTACTCGGCAAAGGGACTAGTAAAGCACTAGCGTATGTCATTTACCTACATGCATATGACCTGCATTACCATATGAATGAAAAATCGGTCCGTACGTGTAAATGTTAAAAATATGTATATGGGCACGAACGATGTGGGTACACTTTTCTCGTATGGTAAAAATCAAGTCCGACAGTACTTTCAGTACTTTGATTTAAAATATAGCCCTGTCGTACATTATGTTGCAGATGACCGCAGAAAACTGCTGAATGCGACAACAGAAGGTGTTATATGTAAATTAGCAATGAAACTCATGAATCATGAAGTAGGTTACATATAGGATGCGTATGAAATAGTAATAAACATACTAAAAATAACGTACTGTGTGGCTAATCTGTCGTGTATTCAAGACATCATGTAGATAAGATTGACATTGCTAGAAAAAACGGAACTGGTTACAAAAAGCTACCTGTATTAACTCTTACAATGAAAGTGTTACATTCCTCTACCTCGCTTACGAAATCAATTAATAATCGTTGATCGGATATCGCACACCTTTCCATTTACTAAGGGCAACATATCCAAAGGTCGGATAAAAGGTAATTAAGAAGAACATTTTTAACAATAAAGTAAATCAATTAAAACACTCTTCGGCTTGAACTTGCTTTTTTGAAAACAATTTCTCCTTAAAACCTTCAAAAAGTATCTAAAAACAAATTCTAAAATGCGTACGAACAATGGAACCACATACAATAACACAATCCGAAACTAATTTAAAGCGAGTAATGGTCATGAATCAAGATTTTTATGATATGACATATTTGATTATCTTGATAGGATAATGCAATATAAAATACAAATCGTGTTTGATAAACTTATTGTACCTTTTTATGATCAAGAATATAAGAATGCATGTAAAATAATAGCAATAATAGATCCAAATTGATTGAATACGGTCACGAGATTATTGAAGGTTACACACCTGCATTTTTTAACGAATTGTTTTAAATGAGTATTTTTTCATCCGCCTGGAGCGAAGGATATATTTTAATTTAAAAAAAAGTGATCATAACTTACCTGAAAATTATCGTGACATTATTATGATACATGGTTGTCTCGGGAAAATGCTGAACATTATCAAATCACTTTACTCGAATGTTAAGTTGAGAGTTAAATTTAACAATGAACTTAGTAGTTGTTTAGATAGTTATTTAGTAGGGTGACCAGGCGATTGTTGAAGTCCGTTTATGGCTCACCTGTCACAAAGTGACAAGGTGAACTATTGAGGTCGCCTGATGTTCGGCGTCCGTTTGTCAACTATGTGTTAGTCTTGCTTCGTCAACACTGTGATACTCCTCCTGATCCGCTTGGACGATTCTTAATAAACTTCACAGAGATTATCCTTGCATGATGTTTAGTCACAAATAGAAAACATTTCAGCGACATCTTCTCAAGAAACCCTGGGTAGATTTTGTTCAAACCTTACAGGAATGATCCTTGCATGTACGTCTACAAAGTAGCTAAAATGATTTCGGTCTGCTGAACAAGATGGCCAACAGAGCTGAAAATAGGAAAACATTTTAACTATATCTGCTCCTTGACAACTATGTGGATTTTGATAAAACTATATAGGAAAACTCTTGGGTCGTTCTCTATCATAAGAGCTAACACGGTTCTGGTCTGCTGAACAAGGCGTGGCCACCAGAGTCTTACTTTACCTAGAAAGTGTCTTATTCGTGAAAATGACTTTTACTTGCAACAGAAACATTCCGAAATTTTCTTTTTAATCTGTAAGTACGTATAGAAATATAGAACAGTATTTTTTCAATGGTATTTCGAACAATAAGAACCATCTGATTACAACATTTTTCGAGATGTGGCTAAAGAAAGGCATTAGGTAGATATTGTTTTAGAGCAAATGAAATAAATTCTTACATTTTACTATCATTTAATCAATCTTTCTGTATTACAAAATCCAAAAAGCTAATAGGCCTTTAAATGCTTTGACCTTTAGTGCATTGTTTCTCCGTGAGCGGTATAGGACCATCATGGCCCCTTGTTATTCTTTGTGAATGTATTACACACATTGTTTAAACGTACGTCATGCAAAAATAAATGGTAACAAGTAAAAAATTAACTAATTCATGGCACGGTTGTACAATTACTAACTGATCAATGATTGTTTAAACTTTGCATAATCGAAGCATATGATAACAAAAACATTTTAAGCGAAACAAATTGGGGGTCACTGATTTCGTTTTTGAGTTATCTGCCCTTGAATTTGATTTTTGTTTATTTTATGTCATTTCAAAGGCAGATTACTCATACATAAATCTCAACTGCCATGTTTTACTTTTGGATAATGTTTTTCATTTTATTCTTGGTCTAAAAACAAAATTTCATGCAATTCCAATAAACATTTATATTGTCTTTTCTCAGTTGAAAATTAAGAGACTGAAAAATCTTTAAAATTAGGCCATTTTAAAGAAAATTGGCATTCCTTTAGGTAAAGAAAGAAAAAAAAGAAAAAACACTTCTTAATAATTCATTAAATATTTCGCGATGACATGAAAAGAAGTCGGCTACATAAAAATGAAAATAGATAAGGCCTTGCTTTCCATTATGGTAAATTATCTGCCCTTGAAATGACCTAAAATAAGCAAAAAATCCAAATTCAAGGGCAGATAACTAAAAAACGAGATTAGTGAGCCCCAATTTTGTTTTTGGCTTATAATGTTTCTGTTATCATATGCTACGATCATGCAAAGTTTTAAAAATTCATTGATCAGTTTTATTTTTTTCCTATATGTCTATGTGAAAAATGTAGCGAACTACCGAAAACGTCTTTAAGCATTTAATTTGCATTTATTCTCATGTTTACTTAAAAATTGAAATATAGGACTTTTTGTTCCAGTTTTATTTTAATACATCGATGGTTTATATTCACGAATAACATTTCCGTAATTACAATCTTTGTTGATATCATATATATTTGTTTCAAACAGCAAAGCAAATCAAGTGAAGCAATTGAAAAAAGATTTCGCGGCAGTATCTTCCACAGATGCTTGGGTTTATGGATAGCGACCCTCCCCCTCACGCCCCACCCTTAGTGGCCGCTCAGTTCAACTCAACTACGTCGAATACATCCTACACATGCATACCAATGCTAATCATTCAAATCTGTTTGTTTTTATATCTGACCCGTAGTACATGGGTATAGTAAGCGTGTCACGATGTTCCGTATACCAAGCATCTGTGTCTTAAACTTACTCATTTAGTTCCAGATCAACAAGTAGGAAAGAAAATATTGACATTTAAATACCGATGACTGCTTAATAGAGATGATCAATAGAGGTTTTAATTTTTACTGAACCTTTTTAAATGGACCTACATGAATATTATATTGACAGATAACACCATGAGATGTATTGGCCCTAAGCGATCATGCATCGTATAACGTATTTGGTTGCGTAAACATCCACAAACATCCGTTTACGATATTAATCCTTGCTGGGTTGAAACTCATTTATAGTGCCTCAACACAGATAAAATTTAGAGCACATACATGTGTGACACTACAAATTAAACACAGAAAAAGAGCGTCGTAGCGCAGTGGTAGCGCATTCACCTCTGGATTGGTTCGATCCTCGCTAGCGCCAAAAAAATGTCACGGCGTAATGTTGTTAGACAAAACACTTTAAATTCCACATTGCCTCTGTCTGTCTTCGAGGTTGATTCCATCTGTGGTGAATCTCGAGAGCGATAACAATAAGTCGTAACAAATTTCTTCGCAATCGAAAATAAATAAATTAGTAAAAAAGAGCGTTTATAATCTGACTTCGAGCAGTGAGCTGTGAATGTACTTTTAACATTATTGAAAACAATGGTAAAACCCAAGGAAATGTGTTAGTGAAAATTTAGTGTTTTACATGTAATTTTAAAAGGAAGTTGATACTAGTTATGAATGTTTCTAAAAATTTCAGCTGCTTGCCATTTATTTGTGTGTGAAAAATTTGATTAAAATTTATTCAAAACAAGAAATGTAAAATTATTTACCATCGTGTAAATATATTTTTCATATTTCAGGTTTAGACTCCATGTCTACAAGCACCGTCGACAGAGACAATCTTACTTCTTTTGTTCCATTTACTGAGGGAAAGATGTCCAAAGGTCGTAAAAAAGGTAATTAAGAAGAACATTTTTAACAATAAAGTACATTTGTAAATCAATCAAAAACTCTCTTCGACTTGAACTTGCTTTTTTAAAAACAATTTCTCATTAAAACAATAAAAAGTATCTCATTATCCTACATGTATATTATATTGACAGATGTAGGTGTAATGCGCCAAGTGTAAGCTGCAACATTTGTGCTCTCTTATTTTTGGATTAAAATCAACAGAATTACTGCTGTGATTGCTGTGGAATTTGCTGTGAATGTTTATGGAAGTATTCTTTTTGTATACATGTACTTTTTGTGTTGAAATTGTTTGTAGATTTTGTGAAATTTTGGGTTTTGTGTAAATAATTTACTTTTTAGTACAATTTTTATCTGAAATAGGCAAAAATGGTCCATTGTATACCAGGGATTATACAATACAATAGGGGTTATCTGTATGGGATTGGGAAATTATCACCTATAAAACCTGATCCCCATACATTGACAATATTAAAACAGTTAGAAATACTGAAGTTTAGGGGTACAAGAGGGGGTCAGTATAAACGCACATGGGACCTGAATGATGGTGTAAATTTGCAAAACATTCAAACACTTCCCCATAAAAAATATCTACTATAGTGCCAAATTTATCTTCTAGAACCAATCCTAAAAATGAAAATAATTCCCAACCTCATGATCTAAAGAGGATCAAATGTGAATCGTTACTGTTTGTAATCATCTAATGACTATGATATTGTTGCTGTAACTGAAACATGGCTTGGGGGACCCTCCGACAAATCTTGCATTGCTGAACTTGTTCCCAATGGTTACAAAATCAAGCATGCTCCTCGCTATGGACGTGGAGGGGAAGTTGCAGATGTATATAAAACTGCTCTAGATATTCAGCTTCTAAATTCCACCAATGATAAAGTTTTCACCACCTTTGAACACATGAAATGCATTGTAGCCATCAGGAACTACTCTCTGCGTCTGGCTGTTGTGTGTAGACCACCACCAACCACTAAAAACGGTCTAAAAACTAGTTCTTTCCTGGAAAATGAGTGGCCATCGTTTCTGGCCAAACTTGTAACATCAGAAAGTAGCATCATAGTTGTTGGGGATCTGAACATCCGCATTGACAATCTTTTGAACTCAGACTCTGTAAAGTTTACTAGAATACTTGAATCTTGCGGCATGCGGCAGCACGTTACTGGGGCAACTCACGTGGCTGGCCACACACTAGATGTGGTAATTACAAGAGACACCGACACATCTGTCTCACATGTATAAATATCTGATCCTGGCCTACCTGACAACAGTGGAAAGACGTCACGTGATCATTTTGCAGTAGTGTTAAATGCATGTGCTGCTAAACCTGCACCTATCAGAACTGTGAATTTAAGAAAGTTAAAATCGATTGACATCAATAAATTCAAAAAAGACATTGAATCCTCAGATATTTTGAACAGTGGACTGCACACATCAGACGTGGATGAACTTGTTAAGGTGTATACCCATGGACTTTCATTACTTATTGACAAGCATGCTCCCCTCAAATCCAAAACCATAGTTTTAAGACCCTCCTGTCCTTGGTACACTGAAGATCTACATGACGCCAAACATCTGAGACGAAAATTGGAGCGAAAATGGCGAATGACTAAATTGAGAATAGATAATGAAATATATAGGAATCAATGTTCGGCAGTCAACAAATTGTTAAAACAATCCAAAGTAAGCTATTACACGGAGAAGGTAGAGTCCTGTGGTCGTGATCAGAAAGGGTTATTCAAGATAACTAAACATCTGATGGGTGAAGAAAAGGAAGTTCTGCTACCATCTGGTAAATCTGCTAAGATGCTTGCACAGGATTTCAGTGACTTCTTCATCAACAAAATTGAAGGAATACGTACTGAAATAGCCTCCAGCACTCAGTCTAACTAACATGACGACTGTGCTGAATTTGAAACACCCTTCAGAGAACAGCAACTATCAGAATTTTCTCCAACATCTGAGGATGAAATCCGGAATCTAATAAATAGATCACCAAGTAAATCATGTGAACTTGATCCAATACCAACATGGCTGTTAAAGGATTGCTTAAATGAACTATTACCAATGTTAACAAGAATATTCAATGCATCACTCAAAAGTGCTTATGTACCCACTGCTTTTAAAAGCTCCAGAATAAGACCACTAATAAAGAAGCCAGGCCTTGATCAAAATGTACTGAAAAATCACAGACCTGTGTCAAACTTACTTTTCATTTCCAAAGTTCTTGAGAAGGTAGTCGATGCTCAACTAGAAGAGCATTTAACACTGCATAATCTCTACGAAGAACCTCAGTCCGCATACAGAAAATTCCACTCTACTGAAACTGCTCTACTTCGTGTGCAAAATGACATCCTTTGTTCTCTAGATCAGAATAAAGCTACGGTCCTGGTTATGCTTGATTTATCAGCAGCATTTGACACCATTGATCACACCACTCTCCTACGCAGACTTGAAAATCATTTCGGTATAACGGGCAAGCCATTAGAGTGGATGAAATCCTATCTGTGTGACCGCTACCAGACTGTATGTATAGATGGTGAACTTTCAAAACCAGTACTGATAAACTATAGTGTACCACAGGGTTCTGTGCTTGGTCTGAAGAACTACATCATGTACACAAAACATGTGGGTGCAATCTGCATAAAGCACCAACTGCAACATCATTTCTACGCTGATGACTCACAATTGTATATGGCATTCAAACCAAAAGATTGCGTCTCGCGTGATGAAACACTACAACGAATTGAAGCTTGTCTGAAGGATATCTTACACTGGATGAAAGCAAATTTGCTGAAATTGAATGCTAAAAAAACAGAGGTAATCCTGTTTGTACCGAAACGGAATGCCAGTACAGCCGAGAATCTATCTGTGAAAGTTGGCGACGCTGTGATCAGATCACCATCGATGGTGAGAAACCTCGGTGCCATGCTGGATTCACATTTGGACATGGATAAACATGTTAACTCTGTTTCAAGGTCGTGTTTCATGCAGATCAGACAAATAGGTCAAATCAGACAATATTTGACTGTTGATGCAACAAAATCCCTTATCAATTCGTTAGTAACATCAAGACTGGATTACTGCAATTCGTTACTGTGCGGTTCCCCAAATATCATTCTGAACAAACTACAAAATATTCAAAATACAGCCGCCCACCTCATCACACGGACACCACGTTACAATCACACCACCCCTGTGCTGAAGGATCTTCACTGGCTACCGGTACAATACAGAGTGGAGTACAAGGTGTTGACTCATGTTTTCAAAGCACTAAATGGAAAGTCCCCTGGCTACATCAGAAGGATGTTGGAAGTATATACTCCACATAGACAGCTTATGTCTCAATATGACTCTGTTCTTCTAGTTGTGCCGAGGATGAGGACTGTCACGTTCGGTGATCGATGTTTCACGGCCGCGGCACCTAAGCTCTGGAATGCACTGCCAACAGCACTCAGAGACAGTAAAACACTACCGTCATTCAAGAAAGCGCTGAAAACGCACTATTTTACAAAAGCTTACTCAGGCTGTTAGGTTTTACTTCTTAGATAGTATTGAATTCCTTTGAAGTATGGGGGTCTCTTTAAAGGTAGTATCTTTATACCTTTGGAGACGGTTTCTCGTAGCAGTGGTATCTTGACGCTGTTCTTGAAACACTAATTTAAATGTACCTTTAGTAATCATTCAGTGAAGTTTCGTAGTGAACAGTGAACACCGGCTGGTGGAGTAATGCGCGTGTGGACTGGCCAGACAGCTTACGAAGCCAACCGGACTTGAATCATTTTAGAATTATTGTGTACCTTACTTGTCTGCATAAATTAATGGTGGATTTGTTGACTTATAAATTTGTCCATTCTAGTATATATTTTACCCATATCATTTTTTACTAACATGTTTGTATTCATTACATATTGTTTTAACCATGTCGTAATCGTGATTGTACAGCACTTTTGAACGTGTAATTACATGATAAAAGGGCTATATAAATATGGTATAATAATAATAACACCATGAGATGTATTGGCCCTAAGCGATCATGCATCGTATAACGTATTTGGTTGCGTAAACATCCCCAAATATCCGTTTACGATATTAATCCTTGCTGGGTTGAAACTCATTTATAGTGCCTCAACACAGATAAAATTTAGAGCACATACATGTGTGACACTACAAATTAAACACAGAAAAAGAGCGTCGTGGCGCAGTGGTAGCGCATTCACCTCTGGATAGGAGAGTACCGGTTCGATCCTCGCTAGCGCCAAAAAAATGTCACGGCGTAATGTTGTTAGGCAAAACACTTTAAATTCCACATTGCCTCTGTCTGTCTTCGAGGTTGATTCCATCTGTGGTGAGTCTCGAGAGCGATAACAATAAGTCGTAACAAATTTCTTCGCAATCGAAAATAAATAAATTAGTAAAAAAGAGCGTTTATGATCTGACTTCGAGCAGTGAGCTGTGAATGTACTTTTAACATTATTGAAAACAATGGTAAAACCCAAGGAAATGTGTCAGTGAAATTTTAGTGTTTTACATGTAATTTTAAAAGGAAGTTGATACTAGTTATGAATGTTTCTCAAATTTCAGCTGCTTGCCATTTATTTGTGTGTGAAAAAATTGATTAAAATTTATTCAAAACAAGAAATGTAAAATTATTTACCATCGTGTAAATATATTTTTCATATTTCAGGTTTAGACTATATGTCTACAAGCACCGTCGACAGAGACAAGCTTACTTCTTTTCCATTTACTGAGGGAAAGATGTCCAAAGGTCGTAAAAAAGGTAATTAAGAAGAACATTTTTAACAATAAAGTAAATCAATTAAAAACACTCTTCGACTTGAACTTGCTTTTTTAAAAACAATTTCTCATTAAAACAATAAAAAAGTATCTCAAAACAAAAGTCTAAAACGCTTACGAACGATGTAACTACATAAAATAACACAATCCGAAACTAATTTAAAGCAAGTAATGGTCATGAATCAAGATTTTTTATGATATAACATAGTTGATTATTTTGATAGGATAATGCAATATAAAATACAAATCGTGTTTGATAAACTTATTGTACCTTTTTATGATCAAGAAAATAAGACTGCATGTAAGCAAATCAGCAATAATAGATCCAGTGGATGAATTGATTGAATACGGTCACGAGATTATTGAAGGTTACATACTTGCACTTTTTAACGAATTATTTTAAATGGGTCTTTTATTTTCATCCGCCTGGAGCTAAGGATATATTTTACTTTTTTTTAAAAAAGTGATCGAAACTTACCTGAAAATTATCCAGACATTACAATACACGGTTGTCTCGGGAAAATGTTGAGCATTAGCAAATCTCTTTACTCGAATGTTAAGTCCAGAGTTAAATTCAACAATGAACTTAGTAGTTGTTTCGATTGTTATTTAGTAGGGCGACCAGGTGATTGTTGAATTCCGTGTATGGCTCACCTGTCACAAAGTGACAAGGTGAACTATTGTGATCGCCTGATGTTCGGCGTCCGTTTGTCAACAATGTGTTAGTCTTGCTTCATCAGCAACTTGATACTCCTCCTAAACCGCTTGGACGATTTTTAATGAAATTCACAGAGATGATTCTTGCATGATTTTTAGTTAAAAGTAGAAAACTTTTAAGCGACATCTCCTCTAGAACCACTCGGTGGATTTTGATCAAACCTTACAGGAATGATCATTGCATAGTTGTCTACAAAATTAGCTAAAATGCTTTCGGTCTGCTGAACAAGATTGACGACAATTTTCTGAAAATAAGAAAACATTTTAACCATATCTGCTCCTTGACAACTACATGTGTATGTGGATTTTGATGAAACTATATAGGAAAGAGCTTGGGTCGTTCTCTATCATAAGAGCTAAAATGGTTCCGGTCTGCTGAACAAGATGGCCACCTGAGCTTAAATAGGAATGAGCCAGTCTTATCTTAAAGACCCATTAGCTTTTTTTTATGTTAAAACTAAAGTATGTCTTATTTTACCCAGAAAGTGTCTAATCAGTGAAAATGACCGTTACTTGCAACCAAAGGAGTTTGTCATAAAAAAGAATCCTATAAAAATGTCCATGTAACCCAACTATATATAGAAGGGAAAGTAAACTTCAAGAAGCCGGCTAATTGAACAAAAATAAACACGCAAATTCATCGCTAAAAGAGCTTTCCGAGATGCGAGATCATTTTCAGTTAGTAAATTGTAGTGTTTTATTATGAATTAAAACCCATTCTATGAAGATCTTTGCCTTCTATACACATGAGAATATTTTCCCTGGACTGTCACAGATGTTTGATCTGCGTCTGATACGCACGTGTGACCTTTACACGAATGATAACGGTACAGTAAACAATTTCAACATACACACAACTTTCGTAGTCAAAATTTTAAACGCTTATTATTTTATACGATAATTATAATTAAGATTTTCACTGTTTTATGGCCAAATGATTTCTTTTTAACAATGACACGTGTCAAAGTGGTAGACAAATAAAATCAGTTAAGTATCGAATAAATTGAATAGGTGTGCAAACAACGTACAGTCACATCGAACTTTCGCATCTTATTGTAGTGTAAAAACGTATCTGGGGACTTCAATTTCATTTCGAACTTTCGCATTTTTCGTACTATCGCATCAAATCTATATTGAAAATAGAAGGAAATTCGCCGGGACTGACGAACGATTTCGAACTATCGCATTTTTCGAACTATCGCATTTCGGACTTTCGCGATTCAACTGTATATATATGGGTTACAAGGAATTTCTTATAGGATTTTTTTCGTGACAAACCCCTTTGCTTGCAACAAAAACATTCCGAAAATTTCTTTTTAATCTCTAATTACATATAGAAATATAGAACAGTATTTTTTCAATGGTACTGCAAAAAATAAGAAAAAGCTGATAATAACACTTGTACGTGGTGTCGCTAAAGAAAAGCATTACGTAGATATTGTTTTAGAGCAAATGAAATATATTCTGATATTTTACTATCATTTAATCAATTGTTCTGTATTACTAAATTCCAAAAGCTAATGGGCCTTTAAATGTTTTGACCTTTAGTGCATTGTTTCTTCGATGGGCGATATAGGACCATCATGGCCCTCTTATTACTCTCTATGAATGTATTACACATGTATTGTTTAAACGTATGTCATGCACAAAAAATAAATGGTAACAAGTAGGTAAAAATTAACTAATTCAAAGCACCGAGAGGACTGTTGTACGAGTACAATTACTGACTTTGCAGAATTGCAAGTTCTTTCTGAAGTTTATTATTATACACTTTCCTTAAATCCCTTCAGTGTTGTGATAATCAATAGATAAACATGCACATGAATAGATTAATTTGTACATCTTAATGTGAGATGCCAGAAAGTACCATCGTTGACTTTAAAGGTTTTACGTTGGAATATTTGAGTAGAAAGAACGTGTAAAAAGTGATTGTATACGTTATTTTGAATTCGAAGTATATGGATTTCAATTGAAAAACTGAAAAATACCCATTTTAAAACACTTTTTTTCATTATTGAATAGGTATTTCCTAACTAGGGTGCGCACCCTAGATAGAACTATTTTAAGACCAATGCCAAAAATTAAACCTCACTTGTAAAACTAGGTAAATGCACGAGAACTACATGTTATGGTGGTGTTGAATAAACATAAATAAGAATACTTAAGGTGGGTCGCGGGTTTCCTTCCGAAAAGTGTTCAGTTTTTAGAAGTCAACGCACAAAAAAATCTTTTTGCAGGAACATCCTTCAAAGTATTGGCTAAAGCAAAATTGATGTATTCAAATGATATTTCCATTGAAACCGCTCAAAAAACGGCCACCTAGTGGAGCGACATGTTGTATAAGTTGTTTTTTCGCGTTATTTCTCGTACTGCTCCGATAACTTTGTGTATTAAGCTGTGGAATTCATTGTGCACAATACTGAATCATTTACAAATCCGAAAACAATAATATAGCTTCATTTTGCCGTCATTAAATCTTAAAAGGTTTTGATCGAACTCTGTAGTGGTGGCAATTTTTCGGGAGGAAACTCGTAACCCACCTTAACTAAAACTTCGTATTGATAAAGAAGATTAATTAAAACACGTTTTTCTTACTGTGCACGGCCTGTCTGACATGTTTCGTTGTTTACATAATTAGAAATACAAGTCAAAATAGGAAGTACACATTTCTAAAAATAGACCGAGGATACCCTTTCGGTTTCAATACAACAATGAGTAATAAAGGTTTCCTTCCATGATAAATAGCAATCTTTGCCGAAATACTTCAGCATGTGCTAGACATTGTCCAAATCAACTTTTCCGTCAGTTCTTTTCTTCACATGCATAATTTGAGAAAGGAAAGCAACTGACCCCCTTTAATCATCCTTATGTAATGCATTTCTATATTTCAATGTCATAATAAACATTCTTGCAAAATGAGCAGTACGTGTAATATATCTGGATGTGTAAGATCTGACCAAAGATTTTCAAATGGGCATCCAACTGATGTTTTAGCACATTGCAAAAATCAGACCAAATCCAAATTTCTACAGTTAATTTCTCCAGGTCTTTCATTTCTGCTATTTGTCAGCAATAAATGATCACTGTTTCAATCAATTTACATATAGATGATATGAAGGCTGTTAGCGTGTCAATTAACGTTTTGCCCCATGTGTACAAGTGGTTAGTTAATGTTAACATGGTTTTAATATACTATTAGTAACTTAGAAATGGGTTTCATACCTAAATGGATATGACTAAAGGGCAATAATCCAATAGTAAATATTAAAAGGAGGCTAATATCAAATTGCTGTAAAACGAGAAGGTATTATTCAAATACAGCCCTATCGTCTTGTTCTTTTAGAGGCAGCCAACAAAATTCAATATACTTCCGCGAAGGGAAATACCGAAGAAACACGGTGAAAACAGTTTATAAATCAATAATGTATTTAATTTATTTAATAAAAAAGACCTCACGACAACTCACGACCTATAATCATTTTCTTTCAACAAAATTATGACAATTTTTTTAAGTTTCACTATGCCCATACAGGACTGCGATCAGGAGAGAGGGGCAATAATTGTGTAAGGCGTATTATTGTTAGTTAACATCGTTGCCAGCAACGCTTTTTATGTTTGACTGGACCCGAGTGCAAAAATATCGTTCATTTGATAATTATTTCACGCAAGCGTTACATCACATTTTTTTGATACGATCACGTCACGTCTAATGTTTCCAAATGAAAACGCTATTTTAGTGACTTGGGGAATTGAATAGGAAAGTTCTAAAAGGAGTTTATGGGCGGTAATTGGTCCAAGAGTCCAGAATATACTGTAAATAGTGTGCATACCCATACCCAGACATTATTCTACAATAAAATACGAATGATACATGTTTTCCACTCAGTGAATTTATATCTAATTGTTACTATCATACTTTATAGGGATTTATGAACAGTGGGAAGATTGTATTGATAATGGCTCTATCGATAGCTTCAAGAATCTTCTAAGCGAAGAAATCATGCCGCCTCTGGTAATCCTGGATAAATCATGCGAAAAGTTTGGTCGAAAATCTGATGTTGTGAAATTTTTGTGTGATGAAATTAGTAAGCACATCAAAAGTCTTTCGAATGAAATATTGAATGTTTGGCCTGCGTATAGATACACTGATTCCATACTAGAAACTAGAATTACTTTTGTTGTTATAACCAAAAATAAAAATCCACCACAATTGGATTATCGGTATAGGATCTACATCCGTTTTAATGGAGAATGCAGTCTTGAAAGTTCATACGTTGTGCAAAAAGAGCAAGAATGTAAAGAAATTTCAAAAGATAAACTTATTGAATTAACCAATATCATTGATAAGCATTCAGAAAATTTGTTGAATGAACATAGTAATATTACTATGGTATCTGTATCTTGGATGAAATCGAAAGGCTTTGGTACGCAAGATGGGAGTATTGAACCATTACCATGTATTGCAATATACGTTCATGTGAAAGGTTTGATACCCAAAGCAGAAGATCCATTTTCTAAAACTATAAACTCAATTCCGGTAGATGTCCGGGAAGCAACCTTTACATTTTTGAATGGCGGACCGACTGAGTATCATGAGAAATTGAAAATGGGCTGTGCTATAGGCATGCGAACTACTGATGGACGCACTTTGACTGGAACACTCGGAGGTTTTGTTGATCATCTGCATCACGGATTGTGTTGTATAACATCCGGTCAGGTTTTGTATGATAACATATTTGAGTTAAGACCGGAAAATGGCGTTAGAGAATTCGACGATAATGAAATCGTAGAAGTGTTCCAACCAACTGTAGGCTCTCCATCTTTTGGCCGACTGAAAAAAATCGTTTATTCAGTGGGCGGATGTGGAATTGCAGGTGTAGATGTGGCCCTTGTGAAAATAATGGAAAAGGAACCGACCGATAGAGATTTCCCAGTCTCTAACAAATTCCACGATACTGGTAATAATTTAAATTATACAAATAATTATTGTAACATTGTATCGATCCTTCAGGATATTTTCTTCAAAATTAACTAAAACCATGTTTTGACTGATTTTCAACAATAAATCATTCGTGTATAAGTTGGTTTTAAAAAATCCAGTCTGATTATGCAAGATGGGTGTTTTATTACATTTGAGTTGCAGAAGATGATAAAAAAAATAAATAAAAGTTCCATAAAGTACGTGCAAAATGTCACGAACCGTACTTTATGTTTTTCGCACCATTCTCAATTTCCCCATAAACACGTCAAGATATCCAATAGCCCGGAGCGATCATTCGCTAATCCGATCAATCGAGACAAGAGTTTAACAATTAATGCACTGATCGTGTTTGCACAAACGTAGCCATTTCAATTGAAATGAATGACTGTAAATTGCAAATTATGTTGCATATGCATTAGATTTGAGTTAAGGACTTCAAATGTCGTTCAGATTATGCACTGCCTTTTTTTCATTTTAAGTTTCATTTCGGTTTAATCAAAGGCGTTGAAGTGTTTTAGAAGTCGGTATCAAAGAAAATTTAGTTATAGCAAAAGGACTCCGACATTCTTCAGTCCAATTTTAGTTTTCGTTGCAGTTTGTCCTAATCTCTCGTCCAATGCAATGTCCGCATTCCATTTGAAATTTGAAAAATACATCGCATAACATGTGCGTAGAACCTGATATGGAGAAAATTGGTCACTTATTTTTCTGTATGTACAGAAATTAGTACAAACTGTAAACAAGTTAAATGTTTGTACGTCGCAAAATCGCATCCGGCAGTTCAATACTAGAATGTGGCCTATGTAACATTTTTGAAGTTTCAGATCAAACGAACTTGTTATTTTGACTTAACTGATCCCGAAACTAAAGTGATCATCTACTCCATCAAAAATACAAGCCGTTGATGTTTCATGAATCTCACGAATCTGGTTATATGGTTCTACAGTTCACGATGCACGAGGTACTCTATATGTAGTCCTTGTTTCCACCCTAAAATTAAAATCAGGGGAAACTATCACCTCGATGTATCAGACGTTGCAATATCTGCTGGGATGCATTTAAAATATTTAAATAAAGTCTCCAAAAATAATATACTCCGTTGTCTGAGGGTACGTTGTCGTAAAAACCTGGTATAACGGTCCCAAACATAGATTTTCAACTGTAAAGTGACCATCTATATCGAACCATAAAGTGACCGTCTATGTCGAACCAATTAATTAAGTCATCATTTCTCACCTGATCGGACATTTTTTGTATTGAGCTCCGAAATCGATATTTAATGACAATTGCGTAAACAAGTCAGTGTCCACGCTCGCGATTATAAAATTAATCTGTGTGAATATGTTTATAATGTTTTGTTTATTTGCGACATGTTGCTAAAATAAATACATCGAAACGTATAAATACCGTGTTCCGTATCTTATAACACGATTAAATGATTATTACAACACACCAACTATCGCTCCAAAATGTAATAATAAACACAGCGAATTTCTCTAATAATTTATACATCGAAGTTCATTTAGATCGAACAATTTTTCCTAAGTCCTTTGATATAAAGAGTAGTAATTTATAGGTGATTGACATTGACGAGACGACAACGATATGAAACAGCTACTAGTATTCGGTGAATGTCACGTGATCGTTGAGACTATTAGCGAGTCCGATTAACAACTTGAATACACAGTATGTATGTACACATGAACACCACTTAAAAAGTAGTTTTGCTTCATCCTCAGTAATATAACGCAATGCTTGATAAATTCAACGCCATGTTTGTTTACTATAGTAGGATTGGATTCGGTTCGTTTATTATCAGATGGGCAGATTTCCGTCGATGTTTATCGAGCTCGCTCCATTCTAAGACTATAAATAGCGACTGCGTCATCAAGCTAACACTAGTTGGTGTGAGTAACACGTGACCTCGCTCTATTTCTGTTTTGTTTATATCACGTGATGACCATTGCGGATATTTCGGAATATTTCGGGCACTGTCACTAATCTGCTTCGCGCAAGAAGTTGCGATTTTGCATTGCCACTTAATTTCGGAATATTTCGGGCACTGTCACTAATCTGCTTCGCGCAAGAAGTTGCGATTTTGCATTGCCATTTAAAAATAAGCATACCAGAGTGTACGTCGACTTCCGTCGACGTACAATAAGTTATCGTTCATATTCAGAATTTATGCGACATATCACTGCGCTCCGCTCCGCGTCGCTTGTGATATATCGCATAAAATTCAAAATATGAACTATAATTAATACTTATTGCTCGCCATTTCGATTCAGTTAATAGCCCGTGTAACATTGCGCACAAGACACTTTTTTGCACTCCATGACCAATGTTGAGATAAACATGAATATTGTTAAATTACAACAGACATTGCAGTATTTGAAATAGGCGTAATTTATCTTTCATGACGTAATTATTTAGTCAATCAAGTTAAATTTCGTTATCTTCAAACCCTGCTATTGTTTATAGCGAAATAATAGTTTGATTATTATAGACAAATGCGCAAAATTCATGATATGCATAACAACATTTTTATGAAAGCAGATGGTAGGGAAACATCTTGGCAAAAATGTTTATTTACAAAAGCATTCTGAACTAAAATATTTATTTGAAATAGCTATTATAAAAGGCTAGACAATTGGTTACGATATTGTTTCTTCCTCGTAAAGCTACTTTAATAGTTCTAAAGACAGTTTCTATAATTCAATTTTTAGTGAAAATGTAGCCTCCACATTTCGGTGTGGTACTTGTATACAGTTAA
Source organism: Lutraria lutraria (assembly GCA_964023205.1). Classification (NCBI taxonomy): domain Eukaryota; kingdom Metazoa; phylum Mollusca; class Bivalvia; order Venerida; family Mactridae; genus Lutraria; species Lutraria lutraria. The sequence goes on along the minus strand of OZ026837.1, from coordinate 11,926,646 downwards.
TGCGATATACATATAATCAGCGTTATCTCTTACCCTGCACTGGTTACTGACGCTCTGACATAATTATTCCCCTCGGCATACCTCAAAAGCACTTATAAGAGTCACGTGGTATCAGGCTGTATTGTACTAAAGTCGTTCTCTCATATAGATATATATAAATATTTCATTAGCGAACGAAAAGAATGCGTGACTTTAGAAATTGTTAAATATGTATGGTCTCCACATGATTGGCTGTTGGAACTGCTGATACTGATCATGATCTCACAGTTTGATTGCAATTTACGCGTATTCGAATTTGCTAATGGGTGTAGTTTTTTAACATAAATTGCCGGCTTGTCTGAAGATGGATTAGAGGCAGGTAACCGTGTCTCTGATTTTTATAACCCCGCAAACGAAGTTTGAGAGGGGGCATATTGGAGTCACTCTGTCGGTCGGTCGTTGGTCGGTCGGTCGGTCGCATAAAAGTTTGTGGAGCGAACTACTTCCTCATTTTTAAGCGATTGCAATGAAACTTGAAATATGTTATCACCATCAAGCGTAGATGTGCAGGACCCAATGTTCACGCCCAGCGATTCACTCATTGCAGAGTTATGTCCCCTTGAACTTAGTCGTATACAAATGTAGTGTACTATCGCATTATTATTGTCAAAGCGGCGGCGGGGGTATTAGTCACCTCTGTGACAGCTCTAGTTTATATTTGATTTTGTTCTTGATCTTTGGAGTATTACGTAATTTTCGGCGCTTTTGAAGGGCTGAAATACCGTTGAAGTAAAAAATGGGGACACTTATCAAAAGACTGACACACGGTTCCCTGCAATGCACAGTAATCAACAGTTTAAGCCGCCTTATTCAAACTTTCGTGGAAAAATGAACTTACAAACTCTGTACAAAATTTCGCAATATTAGAGTAACGAATAACTGAAATTGATCTTTAAAACTGATTTTATGCTGCTACCAAGAACTAAGTTATGTTAGTATCACCTGACTTAAGTGTCTCTAAATGTGTTAAATTTAAAAGTGCCTTGTACCGAGTCACGTCGCCTTAAAGTGTTGGAGCCTAGTTATATCCAGTTCACATTTGACCTCCGGAAGAAGTATCTAGTCCTTTAACTTCCTTCCATGCGTCTTCCGAGCGGAGGTCGGTGACGCTGTATGATTTTCTTACGGATTCTGGAGAATGACCGGCAGCTGCACTGAAATTGCAATACCAATTTATCGTACAACGTCCGGGGCAAATGTGATTTTGGTATTGGTATGGTTCATAGTCCACTTCCACTCACATTTTTATGGACTATAAAATTGCTTTCCACCTACTAGGTAGTTGAGTCTTCAATGATAACTGATCGATAACGCAACTCAGTTCTTTAAAAAGAAGACAGTTGACTTTTGATAGGATACTTATTTAGTAATATGCTTAACTGATATGCACTGTGTAACTGTTTGTCGTATTTATTCTAATGAAAGTAAAATGAAAGAAAGCTTGATTTATGTATCATACTTCTGCGAAATTTCTGAACCCGTCCTAAACACCAACTTCCTCCCAGAGTACATACTAATGGTAAATTCATACACAGACACGTTTCCTTGATTTAGCCATTGTTTCCTTTTGCTCCACCAAAACATCAAGTCAAAATATAAAGAACAAGAATGTAGTTGTTTTATATTTGGGTAAACGTTATGAAAAGTAATAAAGATAGCTTGCTTGAATAATATACTTTGTTTATCCATTAATTAGGTTTTACCGAACCCAACCCGATGAAATTCACATCGGGCGAAACAATATTGCCAAACGAGTGTCTGAATTCAACAGTCGTCAAGTACGGTTATCGTACAGAAGTAACCCGAGGGGCCTTCAGGTTATTTGGAAGTGTTGTGGCGGGACACAATGCTGTTGGCAGGAATAATGGCACTCGTTATCTTCTAAAGAATCAAATAGAAGTTGTTAAGATCGGAGACACACCGTTTGCTGAAGCGGGTGATTCTGGGGCTCTTGTTTTTGTAAAATGTAGTGATGGCGACCTGAAAGCAGTAGGATTACTAGAAGGTAGCATGGGGGATGGTCGTTACATAGTTACACCAATTCTAGATATCTTCCGGGCAATCGGTATTCCAGAAACGCACAGGTTAAAACAGTTTCTTGTATCTGTTGGAAGAATTGAAGCTCCAGAGCCAATGTTGGAAGAATTGCCCGAAAAAGACATGGAAAAACAATGGAACGATGATCTTAGAATACGTTTAGATGGTATGTCGATAAACTGACTAAAATACTTTTAAAAACACGAATAGTTTTCTATATGCTGCAGTTTGTTATTGTTAACGTATGTAAACATGTCGACGTAAGTAGCATTAATTTGTCGTTATCAACTCCGAGTGTTAGCAATTTTAGGCTTCTGAACTTTTGTTTGCGTCTAAAAATAACGCTTATACCGGGCAGGTATAAAACATGTCGCCCCTCTAGATTTTAGTACAAATTTGAAGGAAAACATGCCCCCCCCAATCAACTTTTTTGTTTCTTGTTGGATATTAATAATTTTGATATTCATATTAAAGCTAACGTTCTGTAGTTTTAAAATATGTAATTAGATATAGAAATCCGTATTGTTTTATGCATTTATTCCTGGTTAAAGATAGGTAAAAAAATTATTTTTTTATCACAGAATTTTGTGTTCGGAAAACATGGCCCCTCATCTTAACTTTTTTATTTCATAATATATTTTTTAAGATTAATACTGTTGGACACCTTAAGCTCTCTAGTTTTTATAACTGTCAACAAAGTTAAAATTGGTTTGGAAAAACGTGTCATATATTTATAAATTGATTATCCTGATTACCATATAAAAGAGGAATAATACGTGGTTCCCGCAGTAAATGGTGATTAGATCTTGCTGTTATACTGCACAGAAATGCACTTCTGCTCACATCGCGTGTGCCATACGTAAGAAAGACCACTCTTTTCGTGGTTCCCGCGGTTTTTGTAAACCGAAAGGTGGCGCTGGGAGCCGGTACTTCGGATATGTAAATCAGTAACCAGTCAAACGACTTCCGTAGCGCAAAAAAATGGCGGCTGTCATACCTTCTCTCTATTAATAGTACCAATTTTTTTTCGATCAGCGAAAGATATTTTTGATCATTAACAACCAGGTGCCTGCGCTTGACTCGTATATTTTTGTGATTTTCTTCGTGGATTTCCAACATTAAGTGATGGCATTTAGCCAGGTAAGTAAACAATTATTTCTTCATCGATTGTGTCCTATGTCATTGTTATAGCATGTGCAGAAAACTTGTAACTGCAGTAAAATCTAAATTGCATGCGTACACGGTCGTACGTGGAAGTCTGTACAGTGTTGATATTTTGTTTGTTTACAAGGTCAAAATGTGAGGAAAAGTGAGATACGTGTCAGAGCAGAACCACATATTCACATTGAATAAACATCCCATTTATTATTTATTAATTATTTTTATTTAAAGCATCTTTGAGTCTGACCTCAATAGATTTGGCCAATTTGACACGGAATTGATGGGACCCATTGACTAACACCAAGCTAACATGTGTATATTAATTTATGCATTGAAGTTGAACACCTGAAAGAAAATGAATGTGAATCCAACATGCCAAATATGATTTAAGATGATAAATATCAAAATATTTTTTCAATGAATTATATCAAGGATTTCAAATAGTCTAGTATGAATGTATTTCTATTTATCAGGGCAGCTTCATCACCTGTCACTACAGTTATGATTATGCTCAGCAGATCTTCTACTCAGACATTACCTAACAGGTATGATTAATTTTTGTTTAATGTTATTTATCTTTGTTTCAAAGCAAGTTTATTCATTTGTTTACCTTAACTTTTGTGTTACATGTCTGCATTTTCTGAGCCTGTTGGGTCGAAAATAAAAATAAGTTTGTTTGGAGTGCTCCTATCTAATCACGAAAATCCTAGCAAATAAATAAAATCAAATGTTTTTTGGAGGGCATTTTTTTACTATTGTCACATAGTAAAAAAAATAAAACTCCTAACTACCAACCCAATGCTAAAATTCTGGGTCGGAGCACTCCAAACAAACTTATTTTTATTTTCAGCCTTGGAGATGATAACAAATATTGGTAAAAACTTTAATCATTGTAAGTTGTCATTATGGCTAATTTGAGTGATTTTTGGCATGATCAACTTCATATTGAGGACAAATTCAGGACATTGTCCTTCATAGATCTACATGTAACATTAATTTTGTCTACAGACAGGTCACATAATTTAGCAAAGATCAGGAATGTCTAAAAATGAAATTTCAGTTAAATAATTCAGCGAATGAAAATTGAATTTTTATTCAGGAGTACCAACTAGGTACATGTAGTTTTACTTTTCAGAGCATTTAGTTTTGAAATGTTATTTTTTTCAGGTAGAGCCTGTTTTTGTGTCGTCTGTGAGGCGTCAGCGAGGTAAGGGTATTTTTCTCCAGTTACTGGTTACTTGAAGAAACTAGTACATACTTTATAAGTAGGTATTTCTAACTTGACTATTGAAAGACTATTCAAAGTTATTTTTCTAATTTGGACATGTATGTCTATATCCACATATTAATGCATTGGTATTTCATTTTGACGAATTTAAGCCCCTTTATTGTAAAGTGTTGTCAAGTAGTACATGGTGCATACATTAAACATAATACCTAGTACAAGTATTTGAAACATGGTTAATTTTAGAAAAACTCATCATATCAATGAAGTTTTACATAGATTAATTAGCTATAAGACTGTCAGATCTTATTTTCTGCCACCATATTATATATAGGCTGAAGTTTCATTGAATGGTATTTTCAGTAAATTTGTTTGAATAAATCTATTATTTTATGTGTGATTTCTCATATTATCTATAAATGCAAAGAATGTTCTGTTACTGCAGGTTCTCAAATTCTCTACTTGATGGATGAGGAGTATTGACAAGATATAGAAGGGGGAAATAGTGTTTCTTCAATGCTCCATGACCATAAAACTTTTAACTTTGATTATAAGTTCAGAGCATAGTTACATATAGACAACTGCTATGGGCATAATAAAACAACACACTGATTGTGTACATGCCAACATTACATGTAATTTGCTATTAATTAAGCAGATTAACATATTTAACTGATGGAATTTGTTGAGTGAAAACAGTTTTATAAGGACAAATACACGTATTTGTATGATGTGTGGTTATTAATCAACTTGAATGGTAGTTTCTAGTCTACTTGTGCAACACATGAATTCATGTTTTCGAGGATTCTTTTACATAAACCCTAACTTCCAAACTCTCACGTGAAAACAATCAGTTTTTGATTTTTGAATTATTATGTAATTAGAACATGTGCTTATACAACTTAAGTATAGCCTTTTTAATACATGAGGTTTGCCATTTCACTGACAGAAGTTTTGTTTTATTAGCAAACAGTAAGAAAAAAAGTTGTGCATGCTGTATAGTGACAGCTCTTGTTCTTTACGTTTGCCTCCATGGCAACTATGGTCTAAACATATATTTCAGGAATTGATACCATTTCTGTGTGATTTCATGTAAAACAGATTGATACAAACTGCAAATATATTGTTTTGTCATTTTTTTATATTGAGTGATTTTCACAATGAACAGTTGAAACGCATTTTAGAATTTTGATTTTAATAGAACTGCTTATTTTGTAAAAAAAAATCATTTTAATTCATGAAAATTAAATTTTGGCATTTAATTCACATTAAGAATTGGTAATTATATATTCTGTTTTATTGCATACACAGTCACTGTTATTTTAACCAGGATAGCCTAATGGTTATAGTGAAAATTCAGCAGATTTGTTGATTTTTATTGCTGTTGCCATGGCAACCACTTTTGCAAATACTTCTTTCTTGATATGTAAATGCACCAACTTAGTCCAAGTCTATGTAAAAATATACAAAACTTGCTAAAACATGTATGTTGTGTGATGTTATTGATTGTGAGTGAAACTAAATTAAAGTGAAATGCAACAGAATTTTTATTTCACTAGAGTGTCCACTTTTAATTAGTAACTAACTAGTCTTTACTGACAGGCATTTCAATTTTGGCATTTGATGTAAAATATAGATTACAAATAATTATATCATATATTTTACTTTACTTTATACACAATTGCTGCAAAATTAACCATTCTGTCTCAACAGTGCCTATGGAATCAACCAAATTCGTTCTTCTTTCTTATTTTTGTCGCCATGGCAACGATTTGTGAGTAATATTTCTTTTGAAAAGTGATGGAAAATATCACTGCATCATATCTATGTAAGACAACATATACTCGTACAATATGATGCATTTATATGTATTTGTGATTTTCTAGTCCACAAAAACAATTGAAATGCTACAGAATTTTTAGTTTACTGCAGTGACTGCTTTTGTTTGTAAACTGGTGTTCATTCGATTGATCATTCAATTTACAAGTCGTTAAGCATGAACAACTGTTTGATTGAGAACACTTACATAAATTTAGACACAATTTCTGCAAAATAAATTGACTTTAGATACTGTTTCTGCAAACAAGCAACAGTTTTGTTGCTTTTACACATTTCTGTAGCGATGGCAACCAAATATTTGTTTTAAATTAAATGTTTACACTAATAAGGTTGTGTATGCTTGTTGTTATGAAATTTTAGTAAATAAACATACTGTATACTGAATATTTTACGTTATATTTTTTAATGTGCAAATATAATAAGAAATGACCTAAAAACTACTTTTCTGTTGCTATAGCAGTCATTAAAACGTGCAAAACCCATAAAACGCCTGAAGATGTCAAAAACTGTGATGTTTTCTGAATTTACTTTTATTTCTGTAGCAGAAAATGATAATAACTCAATTTTGACCAGGTATGTCATTTGGTGGTTGTATGTAAAAGAATGATAAGAATATGATGGAAATGTATTGTTACATAACTCTCATTTGTAATCACTGGATGTATTCGTATTTTTTGCCGTGAAATGTGGATTTTTTTATCGTATAAAGCTGAGATGTTTTGTATGTGTGTTTTTGTCTATGAAAAGTAGAATGTTTTGTATTCTCTTATATGTTTTATATAGCTGGGCAGTTGTTACATAATTATGTTTACGAACAGATAACTTTTAAAACAAATCGTAGGATCTTCAAGTGCCTTTATATAGTGTGACTGATTTATTCAAATATCTATTCACACAGATATATATGATATATTACATAGTTATCTATTAACATTGATGTATTGCATTGATACCTACAGTTCCAAAGGAGATGACTGACTCCTTCGGGAAGATTCATTTATCTAATATGGCAACTACTAGGTTTGTTGTCCGAACAAAGTAGAGTTAGGATGAGAAATTTTACTGCGAAGACATATTGTTTATCATCAATGTACATTAAAGAAGTTGTTGCAATACTATTTGTAGTTCACATGAGCACTTTGTGATCAGTCTTTGTCCGGCGTCGTGCGAAATCAACTTTTACCTTGTGAACACACTAGGGGCCACATTTTTATCCCAATTTTCTCAAAACTGGGTCAGAATGTTAATATCGACAAAATCTCGAACGAGTGCTATAATGGGTGACTTGGGGTCAAAAACTAGGTCACCAGGGTCAATTAAGGGAAAACCTTGTGAACACTCTAGAAATCACTGTTTTAATTGGATCTTCATGAAACTTTATCAGAATGTTAATTTTAATAATATGTAGATCGTGTTATATAATGAATCATCTCGGGTGAAAAAGTAGGTCACCAGGGCAAAATCATGTGAGCACTCAGTTAGAAGTCACTGTTTTAATTTGATTTTCATGAAACCTTGTCAGAATGTTTGTCTTTATAATATCTTGAACAAGTTCGACATGGGTCATATGGGGTCAAAAACTAGGTCACTAGGTCAAATCTTATGAAAAAACATTTTAACGCTCTATATTTCACAGTTATAATTGGATCTTCACTAAACATTGTCGAAATATTTGTTTTAATAATGTGTAGGTCAAGTACAAATATGGGTCATATGGGGTCAATAACTAGGTCACCAGGTAAAGTCTTAGGAAAACTTTCTTTACACTGTAGAAGTCACAGTTTTAATTGGAAGTTCATCAAACCTTGTCAGAATGTTTGCCTAAATGAGATGTGGGTCATTTTCGAACATGGGTCAGTTTGGGTTGAAAACTAGGGCAGCAGGTCAAATCTCAGTTAAAAACCTTGTTAAAGCTTTAGATGTCACGGTTTTGATCATATCAGATTGTTTGCTTTGTAGATATTAAGGACACGTTCGATTATGTGTTACCTTGGGTAAAAAACTTAGGTCATCAGGTAAAATCTTAGGAAAACCTTATTAACACTGTATATGTGTATAAGTTTTGATTGGATCTTCACCAAACTTTGCCAGAATGTTTGTCTGAATAATATATAAGACAAGTTTGAACATGGGTCATCTGGGATCAAAAATAAGGTCACGAGGTCAAATATGAAGAAAACCGTAGTTACGCTGTAGATGTCATGGTCTTGATTGGATCTTCACCAAACCTAGTTAGAATGTTTGTTTCAGGGTTCAGACACAAGGTCACCAGGTTAAATCACATGAAAACCTTGATATCAGCAGACTTCATGACACAGGTTCAAAACAATGTTTTAATGAGTAAACAATGATTGTCATGTGAGCAATATAGGGTCATTTTAGCCCTCTTGTTTAATTAAAGTCAATATAGAGCAACCATCTTGATAAAATCCGTAACTGCAAGGAGAGTTTTTGTCACATAAGATTTTATTAGGATTTTAGTTTTAAATCTAACTTATTGTATTTGATAAAAAATGGATGTTAACATATTTAAAGAAATTGATGTTTCTAATCTGGTATCTTGCATAGGGGGCTAGCGCGTTGCAGTGATAGTGTAAAATGGAAACACGGACCAAAAACACGTTTATCATATATACTCTTATATACATATACAAGGGTTACAACTTCCAAACTGACGGTATCCGCACCAAGTTGGTTTAACACTACGTAACTTTTTCAAAAATCACTCAATTTTCTAATAATTGGTGTCTACCGTTAGCTTACATATTATACTACACAAAACCAATAAATAGTTTGTCGAATTCAAAACATTGAAGTAGATATTTAATCTTTTCCCACCAAGAAATCGTGAATTTTGTTAACTCCAATGCAACATAGCAACACAAAATCGGCTTGAATTACCATACTTAATACACATTTAAACACCAGAGACAGGAATGACAATATATAATAAATATTACTAAAATGCACTGATCCAGCGCAAAAGACTAATCCAGGAATGTTCTACTCACGTGCACCTAGCAAAAATCGTCCACTTTGTCATACATTTCCACCATGCTACGCCATATTACGATTCTGAGTGGTTCAGCCAATGAAACGTCTGCTGTCAAACAATTACATGGCAAAGGTCACGGAATCATAATATTTGAACGTTTCAGTCAAAGCGACGATTTTGTTATTTACCCGTGAGTAGAACATTCACGAATTACTCTTTTCCTATGGCATCTTGTGTGCTCACATTGACAAAAAGATTGGTGAAAATTACTTCTATATTCAGTAACAGTACGGACAGATAATTATTACTGAAATCACGTTTGATCTGCTGTAAATCCGATTGAAATATTTTACAAAAAAATGTTAGAGTTAAACTCATTGTTCTGATAAACTTGCACACTGTCTAATATATTCTTATAACCCGTAACTTTCATGAGCTCTAAACAATGTAACCGCGGAATGACACTCTGCCTGTTTTATGCTGTATCTTTGCTGCCTTTACTGACAGTTAACTGCGCATTTTTAAATTTAAAGTCATGATATTGTTAAATGCCGAACGTTAGAAATCATTTTATATCTAAACAGTATAAGGAGAATTACTCAGGAGCGAAACACACAAATCTTAAAAAGAACAACAATTTTGAAACAAAGAAATGTAAAAGTAAAGAAAAAACATGTCCAGGACTACTATGGAAAACACCAAGCACCGTGTATTTACAGGGCCAAGACATAGAATGTAGTGGAAATAAAATATAAATGGAGACCAGCCAGATAGAAAAACTACCTGATACAGTAGACAATGATAAAAACTAAAGAAGCCGATTAATACAGAAGCAAGTTAAACTTATAGAAAAGAACAGCAATGTTATAGGAATAGAGTAACGCGAAAATAGAGATCAGAATGATAAAAAAAACATCAACCGTTCAAAATGTAACGTGCTTTACAACATAGAAAAAGGTGAACCTTAACTATAAAAATCATCCTCAAGAAAAATTGTCTCTTATGAAGATGTTATTTTGGTTATGTAGAAGATGTTGAAGGGAATGATGTACAGAATGATATTGTGTATGCATAATTAGGTAGAGATTTTCCAAATGTTTCTTTTGGTCTTTGATATTGAAGGATCTATCATGAAATATGACTATGAAGAGATCAACTGAACCTGAACTAATAGAAAAGTTAAGACACTTCAGTGTAGTAAAATATGTTTAGGAAGAAGTACTTAAACATGTTGCAAAGTTCTATGGCTGTCTATCTACGTTCTTGTGCTACACTATGATTTCGAAGATTTTTGTTTATTTCAACTTAACAAGGTATCAATGCTATGCATGTTATTAGCTATTGAAATGTCTGAAAATTAATGGATAGTGACACATGGTCTAGTCTGATTGAGATATCATTATAACTGAATCAGTCTGTGCTTGTTAAGAAAAATGAATATTTCTGAGCACTCACAATGAAGCATTATTTCCTTAATTTAAGTCACTTCAAAGTATTTAGAAATATAATTGAAAATGTCTTTACTGTTACATTTTTTCTTTGCAATAACAAATAATCTTTCTCAGCGTATTTTTATACGATTTCTGTAATAAATGCATACTATGTTACATAGTTTGATATCAAACATGTTTTATTCGTCATTTGTATTGTTGTTGTTTAACACTTCAGATCTTAATTTCACAAATAAACAAGGAAGGCACATCTCTTTGCATGCAGTTATGATAAATCGTCCTTGATGTTATGTATATGTCCTTAGTGTTACAATGATAAAAATGGGGAAAAATAGTAAAAGCTTAGAATTTATAAGAATCAAGACTCCTGATTTCAAAGTATAACTTGAGGTTTATTATAGTTGGATGTATTATGTTGACGAAAATAGAGACAGTTGACCTGATAGATAGTTGTATATTCATTTCTAAGAGGCCTTTGATTACCTACCTGACGTATTGTTATATTGACAGAAAGACGTGTCAAAAATGTTGGTACGCATTTATTGGGTTATCTAAAAGATTACTAATAGTGATGTCAGATCGCAGTTATAATGATAAAAACAAATTAAGCTTTTTCCATAACGTTACGTTAAGGACACACTAGTAGTCATGTTTGTTAGAGCCCAGGGAAATGCAATTGGTTTTTAGGGTTGACAATCATGATTCACATTTCAACACTCATTTTCCTACCATTTTTCGGTATTTTATGATACTCCGATTTAAAAAAAAATTCTTCATCCAAATTCTGCCCAAATTTGATATTTACTCAGTTAACGTGATCAATATACAGATATTACGACACGCATAGCGTGACGTCATACCAATATTCTCGACTTGTTTATATTTACATAAATACTTTCTCGGCTTGATACAGAATGATAAAGTAGCAAAGCGTGACATAACCGGTGCGAGGGCTTTGTCAGTATTATAATTTACGTGCCAAAAACAGAAAGAGAAATGCTGAAGTATCGATTTTTCGTTTGGTTGGCAAACATTTAGCGAGTGTATCACTGTCAACACTGGTCATTTTCTACCCGTCATAACTCAATCTTTTTCTGATCAAATTTTATGTATTTTACACCACTTTAAAGCTTTTATAATTTGTATTTTTTAACGTAAAATGTTTTAATAGATAACACTGTTTTGTTGATTTTGATGATTAAACACGAGAAGAAAGCAGTGAAAACAGTTGCTCTTACAATGAAAGCGTCATATTCTCATTCTTCCTCGCGAACAGAGAGAATTGATAGTCGATTGAAGGATATACTCCACCTCCTTTTGTTATTTAAATATGAACATTGCAATTGAATGTGTTTGTGTTAATTTATCTAGATTTGACCAGTAGTTAACTGAGCAAAATAGTTGACATTATATATCAGGTTATAACATTACGTCATATTGGAAAGGTTTTCCTCCCGAAAAATGATAATTTTATGAATGTATTGGCTAATGCAGAAATGATATATTCAAATGATGTTTCCATGGAAAACTCTCAAAAAGCGCCATCTAGCGGAGCGGTATGCTTTTCGTTGATTTTCGCGTTAATTCCTGTATTTCTCCAATTATTTTGCATATTTTGTAATTGTGTGTATATAAAACCAACCAATTAGCAGGGAAGCGTAAATATGCAATTACTAATAAGTTGTGTAAGACAATTAGATGTAAGGGAATGTGAAAAAGAAATTGCGTATGATTAAGCTTCTTCTATTTAACGGTTATTGCAAACGTATTGAACCATTTAGTCGTTGCAGTTTTTATTATGATAGATCTCACGTACATATTGTAACTTTCATACTTCATTTATAGGGATGAACATACGGTTGTTGGATGATGGCTCTATCGATATATTAAAGGAACTTCTAAGTGAACGAATCTTGCCGCCTCAGTTGGTCCTGAATAAATCATGCTCAGAGTTTGGTCGAAAATCAGACATTGTGAAGATTATGTGTGATGCGATCAGTGAGCACATTAACAGTCTCTCGGATGAAATCTTGGATGTTTGGCCTGCATATAGATACACCCATTCCGAAGAAAATGATGAAAATAAAATTGTTTTTGTTGTCACTACCAAGGCCAAATCTCTAACAAGATTAAATTGTGAGTATTTGACCTATATCCGATTTAACGGAGAATGCAGTCATGAAAGTTCATATGTTGTGCAAAAAGAGCTAGAATCGATAGTAATTTCAAAAGACAAACTTACTGAATTAACAAATATCGTTGATAAACATTCAGAGACTTTGTTGAACAAACATAGTAATATCACTATGATATCTGTCTCTTGGGTGAAATCTAAAGGTTTTGGTACGCCTCATGAAAGAATTGAACTATTACCATGCATTGCTTTATACGTTCATGTTAAAGGTATGATACACATTGCAGAAGATCATTTTCCAGACTCTATAGAAAACATCCCGGTAGATGTCCGAGAAGCAACATTCACATTTTTGCATGGCGGTCCGGAAGATTATCATGAGAATTTGAAAATGGGTTGCGCTATAACAAGCAGCATGCTAACTTCTGATGGAGAATCTTTGACTGGAACCCTTGGGGGATTTGTTCATCACCCACAATACGATCTGTGCTGCATAACATCGGCTCATGTTTTTTGCAATGATATCAGTGGTTTAAGAGAATATGAACAGGGCGTGAGAGACTTTGAAGATAATAATGTAACAGTCTATCAACCAAAATGTGATAGGTCTTCAGATTTTGGTGCATTGAAAAAAGTTGTTTATCAAGCGGGTGGAAATGGCAGAGCTGGGGTAGAGGTGGCCCTTGTGAAAATTATGAAAAGAATGCCAATCAGTGGAGATTTCCCGGCGTCTGGAGACTTCATCAGAGCTGGTAATGTTAACTAAGTTCATATGTATATCACCATTATTTCGTATGTATATATTATTGTAACCTTTTATGTACATGATTGTGTCTTTAAGATTTTGAGGCCGAGTTAGTCTGGTTCATAGTCGGCTAACCTTTTCTTTGAACGATGGTATATACTGACTCAAAATGAAATATTTGCAGCAACTTCAATCTTACAAAACGTATATATTTAATTTTGGGTTATGTTTATTCATTATGAATTATCTAAATTTCATTTTGAAAATTCAATGGTCCGTTATTCAGCCAGAATGGTACATATCATGGTACTGTTTAAAATGTTGATATATCACAGGGCATATAGATTACCTTTGATGATAACCAAATCAGATTCTGGTTCCTCATTATACTACCCTAGACTATAAATACTGCCTTCACCAAACATGTCTACCTTCTGAATTAAAACACTCTGCATGGGTTTCATTTCTATGGCGGTTCATGCGTATTCTACCATCTGTTTGACTTACTGTAAGCCGTGACCTGCTGTAAATATTGACATCCAGAGTGCGTGCAACCCAAATCAGTCTCTGAAAAGCAGCGAGAGCAATGAAGTGTTATAATCTACAGCTCGGATAGCACTACCCACAGAGTTCGAAGTTTTTATCTAGTCATTTAGATACAGTTTAACAGGATGATAATCAACGTTACAAAATGTGCGCAAGATAAGTTGCCTTCTTAGCCGCATTTGCGAGACAAACTGAAAAATCACACTTACCTAAGAACCTCAAAACTAAATTCCTTTGCATCTTGAAAACCATTTTATGCAGTCAATGTGTTCATGTTTTAAAAGTTTGTCTCAGCCTTCAACTGCAACAGTGTCTTTGCTCATTGTTAAATAGCATACGTATTGCAACAAAGTAAGTATACAGTATTATAACGTTATGCAATTTCCTTATAAACTTTGACGTAAATAAAAATATAGTATTAAATAAAAAAAAAGTTATAACTTTTAATTGGTCCATCTTAGTTTCGTCTCACATTTATATGTAATCCAGTGGCGCATAGTCACGCACCGCGAATGAATACACCGTCAGGTAAATCCAAAATTGGATATTTATGCCCTAGTTTCAGAAGTTTATTAACAAGTTAATGCCCATATGGGCATGTAACAAAATTATATAACATACGATGTATAAAAAAGCATAGCAGAACCCATGAGAGAATACTATGAATAAATGAATTTATATATTACCAATATTGATCAGAAAAATGTATGGATGATGAGAAATTAATTACTAAAAGAAACTTTAACCAATTACATTATTACATTACTCTATTACTTTATAATACTTAGGTATGCCTAAAAATTATATTGTTTTTTATTTGCTAATATTCACTACAATAATCTATCTAAAACACGACATAATTCTTTTGCAAGATACAGCTAGTTTTAAAATGTATCCCTGCTTTTATTATTCATCAGACTTGAGGATTTCATAGCAGATGTATAACAATATTCTTCTAGATATTTGTCTCTATCTACATCAAAACATTTACAATCAAACAGATAGTGAAATTCATCACCTGATAAATTATCGCAACACAAATGACATGTTCTTTGTTCACGAACAACATTTTCAAATCTGCCTTTCTCTATGGGAAGTTTATGATTCATCAACCTGAGTTTACATAATGACATAGTAAGATCTGTAGGCAAGATTTGAAAATATTTCTGAAAAACAAATTCATGTTTATACACTCTATAATTAAGGCATTTACTAGAGACACCAAGTGTACCATTCCAGTTTTCTGATCTATCCAATAGCTGGACAATTCAATCCTATTGAAGCAGTCATAGATAACCAACTGAATTTCATAATTATATTTGTATAGGGTCTATAACATGTTCTATAAAGAATGTTACACATTTTATCGTTTTTGGAATTAGGTAACTTGCTCCAATAATTTAACGCTCTGTTTTTAATATGAACTGGCAAGACACCAAGATCACTATAGAACATACAATTAGGTGTAGACTGCTGAAGGTTAAGCATCAGTTTAAAATACCTTAACTGAAAATTTATATATAACGTCAGCATTTTCAACACACAAGACTTCAGTCCCATACAACATATTTGAAGGGATCATTGTATCAAACAAATGTATTTGTATATCAATCGGAAAATGCAACTTTTTGGATTTGTTAATTACAGAAAACATAGCTCTACGAGCCTGATCAAGCTAATGTTACAATATCAGCATTAACTCGAACTCGTATGCTTGCAAATCCATTTACTGTAATAGTTTGCTTGTCCGCCAAAGTTACATTTTCGTCACGTTTAGAAAAGTTTAAAATGTTTTTCTGTGGGATATCCTCAAAAACTGCGCTCGATATTAAATTGATAAAACTTCCACTATCCAAAAGTGCATTTATTGTGACATGATCGTTTAATGAAGTCAATGTATAGAAGAAATGGTTCCTATCCCTTGATAATGCATTACAATAACGGTTCCTCTTCACATAAACTGAGCGCGGTCTGGCGCATACTGCCGTTGCCCTGCCGAGTGGTCGCGCCTTTCGCTCGGTCTGCTGGAGTTTAAATCTCTTCTTATACAATGTGACGCTCTATGTCCGTGTTGATTACATAACCTGCAAGTTATATCCTCGCTATTTTGTTTTTTGTCAACGTTACATGCTCGTTTGACGTGACCCCTGTCGCGGCAATTGTATCATTGACGTTCAGTTCCTGTGGTATTCATGCTCACAGGCCTGGATAGTTCATTGAACTGCTTAGTTAGTCTACTAATGTCTTCTCTTAACATTATTACTTCATCTCTTTGCGTTGCCGCTGCAACAGAGTGAACGTATTCGATATCAGTTTCTCTCTGTAAATATACATACGCTTCCCCTAGTTTTTCCGATGCGAATGCTGATTCTACCGTTTTAGGTTGACCAGCCCGTATATAGAATTTAAGTCTTTCTAGAAGTCCACTTATAAATAGACACAGAATTTCAAAGTCACTTTTGATAACTTCCCACCTAAATCTACCACTTCACTGTAAAAGTTTTTTCCAGAGGTTGATCATGTAAAGACATGGTAGGTATTTTTTCTGAATTGCAGATCAAATTAGCCTGATTGTTTGAAATATACTTTTCTTGAAACGCCTATTCAACGTCCTGGTAATTTTGTTGTAAGTGTCCGTCTAAATGTAAAAAACATAATTTTGCTGGTCCATCCAAATGTAGTTGGAGAGTGGCAATTTTTCTCTCACTGTTATTCTTCAAGTTTGAATACATACAAAATGCTTTAAAAGCACTTAGACATTTATTAGCGTCTTCTGTACTATGTCCACTGAATTTTTTATTGTTAGTCCCTCTGCCATTTTTATAGCTAGTAATGTAAATTAAATGTCCAAAAATTTTTAGTTTTAAATGAAAATTATAATCACACACATGCTTATCTTAAACTGATATATGTCCGTTTGGATTCTCCACCATGTAACGTAATTATCTCCTTGTCTTATGTTAAAAAATAAGCATCTATTCTTTATTCTATTAAAATTGACATACAATTTTGGATCTTATCTGGTCTAAATATAAAGTAATCTCCCCTTCTCTGATTTCTACAACTCCCTTCAATTGATTGGGGAGGAACTATCTTCTGGTCTATAGCCTGATTGGCTGATAAGCCAGGCGAATCCCAGTTAAACCCCATAACACAAGCAAGTAAGTCTCGGTTGTAGAAAACTTGCCGTTATATGAAAACTGTATTCCTAAATACGGAAAATGGTCAACACTATTTAATAAACAACCTTCAAACACAAAGTTTGGAGCATTATGTAACCCTCTCTTTTTCCAAAATATGACAAATTGTGCTTTAGCAGTATTTACTTCTAATCCCCTAAGTTTGCAATAATCAGACATAGCATTAAGAGCTGACTCTATGTCCTTTTGATTTTCTGCTAAGATCACAGTGTCATTTGCATACAATAATAGATAAACTTTGAAAAATACTTCCACAACATCACTTAATTGTTTGTCTACACAATCTGACAAGAGCTGTAGACCACTATATTTATTAGACATGAAATCACACAAAAGGTGAATTAAGCATAACATTATGTCCAGCAATAAAATCTAGGTTAACATTGCACCCATCATCATCTTCATTGGTCAAGTTTGCATTAAAAATGCTCATAAAAACTTTACTTGAATTTTTATTCATAACAGTTGGATATTTATATAGCAAATTCCAGTAGGACATAGGGTCTGAATTTATAAGAATTATCTGACTTTCTTAACAAACTGATCATTCAAAGATTTTAAGTTTGCACTAATCTCCTTTTTATAATTCTTACTACAATGTATCATTGACCATAGCCTCCTTATTAGCAACATTTTTAAAAAGTCTATAATTGTGTTTACTTCTATTGCAAATTTTGTCGTAACTGTTTGCAATTTTCATCAGACCAAGATTTGTTAATTTTTATTATTGTTGTAGAACTACTAGGTGCGTTTTCTGCTTTATTAAATTACAATTCGTGGTAGCATTAACTGTTACAATAATATTTGAAACATCTTAAGTAATACAATTTATAATATCATTGTTATATCCATAGTTCATGAGCTCATCCATAGCTAGCAAAACATTTTCAATCTCAGTCAAGGGAGACAACTTGTACAACCAATGTCATGCTCACGTGCCTCCATTAAAATACTAATTTTACAGCAATACGAACATAATATATATGTGCAAAAGATTTGTGTATATTTAAACATATGTAAAAGGATTTAGTGTAAAAATCTGGAATATAAAATACCGATTTAGAACACTCCGAAAACGTTGATCAAGTAAGTGACAATGATTTTCACCAAATCTAAGATGGCGCCCCTCTTGTTTTTCTTTCAAAAGCGAAAACTTTTTGGCAAAATTAAACCAAAACAAGAACAGTGGCTTAAGGTATCTGGCTTGGTTAAAATCGCCAAAATAACGTAAATGATATTTTACGTTATTTACAAAGATTAGATATCACACTTTAATACCAAGCAACAAACAATTCTAACCGTACGCTCAAAAATGGTGTTTTATTGCGATAAATACTGCACCCCTTTATCGACTTTTCCTTATGAGCGTTAAACATCTCTAACGTAATGTGCATTGCATTGGTACGATAAGATACTATTAATTCATTAATGACAAAAATTGTTATAAAATCTCTTACTAGACATCAAACCTGGGCGTGGTTTCAATTATTGAACCGTAAACATAAACATTCATAAACATTCAAAATTGAACGGGGTGCGTCAAATTCGTTGATTTCATGAGACGATAATGATCCGACACTTCTATTGTTATTGCTCAGCTTAAAATAACACAGTTGGTGTCATTTTCGAATTAACATTGCCGTCTTGTTTGATTACGGATTTCAAAGCAGTTTTCGGTATTTTTTTTGCGGAAATGTTAATCTAGGGAATGATGCCAGAATTTTGATACTTGTTTTCATTTTTGTTGTTCGGTACGAACAATAAAGTTACGAGCATTACCGTATTTCAAATATCGCTCAGTTTTCATAAAACCTGTATTCCGAATAGCTTCCATTAACCTTCCGTCTACGAACATAGTTCCAATTTTTCAATTCAATGGCATAAATACAAATTCAAATATCACGTACATATAAGTCAAAATCAGATGGCTATGCAAATATCGTGAACGAGCAATACAAAACAGTCGTAAAAAATCTAAACAATCCTCTCCCTCGGATTATTACAATATTTACTATCAGTACACACATTTCAAGGAAGGATGACGTCATAATACTCGTGTTGTATATGCTAATTTAGTCTAGTTCCTAGCTTCTATTGTAAACGTATATAAGTCATCATTGAATTCATGGACGTTGCGGTGATAACTGGGTGCCAACCAGATATTTAAAAAAGTGATTCATCGGGAAATTGTAATCGATTATTTTAATGCTTATAACGTGTAACTTCTTCTTCGAGCATGTCTTCATGTATGAGATATTACATTCTGCATAAGTTGAGTATACAAAGAGGCAGGTAATGCCGACTATATAATATTATACTAATTGCTGAACTACTTTTGGTGATCAGATGGGAATCATAAATCAAAGTAATGAAAGCACATGGAACGGGAACAACTTTAACAACTGCATAGCGGGTGTAGAAAAGCGTTAGTAGTACTTAAGTCTGCATCCAAATTCATGTGCGAACTATCGTTCGGATTCAAAAACTCACCCTACAAAGAAATTCAACTTTTGATTGCTTTGTAGTTTCGAACAGCAGCAGAACCTTCAGAGCTTTGATTTATCTATGGAGTATTACGCAATAAACAGCGGGGTTCTGGGTACGGAATTTCTTTAAAGTCAAGTATCTAACGAACGGAGGACGTTATAAAAACACTGAGGCACGATTCCCTGCTTTATACATTTTAAGGCTACTTATAATATATTCCTATATACAGAGTAGTTATCGTTGTTAAAAAATTTGTAAATTACGTGCGATATTGGTTTATAGAAGACCAATCAAATGTAATATTTGTTTTAAATTACTTGCAATGCACATTATACAGTGGATTTATTTTAGTATATAATTATGGTTTAGTTTTTAAATCTATAAATTGGTGAAACTTGATTTGACCTGACATCCAAGCCATATTCCTTAAACATGAGGAAATGTTCATAAGTTTCGCTAATATCATAGAGCCTGCACATCTAACTGGACTCCAGCGTGTTAGGGGTATGTGGCGTATCTATGTTGAGAACACTGAGTATAAAGTCAACTTATTATCAAATGGAATAGTTTTGAGAGGAAAGCGTTTTCCAATTTTTAGTACCAAACCCTTACGTCTCGATGGCGGGAACACAGTTTGCATCAGATTGAAGAACATACCACTCTCAGTGTATGATAGTATCATCAAACATACACTCATTAAACAAAACATTAATGTTATCACTATGATCGTGAAAAGTTGCGTATTAATGACAAGCTAACCAACTGCAAAACCGGAGACCGGATAGATATAGTGAAGGTATTAACTTTGAATAGGTTCATTTCGTTTGGCTTATTCAAAACTACAGTGCTACATAAGGGGCAATTTAAGAAAGATCCTAAGTGTAGTAAGTGCTTACTGGTGGGTCACGTAGCAGCCAACTGTACGAATGACTGGACTTGTATCATATGCAAGGAGAGCGGCTATACACAGGGAGATTGCCCTAAACAACACGATGAATACACGCCATCCGAAATCTCGGATGATTCGACCAACGACGAACACATCGAGTGTACAGTCAGCAAACGTGTTACACACCAATCTCGGATTGATACCAATAATAGAAACACGCCGTCAGCGGACCAAGAAACACGTGCTGACCGCACGCATAAACCGAGGCAAAGGAGACCCCCCCCCATCACAGACGAAGGAAATACGAAGCCAACCGAGTATAATAAATTACGTGAAATCTTCACAGTGTAGTGATACCAAAACTCCAAACAAACAAAGGTCAAAATATGTTGTGCGTTCCCCGCCCACACCATCCGAGGAGCTGCAAGACAACACAAAGAAACAGAAGCAATTTAGTGTTAAGTGGAAGTAACTATTAGCATCAAAATTACTTCGAAATGATAACGAAATACATCGGACTTCCATTACGGACTTACACAATAAGAACATCGGATTACATAGAGGAATTACGCCATGAGCCAAATAGATCTTAACTGATTAACTTATGTTAAATATATATACAATGTATATGTATCGCTTAAATACGATATCTACTTAAATGCTGCCTATAAATGTATTAACATATCAAGTAAGCTAGTTATGAAATATCGATACATAACGATTTACTATACAATTTCGACATTCTATTATAAAAACAATGTATCCATGTCA
Organism: Lutraria lutraria; assembly: GCA_964023205.1. Classification (NCBI taxonomy): domain Eukaryota; kingdom Metazoa; phylum Mollusca; class Bivalvia; order Venerida; family Mactridae; genus Lutraria; species Lutraria lutraria. The sequence goes on along the minus strand of OZ026837.1, from coordinate 11,905,127 downwards.
CATTACGAATACTTGCTTTCATCTTAAAAACATCTACGTATCTTTTACATACAATGTTTGTTATAAAAATACGATTATTATACGAATATGATTAACCTACGACACGATCATGTATTTTCTGTCGTAGATAACAGATTTCATTGTTTTGTTACATGATTTTGTATATCACTGTCATGTCCTTTTTTAAGACACTTATGTTAGTTTTTTCCCTTTGTTTTATGCTATTTACACACCAATCAAACAAACCAATGGTTAAATGTCATTCTATTATTATACGCAAGCATATTATCATTTTTATCAAGTACATGTACATGTACTTCTTTACTAAGCTCAATCATGTCTTGAGAACTTGCGATATATTATCATGCTATTGTTTTGGTATCCTTTCAAAAACTTATTACCCCCAGTATGATTTCTGATAATATTCACTTAGTTTCCCTAGACGCACAAGGTTTACGAGATTCTTCAAAGCATGCACGTCTTTTACAATGGTGAACTCACCAAACAGTAATATTATTTTTCTGCAAGAAACGCATTTTACGAATGATTTAGAACTTGAATTAAACCGCGATTTTAGCGAGTGGTGTCCTTTTCATTCTTATTGTTCGGATAATAGCAGAGGATGCTCTATCCTCATTAACAAAAATGTAGAATTCACTGTTCTTGATAAAACAATCGATAACACAAATGGGAGATATATACTTGTTAATATTGAGATTATGAATAATGCGCTTACGATAATGAATGTATATGCTCCTAATGATAAACAAAATAGACATTTATTTTTTACAAACATCACAAAAATATTATCAGATAATTCACAGGGAGTTAAAATAGTTGGAGGGGACTACAACGAAAGTTCTATTGATAGAATATCGAAGATAAAACAGACTCCTAAAAATTCAACATTTAATTTACAGAAATTAATCAAAATGCACAATTTAATCGATATATGGAGAAATAAAAATGAATCACTAAAACAATTCACATGGCGCAGAAAAAACGGTTTAGAAAAAAATGATTTTTGGTTAACTGAGGAAAATATCACCCCCTTATTTAAAAACTGACATCAGACCAGCTCTAATTAAATGCACTGATCATCTTGCAATATCATTAAAACTATGTTTCCCCTAAAGAACGAGGACCTGGGTTCTGGAAATTAAATAATATATACTTAAACGATATAAAGTATTGCGAAATGATAGTAAATATAATTATTAAAAACTCAAATTTAGTAAATATCAATGATCAGTTAAAATGGGAAATTTGTAAAAATGAAATAAGACAATTTACTGTAACATTTTCAAAACAAAAAGCTAAATATAGAAAATGTACTCTAAACTTACTTGAGAAAGAACTTAACGACCTTTATATAAATAAGTCAAACAGTCAGGAACAAAACAATAATATACAAAAATTAGAAAAAGAAATCGAAAGCATATATATGGTCAAAGGCAAAGGTGCACACATACGATCAAGGGTAGCACTTATAAAAGAAAACGAAAAAAACTCGAACTTCTTTTTCAACTTAGAAAAATCAAGACAATCGCGTAAAGACATTACATCGTTGTCTGTAAATTGTAAAAATCTGTCTTCACAAGAGGATATCTTAAAAGAATGTGTCCATTTTTATGAAACTCTTTACAAATCAACTAATAATAATGTTACTGATTATCTAGACAACAATTTTGTTAACAAATTAAATAACAACGACTCACGTCAATGCGATAGACTAATATCCATTAAGGAAACAACTGATCATGAAGCCTTAAATTAAATGAAATTTAATAAAAGTCCTGGACTTGATGGCTTATCAGTAGAATTTTGCCAGAAATTCTGGGATCAAATACAATTTCTAGTTGTTAATTCGCTAAATGACGGTTTCGATAAAGGGCAACTCTCCTTTACACAAAAACAAAGCGTCTTCTTATTAATATATAAAAAGGGAGAGTCTGAAAATATTGAAAACTGGCGACCGATTTCCCTTCTAAATACTGACTACAAAATAGCGGCAAAAGTGCTATCAAACCGTTTACAGTGCGTATTGCCTTAAATAATCTCCCACGACCAGCAAGGCTTTATTAAAAATAGAAACATAGGATACAACATAAGACAAATACAAGATGTTATTGACTATTTTGATTTAACCAATAGAGAAGGTGTTGTATTATTTCTAGATTTTAAAAAAGCCTTCGGTACTGTTGAGTGGACAGTTTTATTGCACACACTTAGAAAATTTGGATTCCAAGACTCTTTTATCAAATGGGTACACGTTCTTTATAATAACATTTCATATTGTTTAATGAACAATCTTTGGAGCCACGTCACGGTTTTTTTAAATACATCGCGGAATATGACAAGGGTGTCCGCTATCAGCGCTTTTATTCATCATAGTTGTAGAAGTGACGGCAATCCAAATAAGAAAAGACGAATTAATTGAAGGAATAAAAATTAACCAAACAAATAATACAGAAATCTCGCACCATATAAAAATCACACAATTAGCTGACGATACTACTTTGTTCGTAAAAAATCAAGATGATGGAAACAATTCTTTAAAAATAATACATGCTTTTGGCAACTACTCAGACCTGAAACTAAATAAAAACAAAACGTTAGGACTGCGGATCGGCAGATCAAAAATAATACGTATAATGTAAATGACATACAGTTTACTAACACATATGTCAAAGCCCTTGGTGTTTATTTTGGAAATAATAGAAATGAATGCGAAAACGTTAACTGGAACTCAAACATACTTATGTGTCATAACTTAATACAAGCATGGCAAAAAACGAGAGTTAACCTTTTTAGGGGAAATAACAGTCTTAAAAAGTTTAATACTACATAAATTAACATATCTAATGCACTCCTTAGTTACACCGCAACAAATAACCAAAAGCTTAAAAAATATATTTTCATTCCTCTTGGACAATAAAAAAGAGAAAATAAAAAGATCCATTTCATATAAAAATAAGTTAGATGGAGGATTAAACATGATAGACATAGACAACTACGATAAATCCCTGAAATTAAAATGGATTCAAAATTTAAAGAACAATAACCATGCAAACTGGAAATTCATACCACAAACCCTATTAAACCAATTTAGTAAAAACTTAATGATTTTTAATATGAACCTAGACAATTATAAATCTATTCCAAACCCGTCATACCCTTACCACAATTCTACATAAATATTATTAATATATGGAATGAATTTAACAATACCAAAACTAAAAAAGAATCACTTTCTTCCTTCAATATCAGAAACCAAATACTTTGGGGTAATCAGCATATCAAACTACATGGCAAATGTTTAATATTCAAATCTTGGATAAATTCAACATAATATTTAATTTCATAATATTATTGATAAAAGGGGATCTCAGAAGTTGAGATAATTTAAAAAGCTATCTTACTTATATGGAAAATTGAAATCAGTTCTCTTCACCAACGAAAACTTAGTTGGCATAGTGTCTATCACTTTTTACATAAAACTATTATTGATACAAAAGTAAAACACTTTAAATACAAAATAGTAAACTACATTATTGCCACAAAGGAGAATCTCCATAAATGGAAAGCACTGGATTCTCCTAATTGTTTCTATTGCGGCCAAATTGAAAATTACAATCATTTCTTCCTAACATGTCCGTACTTAACATCCTTTTGGACAACAATGAATGAACTATTTTCAAATATAGGAATAAATAACAAAATAAACTCTCTAGATAATATTGTCATTGAATATAAAATAAAATACAGACATTACGAAACTATCAATATCATTCTAAGTCAAATTGAATACTGCGTCTATAAATCATATTTTAAAAGCGATAGCGTAATCAATAAATCTTTAAATACGTTATATATCGACTTAGATATCCTAACAAGATGCTACAGTAGTAAACATTCCCTTTTAAAACAATTCTGTGAGACACTACAATCACAACTACAAACATTATACAACTGCGCATTTATATGTACATGTATATGGAGCTATACTTTTCCCGATAATTTCCATCACTCATACGAAAATATACATTTCTGTCTTTATTTTTCTGTATGCTTATTGTATGTTTTATTTATGCATCCATCCACATTTCTCATGTTATATGCATTCAGCTGTAAACCATGAAATAGGATATAAAATAAACGAAACCATGCGTTTTCACAAAAAGCACACAAAAATACATTATCCTGAAATTTGAACCACAGAAAATTTTCAGAAGACTGTTCTAAGAAAAATACTTTGTCATACAGTGTGTTTTTAATAAAAGCACCAACTCCTCCAGCATTACATTTTCAGGCTTCCCTGTTTATATGCTTAAATGTAAAACCTTCTACGTTTACAGAGTCAAACTTGTCTAAATGAGTTTCTGCAACAAATGTCATATTTCTGAACAAAATCATCAAAATCTGGCATAAATAGCTTGGACAAAAGACCACACACATTTAAGAAAGAAATTGTATGATATCAGTGTGACCAGCTAAAAAGTAGACATGATAACAGTTTTTGAACGAGAACAAGTATAACTTAAACTAGAAACAACAGTCTCTGCACTCTCATCCTCCTCCTCGTCCTACCAACCAAAATTCTTCAAACCTAGAACTTCAAGGTCAGGGGTCACATTGATCTTGAACAGATCATCTGCTGTATGTAGTGTGAATGTTACCATTTATAGTATAAACATTTGTTGCTGAACTGTTGTTCTTTACAACCCCCCTTAATTTCATACGAAGTGCGGTCATATCCTCAGTAAGGAAGACGCCCTTGAAGGATGTTGAGTTTTTGAAATGCTTCTTCGATTTGAATACTTCACTCACTTTCACTCGCGCAAACAAAACGCACTATTATCTGTTTCTTCTTTGCTCCATTGCCAACCCCATGGCATGTTCTTATGTCGCTGGCCTTGAATTATTTTGGATCTTCGCCATCTACAAAACCCAGATCCGCCTTATGGTTTAAGAGTTCAACAACCTGATGCATAATTGACTTACTAAGAAATAATTCGATAGTGTACTGGCGTCCTTTTCCACTCATAGCTTACTTACACGAGTACGAAATAGTTCAGACGTGAAACTCGTTCACACAATGATCTAATAATGTGGAATAACGACGTCGAATTCAGAATTTATATAATGTACAATGCCTCAGTAAACAATTTGAGCAATATACTATATGGTATTGTTTCTTTACTCGAAAGACTTTAGTTAATACGCCGAGTTTTCTTCGGAAATTTCGAAACTTACATTCGTCGTCTGCTAGTACCGGTCGCGGTGTTAGCTTAAAAACTACCAACAGCGGTTACTTCTCTTGATCAGTACAAATACTTTATGGTAGCATAGCTTGACGTAACCGGTGCGAGGAGCAAGGTTAACTTAATGTCGCAGCCGCTGTTTATAGAATGGTGATGAGTCGTTAAAGAGAACTGATTGCAATTGGTTGCGTGTGAAATGCAAATGACGTTTTACCCCCATAAAAGTCTTGCGGTTTGATGACCAGCTGTTAAAATTTGTTCTGATACAGATAACAGGTATTGTTTTGTGCATGAACACCGTGACGTTATGTAGTAATGGTTTTTGGGAAGAAACGATTATGCAAGTGAGTTGACGCGATAACGCGGTCAGTATGTATCGTAGTCGCACGTGCACAACCGGGCCTCTTACGGGCCCGTTGGTGTTGAACCTATTGATAAGATCATTAATAATCAGAGGCAACGTTAATTACCGTGGACTACGCCCGTAGCATATCAACAGCCTAATATCTCTGAATAGTTTATGTTATCTCTGAGTACAATGTAGTACACTACATCATCAGTTGAACCCATCTCGGACCTTCTATCTGTAAACATCATCTCTCGTAAATTGCCTTATTTTTGTATGAAATCATTCAAGTAATTCAAGATGATCTAGCGCACCTCAAATTTACAACTGTATGCTATAATGTTATGAAGAAAGTTTGTTGTTAGAATCTTTGATAAAAGTCTGAAAACGGGTTAATGTTTTCTTTGCGTTATTGTGGCAAATGTCCGGGTGGGACCATTCAGAAAAATACTTTATCCCGTTTTCACGCCTAGATGGGACATTGACAACACAAACCTTTTTTACAATTATTTTAGTTACACTAGCCATTCCTTGGTGCGCTATATCATTTTGCTTTACTACTTAAGAGTTCTTATCTTGTCTGTGAAAGGTGCGATGTCTTATACTAGTACTTGCTGTAGATATGTGTTGTTCTTATACATTATGTAGGGTTTACAGAACAGAACAAGATGAAATTCACTCTAGGTGAAACAGAAAAGCCAGAAGATTGTTTGGGGTTACCAGTGGTCAAGTATGGTTATAAAACAAAAGTCACTCAAGGAAACGTACTGTCAATTGGAAATCGTTTACGTATAAAATATAAAAAAAACATTTTAGACTTTATGAAACAAATACTGGTTGCAAGTAACAATGATGTCCAGTTTGCTGAGGAAGGTGATTCTGGGGCTCTTGTTTTTATCAAGCCTGAAACAGGTGACCTGAAAGCACTAGGATTACTACAAGGTAGCATGGGGAATGGTCGTTACATAGTAACACCAATTATAGATATCCTCCATGCAATCGGTCCAGACAGTCCTAGGTTTAAGCAGTTTCCTGCAAATGTTGGACGAAATGAAGAAATCCGTAACATGGTATTGGATCAACCACCGAATAGTGATTCTGGAACACCGGAAAAAATGGACGTAGACTGACTAAAAGCTGTTTAAAAGATTAATCAGATGTTCTATGTGCTTGAATATTGTTGAAAATCGCGAACAGTTAAAAATGTGAATATTTTTCATCGTAATATATTATGACTGATTCAATCACAGATACGTGTATTGAAATGTAAATATGACAGAATACTTTTGATTTATATTTATGAATTCAAGTAGTACTTTAAATTTTACAATTTGTTTACTTTGTTATATATCATATTTAGATGAAGGCAGACAGAACATATAAAACTAAGCGTTTTTCGTGAGTGATGGTATGTAAAAGATAAGAAGTAATTATATGTGTAATGGAAATGTATTTTAACAGTTACTCTCAATTTTTCAATCCCTGGATGATCATGTAGAGAGCATGTAAGGAATCTGGGATGTCTTGACGCTAAATCAGAGAACTGATTTAAAGCATCGGTTATTTAGTAAAGTATTTGTGTGTTTTTTTTTGTCTTTGAATGGTGGGATGTTTTTGCCTGTTAATTGGATATGGAAATTCGGATGGGGCTACAGCGAACTCGCCCCGAGCTTTTTGGACTGGCCCTCGAAAATAACGCTGCTTTACCGTATAATTTGCTAGAAAAAAGACGCGAGCATGAGACAACACGTTATGTTTTCATGGGCCAGTCAAAAAGGTACAGTTCCAGGTCAGTAGGTCAAAGGTCGTCACGGGAGCATTGTGTTTTAAAAACTCATCTTGTTTTGATGATTGTTTTCGTCTGTTAAAGGTGGGATTTCTACTCGTCTGTGAAAGGTAAATTGTTTTGTACTTTTTTTTCTGTCAATGAAAGGTTGTTTGTTATGATTTGTTTGTGTCTGTGAACGGAGCGATGTCTTTTTTCTCGTCTGTGAAAAAACGGGATGTTATTTTTTCTTTGAAAGTATGGCTATTATTTTTGTCTGTGAAAGGTGTGATACTTTTTTTAAATAGTCTGAAGGGTAGGGTGTTTTGTATTGTTTTATGCATACATGTTTTCTATATTTTGGAACTTGTTGCCTGATAATATTTTTATGAATACAAAATTTTGTTCGTAGGATTTTAAGATAATTTATTTGGTGTGACTGATTTATATAGTTATTTATTAACATTGATATACTATTATATGTCATATAATTGACTGATTTAGTTGAAGGTAGGCAGACGCAGCACAAACTGTTTTTTTGTGAGTGATTTCATGTAAAAAATAACAAGTGAATATATTCAATTAATGGCAATGTATTATTTTATTACTCTTTTGTTTTTTTATGCTTTATTCACAACAGGTTACATATACATATTGTACATATAAACAGTAAATGGTGTATTAATAATTTTGCAAATATTGACAACTTTTTATATATGAAGATACAAGTTTAAATCAAGATACACGTATAAGCATGCAGAGATATATGTTATAAAAGCTTTAATAAAATTAGGGAATGTTCAGAGCCTGACAAAATTTCTTTATGAAACCAAAACTTTCTTTATTTTTATATATATAATATCTAGATAATGTGTCTAAATCAACATATAATATTTGGAGAATATTAGTTTTGTTCTTCCTACGTTCACTTTTAAAATAACTTTTATAAATAGAGTATCCTATTTGACTTAATATTACATTTATTATTTCGTATTGTTTATACATGATTTTATAACCTATAAGTATGTATTCTAAAAAGTTCATTTTGTTGTTTATGCCATTTTCTGAAAATACTTTGATTATCTTTTCCCAGAATGAGTCCATGTAAGGACATGTTATAAAAAAGTGATTTAAGTTTTCTAAAGCTCCGCAGTGTAAGCATTTTGGGGAGGTGAATATTTTCCATTTGTAGAGATTTTCATTAGTAGCTTTTATGTTATGTACAAGCTTATATTTAAATTGTTTGACGCGGTTGTCGACCAGTGCTTTATTTAAGAAATAGTAGTAGCTAAGCCAATTGAATTTTTTATTGAAGCTTGATTGATGTAGATAAGGGATTTCATATTTTCTTTTTATAAATTCTATGCAGTAGTCCTTGCTACTAATGATTTTCGTATTAGTTTTGTCCACTGAGTCGAGTTTTAGTTGAGTTTTAATGGAAGTTTTTAATGATTCTGTGGTTTTGATTTTTTTCTTCCATTCTAAGGGTATTGCCTGTTTAATAGTTTCAGATTCAGATATCCAGTTTGTTTTATTTGTAAGCTTATCATATATTTTGCGTTCGCTTATTCTGCCGTTGATGTCAATTAAGTCGTTAACGAATAACAAATTTGAATTGATCCATGAGTTAAATATGAGACATTTTCCTTTAAATTTGATATACCTATTGCCCCATATGATTTGGTTCCTGGTTGTACTAAATGATTTTGGTGTGCTTTAGTTGACTGTTTATTATATTTAATCCATGTATCTATGATATTTACATAGAATGGAGTCAATGTTGTTTTAGTGTTAGGGAGCGATTTCAAGTTATCTAGGATTATCTCAAATATTAATAGTTCTTTACCAAACTGGTTCAGTAATAATAAAGGAATAATTTTCCAGTTTGCATTATAAGAAGATCTCAAGTTTTGGATCCATTTTAGTATAAGGGAATTTACATAACTGTCTATATCAACCATACTTAAGCCTCCGTCAAGTTTATTTCCTATTAGTGTTGTCCTTTTTATTTTTTCACGTTTATTGCTCCAAAGAAAATCTGAGAATAGTTTAGTAACTTGTTTTACGATTTGTTTTGGAGTGGACATTGATTGCATTAACTATGTTAACTTTGGAAGGATTAAGCTTTTTATTATTGTTATTTTCCCGTAATATGTTAGTTTTCGTTTTTGCCATCTTTGTATGAGATATTTACATATTTCAATTTTATTCTGCCAGTTTAGACCTTCGCATTCATCGGAGTTATTGCCAAAATAGATTCCTAATGCTTTAACATATGTATTTGTAAAACCTATGCTATCGACATTGTGTGTATTTGATTTTGAACTGCCTATCCATAGTCCTTGAGTTTTATTTCTATTTAGTTTTAGACCGGAATATTGACCAAATTCTTCGATTATTTCTAGAGAGATGTTTATTTCATTTTCATTTTGTATGAATAGTGTTGTGTCGTCTGCTAATTGAGTGAGTTTGATGTGTTTTGTGTTGTTATTAATATTCTTGTCGATTTTTATTTCTATTCCTTTAAATGTTGTGCTGTTTCTTAGTTTGATCGCCATAATTTCAGCGACAATAATAAATAGAAGGGCTGATAATGGACACCCTTGTCTGACGCCACGAGATAACATAAAAAATCTAGAACTCCAACCGTTATTCATTAGACAAGACTGTATATTTGAGTACATAATGTTTACCCATTGTACAAAGGAATTTTTAAATCCGAATTTCAACAAAGATGTTTGTAAAAATGACCATTCAATTGTATCAAACGCTTTTTTAAAATCGAGAGATAGAATAGCTCCTGGAGTGTTTGTTATGTTTTTGTAATCTATAACATCTTGAATTTGTCTTATATTCTATCCTATATATCTATTTTTAATGAATCCTTGTTGATCGTGGCTAATGATACTTGGTAATACTTTTTGTAGGCGCATTGCTAAAACTTTGGCTAAAATTTTATAGTCTGTGTTAAGAAGAGATATAGGTCGCCAGTTTTCCAAATTATTAGGGTCTCCTTTTTTATAAAGTAAGGAAAATACGCTTTGTTTTTGTGTGAACGAGAGTTCGCCTTTGTCAAAACCTTCATTTAAGGAATCCACAACTAAATACATTATTTGTTTCCAAAACTGTTTATAAAATTCTATTGGCAGACCGTCGAGGCCTGGACTTTTATTTGTATTCATTATGTTTATAACATATGTAGCTTCTTCATATGTAACGGTTCCTTCAAATTCTTTAGCCTCATTATCGTTTAAAGTGTTATCAGTTTCCATTGAATTTAAATATTCATCAACGTTGACATGGGAACTTTTGTAAAGATTTTCATAAAATTTGACCGTTTCTTCCAAAATGGTTTCTTAATCAGTTATTACGTTTCCTTTTATTGATAATGAATTAATAACTTTTCTTGTTTGTCTAGAGTTTTCAAGGTTCAAAAAATAGTTTGTGTTTTTTTCATTGTCTTCTAATAATACTACCCGTGAACGTATTTGTGCCCCCTTAGCTTTGAAACTATAAATATTTTCAATTTCCATTTCAATGTTGTTGATATTTGCTTTTATCTCCTGATTGTTTGTAGTTAGCTCATTTTGATATAGTTCTTTTAGTTGCTTTTCAAGATCAGTTAATTTACATTTTCTTTCCTTTGATTTTTCTTTAGAATATTTAATTGTTATTTCTCTAATGTTATTTTTACATATTTCCCATTTTGTTCGATGACTTTTAATGTTTAATGCTGTTAGTTTTTCAGTCATAGCCTTTATTTCTTCGCAATATTCAGTATCGCATAAGTATGCTTTGTTAAGTTTCCAAAATCCTGGTCCTCTTTCTAAAGGTGGTTTTAGTTTAAGTGAAATTGCTAAATGGTCAGTATATTTGATCAGAGCAGGACGAATGTCTGTTGATAAAATTAGTGGAATAAGGTTTTCTTCAATGAGCCATAAATCAATTCTGCTTTTTTCTATTCCATTTTTTCTGCGCCATGTGAATTGTGTTTTTGTTTTATTTAAAGTTCTCCATATACCAATTAAATTGTGTGCATTTATCATGTCATTTAAATTTGGATGCTTATTTATTTTATTTGATTTTGTTACTCTGTCAATGTTATGTAAAGTTTCGTTATGATCTCCTCCAACTATTTTTATTCCTTGTGTGTATTCCGCTATAAGTTGTGAAATGTTTTTGAAAAACACGTTTCTGATTTCTTTGTCATTAGGAGCATAAATGTTTATTAATGTAATTATATTATTGTTATACTCAATATTAAGTATAACGTATCTTCCGTTATTGTTATCAGTTATTTAAAATATTACATGTTATTGATTTATTTATTAAAATGGAGCAGCCTTTACTATTATTGGATCCGAAGGAATAGTACATTTCATATTTATTAAATTCATTGGAAGAATATTTTCAAGGTCAACCGTAAAATGAGTTTCTTGTAAAAACGTTACATCTGCCTTTTGGTGCATTAACCATTGCAGTAAGCGGGCCCGTTTCAGTTTATCCCTTAAACCCTGTGCATTGAGGGATATTAAATGTAAGGCTGTTGTCATCTAATTATATGTTGACTGTTTAAGATAGGAATTAAACATGAAAGTAAAGCTTGTACAATAATATGTTTGAGCTGTGACAAAAATATGTGCAAAGTATCATTAATATGTGATGATATATGTATAAATTATATTAGACATTAAGATTTACTTATATAGAACATTCGAAATATTCATATTAGACTGATATGCAAGTTCAAATTTAAAGTAACGTATACAGTATATATAAGAATTGTACACAGTATCCATCAAATATATATGTATATACAAAGTACATCTTTGATGCGTACTAGTGTGCAAAGTAGTAAAATGAATTGTTTGCGACGAGAATGGCAAAGCCACTTCAAAGTTGCATCTAATAATATAACGATGCGTTACATATTCAAACAATTTGCTCAGGTTCCCACGTAAAGCGGGTTCCCTAATACAATTAATTAACTCGTGTATATAAATGGATACAAAATTATGCATATGAATAAACATATTACCTGCAATATATCAACATAATCCATATTATATTTAGTATGGTACACAATGTACCTATGATTTAAATGTTTATTTTGTACCCAACGCACGTGGGTAAGATCGGTCACACGACCGTATAGCAATGTGTTATCGTTAGTCGTAGTGGAAAGTCCATAGAGAAATCCGTGATCATGCAATCCTTGAATAAATGAAAAAAATGTCATGTACATGTAACACGATACTTTACTTCTTTGGGTTGATTTTCGTTGTTTCTTCGATTCATCGTGGAGTTCTTCTGCCGGAGTAGGTGGAGATCTAACCACGTTTTTCAATGATTGTTTATTTGATGTTTTCGTGTCACTTTCAGATGTATTGCGCACGGATTTGATCATTGTCTGTTGTCCGTGTATTTGTGCCGTGTTAGATTTCTTTTGTTTTGGTTTGTTAGTGTCCATAGCACGAGTTTCACGATGTTCAGTATTGACAGCATCGGGTATGACGGTCGTTGTTTTCCGTGTTGGAGTGTCTTTGTCACTCAGTGTTTCACGTTCATCGTCGGAGTCATCGTTATCACTCTGGATATGTCCATTAAAAGCATCACATTCGCTCTGTTTATGTCCGGATTGTTTGCACTGAGTGCAAACCCAGTCATTTTCACAAAAAGCAGCTGTATGGCCTACTTGTAGACATTTGCTACATTTAGACTGTCTCTTAATTTGGCCGCGATGGAAGACGGTTGCTTTGAATTGACCGAATGCCATAAATCTATTCAAAGGAGTTTTCAGAGTTGAGGCTTTCACAATTATCAGATGGTCACCTGTATCGCAGTTAGTGAGTTTACCTCCAATGCGTAGTTTATCGCGGTAGGCTGATATCACTTCAATATCTTTGCGAATAAGAGTATGGCTGATTGTACTGTCATCAACTGAAAGCGGTATGTCTTTCACTCTGATGCGAACAGTATTTTCACTGTCGAGTCGTAATGGATTTGTACTCAAAATCGGTAGACATTTACCCCGTAAAATGACCCCAGCCGAAACTAGGTCAACTTTGTCATCTAAAGCCTCGACGTAAATGCGCCACATACCCCGAACTCTCTGGAGACCTGTAATATGCGTCGGTTCAATGACACGTGATAGACTAGAATATAGCTCCTCATTCTTAAGCCACAGATCTTGATCCGGTTTTTATCACCGAACAGATCTCTCTCTTGAAAGAATACCAATGGGACGCCATTTTGTTTTTCATACGTGTCACTATCGCTTACTTGATTTTTATTTTCCAACATATTTATTTCCATATTTCTATATATCCAAATTTTTATTTATGTCCATATATATTCCGTTCAATTTACACTTATTGTTATACATTCATATGTCCGTTTTCGTAAATAATTCACTGTTTTGCAGGAGACATGTGCAAGATACAACCTTGGTAGTATCGCTTACTTCCCCTTCCTCTTATGTTTTTAATGACTTGATAATTCTGAAGCCAACATGTAAGGTACATTGAATGTTTCGATGCTAAATCAGACGACTAATTTAAGGTCATCAGTTGTTAAATGAAGTAGAAGGGGTTTGTCTGTGAAAGGTGGGATGTTTTGTATGCATTTGTTTTCCTAGGAATGCATTCCTGATTGATGAATACTTTTCTTAACAAAACTGTTTCCTTCGCGTGTTTTACTTGTTTCCATTATAAGGCGATGGTAATGCTTTATATAGTATTATATTAAGCATAGCTATTTTAATCATTCATGTTGATCTTTAAGCTCTGAAAATATTTGTTTTGTCCCCCTTTTCGAATTTTTCTCGTGTTGGATAGGATAGGGTTTTGTGGGTTTTATGTTTGGTTGTATTTAAAGGGGCATGCCCTGGAACTGCTGTGTCTTGGGTTTCATACACCAAAAATGCGTTTATCACTTGTAAAACCAATTATTACCGAAAAGTCAAAGAAGAATGTGCATTCAAAAATGACCCTATAATGCACGCGTCGGTATTTGTATGTCGGTGTAAATAAAAGGCTGTCAGCCTTTTATTGACGGCAACGATATTTCCGATTCGTCTGAGAATTTAACTGAGTGTGCGCGCTGCCTTTCAAGCAGCAAAACAATGATATTTACCTATAATTGATCGATAGATAAGCCTTATGTCGCAAAAATGAACATAACATGAGCCATGCTTACCATTTCACAGTTTGTTGACATTTTTTCTGCTTTTGACTGATCCCGAAAGAGTCGAGTCATAAAAAGGACGAATATTTTCTGAGGCGAAATCGGCAGGTTTGGTAAATCTTGAAATGTGTATTTTGAGTAAACTAGCGGGATATTTCGTAAATAATTTACAGGGCTTTCATTAATTGATTTAGGCATTACAATGATACCAATTTGATTGCTATTCGAGACGCTTCAGTTCCAGGGCATGCCCCTTTAAGGGAAGGTGAGATTTATTGTAGATTTTTTCGTGTTTTGTTTTCTTATCTATTGTCGCAAAGCTTTTCATGTGAGTGATTGTAGATAAAATGTAAATGTGAATATAATTATGTGATGAAAATTTTTGGTTATAATTCGAATTTATTTTTATCGCTGGATGATTTAGTTAAAGTTTGTGAGGTACTTTGGGTGTTTTACTGTAAACTGAAAATCCCCAGTTCATTAATAAAGTACATATTTTCTTATCACCATAATTCACAACTGTTTTCATTGTCATTAATTTGGCAATAGAAATGTTAAATATTGTGGATTATTGCTGTTTTAATATTTATGTTTATGTAATCATTTTTATATTTGATTTCTGTGCGCTTTTTTACCATTGAAAATTTCACCAAAGACACATCTGGTAGTTAGTATTTCAGACAAGAAATTGTGTTATTGTATTCAAATTCTGTATTCTATTGTTAAGTCAATATTTCAACATAATTAAGAATCAGTTTAGTTTCTGTGTTAATTATGATTTTGATTTTTAACGGTCATTTAATACAGTTCAAGTTATTTCTTTAAATGTTTGATAAATACATTCATTTTATTTTGTTGTTGTTTTTTTAACTTGAATTTAGATGTATATAGCGTGACTGAATTTTTTATACTTTGATTTACCTAGCATAATGATATATATATATAAGACATTTTAATCCAAAGTGGACAATTTATTTTTTTATCAGGAGTTATTTTTTATGAACTTTTGTTTTTAATATCATGTATAAGAATAACTCTTGATAAAAAATAAATTATCTGGTACAAATGAGTTTAATTGCATAATGGGACGTTTGTATTCTTAACTAATGTGACATTTCATTTTAATACATTCTAACATATATCATTTTTTGCTAATTCTTATCTCATAGTAGAGCTAATTATTTATCTTTTGGATTCGAACATGCTTCGTGTGGCGAGAACAAACGCATCTATGCTCAAGATCTGAAGTATAAAAAAATATGGTTTATTATTTATCCTCATCATGAAGAAGCCAATGCGGCGAGACGTCGATGGATTAAATTAATCGTTTTTATTTTTTATCGTTATTGATCAGATCTGAAGTATAGGCACATACTCGCTTTCCTTAGGACTGAATGACCAGCGTCTGTTGGTTATCTAATTTTCACTTCCCCTCGGAATTCTGAAACTCTATTATATTTTCTATCAAACTATCAGACTAAAAACTAACTTCCAACTATATTATTTTACAATTCTAATTACGGAAAGGAAATGCTAAAAGTTATCCATAGTTTTTTTCCTAATCTGTATGTTCACTTTTAATTGTTGTAATTAATTGCCATATTTATGTATATAAATACATATTCATACTGATTGCATGCATTATCTTTTTTTTATTTTTCTTTGAAATTTATCATTTTTTCTTTGAATTTGAGACGAAATTCCATCTATTATAAACCTAATTACATAACAGTTTACAAATAAGCATATTTGTAAGCACCAGTTTCTTTGTAATCATCCATTCAATTATATTTTTGACATATCTATTTCAGCTTCATTGATTGTTGTAATTATGCAAATATTTAATTGTTTTTAAATGTTTGATTGGCGATATAGAATTTGAACTAAACGTCTTATATCAAATACGTATTAATTACATCATCTGATTTGTATAATACTAATTGAGTGAATGAGGGATGAATGGAGGATGGTTCTAAGAGTTTGAGTGTTGTCCTTAAAACATTGAATACATTTGTTCACAGAATAGTTAGTTATTTGGATAGCCAAATCGCGTTCAGCTGTACAATTGTATTTATCAAGTCTCATATCGTTCTGTGGACACGTAATTTATCCCTTTATTTTTTATACCCCCGCAAACGAAGTTTGAGAGGGGTTATATTGGAGTCACTCTGTCGGTCGGTTGGTCGGTCGGTCCGTCCGCATAAAATATCAAAAGTTTGTGGAGCGAACCACTTTCACATTCTTTAAGCAATTGCAATGAAACTTGAAATATGTTATCACCATGAAGTGTAGATGTGCAAGACACAATTTTCATGCCCAGCGATTCACACATTCCAGAGTTATTTCCCCTTGAACTTAGCCATATAGTGTAGAATGGCACTCTTAGTTTGTGGAGCGAACTTCTTCCACATTTTTCAAGGGATTGAATTGAAACTTAAATTTGCTATCACCATGAAGTGTACTCATGCAAGACACAATTTTCATGCCCAGCGATTCACTCATTACAGAGTTATGTGCCCTTGAACTTAGCCATATAGTGTACAATGGCACTCTTATTTTCTCGAGCAAATTACTTCCACATTTTTCTAGAGATTGATTTGAAACTTGAAATATATTATCAATATTAAATGTTCAAGACATAATTTTCATACCCAGTGATCCATTCATTGCAGAGTTATATCCCCTTGAATTTAGCCGTATAGTGTACTATCACATTCTTAGTGTCAAAGCGGCGGCGGGGTTATTAGTCACCTCTGTGACAGTTCTAGTTAAACGTATTGTTGTATTTTAGTAAACAGTCTGAACTACGATCAAAATATGCACACTAACTTTTAACTTTCATGTTGGATTAGTTATTTTTGCTTGTCAAACACATCATTGTAAGAAAAAACACCTGTTCCTCTTCTATGGTAATGTAATATGTGGTCATATAGCATTACGTAGACGACACATATGTGTGAAATGCATACAAATAAAACCCATGTATATTAAACAAACATATCGTTATATTCTACTTACGAAAATATATGATAATGCATTACATGAAGATGAAAATTAATACGCTTGTTCCATAAATTATGAGAATTGTGTATAGTTAAAAAAAGAAAGCTTTGAAACATTTGTTTATACATCACTGACATGCAGATCAATACATTAAAATGTATTTCCCAAACCACCATTTTAACAGTAGGTACCATATTATTCGCAAAAACAATATGTTTGGTGAAGTATGTTACTAGGTATTTCATAGCATAAAAACGCGTTAAACGAACGTTACTCTCATCTCCTATTCTTAAAACTTAAGACAGTATCACAAAATATCATTTTTTACGATAATTAATACTACATATTCATTGCGTTAGTAGTGTATGTGAATAACGTTACTGTTACTCTACACATCAAAAGAAACCAAACAAATTTTAAAATGACATTTTAGACATTTTATTAACACTAACGATAGTATAATTATATCAGAGTATGATCATCGCAGGAGATTCTATCTTTGTCTGACTTTTGGTTCCACTCAGTGAAAGAGGAGTAAAACTAAGTGAGCCAATGAAAATCGTTCCTTCAAAGAGAGAAATAATGATATTTTGTCTGCTAAGACGGCTTATCACAATTTGAAATTACTTTCAAATTGAAGAAATGTTTCACATTATAGGAAAATACAAAACAGTTGAAGAAAACGACAAACTTCTTTCACAACTGGGTCTTTAGTGGATTATGGAAGTAAATTAGTAAAATAAATCTTTTATGTGAACTTGATTGCTTCAGATAAAAGAGTTGAAAGCGGAAAATATTGTCATGAACTACACGTATTTAATTTGCCGGAAGAAACGATGACGTCCGGAACTTATGATTCATTGTACCAAACTACAATCCTGAAAACAAACATCTTTCAGCAGTAAAAAAAAACTTTCATCTGAAAATTGAG
Organism: Lutraria lutraria; assembly: GCA_964023205.1. NCBI lineage: Eukaryota > Metazoa > Mollusca > Bivalvia > Venerida > Mactridae > Lutraria > Lutraria lutraria. The sequence goes on along the minus strand of OZ026837.1, from coordinate 11,886,633 downwards.
AATTAATATCAGAAAACACATAAGGGACCATCCTTTTTACATAAAACATGTTAAATGTTGATATACAAATAAATAATTATCGAATCACTGGTTACCGGGCGAAATACATTCGAAATCCACAATGAGAATATCGCAAACGATTGATGCTAATCCACTTATTGAGCAAGGGCTGATTTTAACAAAAAGTAGAGCAAGAAATGCTTAAATTCTGGAAAGTCAAACAAAAAAACAGCACTATGTCTGATGACCAGCATGGTCTGGACCCTCATGCACTAGCACCCACAACTACCTCAAATGAAATCGTATACTAGTAACTAAACTTGAACCATGCTGATCTAGATCCAGAGGGAATAGGGAAATATAAGGTATATTTTGTTTACACACACTTGAGATTAGTGATGATTTATATCACGATATGTCAAAATATCTGATGATTTGCAGTCTATAAATATGACTGAGAATAAAATTCGGAGAAAGTCTTTTCCGGAACATATTCAGTTCGGGGGAGGCATGGATTCATTCGGATTCCTCTTGGTATCACAGGCTCAAAAGCTACCTATGCGTGATCATGTTAATCATGGCATGTTAACAAAGTTAGAAAGTTTAAATATCAATAGACCAATACAATATTATAAAATCAGAGGAAAAGAAAATGGGAAAATGGAAACACCCACCTTTGATTCCTATGGAGCCCGATTATGTCTTAATACATTAAGGTATCTGTCTTTGTTATAATCGCTAAAATAACGTAAAATGATATTTTACGTTATTTACAAATATCAACTATCATATTTTAATACCAAGCAACAAACAAATTCTAGCCGAACGCTCAAAAATGGTGTTTTATTGCGATAAATACTGTACCCCTTTATCGACTTTTCCTTATCAGCGTTAAACATCTCTAACGTAATACGCATTGTATTGGTACGATATGATACTTTTAATTCATTAATGACAACAATTCGTTATAAAATATCTTACTACATATCAAACTTGGGCGTGGTTTCAATTATTGAACCGTAAACATAAGAGTCAAATTCGTTGATTTAATGAGATGATAATGATCAGACACGTTAATTGTTAATTGCTCAGCTTTAAAAAAACAGTAAGTGTCATTTCGAATTAACATTGCCGATTTGATGATGAATTTCAAAGCGGTTTTCGATATTTTGTAGCGGAAATGTTAATCTAAGGAGAACGTGCCTCAGAATTTTGATATTTGTCTTTATCTATGGAGTATTACGTAATAAACAGCGGGGTTCTGAGTACGGAATTTCAAAACAACTGAGGCACAGTTCCCTGCTTTATACATTTATAGTCATTTTAAGACTACTTTTATATTCCTATATACAGAGTAGTTATCGTTGTTCAAAATTTTGTAAATTACGTGCGATATTGGTTTATAAAAGACCAATCAAATGTAATATTTGTTTCAAATTATTTGCAATGCACTTTATACAGTGGGTTTATTTTAGTATATAATTATGATTCAGTTTTTAAATCTATAAATAGGTGAAACTTGATTTGACCTGACACCCAAGCCCGTTACATTAAATACTCTGATTATTGAGGACTTGTGACATTTTATTTATCAAATGTTGTTGATGACAGCAAATAATCGGATTCAAAACATGAAAGATTGTGAGAAAACCACATTACACCAATGACTAGTGCTCCAAATTTTATAGACTTGGACATGAACCGAAAGGGGGAGATTCGGAATAAGAATGGACTTTGCTAACAGGCAATTAATTAAACATTCGCCCTAAAAGTTAAGTTTGTCATCAACAATGGCGAAAACGATCAAGCCTCTTTTTGGGAAAATACACAAGACCGTAAAGCATCATGGACAAAGACATATTGTTTAACATTATTAAAAAGTGTATGACTATTAGTATATGAGGGGGGGGGAGAGGTAAAGTATGGCAACTGGTTCAGTCATCTGATTGTCATGCTTAAAGTTAAATATTGTTTAAAAACAAACAGAAGTACTTCCAAAGAAAATGGTATCAAAGAGGAAGATGATGAAATGGCACTCTATTATCATTGAAGGTGAATAAGAAATATATAAATGCATTTGAATGATTTTATGAGTTCTAATTTTAGCAATGCTGTGAATGTATGAGGTAAAAATGCCTTAAAACAGACAGGCGGCATATAAAAAAAATCAGAGAATTGTCAGTTCTACTCCTATGCTACCACACCAACCTTATGTAGGTCTTTGTTTATGCTCAATTATTTTTTATCGGTTTTTTTAATTAATATAATATTGTAAGTTGACCAAGCTACACATAAGGGACACAACCGGTATGACTATATTGATTTGCGAATAGCATATGCCGGGCATCATTACACGTGTGTATCGCCATTACTAGTATCGTAGAATACGGTTTTGGTAAATTCATGGGGACCTGAATACTTGCTTCATTATATCTAAAGTTCATTACATCTATAACAATAAAATAAGAGTAAGAAGTGTCTTATCTCCATTCTCAGCGTTAAAATGCGTTCCATCAATATTTTCTTAGCCACGAATTCTTAAGTTTAGGAACGATTCTTTCTTAACTTTACGATAGCTCATGAGCTTCCTTAAAGATAAGAAAATGCGGCCGCTGCCTTTATCATTACGAGACAGCCTTTTATTCTAAGACTGTTGAGTGCGATGTACTAGATATTCGTAAATAACGGAAAAGAAATTTAGTTTTATGTTCAGGGGCGTAACAAGCTTTAAATTCATGTTATGGGCACAAAGAAGGATGTACGTATGTGGTTAACCCCCGTTGCTCCTTGGTCTGGATTTTTTATGTTTCGCTATTTGAAATGGCGGATGTGCATAAAGTGTTTCCCCGGTCCGTCCGTGCGTCTCTGTGTCCCGTCCGTTCAAGTTTTGGTTTCCGAGCGATAACGCAAGAAATATTTCACGGATTGGTTTCACATTTTACATAAAGGTATATGATAAATACAGGTCGAGTTCGATTTTACTTAAATCCAAGCATTTTTACATGAGGTATGGCCCCTTTTGGACTTAGCTTTGGGGGGGGGGGGCATTCGTGTCCTCGGGACATATTTCTAGTTTAAATTAGAACTAAAATTGTGAACTTTCAGTTGTATTTGCAGGAATTTGAGGCACTGTCAAATTTTATTTAATTGAATCATGCATTTGATTTCAAACACCGTGATTAACGATTATTAGACATAATACTAACTTTCGACTAAGATGGCATAAGTATATTTATATTGTTCACTTTCCAAATTAACGTTACGCTCGCGTGTATGTGCATATCGCTGATGTTATAACTTATTGACAATCTGATATTTTTAAGACTTATTTTAAGACCGTGAACACATTTTTCGCTGGAAAAGAAACCTTTTAAGCGCTTCTCTTAAACCGATCGTATGTGCGTTTAATAGCCATAAAACATAGTTGTCATGATAAAAATGAAAAATAAAGCTAATAGATATTAAAATGCATTTAGAGTTTTCGTATCTATTAATTATTATTCTCCGATTCTCACTGTGAAATCTTATAGCTGAAACGATATTAATTTGATCTAACCAGCATGAATTATTGAATGTACGGTTCTGTTGTCCAACATACATAGACGTGCGAAATAAATTATTTTTATGTACAAGTTTGAGCGACTCAAAACACATACGTTCACATTGTTCAAAACATATTTTCAGGTAACATATATTAAAATAGTTTACATTTTCTGAAAGCTGAGCGCTTCATCCTTAATTTGGTACATGTATATAATTTACATAAAATCGGTTGAGAAATAAGAATAAAACTGAAAATATAATATATATATAGAATCAACTGAGCATGCGTAGAGTGCGGACGTGCTTTTCGAACCGGCAAAATAAAATACTAAGTTATCATCTTCTGCGGCAACACAGAGATTCTGGATCATCATTAGATAGTTGCGATAACATCATAAATCATCAAGACATCGATAGTGTTCCATAAATATTGAAATATCCCATTTATATAATAAGCTGACATTTTCGTAATCGATCATATCCCACCCACACTTTTTACATTGTGCCTTGTGCGCAACCGGAAGTCGCATTGAACAATCAACATCCGGATGGTGTAACACCACTAAATTGGGCATCAACATGAAGTCTCCGTACTGCCTCCACATTCTACCTGTCGTTTTCATCATATTTTCATTGAACTTGAGTTATCCCTTCGGTACTAATGGTTATGATACAAAATTTCATGCCAATCTTACCGAAATGGCCAAGATAAATTCAAATGCATTACTCAATTTCCAGAGTTCATTTGCAATACTTAGCAAGAACCACCATCTAATTAAAATGAAAATAAACTGTAAACAACCATCCATGTTATTGATGTACATGTTAATTATACAATGTGGGGACGTCCAGACCCACCCTGGACCAAATAGATTTCCGTGTGGTATTTGCTCGAAGAGAGTAACATGGAACTCTAAAGCCTTACAATGCGATACGTGCGACGTGTGGTATCACAACAGATGCACTAATATCTCTGATAGTCTTTATAGTATATATGGTAAATCCAATATAACTTGGATATGTTTAAACTGCGGCATCCCAAACACATCATCCGCGAATACTGTTGATATTTCCTTTTTTGAAACAACCAATCCTTTTAACATATCCGATAGTGCTGACAGTAGCCATCCAAATGTTTCTACACCACTCAAACCATGCCCCCCAGAACCTGTGAACATGAATATTTCCAACGTATCTGATCACCTGGACAGTATAATCTCCGATAAGGATTTGTCTTCGTCTTTGTCTAACAATACTAGTAACGCCTCATCGAAAATGCCAAGTTTTTCTATAGAAACAGCAAGTAGTGCTAACAACCTCAATCATAAGACTACGTCGTTCAATATACTTGTTACTAATTTCCAAAGTATAAGAAATAAAAAGTTGGAACTGCATCATGTGATCTCTAGTATGGAACCAGACGTCATCATTGGTTCGGAAACCCATCTTAATCCATCAGTTCACGACGCTGAGCTAATTCCACACATTATCCGAGGAGAACACCTTTATAAAGTTTTCCGCAAAGATCGAAATCTTACTTCATGTGACAAAAAAGGAGGTGGCGGAGTGATTATTTTGGTAAAACCTATTTATGATTGCGAAGAGTGCCCCGACCTTGATGAGGACTGTGAATTAAATTGGGTGAAAATCACTACGCTTAATAAAAAGGAATTCTTGATAGGTTCATTCTACCGAGAACCCAGATCTACACTTGAAACACTCGAACACTTGAACAAATCTTTAATAAAAATTAGTAATAACAATAAATATAAGAACTGTATCATTAAACTTGGTGGAGATTTCAACCTTGGTGATATTAATTGGGTAAATCTATCGTCTCCCGCAGGTTCTAGGGATAAAACACACTGTGAACGTCTTTGTTCAATCATACGGGATCACCACCTGGAGCAGATAAACACTATTTCTACTCGTCAGGGTCGTACGCTCGATTTGCTCTTAACGTCTCATCCGAGTACTGTGATCAAACACAACACTTGTGCACCTATTGGCATGAGTGACCATGATATGTTACATGTCACTACTTCACTGGTATCTACTTCACACAGACGCGAGCAAAGAACTGTTTATACATATAAGAAAGCAGATTGGGATCGCATTAAGTCAGACATGTGCTCTTGTAGAGATAAGATTTTATCTTCAGCCTCCTCGTCCAACGTTGAATCCATCTGGAATACCTTCAAAACTTCAGTCCAATCGTCTATGAAACGAAATATTCCAACTAAATCTCTTCGTAAAAAAGTAGATCTGCCTTGGATGTCTTCGGAAATCAGAAAACGGATAAAAAAAAGAAATAAAATGCATAAGCGACTCAGTACTTCCATGTCATCTTCTCTGAGACACAACTATCATGAAATGAAGAAAAATATAAAATATAAATTACGTAAATCATACTATTCATACTTAAATGACATTCTCGATCCAGAAAATGATAAGAATTCTAAGACCTTCTGGAAATACATCAAGAGCCGTAAGCAAGACTCAGCAGGCATAAGTACGCTGAAAAGTGAAGGCTCCATAGCGGACTCAGCCCAGGGGAAAGCCGACATGCTGAATAAACAATTCACCTCCGTCTTTACGGAAGAAAATCTTTCCAACATCCCTGACAAAGGACCATCTCCATTTAGATCCATGGACCACATCACTATCACTCGTCAAGGCGTGGTTAACAGTATCAATCGTCTAAATGAAAAAAGGCAACTGGCCCTGACAATATACCAATCATCATGTTGAAAAATAACTGTGAAATAGTTGCAGACATTCTTTTATGTATTTTCCAACGTTCCTTAGATACTGGAGTTGTTCCATCAGACTGGAAAACGGCAAATGTTGTGCCCATCTTTAAAAAAGGCGATCGTTCAAAACCTTCTAACTACCGACCAGTGTCGCTAACTTCTGTTGTATCCAAGATGCTCGAACATATAGTCGTATCTAACATCATGAGACACTTAGATTCTCAAAACATCCTACATGAAAACCAACATGGCTTCCGACAAAGACGTTCATGCGAGTCCCAGTTGCTCTTAACCACAGATGATCTTTCTTAACACCTTAACGCCAGTGAACAAGTCGACATGGCAATCTTGGATTTCTCCAAGGCCTTTGACAAGGTCCCACACCAACGACTGTCTGCCAAACTGAATTTCTATGGCATCCGTAATGACACCCGACGATGGATCGACAACTTCCTGATAGATCGGAGCCAGAAGGTTGTGGTCCAGGATGCTTCGTCAGATTCCTCACACGTCACCTCTGGCGTACCACAAGGGACTGTCCTCGGTCCATGTTTATTTCTCCTGTACATCAATGACATTCCAGACAACGTCTCCTCAACAATACGTCTTTTTGCGGATGACTGCGTGGTTTATCGTGTGATACACTCACCTTCCGACCAACAACGACTACAGCAGGATCTTGATAGTCTCATAGATTGGAGTAAGTCATTGCAGATGGAGTTTAATGTAAAAGAATGTGCTATCATGAATATCTCAAACTCCACTAAGAAAAAGATTTATAACTATACTATGAATGGAGAAATCCTCGAAACAGTTAAACATCATCCTTATCTAGGCGTTGAACTATGTGATAATCTCAAATTTGATACACATATTGATAACATCACTAGAAAAGCTTCACAAACTTTGGGATTTATCAAACGAAATTTGAACAAATGCCCTCAATCTGTTAAAGAAAGAGCATACTCAACACTTGTTCGACCTAAATTAGAGTATTCATCACCAATATGGAATCCACAACGACAAACACAGATTAAACAAATCGAACAAATTCAACGTAACGCTGCAAGATTTGTGGCTAAAAAACCTTTTAGTCCACATCATCCAGACAGTGTAACATCCATCCTTTCATTCTTAGAGTGGCCGTCCTTACAACATCGCAGACAGTACTTTGCCTTAGTCCTTCTCTTCAGAGTCATTAATGGTCTCGTCGCTATTCCTGTCACATATATTCCAACTCCTGCTGTTATCCGTTCAACAAGACAAAGTAACACTCTGAAACTACTTCAACCTCATTGTAGACTGAATGTTTACCAACACTCTTTTTTTCCAAGAACTATACCACTCTGGAACACGCTTCCCATCTCAGTCGTAGCTGCCTCAAGCCTGGATGCATTTAAGACAACAGTCCAGTCGCTCCGACTACACCGGGCCTAGAACAAAAGGCATATATTGTAAAGTGTATATACATGTTGGCCTAGCCATTTTATCAATATTTGATGCACACCGCACTCTACCATGCACATAGTTTTAACCCTCTTCAGTAAATGTCCACAGTGGCGTTGAGGAGTATCACATTGAAGTTGAAGTTGAACTGTATTTTTCTTATTTACATAGCTAGGGCCGGTAAATACGCTTTACCCGTGTAGACTGTGTCGCGGTCTTTACACATTTAGATACGAACGATTGATAAAACGGTTTAAGAAGTTCGTAACTTTTGTCGTAAGTGTCTTAGTAGGTAAGAATCTTACGTAAGATACGAATATATTGATAAAACGAGGCCTACATTTGCTTCTTCATTGTATCGAGTTCATTATAAGGTATCGTGATTGGCTGATTGGACATATCAAGTTTCAACAATCTAATGAATTTGCCGATTTAAAAACTGAACAATTATAATATACTTAAATAAACCAACTGTATAAGTCCATCGCAAGTAATTTGAAACAAATATTATTTGGAAGGTCTTCTATTAACCAATATCGCACGTAATTCACATAATTTTGGACAGCGAATACTACTGTATGTATAGGAATATATAACAATCATTTGCCTTAAAATAACTGTAAATGTATCATGCAGGGAGCTTGAACAAGTACAGCTGACAACTACGTAATATCTCATTGATAGAAACGAAATTAAGTATCACAATTCTGAGGCGCGGTTACCTAGATAAACATTTCCGCTACAATTCACAAAAAACCGCTTTGAAATCCATTTTCAAACAAAGCGACAATCTTCATACTGTATATACAGTTTTTATCACGCTCATTAGGTGCAGGAGAGAGCCCTGCATGATAAACGTATCTATCTCCCGTCAGTGCGTCACGTGATTAAAATACAAATCATTTTAAGATTCCAACGCTCTGTTAAAGCTAAAATAGAGATTTTTATACTTGTGGTCATAATTATGTAAACTGTATTAATGCTATGTTGAGAATTAAATATTAAACCTTTAAATGCGTTGTTTCTATTTTAAATGATGTAAAGGTCTGTATGACGTCATAAGTGACGTCACAAACGAAAAGACATTAGTGTACATGACGTCATATATATAATTTGAAGGATTTCAGTAAAAAATGTAGTGTTGTACCTAACTTAATGAGAATAGCAGGATAAATCAAATACATGGTTGGTGCCGGAGATGGAGAAGGTGTATCCGGTTCGCTACGAAAGCGAATCTTGGCTCGCTTAAGCTCGCCAAGATACGCTGTCTCAGTCACCGGATACACCTTCTCCATCTCCGGCACCAACCATGTATTCTCTTTATTGTATAATAAAGCCACATGTAATCTTATTGAAAAACAACCCGCTGAGTATTTTTAACCATAGGCACTCGATTCCGTGATTTTTATACGTTTGCAGACGTTATTTTTCAATTTCACCCATCAAACAACGCAAATATGTCGAAAGAAAAATCTTCATTTTTTTCCCTTATTGGGTGTATAAAAACACCAAGGTTGTGAACTCGCCATTTTTTCGATTGACGGAAGTGACAAAACAAGCGTGGGTCTCGGTTGTCCTTCTTAAAGCTGTCAAAACGTTTAAAGTTGGGGCACACTACAACGAAATCAAGGTTCCCGGAAAGCACGTGCAGATTAGAAGGAAAGCCGGGACCCATGCTTATTTTCGTCACTTCCGTCAATCGAAAAGATGGCGACTGCACTACCTTGGTGTTTTTTATACACTCAATAAAGGAAAAACTTGAAGATTTTTCTTTCGACAGATTTGCGTTGTTAAAAAATCTCGGAATCGAGTGCCTATGTTTTTAACCAAGTAATTAACAAAATAAATATCACATCATTTATCGTCCAGGTTTGATGTCTAGCAAGGTAAGAGGTTTGATAACGAATTATAGTCAAAATGGTGTCTCATATCGTGTCAACACAATGTACAACACCTTAGAGAAGGGTCTCGCAGGAAATTTGAAGTCGATAAAGGGGTACACTGTTTATCGCAATAAAACACTCTTGCGCATTCGGTTAGATTTTTATTGTTGATTGATGTGAAAGTATGGTATTTAGTTTTAATGTTAATAACTGAAGATATAATTTTACTTTTTTCTGGCGTATTTAGGCAGTCACGATACCTTAAACAACAATGGTTTGCACAAACAAGATTACGTAATTTCACCAATGATATTTCTCTATTGCCTAATGCATCGTGATTTTCGAGACAGCTGGAACATTTTGTCTACATTTGTTCGCTCGATCTATGTCGTAATTAAATATAGGGGACTAATATGAAAAATGAATTGATAGAAACTGGAATATTTCGTAGATATAACTGATACAAATAGAATCATCATTTAGGACCTGCCTAGTTCACAAACGAGAATGTTTCTCTATCAATATACGGGATAAACCTTATGCACATGTATTAAAAATACATACATCGATGCTCCCTCTTCGTGAATTATGTAAGGTTTTCATGGTAAATCGTTCTAGTGCAAAATGTCAGTGTCTCCATCCTTACTAGCGATCCAGGTACTTTACCTAGAAAATCACAGGATAATGGCGAGGCATATATCGATGCTTGTCATCAGATTTTCAATAGATGTACTGATTGTTTATCAGACAATAACTTACGTATTTCATTGTTGTCTTTATTCGATAAAACCAACAAAATACCAATAATTGACAAATATTTAATTTCTGCATAACTAAGAATGTTGTATTGAAAATTCACAAGTATGCTAAATATCGATCCCTGTCTGAAAAGGTTTTGTAATGTCTGAATACTGGTAAAAACATCAGGATCATTTTAAGAATGAGACGGTTGTTATGTATTGAGGAACAATAAAGACGCCAAATTTACACGTGGAGAGCAAATGTTAACTGTTAATAATGTGGAACTATATAACGGTTCGTTGTACTTGAAAATTGTTTTCATTGCATTGATCAATTGATGAGAAGCGTCTTTATTGCAAATTCCGGCAATTTTCCAGAAATTACGAAAACATCTCTTGAGTCCCAGACGTTATTACGTATTGTGTTTAAATGTACGAATGTTTCTTATCATTGTGGTAGAAGTCAAATAAATGCGAAACTTCGTGGTAGAGTTGTTAGCAGACAGTGTAATGATTTCTCCAGGAAAGTTAAGACATTTGGTCCGAAAATAAGTTTTGTTTGATCGATGCCTGTGAATACAATGGAATAACTATTCTGAATGGTGAAAAGGTAAGTTAGATAATAAAAAGGATTAGGTTGGTTAATACTGCAAGATTGTTCTTAACATTGGAATTCATGCATTTAATGAAGTAATTGTGAGTATAATTTTTATGAGAGAAATATTGTAAATTTATACTGAGTTCGCTTTGATCTTATGAAGCATAAAAATATTCCAGGCCCCGAGCTCATAAATTTGATAATAGTCTCTGAGCCCGAAGATTAAAACCGTTCTCAAAGTGTTATGGTTGAATAGACAGAGCTGCTTAATGTTTAAATTTTACATGTTCAGATCATTTATGCTGCGAGACTAATGAATCATCAATATCAGTATTGTCTGATGATAGTTAACTTAGAAAAATTAATAGACAAGATATGAGAGGGATGTTGCCGAAAACCATTGGAACATTATAATGGCCAGGATATGTATAGTGTGCATTTTAGAACAACATGTTGTTATATTATACTAGTGTGGATATGAATTTATATATAGTGAGTATTGTAGTCTAAATAACTAATTGTAATAATATACTGGGATGGTCATTAATGATTTTTACAAACAAATAAATCCGTCTAAGTTAGAGAGCATATTTTCATAAATTTCTGATGGAATGTCATGGCTGCTAGGGTAGTATCCTGTAGTCAAAATCAAATATGATAAGTGAGTACTAATTGATAATTGTTCATTTAGAATATCATATCTTTTAATCACTTAAGTATCCTAATACTTAACAATTATATACAATCTACAACAAATCATAGTTTATAATATAACATTAGTAAAAACATTGTTATTACATATATCATTCATACATTATCATCAAAATCAATTATACAGATATAAACGCAGACTCGATGTCTAATTATCAACCTTGCAGCGTGTTTTAAATCAAAAGTTATAGTAGGTACACTTGGTGTACTTGATTATTAGTAAGACAAATTGTAACATTAAATAAATAGCAGTCTTACATAATTCTCTTCGTCTAATCCGAGCTGTTTTATTGCATTATTATTGCCAAGTAGGTTTAAAACAGTATCTGCCTCATTATTTCTCATGCTCGATCTCGATTTTCAATAGAATTATCATAATGCACGAATTTATCATTCAAAATATGAGAAGTACGCCTCGAAACAACACTTTAACCGAATAACATTTCAAAAAACAGCAAAACGTGATACAAAATAAATGGTTGCGCATGAATTATTTAAATTTAGAACTGTTTCCGGTCTACTGATTACGATACTGACTTGTAATTACTAATCGTTCATCACTGTCAATTCGAATCCCAAACCAAAACTTCTCGCACCGGTTACGTCACGCTTTGTTAGTACTGCGGGGAGTTTGATCCGCTTACGGTTGATCAGTTGATTCAACCAGGTTGTAATGCTTGCGGTCTTCCTTCGTCTTTGAAACTGAAAATATCGCCAAATGACCTAAGGCAACACAATGATAAAGTCAAAGAAAGAATATTTCGAATACAAGATGGACGAGAATAGTGTCACTAGATTTATGAAAAAAAAGATTCTTTTAGACAAACAGTTTTCATCTCATTTCTATGTAGGGGACATTTGACAGGTGTTGAGTCATAGGGCTGAGATCAAGTTGAACACACCTTTACATACGTGATATTAAGAAAGTAAGTAAAGCAGGCATTTGTTAGAGGACTCTATTAATATAAACATTAAATTGTATCAGTGCTCAAAAGCAGCACTTCTTAGAACGAGTCAAACGACGTAGAGTTTAAAGTTGAATTAACTTCAAGGTATCACATACATAATACCGTACTTCTCTGACGTATCTGCTCAAGGCTACATGAAAGTGTTAATATAGTGTACAATGTATATTTATTATAGTATAGCCCGATAAACATTATTTCTATAATTTCATTGTGTGTTTTTTTTAAACCACATGGTTAGTTATTTCCTATCATGGAATCCTACTAAAATATGAATATTTCTAAAACCTGTGTGTCCTTTTTGAGATGATAATTTAGGGAGGAGTTCCCAATACCTCAAATCAGTATCTGTGTCTGTTTCATGGTTAGCGAAGTTAGTGACAAGCAAGTAACGAGATTCGAGTCAGGAACCTCTGGTTCTGTGGTGAGCGGTTCTTCAATCCTATATACCAACTCCTGCACCCAATTGTATAAATAATGGTTAACTTTAAGTAAAACAAGATTCAATAAAGATTATCCAAAACTCTTTGCAGCTGCTAGCCAATGATTTTACGAATATTTCAACCAAACTTCTTATTTAACACAGCGGTTAAAGTTAATCGATGTTTATACATTTTGGTGCTGAACGTTGGAAGTAACATACATATACGTATATTTATCTTTAAATATAAGTATTCGAAACTGCTTTGAAAAAAGTCTCCCGCATTTAAAATAAGGGTAATAACGAAGAACAATGTATTGGAATATGTAATTTGGATCTACAAAATCTCAAAGGAATGTTTTATTGATTTCTAGACTCCTGTAGTGTCATTTGTTGAATAAAAATACATTGGCTAATATTTTTTCTTTACAATATTAAATTTACTGCCATAATTAAAATGTCACTTTCACAAATATCAAGAAAATTATTATTTCAATTGTAAGCGTCTTTAGAAAACCATTGCATCGTAAATTAAAACCAATTCAATGAACATCTTATTTAAATAAAAAAGAAGTAGACTAATTTTGAACCATCAAATACAACACTCAATCAACTTCGTCGCTATAAAATGCCATAAATAGATCGCACGTATTCATAATTGATGTCCGTATGTCTGGTGTAACTTGACATGTTTACGGTCCCGCAAGTTATGCATCACGGAACGCAAATTAATGCAATAAAACATTTACACAAAATTTGCATGATTTAACAATGAATTAACTCGCATGACGGCTATAAAATATTCAGCTCGTATGTTATGCTTACTACACCATCTTCATAATCTGTCAAACAGCGTAGTGTTGAATTAAAACAAAGTTTAAACAAACGTTCATTGTATATGGTTTATAAACGCTTCGGACAGGGATATATTTGTAATTCAAGGTATTATTGTGAGTTTTTAACTGCTTAGGATCAAAGAAAATACGTGTATTGTATGTATTTAAACAAATGGACACGTGCAGTTAATGCTAAAACGAAAAGTAGTGTATCATTAAACAAGCTGCAAATAATGCTTTGAAACTACATGTGGCTTAAGAACATTATTTTTATAATTATACGGGACATTTTCGTTTTCTACTTTTAAATTCAAAGTCACTGGAGTTGCTGGAAAGATGGATGCGTTTATCCAATATTACTAACATGTTCGTAATTAATGACTCAGGGATAAATCTTTATGGCAAAACTAAATAAATTTATAACATTTTACCAATTTTGCGTCTAAAATTCCGCTTATTGTTTACTCATATCTGAATCGTATATTCATAAAGTTATGTTCGTATTTCTACTGTATATGTCATAACATTTTTGTTTCAGAAAAGTTCAACACCTCATACCAAATAAGGAATGTCGATCGTTACTGGTGATTGAGAAGATAAACAACATTAACTTGACGGTGATATAAATTTTCAAACAACCAACATGGACAGGATTAAGATAATTGTTTGGATTTTACTCTTATTTAGCTTTCTGGACTCTTGTCGATCAAAACGACATACGGACAAATATAAATGTGGTGATGTTGATTTCACTGTGGTTAAAAAAGGTTCGCAACTTAAGGGATCTATGAACGATGTGATAAGAAAATTATGTCTTCCTGAACACACTGACAGACTTGTGTATAGATTTAAGAATCAAACTCATATTCGTATTGAATTTGATGTGGTTTCTGAAAACAAAGTATATGCAATATCATGGAATATCAAAGCCGGCAACCCAGGTAAGAATGTAAATACACTTCTCAAGTCATTGGCGCTAGAGTTCGTAGTTCGTTTTATCCGATCGGTCAGCCATTGTTGTACATGTGTGGAGAACAATGTTTATAAAATGTGCACTGTGTCTCTGAACGGTCACCGAACGAGACTCGATTCTTGGAAGAAACAAATAATTGAATTTATTTCTGTGTTTTGTTTTTTAATTATTCATGAAATCTTTCTCACAAAAGCAGTACTCAAATGTATTCAAAACACGGTCTGGTGATCGACCATGTGTGTTCAACGATGTTCTTCCAGTACTATCGAAATGCATGGTGAACGTTTAGAGATTCGATTAAGTATGTTATAAGAAACAATCTCATACAAAAACCAAATGTTTGTGTTTTCGTAAAGACATTTTGTGGCAAATTTACAATAAGTTTCGAAGAACTTCCCGCATATTTCAAATAGCAATGATGCTTTTGTATGATAATAAATAAAATATGTGTGTTGAATCAAAATGCATTCCATTGACAAAAAACAAACCACGCAATCATGATAATCATATGACGTGTATATTCACATTTCAGGTAATAATACGATCGCATCGTCTGCGCGCATTATATTAAATATTCTGTGAAAGCATTTAATGTGAACATTAAACATCATTAAAATATGAATTGACATAATACTATAATTATTAGTTCATCACAAAGGTATCGTGCCAAATGTTCTACTTGACGAATCCGTGATCCATGGACATACCGCCCTATTAGTTGTTTATTTATTTGGGGGGTCAAAGCCTTTTTTCCAACAATGTTTCAGTTATATACGGCAACCAATTCACTAAAGAATTTTCTTTGACTGAATTCCACTTAATACTGACTTGCTGTTCCACAAGGAACATGTGGAGGAAAATCGACAGTGTTGTCAATATTTCATTGAAGGGTATATCACCTGTCACGACCGAGAATGGAACCCAGATCATCGGGTTACAATTACAAATACAACGTACGTTAACCTCCGGACCACGGCCGTAGCCTACTGTAATATAATTTGAGTTATGCGGCGAAATTTCAAATGTTTTAACCAACATTATATTCAATGTTACAAGTCTGCTATTTGAATGGTCTACACGAGGAGTTATCGGTTGTTAACACTATCTTTATAAAGTGGGTTGGATGTCTTGTAGTAAAACATACATTACCTTACACTCATTACGTTTGTTTTGCAGAAATACTTTACGGAAATAATAAATTACAAATTCGCCGAGCAGATGAGGTCCGGCCAAATATTCCAGCACGTCTGTTGTTGGCAGCTACAAGTGAAGGTAACATTTGAATTTCATTTCTTGAAGCTATGTTTACAGAGTTCGTTTGATCTTGTTAGTCATTCTATGTACTGTAGATTGAATGATCAATCTGACTATACGAACAATGTTACCGAGCGCCTATGACTGAAGCATCTTTAGTGCTTATCTAAATGTTATGATAAGTGAATGGCGTATGATACGTTACGCTGAGTAACGCTGAGTACACGTCATTATACCACATTTGTTCGAGTGTATCTATTTTTAAGTTGTCTAAGCTCACTTTTGACCTATATATCTTGGTATGACGTAATAATTATTCAGAGTAAATTCCCATTCTATTGGATGATTCATAGGAAACTCTCCTTCCATTGGATGAAATCTACAAGCGCAAAAAAATTAAGGCCACGCTAACTAACAGCGAGTCTGCAATTGTTTAGTTTGAACTTCTTGTGGTTGCAAAATGTGTAAAGAGAAAATGTAGCAAAAAGTATTCTTATGCGGTCGGACTGAATTTATATACCAACCTTGGCAAACATTTTACATTTATTGGATTCAATATACAGTAGAAATGACGAAATACGTAATTTATTCAGCTGACCTAACATTAACATTTTAAGGCGTGATCTAACTGGACTGCTGCGATAAGATGTGTTCACACGGTACTTTGACGGCAATTTAGGAATTTCATTAAAATAATATTTTTGGTTTCAACAGTGTAAATAACACAAAAGAAACTTCGTGGCTGTCTTTTTAAAGACATTTCTTGTTTGTTATAATTCCGAGTAAAAGAAATGAAAGTTTAATGAATATGGAAATATATAATAAATTTGTCATATGTAAAAAATAATTGATATACCGTATTTACTATTCAAGTCTTGATAAAACGACTAATGCCTATGAAATGGTACGTACGTTTTGATTTGTTTTAATATAACGAAAACGAATACAGTAGAACATGGTAATAGTGGATTCCTGTGGACCTTAATAAGAATTCAATAATATTCATTTTCACCATATCCTTACCTAGGAAATATAAATGGGCATATGGGGATAAAAATGAATACTTTCCTTTGTCTGAAAAGTCACCATCACCGAGTTTTATAACCGTGTTTTGCTGTATTTTACTACAAAAAAATCTCTATTTTGTGTGTACAGTCTGTGGGGTTCAACTGTATTTATAGAATGATCGAATTAAGAATAGATATTGATTTGTATAAGACGTCTGCGATCTTATCATAGTGTTATCGTCTGCACTTGTTTCAATAACAGTCCCATGAAGGTAGAAGGTAGAACCAAACAGTTCGTGTAATCGTGTATACGATACTTTGATGTTTCCATGACTTATAACAAACAATCGGTTGTTCAATACAAAGATTACAATCCATGATTTGATTTCACGATTGCATCTGTGATAAGGAATGACATGTACATTGGTGTTACTTCGACACATTAGTCACATGTCACGTAAATGAGACATTATTACAAAATCGCTCAGCATAAAAGCATGCCTTTAAATGTTCGCCATTAATATCTTGTTAATGGCTGAAAGCTGTTCGTATGAGATATGAGATGAAAAAAAGACATTTGCTTTGACAGTCTTTATATCTATGTACATCTTGAGGCGTTTACCTGAAAGTCGATCATTTTCTTAATGAACATATATTATTAAATGACAGTGCGTTCATAAATAAATTTAAAAAATGCAACAATAGTTGTTACATATTGAATATAT
This sequence comes from Lutraria lutraria, assembly GCA_964023205.1. NCBI lineage: Eukaryota > Metazoa > Mollusca > Bivalvia > Venerida > Mactridae > Lutraria > Lutraria lutraria. The sequence continues at coordinate 11,868,778 of OZ026837.1, read as the reverse complement.
TTTTTCAGGTCAACAGAAAAGATTCCTGAAAAATCTTCGTTTGTGCCAAGATGTTAAGTTTGTCTCTCTTACGTGTGTCATACAATCATTTTCAGCTTTGGCCAGACGAATGCACGCGGTTTCCATAGTTACAGGGAAAAGGAAGAGTCTATAAACAACGGCATAACCATGAATGTCATAACACAGTCCGCTGATCTCATTTAAAATTCAGTTTTATTGTAATGATTTATTTCAGTGTTTCATATTTAGTAAACCCAGCAGATATCAGACACTTGTGATGTCTTGTCATACGTAAAAGTTTTATGACTGTGTTTGATTCGTATCAAAGAGACCTCAAACAAGCCTATCCAGACAGATGCATTTCGTCTGATGTAAGATGTTGTTATCACGACTTTACCTTTTAATACCCTTTATACACTTGGTGTCGATTGAATGTATCAACAATAACATGATTGTTTACGCATTATGAACATTAAGGAAGCTGGTACTAAAGTCACGTGGTCGGAGTAAACAAAACAAGAGAACTGTGATAATATGCAAGACGATATGTCAAAGCTTTAAACGTGATACTAGTACTAGTGGTTATTGTAGTAAATAAAAGATTTAGAAATTCCAATATGATACCTTTTCTATCTGTTCCCACGTAACAGGTAACAACTGACAAATACGGTAATATATTTATTATTACGATTTTAACAGAGACGTATAATACTGGTTTTAACCATATGCGTAATTTATATTTATGTTATTGTTTATTTGAAAAGATATAAACCTACTTTTTTATTTGGCTTTTAGATCTTACTCCTTTGTATTGAATGATGCATATTGTATTTTGTATCTTCAGTGATCGCTATTGTTAGGTTCAAATTATAAGGATAAAATAAAACTGCGAACGTTGAGTAATGTGTTGGTAAAATGGAACAGCCAACTATGTTTTATCGTTTAGTAATGTATGTGTAAAATTGAAGAGCCAACCGCTTTTAGCGTTCAGTAATGTATAGGTAAATTGGAACAGCCAACCGAGTTAAATATCTTTCAGTAATGTATTGATAAAATGGAACTGTCAACCACGTTTTATCGTTGAGTAATGTATGGGTAAAATGGAACAGCCAGTCAATCATGTTTTATCGTTGAGTAATGTATGGGCAAAAAATGAAAAAGCCAACCATGTTTAATCGATGAGTAATGTATGGGTAAAACGGAACAGCCAACAATGTTTAATCGTTGTGTAATGCATGATTTTATTTCCTTAATGATTATGTTGAAAAATTGTCTTATAATTGTACTAAAACATCTCCAATACAAGAACATTAGAATACAAGTCAGGAAAAACAGCACACAATTCTTATAGTTGGCTCGCTTGAAGTTAAAAGTAATTAATGCAATAATGTGCTATAAAACGCACAATAAAGCAGACATTGCATTTTAGCTTTAATGTGCTGTAATAACATAACACGTATTTAATGATACAATAATGAAAACTCAGAAGCAAAATATATTCAGCTTAAACAAATGAGTCGGCTGTTTGCATCATTCATTGTTAAAACATTGATAGGCTGTCAGTAATTATTTCATCTGACAAGTTAGAATTGAACATAAAAATACGAATAAAATTGTTTAAACTATAGTCAAACCTATGTTAACTTTTATCATTATATAAAGGCATGAAGCGCACAAACAGAGCGTGCAGGACAGCAAGGGAAATGGTTGTTTTGGTCATATATCTACGTATGTCTGTTATAGTAATATTTGATAGCGTAAAACTGGCCAATTGTACAGTAACATCAAACAAATCAACCGAACATGTGCACAAATACATTGATGTATAAGTTCCTATCCTATTATTTTTTTCTTTTTCGTCGGATAGCGTTATACAGGCTACAAAACGTTCCGCAATCGCTTGGCGTTTTTTTTGCAATTAAAAATGAAATAGAAACAGCGTATTTTGTACGTTTTGCATTGATACTCAGGTACTACTTGTACAATCGTGTCTAGCCATACGACGGATATATTTCTACTCAAAGTTCGCCAAATATCTATCAATTGCAGATTTCTGCAATAATTATAGCGATTGTTATTCGCATTTCACGTGGGGGCTATTTTAACGAAACTAGCCTTGTGGCTTTAATTTGATATGTTGAGCTATGCACCAATTCAAGGCTACTGTATCGTGCTATCATTACGTGTTGTGTTATTGTCGTTGGTGGCTAGTGCATATGGTACGTAGGTATCTTACTGTGGATTCCATCGCCATATCAATAAAGGCCAATTCATATAGGGGCGATAAGAATGTTTTCTAAGTTATAAATACTACTAGTGATCATTGATTCGCTTATCGCTCTTGAAATTACAATACTGTATGTAACAATACTGTGGTGTAAAAATACTCAGTGTGTGTATGAGCTTGTATCTCAACATGAGTTTAAAACTTCTAATACCACTGATTTACAAATGTTTTACAAATAAGTGGCTAGCACGTTGAAGTGATGATACATAATGGTCATATAGGCCTAAAATGGTCACACGTACCAAAACACTTTTTTTTATTACAAGGTGTTTGTATATATGACAAATGTTTTTTTTCTCTGTGTGGCCTAATTATACACCATACTTTAAACGTGATAGCTCTCTATGGTTTTACACTAGATGAAGGTCTTATAGATTCGATTCGTCACAAAAAACTTTAGCATGAATTGACAGTTTGATGCCTAAATGAAAATATTACCATACTCACTCGTGCATAAGACGCATGTATTTCAACAAAGACAGTTTAAAAGAATTACAAATTTGGTGCTTGGGTTTGTTCTTCGTTGTTTTGTTGTTGAAAACTCTCAGTCTTACCAGTTCATTGATTAATTTATATGAAGAAGTAAAATAGTGATCTTTCATAGAATTTATCGCTACATTTTAGGGTATTTCACTCGAGCAGATGGGTCTCCGTGGTCGATTGGTTATGGTTTCCGACTCGTAATTGCTGGGCCCTAGAGGCCGTAAATTCGGATCAATTCCGGTCCAAACAAAATTTCACATGTAGAAAAGCTGTCCAGCAAGTGTCCAGCTAGTGTACGGAAAGTCGGTGGTTCTACCCAGGTGTAAGTCTTCCTCTGATCGTAAAACTGGAAAATTCGCCAAACAACATATCAAATTCTATGACAGTGAAAATATTTTTTATTGAGCAGATTATTTTATCAATGATGAAAAAGTTTATGGTATACACAATGAATTTGTCTCGGTTTATTGTTCACCAGGATAATAAATCCTTGATCGATTGAGCTGAAAATTTCTCAGATAGATACTGAGAAAATTTTGTATCGTCGATTGTGATTTATCATTATTTGTATCGATGTGCAATGGAGTTTGTAAAGAATATAGTCCGAAAATTAGTCATAGACAGACGGGGGTTTTTAAATCAATTTTAAATGCTTGAGTTGCTTATATAACTAATCTTCTTTAAATAGAGTCTATATTTTCACTTTACATATGTTTGCCGGTATGTACATGTAGATGGTAAGCTATCATGCTTTATTTAGCAAACAGTCTTCATATTTTGCACAAGAAAATATTGTTTAAATTAAACATTTGTTTAAACAACTATTTCCACTATCAGATGCTCCGTGTTGTTTCTAAGACATAGTCTCCACTACCACTACAACCAAATGAACCCCACTTAGCGACAAACTCGACATTAGGACTATCTCGTAACGACAATAATATTATATTCTACATTTGGTTTACAATATTTTCTCTACATTTACTGAGAACAGAACATGTTGAGTTTATTATTTTGATTACATTTTCTTCTAAATGAGTTAACATGGTATACACCAATAAAACATACATATAACAAGTAACGACATGGCACGAATTTATGCAAAGTCATGTAAAACAACATTATATATCAAGGATAACACACAAAATAGTTCAAATAAACCTTTATTTACATTGTGGTCCTTTAAAATATCAATTGACATAAAAAAGAATATACAGACTACCTGGGACGTTGTTACATATAAACCTTCATAGCAAGCTCCAGCATGCACACGCACCTCCACACGCGACAAGATAGAATCATAGAGCCAGGCAAATATTACAAAATTAAGAGTATGGCTTACCATACAGATATCTAAAATACAGATTCACATTTTTTAATGACTCTTGTCAATGACTGCTTATTGTTGATCTTTATTATTTTATTTTCAATCAAACACCATTAAACTTAAAACACAAAAACAGTAACACACTCGTGTTTACATTACCGTGGGTCCCATTGTGATAGCGTTTGCTATAGGACGGTGTATTGATATGAACATTTTAATCCTTTAATGTTCTTGATTGTTTTTTTACTTTTCCCTGAACTGCTCCTTATGCTTCATCTTGTAAACAATAAATCCGCATGATAACATAAATTTGCCAAAATCTTTAAGAGATTAACTAAAATATTTGTATGAGTGCGCACACACCAACTGATAACAATGAACGTAAATTGTGTCAAGTATTAAACAACCGTTGCAAATAACATAGTTCACAACGACGAAAGCTTCAAGGTAAGATTATTATGCACTTATTGATCAAATTATTAGTGTATATAAATCTGTAATAAATGAAAAATATATTTAATTTTTCAAATTTATACATCTAAATACAAACAATCACACTTTGTCTTTGAACATTGTTACAGCATTGATGTACATTGATAATTTTTACTTTAAACCCGTTGCACCCTTTATGTAAACTAATGGTTTTAATCATGGTCGATTCATTGGCAAATACAACAAATGTGTACAAAATCAATATTGAACCTATCCTAAAATATATTTTCTACATCGTGCAGATGTTCTTGATGGACATAGTGAAGTGCTTATTTCGTTTTATCCTTAAATGTACGAAAAAGTGTGTAGGCTGGTTTCTGACAAAAATTATGGGTGGCTTCTTCAGCTGCCGTTGTTGTTGCAGGTATGTTTTTTTTGTTTATTACAATTGCGTAAAGTTTGTGTCTGTATTATTTTTCACATAATGTTTTGGCAACTAATAACTCAATTGGAAATCGAATATTTTTTGTGTATGCTTGTTATGTTGTTGTATAACTGCTGGAGTTAGCCGTATCTTTTGAAATAGAGACTGGTGTTTGAAGATTTAGAGACTTTGGAAAAAAGCCATACTAAAGTATTGGTGAGTTTGAGATTTTGGCATAAATATGTCGGTCTGTGTAATTGTTTACATGCGTTTTATTATTTCGATTATCTAGGCTGATAGAGCACTGGACTGTAGCCCAGGGGTCAGAGTTCCGTTATTATCACTGACCTCTGATTACACATCACAATGTGTCCGTTACTGTTGGAATTCGGAAGATTGGACAGGGACTAGTAGGCTACACACAGCGTGTAAATATGTCTTTTAGACATTTGCCATTTGGTATGAAGGCAAAACTTCATATATGAGAGACATTCATAACGGTGATCAGTTGGATTTCGTTCGAACTCTTTTATTACCCGTAGGTCAGTGAGTTTCAGCAATTTCATTTTTAGTTAGTACATGATTGTGTTATTTTCCTTATCAAGTCAACAATGCAATATGAATTTCAGAAAAGAGTCAGACAAAGAAAGAAAAAACACGGTAAGACAATTTCATGTACTGTACTGTTAAATTCATGACGATAATAAAACGTCATTTAATTCAGCGTGTCTTTCGTATTTATGCATTGTTATGTAGGTACCACAAGCGTTTTTACCGTCTTTAATTTTTATCAATGTATTTCAAGCACCTATGTTTCGATGATGGGTTTATAACCATGGATGTTTGTTACTTCAGAACCCACGTGACACTAATATTGAAGAATTGCTGAGGGAAAACAACCGTCTAAAACAGATTATTTTAAGGTATTATTTTGACAAGCAACTATTCATAGAAATCTAAAGGAGAACTTGGAATTCAAAAATCAATCAAATCAAATAGTTTCAATGTTTAATCTGGCATTTTTAAAACTCTTTTGAGAAAACAATTAATATAAAGTTATTTTGCCTTTCTTGTCAGATATAACTTTATGCACATTAACAAAATGTTGTACACAACGAGGGCACTTATTGATTAGATAAGATGGTTGCCTGATCAAAATATCATGATATGGACTGCATATGAAGTTACATTGACACGGAATGTTTTAACTTTAATATTTAGCTTTATCTTGTATAACCAGGACAGTTAAGAGTTTTAATCTAACATCATACTGTTTTCTTAAATTTGTCGAGACGTTCAAGTGCTAAAATAAACAAAGTTAAATTGACATTTTGTGAGCTCCTGGGACACGAAATATGAAACATTTCAAAACAAAGACACTAGACGACACTGAATATTAACCATTTATGCAAACATTGGCGAAGACTGCTTTGATTGCATTGTGGTCCGTTTGGTTAATTAATTTTAATTTAGTCTCTGTGGTACATGGTATTTTCTGAGAATGTTATTGTTTCATGTCAAGACACATGCTAACATCCATCAAACATGCATGTACATCTATACCTAGCTTATATCGAATAACGCCAACCAATATGCATTACTCCCACTACTCCCCAAAAGTCATACAAGATACATGTAGACGATGTAATACACTTCCATTATCATAGCTTTCACCATTAGCATAACAACACCATGAAAACAGAACGCGATGAAAATACACTTACTCTGGAGAAACTACATTTTGTATATGGAATGGTCTGTCGCAGTTAAAAGTCACACGTGTTTAAGCACACGTAATATATGGATGCATACATGTCAAAGGTTCGAGGTACAGAAATAATCTTGAATAAATTCATTCATATAACTATAGAGACAATTCCATCGTACATTTGCATTCTTTTTTTTGCATTTCCATTGGCTATTTACTTCGCTTCGACTGAGTTGCCATTGGGTTGCTGGTGGGTTGGTTTGAGTCGTGTTTTTTTAGCAATGTTTTTTTTCAAAATACAGATACAGTGAACTCGGATGTAATGAATCATCCCAATGTAATGATTACAGTGCAATTTAGATATGCGTGAAATGGTAAATAAATACTGTTCTACTGTTGCAGTGTCTGTTATATCAGCCGTTTTGGATTACGACTGTTTAGTCTGTGTGGCAGTGTACATATTAGCATTATTGAAGTAAAAATAGTATTGTATACAAGTTTCTCTGACAATTTTCCATGTATAAAATACTTTATCATATAAGTGATGGTACTTTCTAATAGTTCTACCGCTCTACATATACTTCACCGTAGTGGAAAGTTCACACTAATCATCAAAGAACCGAAAGTATTCATGGAAACTGAACTTACACAGACTTGAACTGCACTATGGAACGATAACTAGTTTAACAATAGCGGGTGTAGAAAATTATTGTAGTATTTGATCCACATTTTAATGCATGCGTTCCCAGTAAGATACGGCTATGGAAAGTTGATCATACGTTCAGTTTTCAAATATAGTGTACTTATGAATACGTTTATGCTTTAAAACTATTGCAGTCCAGATCAATGGTCATCGTTAGAAGCAGGAATATTGCGGATGTCTGGAGACTTCGAGGATTTAAATGACAAATACTCGAACACAAAGTTATGCGAACGATTTTCGAGAATAAAGAAGAGTGAGTGGTTTCAGTTCTACAGAGCTCTTATTAAACGTCACAAGAACGAACTTGATGTGTTATCTTTTTTATCAGGAATTATGAAGGTTTGTTTGTAAATGATGAATTACTAGTTAATTGTACGAAACGAAATCATAAAATCAGATTTTATTAAGCTTGTATAGGTAATAGCTAACATATATGCATAATTATACTTTTTTATTCATAATAAGTCTGGTATACGTGTGGGACTTCGTTAGCATGACTGAGTGTTAAAAACATATGTATGTATAATATTAGTAAAAGCATTTATTTTTAAATTCGATTCTTGCGCAAATGATATCTATATGCATTTACACAAGTTCATTTTATTCTTTATTCAGTATATTCCTATTGAACTGAACGATATAACTCCTGAAAAGCAGACCTCTTCCGCACCGGTTCAAAGTCCGATTATTTTAGATTTCCGGTTTTCAGAGAGTGTTTCAGTGTTTTCATAACACTAGCAGTATTCAGGTGTTTCACTGCAATTTATCCGAACTGTGTTAGACGTCAATATCACATGTTGTTTGTTTATTTTAGTACATCTATGAAGACTGCAAGAAAGAATCTGTTGAGAGGTTTGCTTATGGTAACCCTATTCAGTTTGACAAAACAGTAAGTAACTGTTGCTGTGAAAATAATGAAAATACATACACTTCAGAATATTTTTTTTTGTGAAATGCTTAATTTCGTGGATCTTGTGACTTAGCTTATACACGAATTCAAGTACCTGCCAACGAGGATGTTCGGAAAATTACGAATGTATCAGAAAATACATACGTGTATATCAGAAAAACAGTCCACGAAATTTGGTACCATCGAAATGAAATGTATCTGTTATATAAACATTATATTAGAAAAGTGTATTTACATGATATTTGAAGTAGGGAGGTTTACCTTAATTATACTTATCACATTAACACAGATTTTTAAAAAATGAAAAACTTATACATATTATCGTCGATTCATTAAGATGCATTGTACACATTTCGAATTCAAGTCATTTGTCTGACTGATATTAAACCCTAACATTAGAGTTTAATGAAAATGTAATTTACCTTGATTTGAATTTTCTCGTATTAAATCAGCAGTAATTGTACATTTCATTCCTTTTCAGTTTTCTCTTATTCGTTTTAAAAAAGAAAGCGGTCAGACAGAAATTGCTTTGGAAAATATTAAAATGGTAATATTATTATATATACACATATATAGATTGCACCTTAACAATAATTTGACCTTACACTATCTTTTTATATGTGATCAAGTTTGTTCAATATCTTCCTATATTCCCATTTTCCCTGTCATGTTCGTGATAATTATATAGGTTAAGTGCTTGATCACCAACTGATAACAGAGAATCTTAATTCAGACAAATGTGAACATGTGTAACGTAATTAATTTGTGTATGAATGTCAATAGATTTAGTAAGTTCTGTACATTATTATACTATTTATGACTGTAGGTAATGAAACGAAAGTACAATTTGCCGGATGAAGTTGCTGGAAGACTTTCAACAAGGCAAAGATCCGGAAGCTTAGGCTCAACATTGATGAATCCTTCGACATGGAAACAAGAAGGTTCCGATGCTTTCAGTAGAAACTTGGTAACATTTAGAAAAAAGTTCGCTTATGTATTTAGGATCATCTACGAAGATCCTGACATTCTGGAAATCTTTCAACGTTTCTTTGTCGCTATTGTAGAATGTTCTTGGTTGACGGTTGTATCAGTCCCGCCCATTGAGTTACATTTTGACGAACAAATATTAGGTAAACTTCTTGATAAGGAAATGGAAAAACATTTTGAGAAATATCCAACTAACAGACGAGTAACCAGACAGGATAAAGACGTTGGTACAATTATTCAAATTGTGTGGCCTGAATTAGATGATAAGCATGGCTCACACACACGAGGATTTGTAATTACAGTGGATGCAAGTAGTGAAACTTGACCTTATTGTTCCAACATCATTACTTTAGATTTCCATGATTTGTTCACAATTTTCCCCGTCAATTATCATTTGTTTGTAGTTTACTATATACATGTATTTGTAAAAAAGTAGAACGCAAAGTTTGTGTTGTTATCTTTTATATACACTGATACTAGAATTACAAATATGAGATAAAGAACAACATTTTAATTTAACAAAACACGCACGCTTGAATAAACTCAACATTATTCAGCGTCAAGATGAAGCGGTCGCTCGTCCTATGTACATTTACACACACATAAAAATAATAATAAAAATACATATATTATGCAAAAATTACACAAAAATACATAAAATATACAGTGACAAAATTAAGTATCAGAAGTGGCTTATTCTGTTACATTCTTGAAAGTGTATACCAACAGTTTTGAATCCTTCTGACACTAACTTAAAACGCTTCAACTATGTTTGTAATCACTTGCTTCGGTAACAAACCGAAATACTCAACGAGCTAGATTTTGAAATAATAAGCCACGACTCAGTGCATGATATAGAAGGAGGCACACCATATCTATACTACAGGCAATATAATAACCTTTCTGACAGTTAAAATGGTTTATATACAACATATTATTTTGAACAGATACATTGGTATATACAAAATAATCTTGGTGTCAACAAGTAACTGATGAATTGTTTTTTTGTTTTTTTATTTGGATGCTTCAATATGAATAATAATAATCCTTCTATGCATGTTGTTGAATAAAATATTCGGCCATCTGTTAATTGGAATAGAATAAAAACACTCACGTCACGTTTACTATTTAACATACAGACAGTCACGATCTCAATGAGCTCGGAGTTTTTATAATTGTATTTTACGAAACGTGAAAAGCTCCTACGTGAAATATCCGTTAGTTTTTTACTCCTCGAAACCTGAAATGATCACTGTTTTTGTTTGACCGTTCGTCCTAGTTCTCACTTGGATCATTGTTCCACCGAAGAAAAATTCCACCATAACATTGCGGTCCTTATTTGCTCCTCCAGCTGGAAATTCTACGTCAACATGACCGATACACGAACAACCCTCTTCCGTTGTATGGTTTGGATTCTTCTTGTCGGATTGAAAAATGTATACACGTTGAGATGTTTGTTCATCACTATCAGGGTTATATTCCTTTCCTTGAATCCATTTGTGAACTGGAACGTCTTGTCCTATTTCAACATGTTTTCTAAACACATTGTTTGCCCATACTTCCCCGTTCTCGTCTACATATTTTTCGTTCTCATCATTTCTCTTTTCGTCAAATTTGGTAGTCATGCCTACCCCGTACGTCTTGGTCGTAACTCTAGACGAGATTATTTCTTCATTTCTTCCATATAGTATAGCACCTTTCATGACGCTCATTTCAGGATCTTCGGGTCTTATTACAGGTATTTTCTTTTCTTCTAGCTTTTCTCGCAAAGATGTCATTATGTAGTCAGACTCTGCACACCCACCAACCACTATTACTGCATTAAGAGTGTTATCTTGAGATGAAAGATCTTCCAAAATTGGATTTAGATACTTCATGATACCATCAATACACTCGTCAAACATTTTGTTTACTTTCCCATCGTTAACGATTAATTGTCCACCATCTCTTTCAATTTGATAACTTCTAAAAGAATCGTGTAGAAGTCTTGCATTGTTGTGTTTTTCCCATATTGTCGATAGAGAGCCTGGAAGTGCTAAGACAAAGTCATCATTTGCATGTCGTTTCTTACAGTGCTACAAATGAAAATACTAGCATTCTGAAAATATGACAAAACAATTACCAAAATTCATTGAACCATAGGTCATTAAGTATCTTTTGCTAAACCTTCTTATTTAGTTATTTGCTTTGTTTACAAAATTAATATTAAAATAATTTGAAGAAATATTTTAATATCTTTTATTTCTCATTTGTAGCATACGTTTTTACCTAAACTTCTAAATAATTTATGCATAGATTATGTTTAATTGGGAACATCATGTTAAAAAATGACACAACAATGAAACATGTATATGTAAATTTACGGATCTTAAACAGTGCAGTATGTGTCATTAGGAGAATGCTATATACAAGTAGTACCGTCATACTTTGCGCTTTGATTCCTCTATGTCTTCTCGCATATGCTTTTCATGTTGTGGGTCATTTCTACAGTATTCCTGAATGACAGCTTCACCAAAAGCATGGTTCAGTAATTGTATAATTTTGTTATTTATTCCCACGCCACCCAAACCATTCCCGTCTGATTTATATAACTGTTTCATCGTTCCATCATCATTGATTTGCATGACAGTTATATCCACAGTGCCACCTAAAACATCAAATCTAATCAAGTACAAAATCAATGGTTTAAATGGTTACAGTGCCAAGATTTTGGTTCAAAATTTAAAAAGCAAGCTTAGCTGAAAGAAGACATTCATTAGGAACACCTCGAAGTCAACAAGACTAATATATGACTACTAACATTGTAAAGCCTGTTAAGAAAAAGCGATATCCGAATTAATAAACCTTGTACATGTAATAGGAATATTTGACGATAAACTATGTATTATTTGTACATACCGCCTATATCAACAACCATTATATTGGCGCCTGGTTCTATGACGCGTTCAATTTGTCCATTTTCAATATCAGACACTTCTTGTTTATCAGTGAAAAGAATTGCCGCACACTCAGGCTCTAAAGCCAACACAAGTTTCTCTTGCGGTATTCCAGCCTGGCAAGACAGTATTGCAATAATATAAAACACAACATAGAATTATCCCGTACAATATATTCCATCCTACTTGTAGGACTAAATGACATGTCTATTAGAAACTATTATGACTCACATGAACAAACATTTTCAACAAAACATTGCAGAAACACAAAACAACTCCTGCTAATTTGACACATATCAGCTATCAGTACATAAGTTGCAATTACAACGCAAAAATAAAATTTCATACTTTCAATTAGTTTGTTCAAAACTAACTAGTAATAGAGAAATATAACACCAGTTACTGGTCATTGAGCATTGTTTATAATTTATGTTATGGATGACAAACACAGAACATTATTCCAAGTTCGATACGAAAGAGTACAATAGGACTAAACTGGAATAGGTTTAAACTGCCAAGTCATTAAACGTGGAAATATGTCTTGTACTGTCTTGTTTTTTTGTTGCTGTTGTTGTTTAAGAGTGGGAAAATACTTATTTAAAAAAAGTTGTACACGCATATAATTTATTATCTCTGTTTTGTTTCCATTAGTAACATATTACCTTCACAGCCGCTTTAAACATCAGTCGTTTGGCTGGTTCATCCCATACAGCGGGTACTGTTATCACCCACTTTATGTTTGGATGGTCGGATATTTCATCATTTTTAGAAGTCTGAAGAGCACCACTGGCCTCTAAATGTTTTATGAAATCTTTTTTCATGTGTTCGATTATTACGGAAAAAACATGAATAGCAGGAGCATGTTTACCATTCGCAGCTTCTACAGGTGTGTCATCTTTCACTAGGTCTTCTTTCTGAAGAGTTACACTACGATTATAAGATTTACGTAATAATTTTATTAAATGTTTAAAATCTAAGATACCCAAATAAAAAAATATATACTTATGATAAACATACATATAAATAAATATTTTAATTATTAAACAACGGACGCATAAATACGCCACCACAAAACGATAATTATTTCGTGAGAATAATTGAGGAATTCGTGAAAGCAGAAAAAACATGAAATCAGACAACATTTTCATGAAAGCAATATATGAACACAAAAATTTGCGTGTTAGTACGGAAGCCTCAAAGGGACACCAGATGTGAGAAAATATGTACACATGTCGACGAATTTAAAGCGATAAACCTTAATCTTTTTGGTGATCTTGCCATAATTTCTTCGGATTGGTGTAAAAATATATAGCATTTCACCTTATTTTTATGTAAAGACAGAAGTTTTGGCGCATTTCGCGAATTTCTTTGTCGAAAACATTTAGTAAACTTTTTCCTGAAAAAACTTTAAGTGCAATGATTAGAAGATATTACAATTGACGTCTAAGTATACTCGTAGTAATGCTATCTTTTTTAACTTTGCAACTTAAACATTTCGCAAAGAAAGAAGCTCATTTCGCATTTCGTATACTTTATGACGACTTATCAGTTTGTAAGTGGCATCTCGAAATTATGAATGTCCGAACCTGTTACATACGACTGTCAAAACATTTCATTGGTAGTAAGCACAGTGAAGCTGAATTTCAAGAATGGATGAAGCTCGTACTTTATTGGTTAGAAAATTTCCATTATCTTCACAGTGAAGTAAATGTATTAATTTTACATTCGAAAGAACATTGTAGTTTGCGACGGACTATTAACAATTTGTTTGCATACTTTTTATGGTCGGCCGATCAATTTTCAAAAATATAATTGACTTTATGGAACTACTCTTAACTCTTAGAGTTTTAAAGGCTTTGAACTTAAATGTCAAGCTTTTCTTCCTCGGGATTCTTTGCCCTCGAACCAATTTCTTTTTACCTTTATCTGTGTGTAAAAGGGATCGTATTTAGCGAACACCTTCTACAGCTTTTTAATGACTGGCTTTGTAGTATTGTGTTAGTGCTTATAGTATAAATGTGTAGTTCAAGACAAATAGTTGGCCCTTGCCATCCAGGCTGTGCAGAGTTATGTCTCCTCAAATTTAGGTGAGTTGGTGTATTATAGCATATAGGTATATGGGACCTTGTTGATGCAAGTTCATATCTCAAACATTACTCAAGTTATTTTATCGACACTTCACACATATTTTGCTTTATCGCCTTAACTTAGTTCCATAACTGCCGTACTTGATTCTTGGACAGAATTATCGACAGTTTTCTGCTAAGACATTCGCTGTTCTGGCTTTTAATGCAAACTTATATCTCAAAACTACAACAACTGTCGGATTGAAATTTAACCATTGGCTATAAATGTTTAAAGTCTCAAACCAAGGTCTTCAACTCTGATTTGCATTTTGTTATAATACAGTTATGATAAAGAACTTTGCTTATATTTCTTAGTCAGTGTGATGCTACAGGAGTATTTATCAACTATCTCTATTAATTGGTCATTAATGAGGATACACATTTTATTATGAATCGGGTTCAGACTAACAATGCTCTAGTGACTTTAACAACTCACTTTGCCGGTATACAAAAGACTAAGATGTAGCCTACCAAGAATATATCGATTCTAGAGAAAAGGGTATGCTCTAGTTAACTGAAATAACGCATTTAAAAGTTTGTACATCTCATTAGTTCAATGTCAAATTGATGTTTGTCAATATGGATTGCCCAAGGTCACGCGCTCTATATATTTCAAGTTTACAAAAGCAAAATTCACAGCGAAATGAGTGTTTTTAGAAGGAAAGGGGCTTGTTTCGTTGGTAATAATTATCTTGGGATAATATCAGCAATTGCTTGTTTTTTGCATATATTGTTTATAACAAAAAGCTAATGGGACTTTAAGCCGTGTTGGTGCTAGACAATCATAACCCATTTGAATAACATTATGTGTCCAAATCGTGTCATTTTATAATTGAATGTGGCCTTATTTGGGTGATAGGGTGCATTGGGAATGGTTCAAGTAAGAACTCGAAACAATAGCCGAAACAGTAAAAGCTAAATCTGAATCAGTATCAAAACAACAGACAAAACAGTAAAAGCTACATCGTAAGGATAGAAAGGTCGGACAAGGCAATTACTATATGACCCTGCGTCATTATTAGTAAACTATTTTAACCAAGACACTACATCAAATTATCGTTAATGTTCACATCACCTGTCATTTCAACGGGCATATAAGCACCAGTCATGATTTAAGAACATGTTCATCCATTTCAGCTAAACTACCAACAATCTAAACGTTGTCTTTGACGACGGCTAATAACAACAAAATATCTTAGCAAAGGGATAGCATGGTCCACAGTAATGATAGTCACTAATACAGGTATGTTACTTATACTTTAGTTGTCATTTACTGAGCAAATTTTATGTTCTGGTCCTCTGAATACAGGACAGACAAGATGGCTCACTTGTAGATGAAGCCCACATAGGTAGCACGAAGAGTGTCGGAAAACTAGCTCTGCAAATTGATTTATAACGTAGTTATATGGATTTAAGAAGAAGAAACTTATTGTTCGAACCTGTTATGTACAAAATAACGTATTAATGGATATCCGAGATAAAATATACAATGTAGTTTTGATCATGTTTGCAACGTAGTGGTTGGGACAGAAAAAGATAATCATACAACGACACCCCTGGTCACTTAGTGACAGGTCACCCTACAATGGCAACCATGACCTTCCCTTTATCTAAATCTTTTAAGGCATTTTTCTTTTCAAAGCAACATTTTGTAATGTAACATTATTCATGACTTGTTATATCAGCATCCTAACACATTAACACAAGATTTCTAAACATATAGATTCAACCCTCATTATCATAGACTGATTTATATTTTCTACGAAAATTTGACAAAAATTCTGATTTTTCTGTATTAGTGGAGAATTGTCTGCTAGTTGTGGAAGGATAAGTTAACTAACTAGTACTGGTTAAACTTAGAATGCAGTCTGGAAAACTTGTAAAGTGAACCGACCGACGAAAGAAACTGAAATACTGTTAAAAAACGGCATTAAACCCACTGAAACAAATACTTATGAAATATAAGAAGCAAAAAAATCGGAGCTCTTACCTTTCTTATACAGTATTCCATGTCCACTGATCCGTATGTATGTTACAGTTTCGGGTATTCATTATTTCGAGATGCCACTTACAAACAGGTAAGTCGCCATAAAATATACGAAATGTGCTTCTTTCTTTGCGAAATGTTTAAGTTGCAAAGTTAAAAGAGATAGCATTACTACGAGTATACTTAGACGTCAATTGCAATATCTTCTAAGCATTGCACTTAAAGTTTTTACAAGAAAAAGTTTAAAAATGTTTTCGACAAAGAAATTCGCGAAATGCGCCAAAAATAAGGTGAAATGCTATATATTTTTACATCAATTCGAAGAAATTAAGGCGAGATCACCAAAAAGATTAAGGTTTATCGCTTTAAATTTGTCGACATGTATACATATTTTCTCACATCTGGTGTCCCTTTGAGGCTTCCGTAGTTTTCCGATATCTACACTGAAAGCCAAAAGAAAGTCTACACATTCGTTTTCACGATAAATTTTGAACCGCATATTTGAATTCAATAAGATTTTGTACACAATTATGTATGCCCTCAAACTATTGGCAGTGTATATTTCATGTCATTTTAATAATTTTTGTTGTCAAAACTCTTATTTTCCATGATATAGACGTCTTTCTCGAAGAAAGCGAAGTGACGTCATTAATTGTGAAACACAAACAAAACCTGGCATTAAACGATGTACTTTAATAAAAAACACAATAAAGGACAATGTACAAACTTCACTCTTCACGCCCCTTTATTCACGAAAAGGTCGATTTTCAAGATACAAGCGACTTTCTCGGGAAAAAAATCGGCTATTTTCGTGAAAGATGTCTAAACTTGTGTATAAATATGATGTGTTTTAATCCAAAAATGCCATACAGACCAACTACGATGGCAAAGTGAAGTCAAAATGAACGCTCCGAGTCAGTTGGCATGTTGCGAGCAGGTATGTTCAAGGCGGATGTGGCAAGGATCTTACATTGTTCTCGAGGAACCATACACTAACTTATGGTGGCTGGTTTATGCCATGTCGTATTTTCGCTTTTTCGCCACAACAAAGCGAAAAGGCGAAAATACGACAAAGTCAACTTTGTCGTATCTTTGCATTGTCGCATTTTCGCATTGTCGTGGCGAAAATCGACAGATGAAGGGCGACAATACGACACCAAAAATATGTCGTGTTTTCGCCTTACATCTGTCGTATCTTTGCTTTTTCGTGGCGACTATGTAACAATGCGAAAATCACGACAAAGTCGACTTCTTCGCATTTTCGCATTCTTGCATTTCCGCGTTCCGGTTGTACAGGCGCATGCGTACCTACTTGTTTAAGGTATATCTAAACTACCTGCGCATGCGTTACCGGAACGCAAAGATGCGAAAATGCAACAATGCAACAGTGCGAAAATGCGACAATGCGAAAATGTAACAAAGCGAAAAAGTCGACTTTGTCGTGTTTTCGCATTGTTGCATTTTCGCCACGAAAAAGCAAAGATACGACAGATGTAAGTCGAAAACACGACACATTTTTGGTGTCGTACTGTCGCCCTTCATCTGTCGTATTTTTGCTTTTTCGCCATGACAATCAATCCAAAAATACGAAAACACGAAGATACGACAAAGTTGACTTTGTCGTATTTTCGCTTTGTCGCATTTTCGCTTTTTGTGGCGAAAAAGCGAAAATACGACATGGCATAAATCAGCCACCATACTAACTTGAGAGACGTATTGCAGTGATATGAGCTGTGACGGACCGACAAAGAAGCTGTACATAGCCTTAAGGCATCTGGCTTGTATGTCAGGTCAAATCAAGTTTCTCCAATTTATAGATTTAAAAACTAAACCATAATTATATACTAAAAGAAACCCACTGTATAATGTGCATTGCAAGTAATTTGAATTAAATATTACATTTGATTGGTCTTCTATAAACTAATATCGCACGTAACTTACACATTTTTTAACAACGATAACTACTCTGTATATAGAAATATATTACAACAAATAGCCTTAAAATCACCATAAATATATAATGTAGGGAAACGTGTCTCACTTTTTTGATAACGTCCTCGGTTCGTTAGATACTTGACTTGAAAGAAATTCCGTACCCAAAACCCCGCTGTTTATTACGCAATACGCCATAGATAAATCAAAGCTCTGAAGGTTCTGCTGTTGTTCGGAACTACAAAGCAGTCAAAAGTTGAATTTCTTTGTAGGTTGAGTTTTTTTAATCCGAACGATAGTTCGCACATGAATTTGGATGCAGACTTAAGTACTACTAACGCTTTTCTACACCCGCAATGCAGTTGTTAAAGTTGTTACCGTTCCATATGGTTTCAGTACTTTGATTTATGATTCCCATCTGATCACCAAAAGTAGTTCAGCAAATAGCATAATATTGTATAGTCTACATTACCTGCCTCTTTGTATACTCAACTTATGCAGAATGTAATATCTCACACTCGAAGAAAAAGTTACACGTTATAAGCATTAAATCAATCGATTACAATTTCCCGATGAACCACTTATTTAATTATCTGGTTGACACTCAGTTATCATCGCATCGTCCATGAATTCAATGACTAAATTAGCATATAAAGCACGAGGATTATGACGTCATCCTTCCTTGAAATGTGTGTACTGATAATAAATATTGTAGTAATCCGAGGGGTATGATTGTTTAGATTGTTTACGACTGTTTTTGTATTGCTCGTTTACGATATTGCATAGCCATCTGATTTTGACTTCTATGCACGTAATATTTGAATTTGTGTTTATGCCATTGAATTGAAAAAATGGAACTATGTTTGTAGGCGGAAGGTTAATGGAAGCTGTTCGGTATGCAGATTTTATGAAAACTGAGCTATTTTTGAAATACGGTAATAACTTTATTGTTCGTACCGAACAACTAAAACGAAAACAAGTATCAAAATTCTGAGGCACGGTTCCCTAGATTAACATTTCCGCTACAAAATACCGAAACCCGTTTGAAATCCGTCATCAAATAAGATGGCAATGTTTATTCGAAAATGCCACTGTGTTTTTTTAAGCTGAGTAATTAACAATTAAAGTGTCGGTTCATTATCGTCTAATGAAATCAACGAATTTGACGCATCCCATTCAATTTTGACAGCCAATCAAAATCGCTTATGTTTATGGTTCGATAATTGAAACCACGCCCAGGTTTGATGTCTAGTAAGAGATTTTATAGCAAATTTTTGTCATTGATGAATTTATAGTATCATACCGTACCAATGCAATGCACATTACGTTAGAGATGTTTAACGCTGATAAGGAAAAGTCGATAAAGGGTGCGGTATTTATCGCAATAAAACACCATTTTTGAGCGTTCGGTTAGAATTTTTTGTGGCTTGGTACTAAAGTATGAGATTTAATCTTTGTAAATAACGTAAAATATCATTTTACGTTGTTTTAGCGATTTTAACCAAGCCAGATACGTTAGGGTTTTGACCAATAATCAAGACATCAACATTTGGACGTCGCAACTTAATCGATTTAAACCTGCTTCATAAACTGCAAGACGGGCAATTGGTTCACATGGGTAAGTTGAGCAAGAAGCTTTATTCTAATTGCTTAGTACTGGTTGGTTCCAGGAAACAAACTCGAACACGATAAATATTTGCTTGCGTACAAGCAATAATTGTTTGCTTCACAATCGAGCTAAAAAAACTCATAAGCTAAACAGTGAGTAGTAATTTTATTCACCGACGAGTCAAAATTCAACGTCAGTGGAGCAGACGGGCGCAAACGTGTACATGGAGACGTTGTGGTCAGAGGTATGCGTAGTGTTGTATTC
Organism: Lutraria lutraria; assembly: GCA_964023205.1. Taxonomy (NCBI): domain Eukaryota; kingdom Metazoa; phylum Mollusca; class Bivalvia; order Venerida; family Mactridae; genus Lutraria; species Lutraria lutraria. The sequence continues at coordinate 11,848,663 of OZ026837.1, read as the reverse complement.
GTGAATTTGATAGGTGGGTTTGGGGTACTGTACTTGTGTTGGGTGGTATAAGTGAATTACAAAAAGCAGTATTGATAGTTCTAAGAGGAAATATCAATGCACGGGGCTATCTAAATCAAAGGGTTCGTCCTGTGATTGTTCCTTTCATGCGACGTCATTTACTTAGTACCTGGTGGAACTTTACAGCAGGTAAACAATACACGACAGCATATTGCTAAGCAAGTAAGTGACTATCTTCGAAGAGCAACCCCTGAAGTGATGGATTGGCCATCACATTTCCCAGACCTCAATCCTATTGAGACCATTTGGAGTGACTTGGGTAGTTGTGTGCCCACTATCTCAACAAATGCTGATTCAAGAATGGAACAATATTCCGCAACAACGGTTACATAGTGTTATTTGCTCCATACGACAACGTTACGTTCAGTATATAAGGTGGACACACTAGATTTTGATTTGACATTCTAAATTTGGAGGGCAATATGTGAAGTCTACTTGTAACATAATATTTCTGGATAAAAGATAATTTACATTTGCTAAAGTATTGAAAATAAAGCTGCCTTTACGTGTGCAAAGGATTTTGTCAATCTGATAAAATATTATGTTCAATAACCCTCGTTGAAGTAGTGTAAACTTTCAATTGGCGCTCAGTGTATTTTTGGTGATTTATCTTGTTTCATGAATCTATTTTCATGAAAAAACAAAATTTTCGAGAATATTTTAATGTAAACTGATGGTATGTGGTGGAAAGCACTAACTAGAAAGTTTTCATGAACATTTATTGTAATGAGGTGGTGTATTTATGCTTCCGTATTTAAATTTAAACATCTGATCACTAGTTTTTAGATTTATATGCATACATACGCGACAAAATTGTAAAGTTAGCACCTATATTTTTCAGTATTACTGCTTATCTACGGTGGGGTTCATCACGCATCTTTTCTTTGACATATATCTAAATAAAGACGGACACCAGTTTCTATTTGAAATAAAACAAACATTTAATCAATTATCAACAGTATTACATAAAGCCACCTACCCGTACATATGTAATAATACTGAAATATATAGGTGTAGCAATCTTGTGCATTTTTTTCTGAGGATGGTTCAAGTATTCGAGTAATAAACTTACACATAGTCGTGATTTCTTATGACTGTTATAAATTTACAAAGAAAAATCAGTATGATTAATTTAAGCTTGATGGCGTTTCTAGTTGTTTTTGTACATTAACAAGCAAATACGTCGCACTGACATCCCCCGCCAAGTATTTTGTCAGTTGGTTAAAGCTGATAAACCATGAAGAGGTATAAAGGAATGGTACTTTTAGCATTCATGGCTGTACTAGCTACAAATCAAAGTGCAAGCCACATTACAGCAAAATACCGTTCAAATTATTGTAAGTAACAGTAAAAGTGACAATTTCTGTAAATATAAAAATAGGGACCTTTCTGTCAAAATGCATGATAGAGTTAAAGCTCATGATTGGAACATTTCCACTCATCACACTCTGCTTATAAAGATTCATGCGGTTCCCTTTGGTGCTTTTAATGTAATATTAAGTAACCGTAAGAATGGCATTTTTTCTAAGCCCAAAAAGGGGATAAATCAGTCAAAATGCATGAAAGTGCTATTGTTCAGACATTCGGACAAAAGAACGGAATAACAGCAGGGCGGACAAAGCTAAACCAATATCCCGCCTTTGGCGGGGGATAATAATATATATATACTTAACAGTGAGCTAGAGCTATGAATTAAGATGATTTGAACAACAAGAACAGGTTTACTTACGACTCTATTGTAGATTATCATTTTGAAATTCTCAAAGTAGAGGTAATCTTTCATGTTTTCATTCTTATTTATGTAGTATTGACGTCGTGCTTCTGCACCGAAGGCGACAAACGTTTTGTCTGACTTCAACAAAAGGCACGTAGGTATTTTATATCTCTCCAAATTCCATTTTTTGCAATGGATTTTTGGACTTGCAATGTATTGGTAGGCATATCCGCTTCCATATGTACCAATATCTATCCCCACGACGTAATCTGATGGATTATTCGTGAGCTGCAAACAGAAATATGTCATAACGTACACCGAATGGATGTTTTGTGATACATGTTATCATATTCTTATAAGTTCTCTCAGTCTCTATTGTTATTCATTTGAATTGTTTTATTTTCAATAATTACATTTGGAGCGTTTTTGTTTTGGTACACAAACCAGTTCTGGTTTCAGTTTCAACAGTTTCAGTAGTTTTACAAAAACTAAAACTAGTTTCGATTAGTGCACAAAATAAGCGGTTTCATATATCAGTTTAAACTTGGCAACTTCTTCTGCTCTCCTCGCACAGCACTAGGGGGGGGGGGGGCTTCAGACTAATACATTTACATCATATTATACAGGTTTCTACATGTCGTAACTCTTCCTGCTAAACCTTGTTTTATCAACATATCAGTCGTACAAAATATAGAAAAGGCCACCCTAACTTTTTGCACAACAAACCAGACTTTTTATATATAAACAGGTAGTTTTATTTTGAGGTAAATGCAGCTTGAAATTTCTGTAAAAATGTTAAATAACATGCATGACCTCAGAGCCTAATCATACGTATATGCTTTGAACATTGCATTTGACATTTATTATCACTATCGCATAGATCTATGGATATGTTGATAATCTGATATATGCCTACATCTATCCATACTATGTGTGCAATTGGGACAGCAAGTACTAGTTATTTATGTCGATATTCAGTGCAGTTGTATTTTGCTCATATTGAGAATAAATATATATATATATTTGTTGGTAGATTTCTTATTATTTTGCAAGAGCGGGCTCTTTACCCGCCATTTTCTTTTTTCAAAGTGCACCCTAATTCGGGTAGAACGAAACTATCGAAACCACCACTGGAGGTGGTTTCGATAGTTTCAAAAACTGGTTTAGGTTTCGGCAAAAAATGAGCTAACCAGTTTCGATCGGTTTCGAAAAAAATCACCTAACAAACGGACTGTTTCGGAAACCAGGGTAAAACCGAAACTAGTTTGTCTCCATAAAAAACGCTCCTACATTAATATTTCAGTGTTTGGTGTCTAACTACGAGATTTGATAAGAAGGGTCATGTAAATGGGAGTAGAACCGATTACTTTGACTCTTTCATGCAGCTTTATTCCTACAGTTCGATTCATCACAGCTTATCAATGTATTCATTTGCTTTGTTTTAAACAGTCGTTTGAAGATTAGTATGTCCTTGGTATGGTATGTGCTTGGTATTGTATGTCCTTCCTAATTCTATCGTATGTTCTTGGTATGGCAATGCCGATCTAAATGAATGCATTAAGTTTGGGAAGAGGGAAAGTCACAAGATCTGAGTAAGAAGTTAGAATTGAGTATCTCCAGACCCGAGGTTATCAAACTTGAGAACTCAAATCTCAATTCCATTCTCAAAGTATTATGCAAGTATAGGTTGGAAAGATAGAGCTGATTGATGTTTAAATATATGTTGTCCTCATAGGCCAGTTGGCTTAATGGATCTGAAATAAAGTATCTATCTATCTATATTCATGAAACGCAATTAAGATTTTACAGAACGAGGAACAACACACAATAACTTAAAACGTGACTATTTATTTCCACCGAATACACGTATCTCACATATGATGGCAAACCATGAGTATATATAGTAAGCAGTGCTCCTAAAAAGGAGACTACGTTAGCTCCTGCGCTCCTAAAGGAGACCACAGTAGCTCCTGTGCTCCTTCCTACAATCAATGGAGCTATGCATAAAAAGAGTAAACATGAAAGGTGTAATGAACATGACAAAGAATGAAAGGAGTAATGAATGAAGTATGAATGAAAGGAGTAACGAATGGAACGTGAATACAAGGAGCATAAAAGCAAATTCGTTACCCTCAGATTAATAAAGCTGTCATACTAATGTGACAATAATTTCGTTATTGTCCGAACATAAGTAACTGATAAACATTAAAAAGCAAGACATGGGGTTTCAGCTTTGAGGCCGATCTCGGGTTTTATAACCTCGGAACCAGGACTAAGTCAAATTCAAGAGCAGCATCGTTCTCAATGATCAAATTGTTCGTCTCTTACTAAATTTTGGAATGACCCGATTTTATTATTATATTGATGTTTGATTCTATACGATTGGTACAAGAATTCCTAGTGAAATGCAGAGTATGGAATATTAAGCATTTTGGTCAGTCACAGCATGTTTGGCTATAACCGGTCTAATGTTGGTGCGAGGTGTCGTGGTGATGACGCAGCTCATCAAGTAATTATCAGGTCGCTTTCACAGTTGAGAGCTAATAGAGATAATCTTCCTGGTAAAATCACGTCATGTCAATCATCTGAATTAATGATTGGTGTACATTTGTCTACATGTTTCACAGTATCACAGATCGTAATTATTGCTCCGCAGTTTCTTGACTATGATCATATACCATTTTCGTTTTAACAAACTAAATGGACAATGGACATCAGATGAAATTGAATAAACTAATGAATTGGACAATGGACATAAGATAACATTAAACAAACAAACTAAATGCACGATGGACATAAGATAACATTAAAATAATAAACTAATTGGACAATCAACATTAGTTAACATTGAAATAATAAACTAATTTTACAATGTATATTAGATAGCATTGAAATAATTAACTAATTTCACAATGAATATTAGATAACATTGAAATAACTAACTAATTCGACAATGGAAACTAGACAACATTGAAATAATTAACTAATTCGACAATGAGCATTAGATAACATTGAAATAATTAAGTACATGTAAATGGGCAATGGATATCAGATAACGTTGCATGAACTATCTAATTGGACACTAATCATTTGATAACACTGAATAAAGTAACCAATTGGACGATGGACATTAGATAACATTGAATAACAGTTGTCCATCCGGTAGTTGGGTGGGAGGCAAAAGTTTTATGGCGTTTCTAATAAACCATAAAAATAACTTCATGCAGATTCACCCAGAAGTAATTATAAGAATTCAAGATAAATTCTGCATTAAAGCTTTCATTGATCCGTTCCAGATCAGTACTGGTTTGCTTATTGCACTTCCTGGACTCTCAGTACTCTTGATATTTACACTATATATAGCATTTGCATGGCAATCATGCATATTGACAATCAGCACTTAAGAACTATAAATGCAGATATATACATGGTTATATGTGCAGCATCAAAAGAATGCCAAATGTTTAAACAGATTTTATTTCTGACAAACACTATGCACTGGTAAATTCACTGATTGATCATCTCTCAACATTTCCCTCTCTCTCCTTCCACCTTCACTGTCTTTTGCATACATCAGCCATTATTGTATACCCTTTATAAAGTCATCGTTTCTCGCTTCATACGTGCTAAATAAGAACTTAAGCATCGCATTATTAATTAGGGTGTAACAGAACACAGCTGACTATTTTAATTTCTTTTACAAATATCAATGTAATGATAAAACAAAATTTGCTATAAGTTTATGCATTTGCAAAACACCATTTTTCTGACAATGACCTTTACACAAAGACATAAATATACAGTCATGTTATTTTAGGTCTATTTTTTATATTATCTTCTTTACGAATTCCAAGTTCTACTGTCAGCAATATTTTTATCATGTGATTAGTTAGGTGGGTCCGTATGTTTATACGAAGTGTATACTAGTATTACAATCATACGTAGAGCTAAAAGATAATATATTAATTCATGAAAAGTCATTTTAAGGTATTATTTAGAATTGCTTACATGATAGGAAATCCTACTGCTATCACTTATCAGTCAAAATTACCGTGTGTATGTATTCTTATAAATCCTGCTGCGAAAAGAATCGAAACCTATGTGGTGTAAAGCTTTAAAACAAATGATTCACGGTTGGGCCAATGTTGGGCCATGAAAAGGTGTTTTGTCAACAATATAACAATGTTGGTCCAACGTTGCCCAGTGACGATATATCTTTAACTGTTTATCGTTGGCGACCGAACAACCTGAAACAATCTGGTCGATCCGGGTTTTTTTTCATATTGATAAAATTTATATTTAAACATGATATATTGGTATTTGCAGGCTGCTTTAAAGTACAAATTCACATGATACAGCCATCCAGGGACTTTAGAGTTCCCGAAGTACTAGTATCATAACTCTCGGGTTTTTCTATGTTGAGTATGTGTATTTCTTGTTGCTTTCAAATTTGCATCATATGGTGGCTGATTTATGCCGTGTCGTATTTTTCGCTTTTTCGCAGTTTTGCTTTGTTGTGGCGAAAAAGCGAAAAATACGACACGGCATAAATCAGCCACCATATGATACAAATTTGAAAGCAACAAGAAATACACATACTCAACATAGAAAAACCCGAGTCAACATTGTTGTATCTTTGCATTGTCGCATTTTCGCATTGTCATGGCGAAAAAGCGAAAATATGACAGATGAAGGGCGACAATACGACACCAAAAATGTGTCGTGTTTTTGCCTTACATCTGTCGTATCTTTGCTTTTTCGTGGCGAAAATGTAACAATGCAAAAACAAGACAAAGTCGACTTTTTCGCATTGTTGCATTTTCGCGTTCCGGTTGTACAAGCGCATGCGCACCAACTTGAACAAGGCATATGTAAACTACCTGTGCATGCAAAACCGGAACGCAAAGATTCGGAAATGCAACAATGCGACAATGCAACAACTTTGTCGTGTTTTCGCATTGTTGCATTTTCACCATGAAAAAGCAAAGACCCGACAGAAGTAAGGCGAAATAACGACACATTTTTTGTGTCGTATTGTCGCTCTTCATCGGTCGCTTTTTCGCATTTTCGCTTTGTTGTGGCGAAAAAGTGAAAATACGACATGGCATAAATCAGCCACCATAGTATCAAGATGCGAAGCATCGGGAAGTTTATTGATTATAATTTGTAAAGAACTAAAACCGACAATACAGATACCAATCAAAACACTAAATGTACTGTCAAGAGCAAAGTTTGAATGTGTTAAAGTCATCCTTTAAAAAATAAAGGTCTATGTTGTCATCAGTATGAATTTGAATTTGAAGGTCAAGTATATAATATTGACACAATGTACATCCTTAGGCCAGTTAATCACAATTACCAAGGAAAAGTTACACCCTCAAATTGTTTGCCTGTAAAAATATTCCTATTCCTACTGCTAAAAGTCATGACAAACAGTGAGAAATTACAAGCTACTGCACATTTCGAAAACTAAAACAAATTCAGTGCCTTCAGCTCTTTGATTTTTATACCTATATAAACCATCTGTACTCTATACTGAACTTCTGACCTTGTGTCATTATGCAATCTCACTGTGTTTATATAGGTATAAAAATCAAAGCGCTGGAATAAGAATATAACAAATCTGGTAAATTCATCGATGAGCCAGAAAGTTGGACATACTGGTTCAATACGAACGTAATCAATGTACTTAAAGTACTGTCGAAACGTGATTATTTTCCATACGAAGCAAAAAAGAGAAATATGTGCCGATATCGTTCGTACCCATCCAAATATTTTTAAGATTTACACTAACGTACCGACTTTTCATTTATATTTATAATGCAAATCATATTATACAAGTATGTGTTTGACACTGAAGAAGGAAATACGCGTTATTAGCCTCTTAGCATTAAAAAAAAGAAATGAATTATACATAAGTAACAGTAAATATCAACATCAATACTTCTGATTTTCAGGGCCACTCAAATCTAAAAGGCCCTGGCACAATAGTTTATGATAAGTAGGGCCTATAGTTGAAACCGATGTTGCACGAGATTCAGACGTAATCACGTAATTCTAAATAATCATGCATAAAAAAACTCTAACTATTTTTTATATTTTTTAAAAGCACACAACCAGTACTTTGCGTTCGTTTTAGTGACTCGAATTATTATTCGTTAGCCGCAGTTTGAACATTCTACCTCCACAGGTTACCCGACATGAACTCGATGTTTACATCGCCATTTTATGTAAAGTATAAATCAATACGGTTAGACAAGAATTCGCCCTGTAATATAAAGAGTATGTCAAAAAGGCACAAAGCACATACATCGATAGTAGTTTAATGCAAATGCATGCATACTTGTAGAGAAATTACTGACCCATCGAACGAAAATCGAAAGTAGAACTATTTTACGAAACATGATATATGCAAACAGAAACACAGGCGCGCTATTTCATTGGCTATCAGCGGATACGCGGGTTCAATTATATGCATTTGAATATGCCATTATTTTACCGGCATGCACTTATCAGAGGCGCCGGAGAAATAATTATTAACAATTTCAGCAAATAGAGTTACATTCTCATATTTTGGATTATACATTTTACAAATTTCCATGACTTATTTAATTATAGCTTATTTTTTGTGCACATTAGATTTTCCAGTTTAAACATATTTGGTCGACGGTAATAAATGGGTTTCAAAAATCGTTTTCTTTCATCGTTGAATTGGGAACGTTCGAATAAATAATGGAACTCGTCGCCAATTTTATCTTGACAGGTGTTACATAATCTTTGGTTTATTTGTGTTCTTAGCCAGCTTCCTGTTTCTATTGGTAATCGATGATTTCTAGTTCTAATTTTAATAATATAATACAGAAGTGGACTTTCTAAATCTGCCAAAAAGGGCTCAGTACCAAATGTCCTTTTGAATACTCTATAAAACATACTGTTACTTGAATTATCAATTTTGGTAATCAACTATCGGTTCATTGTATTCAACGAAGCGTAATAGTGGTAGGTGTCAACCAATAATTAACGTATTAATTGATTGTCGGTTATGGACAAATAATTAAATCAAGTAGACCAATTATGAAAATGCCGATTAAAGGGAAGGTGTGCAAACAGTTTTTTTTAAATGTCGGCTATATTTGAATAAAATACATTTTAATTGCATTAACTCTAAATATTAAAAGAAAGCAGAAATATGTGTGTATGTATCTTGTCCTGCCACACATTAATTTGTAATATAGACACCTAACCAACCTAGTATATAATCTTAAATTTCCTAAACGATCTTTCGGCAAAAAGAAACCAGAAAACCATTCGTTCAATGCACAGTGGTTTAAGACTCATCCCTGGATTCACTATGATGAGGTAATTATTAATTTAGGATAACATAAACAAGTTTCAAACAGAAACAAGGGATCAAAAACAGACAATCAGAAAATTTATTTTTTGAATTATTTAATTGCATGTCCGTGCATCCGTCTGTCATCTCATTTAATTCATTGACTAATTCAGTTTATTAGCCTAGCTAACAATATTTTCCAATGCCATCAGAACAATTATTCCATGTGATTTATATCCCAACTAGTGCACGAAAAGCAAAATCACAAACTTAAATGTTACCCAGAATTGGCCGGAATGCGTCATTTATTGGTGGTAATTTCCATCGACGGAGGGAGACACCCCCTCACAAACCCACCCCCCTCCGTCGCCACAATGTAAAATTACTTCCGGCGCCCCTGCTTATTTAGATACATGACTCATGTGGTTACGATAAAATGATTTGAAATATATTTAGATCCAACACACTTAATTGAGGAAATATACCAGATACATCTATATAATCACACTATCTAGTTGAGTACTATCTCCTAGTGCGGCTGTTCTTTTAACCAAGCTGCTATGGAGTCCAAGGAAGTTATACGGGTATACAATTATAAAGGAAGGTGAAAACGATTTCAGATTTTCATTGCTTCGTTATCTATAAGAACAGATCTACATGTATCTGATTAATTTAAGGGTAATGGACATATATGTTGATTTTAAATTATTATAAGAATTATTTAAAATCAGGCGTAAGGTGCTTAGCTAATGTAAGATTTTCACATTATTCGTCAAATTGTATTCTTTTTTTTTATATTTATTTTTAATTTGATATTCTTCAGATAAATGTATTTATAATTGTTTATTCATCTATGAATATGATGCTTTTCACAAATAATTCAGAAAATAGGAGTTAAAGAATGAAGTGAAATTATGATACTCCCTGCTGGCGCGACACACGTAAGGTCAATCCGTTGGGCTGTAAATTCAAAACTGGTAAACTACTGTAAGTAAATTTTATATTAATCTGTGGTACCTAGGGTGTTATACTAGCAACATTAGCAATTCAATCCAATGTTTGTAGTCTAGGGATAATCAGTAATTCCTATTTTCCCTTTTGAGTTTTTCACTTTTTAAAACTAGAGTTGTATAGAGTTCAACGATAAATGCTGAGGTATGGCGCGTAGTATGATATATCTAAAAAAACGTACGACAAAAATTTATTCCAGGAATAGTCAGAACTCACGGTATGCTCAAATTCACATTCAAGGATAATGTCCATGAAGATACAACCACAGGATCTAGAAACTGTATCCATATAACACCATAAGAAAATATAGTCCGAGCCTCGTTTATAGACCGATATATGCGTGTGTTTTTATATATGTATCGTTCTATGAACGAGGCTAGGGCTATGTTTTTTCTGGTCCTATTGATGTTACATGGATGAAATTTCGAGGTCCTGAGATACAAACTTGTGAAAAAATAACTTAGAAAGTAAGACAGATACCGATCTATATACATTCGCACCTTAATTATCTCGTACAGACATTACAAGCCGTAGACTGGCATTCGGGTACATATTGAGTCAATTTTATCTGATTTGCAAGGTAAATGACCATTTTCAGTGATTTTGTTTAAAAAAATTCATAGCCGGTGATATACATATATATTTTTAATTATATGAATGTATAAAATATGTAAATTAAAGAAAGCATGTAGACTTTTCTTGTCTGTCGCTCTTGATTAATTTTCAGTCAATTGAACTTTGATTCAAACTATTGTATTTATATTTTGCTTGTTTTTTTTTCAACTGTCAGAGTCATACGAGGTGGACAGCTTTTATTCACTTAAGATTTTTTTTAAAAATGCTGTTGGATTTCTATGCTTGCTGATTTGACAGCATTAGTACCTACTGCACATTGAATGTACTTTTTAAAAAACAGTGAATAGGCTTAGGTAAAAAATGTTAGATGTCAAGATGTATCATTATACAAAAATGTATATTTACATACTGGTAAAAGAGTATAATATTGTCATTTCTTTCTGAGATAACATAGTCTTAAAAGTAATTTGAAAGCCATAAGGGATGGTTCATCAGCATATTTTTTATGAAAATTGATGAGCCTACCTGCATTAGTTTAGAAAAGAATTTATATGTTCTTTCTGCGTATTTTCAAAAAAGGTAAATGTATTCGCTAATACAGCTTCACATTTTACTTGCAGTTGATAGAGCCTGTCAAGATGGAAAAAACTTTTGGTGATGGCCCGATTCTCCCACTTAAACGCTGTACAATAATTAAGGATGAACAAATGGTTAATTTGGCTATAATTGCTGATGGGATATATATTCTGTTAGAAAGTGTTGGACTACAGCAATCATATGTCGGATGTAAATCCAAATTGTAAATTCAATTTCCGAAAATTTAAAGCTTTAGAATTATAATGTTATAAGAATATAAGAATTTCATTAAACATTAGTAGCAGCTGCTGGCAGACTTTATCCGTCGCGTTCTGCAGAACTTCTTCTTGCTCCAAAAAGAGAAGTTTGACTTTGTGCCTTGTGAACTAATAATTCTTTGTGAAAGGAACATTTGATTTGGTGCAGAATGTAACTTAGTGATGTTGATTTCTAGAGGTATATCATTATGTTGAATGTGTTAAATCAAAATATAGACATGTACACATAATTATGTAGATATGATGTTATCATAAATAGACCTCTATGTTATTGCATGTACTTTATTTGCAGTGATAACAGACATTTTTAAAACAAAACAAGTTCAGTGTTGTGCATTAAAACATATAAAGCAAAGTGTACTTGTGGTTTGTCTCATTAACAAAACAACAGGTGTTTAACAATAAAACACCAGTAGTGTTTTAAAAGAGCGTTGCGTGTTTCAAAAGTGTAACATAACAATGGTTTGCTTTCGAAGGTGTCATGCTTTGGTAATGAAGTATGGGACATGTTTAAAAGGTGCGTTATTGCAACACTGATTGCGTTTTATTGTAAATCACGTTACATGTTTAAATGAGGAACGTGTTTCAAACATGGAGTGTTCTAGGAAAACACGAAACACGTTTTAGTCAGTAACGTGTTTCAAAAGTGTGACAGATTAGTATTTCAAAACAAAACGCCAGTTTTAACAGTGTAGTATTTAGAAACTAGTAGATATATCACAGACAGACCTCTGACGTTTTATAAAGAAATGCATGATTTCACATCAAATTAGTTTGACTAATACCATCCAGTGATTGTATATATTAACAGTTAAACATATTATATATTGATATACAATGGGTGAAATTGTTAAGCTTGAACAATTAGGCTTAAGATCATCTTCAGTTGACACACCCATCTCTGACGTTATGAGAGGTAGATGGTCTGATTGATTTGATGTATAATGATCTCCCTTTAATGTTAGTTCAAATTAATATGTCTCAGTATTAATCAGAAATGTAAGAAGTACACTCACTTGAACACTGTCACTAAGAGAAGACAAATCACTCACAGACGATTCGTTATCACTCTCTTGAAGAAACTGAAACAGGTAAATAAAAAAAAGTAAGCAACAGTCATCATACTTATTTTTCAAGTTAGCAGTTTCATATTTACCCCTCTATAGCTTTTTTATCTTTTATAACAGATTTTTGTCATTAATGAATTAATAGTATGATATCGTACCAATGCAATGCACATTACGTTGGAGATGTTTAATGCTGATAAGGAAAGGTCGATAAAGGGGTGCAGTATTTATCGCAATAAAACACCATTTTTGAGCATTCGGTTAAAATTTTGTGTTGCTTGGTATTAAAGTATGATATTTAATATGTGTAAATAACGTAATATATCATTTTACGTTATATTAGCGATTATAACCGAGGCAGATACCTTAACAGGCATAGCATGTTGCCTTTTGGCATTTAGTTGATTATTTCCCCTTTTGACGAAACATTGATCAAGATAACTGCATATTATTTTGACCTGGCTTAATGCGTTTAAGGCTCCCTTAAACAGCAACATATAACTTTAGTCAGGCTTGTTATGACAATGAAAGATTTGTATTCACTTCAGGGACATGTGACTACAAGACTATAATTATGCTACAGCAAAATAACAGTTTTAAGAAGATAAAAAAAGCCTGTACAAGCAACTGTCTCGTTCCTTAAAAAATACAGATTTTGGCATATTGAAATGCATCATGTTTTTTTTCAGAATGCTAATGATGTTGTCATTGTCAACTTTTTTGAGTCTGGCACCGGCTTCAAGCATGACAAGGGACAAAATATCAAATCTGTGTTGCACGAAGTTCAGGTAAGTTGATGCAAAATAAAAAGAAATTATATAGATTTTGAACAGTCAGATAAACGGATTGAGTTAAGTAAACATGTCTTTGTTTGGTTTAACTGAAAAAAATATATATAATGGGAAAATAGTAGAATAAATTATATTAATTAGAAATATGTGGTACAATTTTCATTCATGTCATGAATATCAAAATCTACCCAATATGTATGCTTCATGTGACAGTTTGTTTCTTGATGTTGTGTCTGTAAGGAAAAATCAGGTTTACACAAAGCTGATCATTTAAGTTCTACAAATGATTGTGTTAAAAAATAAGTTAAGATAAGAATAATCAGTTATGATTGATATATGCAGATATTTGTCCAGGTTTAGTTACATTATGTTGATCTGGCTTATACATGTAGCTTTTACTCACTTAAGATTTTGAAAAGAAAATGCTGTTGGATTTCTATGCTTGCTGATATGACAACATTTGTACCTCCTGCACATTGCATGTATTTTTGGAAAACAGTGAATAGGCTTAGGTAAAAAAAGATGGTAGATGTCAGAATGTATTATTATACAAAAACGTATATTTACATACTGGTAAAAGAGTATAATATTGTCATTACTTTCTGAGATAACATAGGCTTAAAAGTAATCTGAAAGCCATAAGGGATGGTTCATCAGCATATTTTTTATGAAAATTGATGAGCCTACCTGCATTAGTTTAGAAAATAATTTATATGTTCTTTCTGCGTATTTTCAAAAAAAAGGTAAATGTATTCGCTAATACAGCTTCACATTTTACTTGCAGTTGATAGAGCCTGTCAAGATGGAAAAACTTTTGGTGATGGCCCGATTCTCCCACTTAAACGCTGTACAATAATTAAGGATGAACAAATGGTTAATTTAGCTATAATTGCTGATGGGATATATATTCTGTTAGAAAGTGTTGGACTACAGCAACAATAATATGTCGGATGTAAATCCAAATTGTAAATTCAATTTCCGAAAATTTAAAGCTTTAGAATTAAAATTTTATAAGAATATAAATATTTCATTAAACATTAGTAGCAGCTGCTGGCAGTCTTTATCCGTCGCGTTCTGCAGAACTTCTTCTTGCTCCAAAAAGAGATGTTTGACTTTGTGCCTTGTGAACTAATAATTCTTTGTGAAAGGAACATTTGATTTGGTGCAGAATGTAACTTAGTGATGTTGATTTCTAGAGGTATATCATTATGTTGAATGTGTTAAATCAAAATATAGACATGTACACATAATTATGTAGATATGATGTTATCATATATAGACCTCTATGTTATTGCATGTACTTTATTTGCAGCGATAACAGACATTTTTAAAACAAAACAAGTTCAGTTTTGTGTATTAAAACATATAAAGCAAAGTGTACTTGTGGTTTGTCTCATTAACAAAACAACAGGTGTTTAACAATAAAATACCAGTAGTGTTTTAAAAGAGCGTTGCGTGTTTCAAAAGGGTAACATAACAATGGTTTGCTTTCGAAGGTGTCATGCTTTGGTAATGAAGTATGGGACATGTTTAAAAGGTGCGTTATTGCAACACTGATTGCGTTTTATTGTAAATCACGTTACATGTTTAAATGAGGAACGTGTTTCAAACATGGAGTGTTCTAGGAAAACACGAAACACGTTTTAGTCAGTAACGTGTTTCAAAAGTGTGACAGATTAGTATTTCAAAACAAAACGCCAGTTTTAACAGTGTAGTATTTAGAAACTAGTAGATATATCACAGACAGACCTCTGATGTTTTATAAACAAATGCATGATTTCACATCAAATTAGTTTGACTAATACCATCCAGTGATTGTATATATTAACAGTTAAACATATTATATATTGATATACAATGGGTGAAATTGTTAAGCTTGAAGAATTAGGCTTAAGATCATCTTCAGTTGACACACCCATCTCTGACGTTATGAAAGGTAGGTGGTCTGATTGATTTGATGTATAATGATCTCCCTTTAATGTTAGTTCAAATTAATATGTCTCAGTATTAATCAGAAATGTAAGAAGTACACTCACTTGAACACTGTCACTAAGAGAAGACAAATCACTCACAGACGATTCGTTATCACTCTCTTGAAGAAACTGAAACTGGTAAATAGAATAAAGTAAGCAATAGTCATCATACTTATTCTTCAAGTTAGCAGTTTCATATTTACCCCTCTGTAGCTTTTTCATCTTTTATAACAGATTTTTGTCATTAATGAATTAATAGTATGATATCGTACCAATGCAATGCACATTACGTTGGAGATGTTTAATGCTGATAAGGAAAGGTCGATAAAGGGGTGCAGTATTTATCGCAATAAAACACCATTTTTGAGCATTCGGTTAAAATTTTGTGTTGCTTGGTATTAAAGTATGATATTTAATCTGTGTAAATAACGTAATATATCATTTTACGTTATATTAGCGATTATAACCGAGGCAGATACCTTAACAGGCATAGCATGTTGCCTTTTGGCATTTAGTTGATTATTTCCCCTTTTGACGAAGCATTGATCAAGATAACTGCATATTATTTTGACCTGGCTTAATGCGTTTAAGGCTCCCTTAAACAGCAACATATAACTTTAGTCAGGCTTGTTATGACAATGAAAGATTTGTATTCACTTCAGGGACATGTGACTACAAGACTATAATTATGCTACAGCAAAATAACAGTTTTAAGAAGATAAAAAGCCTGTACAAGCAACTGTCTCGTTCCTTAAAAAATACAGATTTTGGCATATTGAAATGCATCATGTTTTTTTTCAGAATGCTAATGATGTTGTCATTGTCAACTTTTTTGAGTCTGGCACCGGCTTCAAGCATGACAAGGGACAAAATATCAAATCTGTGTTGCACGAAGTTCAGGTAAGTTGATGCAAAATAAAAAGAAATTATATAGATTTTGAACAGTCAGATAAACGGATTGAGTTAAGTAAACATGTCTTTGTTTGGTTTAACTGAAAAAAATATATATAATGGGAAAATAGTAGAATAAATTATATTAATTAGAAATATGTGGTACAATTTTCATTCATGTCATGAATATCAAAATCTACCCAATATGTATGCTTCATGTGACAGTTTGTTTCTTGATGTTGTGTCTGTAAGGAAAAATCAGGTTTACACAAAGCTGATCCTTTAAGTTCTACAAATGATTGTGTTAAAAAATAAGTTAAGATAAGAATAATCAGTTATGATTGATATATGCAGATATTTGTCCAGGTTTAGTTACACTACGTTGATCTGGCTTATACATGTAGCTTTTACTCACTTAAGATTTTGAAAAGAAAATGCTGTTGGATTTCTATGCTTGCTGATATGACAACATTTGTACCTCCTGCACATTGCATGTATTTTTGGAAAACAGTGAATAGGCTTAGGTAAAAAAAGATGGTAGATGTCAGAATGTATTATTATACAAAAACGTATATTTACATACTGGTAAAAGAGTATAATACTGTCATTACTTTCTGAGATAACATAGGCTTAAAAGTAATCTGAAAGCCATAAGGGATGGTTCATCATCATATTTTTTATGAAAATTGATGAGCCTACCTGCATTAGTTTAGAAAATAATTTATATGTTCTTTCTGCGTATTTTCAAAAAAGGTAAATGTATTCGCTAATACAGCTTCACATTTTACTTGCAGTTGATAGAGCCTGTCAAGATGGAAAAACTTTTGGTGATGGCCCGATTCTCCCACTTAAACGCTGTACAATAATTAAGGATGAACAAATGGTTAATTTGGCTATAATTGCTGATGGGATATATATTCTGTTAGAAAGTGTTGGACTACAGCAACAATAATATGTCGGATGTAAATCCAAATTGTAAATTCAATTTCCGAACATTTAAAGCTTTAGAATTAAAAATTTTTAAGAATATAAATATTTCATTAAACATTAGTAGCAGCTGCTGGCAGTCTTTATACGTCGCGTTCTGCAGAACTTCTTCTTGCTCCAAAAAGAGAAGTTTGACTTTGTGCCTTGTGAACTAATAATTCTTTGTGAAAGGAACTTTTGATTTGGTGCAGAATATGACTTAGTGATGTTGATTTCCAAAGGTTTATCATTATGTTAAATGTGTTAAATCAAAATATAGACATGTACACATAATTATGTACATATGATGTTATCACTTTGTGCATATATAGACCTTTATGTTATTACTTTATTTGCAGTGATAACAGACAATTTTTAAACAAAACAAGTTCAGTGTTGTGCATTAAAACATATAAAGCAAAGTGTAACTGGTGGTTTACTTCATTAACAAAACAACAGGTGTTTTACAATAAAACACCAGTGGTGTTTAAAAAGAGCTTTACGTGTTTCAAAAGTGTAACAAAACTGGTTTGCTTTCGAAGGTGTCATGCGTTTGGTAATGAAATATGGGACATGTTTAGAAGGTGCATGCCGGTGTGTTATTGCAACACTGATTGCGTTTTATTGTAAATCACGTTACATGTTGAAATGAGGAACGTGTTTCAAACATGGGGTGTTCTAGGAAAACGCGAAACACGTTTTACTTAGTAACGTCGAAGTCACTGACCTATGTTAAAGATCTTTCAATATTTCCTGATTTCACGTACATTAGTTTGACTAATACCATACAGTGATTGTATATATTAACAGTTAAACATATTATATATTGATATACAATGGGTCAAATTGTTAAGCTTGATGAATTAGGCTTAAGATCATCTTCAGTTGATATACCCACCTCTGACGTTATGAGAGGTAGGTGGTCTGATTGATTTGATGCTTAATGATCTCCCTTTAATGTTAGTTCAAATTAATATGTCTCAGTATTAATCAGAAATTTAAGAGGTATACTCACTTGGACACAGTCAGTATGGGAAAACAAATCACTCTCAGACGATTCGTAAGCACTCTCTAGATGAGACTGAAACTGGTAAATAGAATAAAGTAAGCAACAGTCATCATACTTATTTTTCAAGTTAGCAGTTTCATATTTACCCCTCTGTAGCTATTTCATCTTTGAGTGACTAAATGGATAAGTTACTAATTTAATTTCAAATCCATGTATACTAAACAGTCTTTATACATTTATCCTTAAAAGCAAAGAAGTGAAATTTCCTACATTTTCCAATTTCACCTAGATATTAACATCAATTGAATTAAAGTGTCTTAGTTTATAGAATTGTGCTATTTATCTAGCATAGATATAAACATAAATTCTACAAAATCTTAATACATTAAAGAATACTGTGTAGCAGGCATAGCATGTTGCCTTTTGGCTTTTTGTTGATTATTTTTCCTTTTGACGAAGCATTGATCAAGATAACTGCATATTATTTTGACCTGGATTAATGCGTTTAAAGATCCTTCAACAGCAACATATAACTTTAGTCAGGCTTGTTATGACAATAGAAAATTTGTATTCACTTCAGGGGCATGTAACTACAAGACTATAATTATGCTATTGTTACAGTAAAATAGCAGTTTTAAGGTGATAAAAAGCTTATACAAACAACTGTCTCGTGCCATAAAAAATATTGATTTTTACATACTGACATGCAATATGTATAATACTGAGGATTTTATAGTCCAATTCTTAGGTCAGCAATGTTATTGTATACATGGACGATCTCATTTATACATGTTTAGGTAACACGAATACTGTTGTAATTTGCTATAGACCAATTTATGAAGCTTTATCATCACTGTCCTTTGTGGCGCAATTGGTAAAGCACAAAGTAAGTGAATCTTGAGGACTGAGTCTGACGTTAAACATCATTTTTATTTTCATTTTTTTTCATTTTTAATAAAAGTTAACTTTATATACATCAATAAGAAATTATTATTCATAGGTTTTTTATTTTTAAATTGTTCCGTTAAATTAACAAAAATATAAAAACCTCACATTGGTAATTAGGATTTATATATTTCAATTGTGGAGTGATAATATAATAAGTAAAAATCGGTTCAGGTGTTTAGTATTTTTACATAGTATTTGAAATTATATATTTGTATTCGCGATTTCGTCCAAAAGCATGTATACAAGAAATAAAAAAGAGGATTACACCAGAGAACAAATGCATTTCTTCTTTCCCTTTTCTCTTTTGAAAATTGATAAAAGGGTGCTATTCAGCGTGTATACATACATGTAACAAGAACAAACTTAGTTCAATTAATAATTTATAAAAAATAAATGGATATAATAATTTAAAAAGAAAGTGCCATTGACTGAGTTCGGACCACACACATCTGCTTCATTTTGTAAAACTGTTATGTATGTACAATGTACATGCCACCTTATCCAATACACCATGACTCTGGTTCACGTGAATGACACTTTACTACGGATTTAAAATTAATTTGGCAATCAATTTTGCAGTGATTACCTTTACAATGGTATCGTCCAATATTCCACCTTGGCTATAAGAAAATTGAACTATATCAGTTTTTATGGTTTAATAAAAACATTGAATCATTGAATAAGGCATGAACTCGGAAAATTAAACACTAGCAATTGTTTTCAAAACAAACGTGCTACAGCAATTTTCGTGTGACTAAAGGTGTCGTGCTTAATCTGACATAAACATTGTCATGGCACTTTTGCAAGTTAAAAGGCATCCACGTATCACTAACATTTCTTGTTTATTTATTTTATATCTATCATATATGTTTATCAAGTAAGATTGAATTACGGGAAGTAGGACTAGTGTATTCAGTTATCTATAATCAAAATCTGAACGAAATATGATAACTAATAATTGAACTAAATAGTACCGTATAGATGGCTCTCATTTTATTTGGCTTTATCTAGAAGTTGTAAACACTTTCATATCGAACAAAGATTATCTTGCTGTGCAAAATTAATGTTCAAAGCAGACATCGAGAAATACAGCAAATGCAGATCAAAATCCCGAGAACAGTGAATTACATTCTTTTTTATCATTCCACACGTGGGTCTAGTCAAATTACTATTTTGTTTGTTTGTTTGTTTGTTTTTATCGGGATTAACGTCCCTTTTCAACAGTCAGAGTCATATGAGGCGGACAGTTCACCTAACCATAGTTCCTGAGAACCAGTATATACTAGACTCCAATCATCCGTAAGCAACTGCCTACTTTCTCACATAAAGAGTCATGGTCGGTAGCGGGGCTCGAACCCATGACCCTCTGTCAGTGAGAGGATACAGTGATTTGATTTAACCACTCGACCACGGAGGAGGGTCCTCAAATTATTAAGATACTCTGCATCATATCTATAATTTGGTACATGTACTGTAAAATTCCCCACTTACTGTTTGGCTCTGTGGTTTTTCACTAGCCTTCCCTTGTTTGTTTCCCATGCTTCAGCAAACACAGAAATTACTACCTAAACATACAAAAATCTCCAGATAAATACATCAACAACAAGACCTTGAACACAATGATCCAGGAATGCGAGGCATGTGACTTATGGACCAGCAAGACCCTCATTTCCACAGTAGGGGGTAATAAGTCATTCATAGACTAGCTTCTGCTCACAATATCAGTCACTCTATGCTTATAAAACAACAGGAATTTAGCCATATACTTATTATCAATAAAGATTATGACCCTACTTTTTGACTAGGTGACAAGTCTACAGTAGCAGTAAGCTGTTCTATGTCTTATAGGATATACTTAAAAAGCTTTATACTAGTCTGGCCACGGCTAGTGTTCTAAATTTGTAGCCTGACGATACAGGTTCAATTCCCGGCCGCGACAGGTCATACCCTTCCATGAAAATTTAACATCAATTTCGGTTTTCTCCTCATGTGGACGGGTAGAACTTCATTCAAGAATAACTGGTTAGTGAATCGACCGACGTACATAACTAAACAATTGTTGAAAAACAGCTTTAAACCCAAATAAACAAACAATTATCCTAGTCCGATTTGGTGGTTCCTTTGAATTTTACGCCCCTTTTCAAGAGTCTGGGTCATATGAGGCGCGGACAGTTCCACCATTCCTGGGAAGAACCAGTATAAGACTCTCATCCTCCGTAAGCAACTGCCTACTTTCCCACATAATATCCTAGTTCGGATTATGAATTAGAACACACAACTTAAAGGTTTATAACAATAATTACGGATAACGCGTGACACAAAGACATCAAGTAAATCTAAATGAGATTCCGGTGGTATAATAATTTATGTATGTATGTGACATATCAAGTCTCTGTAAACAATATTATATCATTATATCGAACGTTTTATCTTCAAATTATAACGTATGTTTGAAGACCCTGACTTTTTTTACAGAAAGAAAACTCACATTTAGCCAGAAACGTCTCAAATATAAATTCCTGGTACTTACGTGTTCAAGTTTTAAAAACAAAATGCTTACATAAATATGAAATGAAAACATTCTACTTACAATATGACTGTTATGTTTTTTTTTAACAAGATCCCTGTATTTACCTGTTTGTTATGTTCGCAAAAATTAGTTATTCGATTTACCATTTAACTTTGAGATAAATATTACATCGACCATGGTAGACAACGCCGTTATCTCTGCATATCATACGCATGTACATATTATACAAGATAAAGATATAAATTGTTGAACAATTTTAATGTGTCAACTTTTGCACAATCAACTTTTGGGAATGTATTTTTAGAACGTCACACTACATTACAACTTTACAAGGTATGTCTACTACGTACAAAAATTGCGCTTTCTAAACTCTATATATTGCTTGTATATTTTTCAAATTACTACACTGATACGGGATTTAAAAATGGAGGGCATGTGCCAAAGTACAAACGATGTAAAATGGTGATGCAAAGTTTTTGAGATGAAATACACAACCCCACTTCTAACACCATTGTTTCGGAATAGAAAAATGTATTACTGTACTGTGCTGTGATACGTTCGATAATAATTTGCTTGGAAGCAGTAAAATTATAAGTGATAAAAAGTAGTTATAAACACTGTCAAAATGTTACTTTAAGTATGAGAAATATACCTTAATGCTTCTGAAGTCCTAAAAACAATCTATATAATGATTTAGTGCTGATTTACTTAAGCAGTGGCAAGCTATGAAAAAAATACTAAATTAACAATCAGTCACTGCTATTCTATTAAAAACGCAGGTTGACTCTGGATTCCTCTTCTTTATTGTGGGTAACAGAGAAAACACTTTCTGTTTGACTTCTCGTGGATATGTGATATCTTCTTATGTAATACCATTACACTGGTTTTCTATAACATATACTGAATAATTCAGTATGGTCACTAAACATGGATTTCGCTCATCGTCATCGGTGTGTGGTCCAATTTCGGTATCGATTATTGTAACTTTATTGTTACTGAGGTCACAGCCTGGAATTATATCGTCGTATATGGACGCTTTGAGGATTGTCCATTTGAAAATGTTGTTAGCTGGTCTGGTATTCATGTCCATTATGGTTTCTGTTGTTCTTCTTCCATAGAATTTGGAAATATTTCTTTAGTCTTCTTTGGTTTTGGTTGTTCATCTTGTGGATCAGTTGGGTTGACATTCTGGGCTGTTGTCATGGTTACAGTTTCTATGTTAGTTTCAGTTTCATTGTCATTTGAACATGGAAGCATTGTAGCGTTACCAGATATATATGCTCAAATGATGATGTCGATAGGTTTTATGTTCATTGTCGGCCTACATCTCCAGGTTTTTGTCAACTTGATCTTGTGGTTGGACTGTCTCTCGGTCTGTAGATTCAGTCCTTTGGAGTTTTATGTTGAAAAGTTTCTTCATTGTTTGGTTGTTAACGTCTTCTTGGTGATGACTATAAACCTGACCAATTCGGAACAATTTGGTTCTGATGGATTGATGGAGAACTTGGTTGGATGTGATTCATCAATTTGTTTGTTATGGTCCAGTTCATAATCTTTATCATTGTCTAGTGGTCATCCAAGGCTGATGCGTGGTATACTAATGAAGTTACAATATTTTGTAGTTTTAGTCGTAGACACGGAAGATCTTGTCACGTTGTTGTCTGCCTTAACATGTTTACTATTAAGTGACAAGTTCAATTCTTCTTGGATGAATGTAGGGATCTGGTTGTTGAGATTGAAATAGCTGTTGTATTGACTTACAGCTAGTCTAAGTCTCTATTATGTGGTTATGGATGGAGATTCATACTGAGGTTGGTTTGTAGTATGAATTGTTACTCTTGACATATTGCATTGGAGAACTGGCATCTTGTAGTTTTATTGTAGATGTGTATTTTCTTCTTGGTTTTGCCAGTCCTTCAGTATCGACTGTTTAAGCTCTGTCATGACATTATGAGTCTTTCTTCAGTTACAAATGTTTGAACATGACGTCTTCGGGGTTCTGGTGGTGTTGTGTGGAAGTCTGTAACACATTGATAACTATGATGTTCTAGTCGTCTAGTAGTCAGGTAGGTCATGTAGTAAAGTGTACCATGTGTTTCTACAGGTGTGTGTTGTTGTTAACTTGGCCTCTGGTCGCGGTTTAATGGTTCATTTGTATACCATTATTGGGTATCTCTTTCTGAAGTTGTTCGAAAAACCTTCGCCAGATCCTAACTTCTTATTCCAGAAAATATTCTCTACTGGTCTGGTTACTTGTGAATGAAGACTGGTTGTACATCGGTGGTTCTGTTGAGTAGTATACATCTTCATCACTTGTGGTGTAGTTTGAATTTGTTCTAATATTTGACATTTCACATTTGACGAAATAACCGGTAGCTTTCTGGATCGTGATTCCATCTTTGTTCTTGTACTCATGAACAATCAGTGTTTGTTTCACAGCAACTTTACATTTGACAAACGCAGAGTAGCAGTTCTTCCAGTCACAGGTTGTGGTGTTGGGGTTTCAGTATACCGACAGAATTTTGAAAGTATTACAAATTGCTTTGGGAGTGGTCCATAGTTTTACTTTTGATCGGGAGCCTTTCTCGGACAAAAGACTAGTCCACGCTATAAAACCAAAATTGTGGATCTTTAAATGTTTGAGCAATTCGGACGCTAACATAGATGTTGCAAATTAGTTGGCAAACAGTTGTCATTTCATGAATCTGAGACTGGGGCTGTTACAGATCTCTGTGAATTTGTAATTAGAAAGTCTCTATGGGAAGTGGCCTTTATAAGTATTTAAAAGAGAATGAATAGGGATGGACAGAGCGATAGGAAAGATATAACGATAAACGATTCAGCACTTAATACATGGCAGGACATGTATAGTATATACGATATTTTCTTAGTGTGAATCTTATAATTACTTATTTTTTGAATAGAGGAAAAATTGAAAGAGATAGACTGATCGTGCAATTACTTTGTTCCTTGATTTTGCATTACACTAAAATATATATATTCTAATGAATGCGCTAAACTTCACTGTAGTGGTTTGTTTGCCAGAGGGTTAATGACTCTAGGGGTTGTGGCCTTTATTTATATTTAAAGAGAATGGATAGGCCTGGTCAGAGCGATAGAACAGGTGAATACGAATTTATCGGTATGACCCCAGATCATATTCACCTAGTCATCACAAAAAAGTATACAGCAAATAATGTAACACTTGATATATTGCCCGATCTGCCTGTAACCGGTATAGTCGAGTGTACAATTTCCAGTGTTGACAATAATAATATTTGTAATAATAAACACTTAATATATTGCCAGATCTGCCTGTAACCAGTATAGTCGAGTGTATATATCTATTTATTGCCTCCAGTTATGAAGATTTACAAGGCATAATAAGAATTATGATATTAAGAAGAAACAAGTATTATAAACGTACGCATGACCACCCCTTCGTGCATACAAGCACATGAATACATGAGGAAAAATGTTACTGTTGATTTATAATAACACATATTCAGTATAGTGATTTCAAGAATAGAGCAGAGTTCACTAGATAACCGGGGTATTCTTTAGAGAGTATTGCATTTTGTAACTGATTGTCCACGCCACCAAGGAGATAGAATACTAACGTTTGTCTGTTGCTTTTCTTTAGCAGCTCTCCTGCTTGGTTGTTACACATAAAAGAAACACATTAAATAAATGAGCTCAGCTTTTCAAGACAATTATTCCCCATTCAATCATACAATTTATGTTGGATTTCATCACTATATGGCAGATTGGATCGTTCGCAGTTCAGTGGTACAGGTAGAGGAGTTTTACACAGAAGACGATCTAGAAATTCCATTAATATGACACTGTCGGGTCTTTCTAAGGACACGCGCCATAAGTTTGATATTGTCAGAACAGAATGCACGTAGTTATATACCACAAAGTCAGCCTTACCACGCATTCGATCGGTCCACGCCATTTCCTCGAACACAAATATACTTTGTTTGACGAGTCTTTACCACAGTGATTTCGCTGGAAAAAGTCCTGTCTGCGAGTAATCCTCAAGACACGTATATAAACCATATTTTCTTAGAATACGCACAATATCTGGTAAGAAACCGCATGATCGACTGATCACAGTGTTCTGGAGCTGACTTAATCGTAGAATGAACATATTATTTGCAAGAACCTCGAGACCAAGCAAACAAAGAGTACCAATAAACAAGAGTTTCGGCTGGTCGATATACGCTTCAATGGACATGAAGCCTAGTAGACCTTATCATAACCATATCATAGCGCGTCGGGTGAGGCAGGCCTTGCATATGCTTTAAACACGTGTGGTGGGCAACCTCGAGTTTCACTATATCAGAACGTGACATATTGTTCCACACATCACAAGAAAACAGTGCACGCGGTTAAACACATATGATATGGATGTTTGCCACAATACAGGGGTTTAAACCAGAATTGTCAGTAAAGGCGTTTGCTATGGAAAAAAAGGTACCGCGCAATACCTGCTTCACGTCCGTCAAGTTGAATGGATACTTGCCCACGTTAGATTGCACAATACCGAGATTAGTGTAGGTAAACGTTTCTGGTAGAATTGTTACGCCACAACGAAGGGGCGGAGGTGCCGGTCGACGGCGATCTTTCCTGTCCATGGTCATAACGGCACATTTATCGGCATTATATACATATCTCCATTTATTGGCATAAGTGTAACAGACGTTCGAGTATTCTTGGAGATCTTGTCTGGACAGAGACAAGAGAACAATGTCATCTGCTTGTATCGGTGCTGACAATGATAATTCTCCGATATGTAGGCCGTGTGGATTAAGTGACAGCTCATCTAACAGGTCATTTATGCACGTGATATAGTAAAATGGTCCACATATGCTTCCTTGTCTGGTGCCTTTCTCTATTGCGAATGGTCTAGAAAGTATCCCAACAATACTTGGCTGGATGCTCCTCTCAGAGAATCGTTGACTATCCTAAGGAGTTTTCCACGTATTCCCATATGATACAGTTTATATATCAACCCAGAAATCCACATTTTGTCGAACGCTGTTTTAGCATCAAGGTAACGTGCGTGAAGTTGACTGTGTTCATAACAGTAGTCACGAGATTCACGTAGCAAGAAATATGTTATTTTACAGCTTTTGCTGCTTTGGAACCCGTACTGAAGACTTTGTATAGCAATACGTGGATGGTTCGCTTCCAGTCGACAAAAAATCACTTTCTCAAATACCTTAGATATGACGGATAGAAGCGAGATTGCACGGTAATTACATGGATTAGTCAAGGATTTCCCTTTTCCTTTACGAAGGGTCACTGTGATTCTGAACTTAAATTTGGCGGGAATCTTCTCCAAATCAATGATCATGTTAAACAGCCGTGCAAGGTGCAACACCAATGTGTTTTCACCATATTTTAGGTGCTCGTAAGTAATATTGTCAGCTGAATCACTTTTCCCTCTCGGAAGTTTCCGTATTATGTTGCTGAGTTCATCGACAGTCACCGGAGATTGCATGATTAAACAATCTTCTGTTGGGTCACTCACTGGTCGGTTAGTGTAGCTGCTTACTAAGCTTTCTGTGTAAGCGTGATGATCGGCGTCAAAATTGATATCGTTGGACACTGAATACAGTTCCGTGAAGTAACCTTGCCAACCCGACAGCATCACGTCTCTCATGCCGTCTAACACTAGTTCACAACCTTTCTTACTCTGTTTGCGCCCCTTAGCGTTTATAGTTTTCCACAGAGATGACTGGTCAGTTTCACAGAGGGTTTTAATTTTGTCGTGTTCTTGTTGCTCAAAATGGCGAGCCGAAGCTAGCAGTTTCTTTCGGAATATACGTTAGTGGTTTTTATACCGCATAAATGAATCTCCTTGGCGTAATTTTCCGTCGGCAACCCACGCAATGCGTGATAAGCGCAGAACTTTGTGATATTTTCTAAGTGCATTACACCAGTACGGCTTAAGGAATTTGCTGAGTTTCCTTGTAGAGAAAGCTGTTTGGGCAGCTGACGAGATATCTCGTACTATATGATCATAGGTAGCATCCACGTTATCACATAAATTATTCAGGGAATAATTCGTTAGGTTCTGCTGCACTTAGCCTCTATATAAATGAAGCTCGTTAGGCTTATTCCATGCCAATCTGATTAAAATCATATCCTCAAACCCGCTACGCTATGAGGATCTGAAGACGACCTATAGAAGGTCACCTCAGGTGACCTTTTCCACTAGCCAATCAGCGCCTTACTTTCATAATTCTGAAAGTGATTTGATTCCATTTTTAACCGCAGTAAAAACAATATTTGACTTGTAGTTATCACGAACACCTATTCTGACGCAACTAAATGTAACTATAGCGCCCATGTGACATGCGTGTTTATTAAATTTTCTATACTACTATGGCCGAATCGATCAGGATTACTAAAAAAATCAAAAAGTGGTTGCAGACAAATATGTTATACGTAATTTAATATTTACTAACGTTTAAATAACATCGTCAGGTAGACAGTTCATTCGGCCAAAGTACCGATGAACGAGTTATACGATTGGCTGAATTATAAATAGATATAAATAGTGATAATGGAAATTCCGACTTTTGAAAATAGAAACTGGTGTAGGCCGTCATCAGATCTTGCCGTAAGGAAGATCGAATACTTTAGTCAGATTGATTCCATGCATAGTTAACTCGTCAAAATAATTCCGAAATTGAGTCTATGCAATTCATATGCTAAGCGTATGCTAAACCGGAAGATGACGGGAAACGTTTAATGACACATCATCGATCACGGAACACTGCAGAACACGTGGTAGAATATATTTGTCTGTCAATATATGGTCGATGCGAGAAGGCATTGCGTTGTTGTATGGTACAAAAGTATACGATGGGCCTCTGCACATTTCTCAGTTCGTTAACACAGAGAGTTAATGTCTCCTAACAAACCTGTTGGCATAATCATTTCTAGACCCAACATTTGATCTTAAAATTCCCGTGGATATATTTGTATTGAAGTCACCAATTACGACGATGTTGGCTGTGTCCTGATACGTTGAGATAATATTTGAGAGTCGATCGAATTCGTCCACAAAAACATCCATTCTGTTGTTTGCTGATGGCAAATAAACTTGGATAACGACGATATTTTGAGAAGGAAAACTCAATTTGAGAGCAATTATTCTATCTGAGTCAATGTCAATGAGCTGCACATATTTGTCAATTGACTTATGCCACAGAAGCGCAACTCCACCTTTGCCGATCGTTCTGCCGTTTAATACACCTGGCGAAGCACATGTCACTGTATACGCGTTATGGTTCGTGTCAATAGAGTCTAGTATCGTGGCATTGTGGGGTAAAAGCCAGCGTTCTGAAATTCGGCAAATTTGAACATTTAGTTTCTGTAGCATATGTGTCAGGTACGGTACGCCTGTTGTTATCCCTGTAGCATTCCAAGATAAAATGTTTAAGTCCATAAAATGACACATGATTAATCAACACTGCTGGCACGCCTGCGTTCACTGAACATGTTCTGGCGAGCTTTGTATTCTGTGGAATTTAACAAAGGACGACATACTATCCTGTCTGGCCAGATTGCACGATCTTCGATGAATTCAGCATTATTAGAATCGGTGACGACTCGTGCCACAAGACAGTCTGATCGACGGGTATATATAAACTTAGCAGATTTGCATGTTATTCCTTGGTCTGCCAGAAAGACAAAGAGACCTTGTTCGATGCTATTTAGACACACCAGTGATAACGTAGGATCTAGCACGCTGACGTAGTACACAAGTGAACTTGCTATCTGGACCTCTTGATACGGTTTGGTTGTTTGTAGCGGTATACGCAGAGTCGGGCGCGTGTTATTTCCCAACTGTTTCATCAGTAATCTCACTTAATGGATGGTTATGAGCACTGTCTCGATCCAATGCGCCACGTAACATGGTGTAACCTCCTTCTGTACCTGTTTAACATCTTCCGTAGTAGGCGAAACAAGTAGTTGGACAGATGACGTTATCTTAGAATGATCTGAAATTATCTTAGAATAATCTGACATGTATCCAGAAGATCTCTTATCGGTCGTAGTTTTGAATTCAGTACGATCACTGGATGTTAGATTTGACGTCTTAGAAGCATCGTAATGTATGCTATCTTTACATGGAAGCTGCTGGATCGTAGATTCCGTGGAACGTTGATCAGAAGTTGATTTGTCGCAGATCGTTTTCAATTTATAGTTTCCAGTATAGTCGAGTGCATATTTTCCAGTATTGACAATAATAATAGTAGAAATAATAGAATATATAAATACAACGTGAAGGAAGAACGTGAAGGGAGGGTGAAAGTATGATTATTTTGGCTACTCACTACAGAGAACTAATTAACATTATATAATAACTATCTAAGATGATACCTAATCTAAAAATAGATTAGCTAAGAATAAACACAATAAAATAGACAGGGTAGCTCAAAGTCCTTAATAATTCGGCTCTGAAAGTTATTAATGCTTATAAAGAATTATACTAATTATGCAATAATACATACTTTTTATTTGGTTAACTGTGTAATAGACAGGTTAACAATCCATATTTTTGCATTAACTTTACTCGTTTATTAAAAAGGGGGTTTACTTTCATGACAATATTTTCTAGTCGACTTAAAATAGGAAAATCTTATCATGAAATATTTGTAAAAATGTCTTTCTTTTTTTCATGAAAAAATCTGATAAATTTTCGCGAAAAATGATTTCATTATCTTATCAGAAATATGTCACCATATAATACCACTTAACATTTTTTCTTCATGCAGGTAGACCGGATGGTCGTGTTGATATGTTTGTTGTATGCCATACTTAAGTGCATATTAAGCAAATTTTTCTCCTCATTTACTGATACCATGTATGCCTGTTGGATATGTTGCAACAGGTATGTTTCAGTGCTTTTTTGTCAATTTCACTTTGTTTCTTATTTTTAACTATTTGTTCGTACTCAACAGTTCTAAATATTGGTCTAGCTCAATCCAGATGAGTGAGAAGTCATTGTTAGTTCACAATAAGTCATATAACTGATACTTTTAAAACAAAGCCTTTGTCACCGATTTTTACATCGCGAAACTGACTTTAGAACAAGACAGAATGTTGACAGATAAGTGCTGGCAGGAAGTAAAAGTATACTTCCCTTTTTCCATCTCTCTAGAAATCGTCACATGAATTTATGTTTGCGTCAGCACCACAACCATACTTGTTCCAGATTTTATTTAGTACGAAGTTGCTCTAAATGCAAAGGCTATAATTATACGATGATTAAATTAATTTAAAGATGATTTATCAATTATTTGAAAAAAGTATATATAACTGACTACATGTTCTACTCTGACGCTGTTATCATGTGTGCTATCAAGGAAAATCATTGTCACTTGAATCAGAGTTAAGTCATACCTGCATATGACCTGAAGACCTAGGTGTGTAAAATTACTACTTTGAAATTTTTATCTAACTGATTATGATTTGTAGAATGTTAGATGTAATAAATCGAACAGTATTCCAAGTTTGATGGTCTGCAGACAGTCTTTTCAATTACCCGTACGTTGATAACGAATTTTGAGCTGTATTCTATTTTCAATATAATATCATATTGTTTTCAGCCTTGAGATAAATCGAGATGGAGAACGGGAGCAAATAATCACAGTAAGAAAAATTTAAATAACTGTTGTTGTTAATTTTGTATGCACTGACACCATTAATTTTATTGCCAATGGTTCAATTTTCGTATTTTCGTTCTGCGATGACAGCTATGTTCTGAATATATGATTTTTTTCATTAGACTCATGAAGATTAAAAATATACGTATAGCCTTCCAAATGATTCATTCCTGTAAATTCATATAGGAAGGCAAACACTCTGATTAAGAAGAATGCCATTTTTTAACAGAACCTCAAAACCTTTTTTCTATAAAAATCGAAACGTCTCTAAACGGTGAACAAATGAGAAGAATATAAAACAACCCTCTTAGAAATAGGTCTATTTGTGATTTATTTACTGTTTACAAACGATTCTGACATGTGGACTTTATTTTATATGTTGTCGTCCTACAATTCATCTATCATATTTACATACACTACAAGTGATACCTCATCGTCTGAATTGTTTTAACAAGGATATTGGAGTATCTACCAACATTCATGAACATAATTTATTGTTATACGAAATTCAGCAACAACCAAAACGTAATAAGCAGAAAGAAGACATTGAGCAGAAAAATGAAGACGTTCAACAAAAATCAGGGTAACACAATGTTTTTCTTCAAATTATTATTGTGACATCAGTTCATTGTTCACTGTTTTGATTTAAAGGAACAAATGTTTTATTTGCACTATTTAGCTCCACAAAAAGAATGTAGCGGGTTGTTGTAAAGTTGAGTTTTACAACATTATTATAATTATATCATAACCATAAATAGCATTACATAATGTACATGATGTGTTATAATGTTTGATAACTTTTTGGACACAATTGTTTTAATTTAACATACGTTTCTGTTTATTTCGACTTTCCCTTCTTTAGGTACTGTTCTATTTTTAGATTGTGTTTTACTAGAAAAGTTGTCACAAACTTTGGCCCTTTATTCTATATACTTAAGAGTTATCCCATTATTACACTTTAGAAACAGGATAATATTGTTGTGTGTAATATCTTCAAAGTCATTTTATTATGTCCAAAGTAATTGTTTTTATGCAATTTTGATATATATGTATTTTTCTTTATGTTTTTGTTCTTTTGGTCAGCCATTTTATTTTAGGTCATGTGGCTCCCTTTTTAGCATGTTTTTTACTTTGGCATGGATACTATTTTTGGCTTAGAGGCTTATCAGCAAAGATGCTGACCAATCATATTAACCTTTACATCCCTTAATGTATAGTGCCATCTAGTGGGCATTTTCCTTATAAATATAGAATTCCTAGCAGAGAGAATTCATTCTGCTGCTGGTTTCTGAAATATCAACATCTCTTAAACTGAAGATAAAGGTATAAATAATTAATTACTAAATAATAATTTTATTTACATTTTATAAGTTTTTAGTTTTTACATCTAATTAATTAAATAATTATTGGTATTACATAAGGTTATTTAATTAAGTAATTAAGACTTTTTGTGTTAATTGGCAGCCATCTTGAATTTATAACTATTCAGATAATTGTGAATATTAAGCTTGGTTTTTCACGGCTTGCCATAGTATAAATGTTAGTGTAAAGCAGAGAATCATGTGTAGTTTACTGAATTATGTGGCATTTATATCTCAAAGGTTTAAATGTTTTATTTAATTTGTTTATTCTGACCACCATTTTAGTCTGTTTTGCTACCATCTCTATACAGCATCATATTCTGCATACTTGGTTTACTATGTTTAATATTGACTTTGCTTTATTCCATAATATTTCTATTAGACAGTGTAATAAAGTTTATTGAGCATAATTAAAAATTTGGCTGGTATTGAACTTAAACTAGCTTTTGTATTTTATTTTTCCCTTTTTTATATTTAAAAAGGATGGTGTCATCCTGACGAGTCAGTTTTTCTGACGTTATTTAAGTGTTACATTTTAGTACACTTTCACTGCTTTCAAGCAAACTATTTACGAACTGTACATACACACCGATCTCCTCAGTTCCACAACAGGTACAATATAAAGTGTTGTAATATGTAATTCCGTAATATGATCACATTGATAATGTATGTTATGTTTTCAGAAGCTTTTCCGATCGAGAAGATCAACAGCAGACTTGGTTTACGGTATGACCTTAGGAACAAGCTTTCAGACTTTTTATTTTATTTTTCGAAATCTAGAAAATCCTAACTTTAAAAAGATACTAATTGTGATAAAAATCTAAATCACTATGACATAATTTCATTCACTAAGTCTTTCGGAAGATCGTTTTATAAAATAAGTGTCTAATTGATGTAAGGTTTATAATGCATTTATAGGCAACTAACAACTTATATTTGTTTTGAATAATGTTTCCCATTCAAATGCAGCTGGTCGGTTATTTTTTTTATTTTATTTATGTTTTGTAGTATTTATATTCCTTTATTACATGCGTACTCCAGGTGATACATTATATATAATATCATCTGCCATGTACTTTGAATTTTAAAACTTTCTTTAATTGATTTATCAACCTGTGTTGTTCTTACTCAGCTTACAAATCGTGTTGAAAAATTGGAGAAGGAAAACAGGGAGCTTAATCAAAATTTGAGGTATAACAATATTTACGTTAAAATTACGTATTGTTTAAAGTCCCATAAGCATATCAATGTATTGGTCGTAATAGTTCCTGTTTGTTCTATAACAGAGGAATCCGGTGTGTTTTCCTTCCTTGCATACTTTATAGCAAGAAAAAATGTTTCCGAAACCACTATCGTATTGTTTTCAATATCATTGATATGAATACTATTATCTGTTATAGAACAGCTATGTTTCCCGCAGTCATGCTATGCACAAGTAGTAAAGTGGCGTCACGCGCTCTACATATTTCAAGTTTACAAATGCAAAAATCACAGTGAAATGAGTGTTTTCAGACGAAAAAGGGTTTGTATCGTCGGTAATAATAATCTTGGGATAATATCAGCAATAAAATGTTTTTGCATATATTTTTCTACAGCAAAAAGCTAATAGGGCTTTAAACGAAGCTAGTAATTACACGAGCTCTACAAAAAGAATGGAATGTAGGAGTACAATAATTATGTTTGTAATATGTACAATCCGTAATATAATCACATTGATAATGTATTTCATGTTTTATTCAATGTTTCTTCGTGTTTTCAGAAGCTTTTCCGAACGAGAAAATCAACAGCTGTCGGTAAGACCTTATAAACAAGCTTTCAGATTTGTTATTTTCTTTTTGAAATCTAGAAATTCCTTACTTTAAAATGATACTAACTGTGGTGTAAATAAAAATCACTATCACATAATTTCATTTACTTAGTCTTCCGGAAGATCATTTTGTCAAATTATTGTCTACTTATTGTTCGGTTTATAATGCATGTATAGGCAACAAACAACTTATGATTGTTATGAATAATGTTAACCATTTCTACCTTGGTCGGTTATTTTTTTATTTTATGTTCTGTAGTATTTGTATTACTCAATTACATACGTACTGTAAGTGATACATTATATTATTGTCTGTTATGCTTTGATTACTTTGAACTTTTAAAACTTTCTATAATACAATTACTGATGTATTAACATGTCCTGTTCTTACTCACTTTCAAAAGCATGTTGAGAAATTGGAGAAGGAAAACAAAGAGCTTAAACAAATATTGAGGTATAACAATATTTACGTTACAATTACTGTCAAGACGTCACACTTTCTTCTCGCAATAATGTTTTTATGCTACGATGCTGTATGTCGTCCGTGTCATCCAATGTTAAAGGTATTGAAAACACAAAATAGTTGGTTGTCAGCTGCGGTCTAGACATGTTAGAGGTCATGGATAATTACTTAGCACGTGGTACACACTGATTTGTCAGTCTGGGAAATGTCTAAATCTTTTAATAAAATATCGATACATAAGAGGATTTCTTTTAAGTTTTAAAATTATTATATGGCGGATGTACGAGCATTCAACCGTTGACTCCTAATATCAGTATCTTACATAAGTCAGTTGTAGGTTTGCATGTTGGAAATTCGTGTTTAAGTTTGTTTTAACATGAAATTAGTACGACAAAGATGGTATTGCGTGTTAACTATTTACTATGTACCACATTCTTCTACATGAGAATACATTTGATTAACAATGTATTAACAGCAACGACAGAGTACTGACATTCCATCGATAAAGGAACATAGTTTATATAAGTTCACAGGGGGGGGGGGGGGGGGGGCTGAGATTACTGAATCATAATATTTTAACTTTTCAGTCAAAGTATATATAATTATAAATGAGTTCTATTCCGTATGACCATTTAGGCCTTTATACACCCTTATACACCATCCATTCAACGAGCTAGCACAATATGTATAAAAAGTACTTATAGTACGGTATGTTTTATATTCGGTGTAGTTTCTTGATTTTGTACTTGTTTACGTGATAATAAACACATAATTTACCATCAATGTGGTCGTTCTATCCGTGCAACTAAAACACAACGGAAATACGTTTTTTACAACGCCTTATCTTATATAGACATCTATAAATGTTATTGTTCGTTTGATTTTAAGCTTCTATAGAATATTGTATCATAGGTGTTAATTCTTAATCGGAAAGTGCACGTTTATTAGTCAAGACAGAGACATAGATAACATGTTATCTATGTCTCTGGTCAAAACATCGAAACACGTGGTTTAAGAAAATGATAAATAAGCGATAAATTTATGTTTCCTCACATTTTCAGTCCTGATCAATTGGAAAAATTACATTCAAAGCGAATGCTCGAAACTGGATCTTTCGAAGATTTAAATGACAAATTCTCGAACACGAAACTAAGCGAGCTACATTTAACAATAAAGAAAAAAGAATGGTTTCATTTGTACAAGGCCCTCCATAAAAGATTCAAAGATGAACTGTGTGTGTTATCTTTTATATCCGAAATTATGAAGGTTTGTTATATTATTAATTACTAATTAATAATTCGCAGTAAAATATACTCAGCGTTGCATTTGACTTAATCATTCACATGTGCTATGTATCCGTGATTTCTTTTGCTGACTGAAACTACACTCAATTACATTTAAACTTACTCATTTGTAGTACATATATGTGAAAATC
This sequence comes from Lutraria lutraria, assembly GCA_964023205.1. Classification (NCBI taxonomy): domain Eukaryota; kingdom Metazoa; phylum Mollusca; class Bivalvia; order Venerida; family Mactridae; genus Lutraria; species Lutraria lutraria. The sequence continues at coordinate 11,812,185 of OZ026837.1, read as the reverse complement.
TGCAATACATATTTGGTATTCGCGCAATTGTATTCATTCTGGTCTGAGAGTCTCTCCAGATTATATAACGAACAAAATATATGTCGTTGTTTTCCATTTTAGTCCATCTATGAAGATTGCAAAACTAAAGCTGTAGATGGTCTTGCTTATGGAAGAAAGGATCCGTCATTAGATGCCGTAAGCTATTCTACACTTAGTCTAGAATCACGCTCGTACAAATCTTTTATTAATTTCCAACAAATAAAATGTTTATTATGATGTTTATTATGATGTTGGAACATTTTATTTGCTGTAAATTAATAAAAGATTTGTACGAGCGTGATAATATAGATATTGCCATGTATTTCATATTGCCAAGAAAAATATTACTAAAAACTCATACAAAATTCCCGTCTTCTCCTAATACTACCTCCTCTAAAACACATCACATTCATTAGAATGTAACCAAAAAATCGAAACACAATACAAAGCCTGCCGAAGCCGACCACTATGCAACGGTCTTAATTGATACTCTATGGTATATGTTATAAGTTCATTTCTATCCATGTTTTTCACGTGTGTTTACACTCAGAATCAGAGTTAAATGAAAATGTCACTTCAGATACACTTACCATTTTGAAAAAGGCTTCGAAAATTGCAACCTGGCTTGATTTTTCCACGTTTGATTATTCAATTTACGAAAGGATTAATGAAATTCTAAATTGTCTTCATTCTGAATTTCGTTCCTCTTCAGTTTTCTGTTAATGAATTTCGGAAAGTGAACGGTCAGACAGACATTGCTTTGACGAATATAACAATGGTAAGTGCTCTTTATTCATTCATATGATTAAAAATGCAACTTGATATATAATTGCAAGTTGTACGGAAAAGGCACAGATACTAAACCAGAATTTAGAAACATGACGAATGATTCTCTCTTATGTCGGTTTCCACTGAAGATATTGGTCAAAATGAAATAACTGAAATTCTTGGTGGGAAAAAATTAGGAAAGCAATCTTGGCATATCTAAAGGATAATAACGATTTTGAGCTATGCTAGGGAAGGACATAAAGGTGTTGAAGCGAGATATCATGATCACAGATGATCGTTCCAACTGTTTTTTCATCGTTCAAAACGTTTTCGATTAAGTGAAATCATAACACTGTACAGAAACATTTTATCAAATCTCACAATGTCTGTCTTGGTGACTACTAGGTCAGCGTTAGGCTCTCAGTTAAACATTGATATGAAAGAGGTTGCAATGATATGAAGATGTCGCATTCTTTACTCGGGTGAGTGAGTAAAGAGCCATCTTTGACCTATTGTTATATTTGTAGGAATTGAAAAGAAAATACAACTTATCGGATCGGACTGGTAGAAAACCATCACTTAGGAAAAGGTACGGAAGTATGGACTCCACTTTTAGAGATCGTTCAACAAGACAACACGAAGATTCCGATGCTGTCGATAGTAACTTGGTTACTTTTGGAAGCGTAAACGAATACTCTAAGTTTGGTATTCTATCAAGGATCATTCACGAAGATCCTGACATTCTAGAAACCTTTGAGCTTTTCTTTGTCGCTGTTGTAGAATGTTCTTGGTTAATGGTTGTATCAGATCCGCCCACTGAGTTAAATTTTGGTGAACAAATATTAGGTAAAACTCTTGATAAGAAAATGGATCACCATTTCGAGAAATATCCAACGAATAAACTTGTAACTACTCCTAAGATAGTTGGTACAATTATTCAAATTGTTTGGCCTGAATTAAATGATAATTTCGGCACACACAAACGAGGGCTTGTAGTTACTGTGGATGAGAGCAGTGGAACGGAAGTGTAGACATTGTTAATCCTTATTATACCAACATCTTTCAACAATGATATTTTCACACGTTGCTTAATATCTAATGACTGTGTTTCAATTTCACTATTTCTGAACAGGATAAAAGTCAAGTCGAGCTTGCCATTTTTTTTTCAAAGTCAAAATGCAGATGAGCTTTTATCTTAACAACAATCGTTAGTGTGCGTCTTTCCTAATATTTGTATTCAGTTAGCAAGTTACCTCCCTTTCCATACGTATATCGTCCTGACCGATCCTTATTTGTTTTTTTTCGTGGTAGACTTTAAGAAATATGGGACAATTTTCATTTTGCATGCATACAACAAAGCAACTCGACATAAAATAGCTATCGCTTATGCGCATGTTATACGCAATTAAACCAAAAGTTTTGCTATGAGCGAAGCGCAATCCTATTATTTCTATACCATCCCTCGCAGAACGTATGGGTTATTTGAAAATAGAACAATCAAATATGTATCGCAACTTCGATTTATATTTACAAGCGCATTGTACAAGCATTTTATTTTAATGTTTATTTGAAATATAGCTATGTCATGTATCATGCTTTCAAGAGATTCTCTTGTATCAGAAAACTATAACTGATTGCGTTTTATTCATATGTCGCCTATACGAAGCGCTCTGCAGTTTTTGACGTTGAAAATAAACAAGTGTACCGACAGACGTAAAATTTGATAGAAATGACGTCACTATAACGTGCAAACGTTGTGTTGTTTGGTGGACATTTTGCTATCACATAAAAAACACGAAACTGGACATATTTTGATTACAAACTTTTAAAAAATATGCGCCGCTTATATGTCTGGCTGTTATTATGGATACTGCTATATAAGAGGAATGAAATGTAAAAATAATCATGTTGTGTTTCTATTCAGTTTATAAATTATAAATTCGAACGTAGAGACAGAAACATATTTGGTGGGGTGCGGGTTGGCCTCGTACATAAAATGTGACATTCCAGCACGTAGGCGTTCAGATATTGAATCAAAGGAATGCGAAAATATTATACATGAGGTAACCCTAAATAAATCAAAGTGGTGTTTTTTTAAGTATATACAGACCCCCTAGTATGAAGGATTCAAATTTCTCTAATATTTTTACCAAGCTTTTAGACAAATGTATTACTTTTTCAGACCACTTTATGATTATTGGAGATCTAAATTATGATATAAGTTGTGATAAGAAGGATAAACCTTTATTTAATTTGATTGAACTGTTTAACATTGAAAATATTGTACATGATCATACCTGCTTCATGACAGGCTGTGAACCTTCTTTACTTGACGTTTTTAACCAACTCAAAAAGGTTGTGTATGAGAACAGTGATGAATAATACTATCCCTAAGTTTGAGAAACAAAAAGTTCAATTTAGATCGAAGTTTTAAAAATGTTGATATAGATGCACTGAATAGTGACCTTTCAAAAGTTAAACTGCCTATAGATACCAATATAGACCAGACTACTGACATTGATACTATTTATGATAATTTTGAATCAGAAATTGTTAACATTTATACAAACATGCGCCAGTAAAAGAAATATATAGGAAAAATAACCAGCTACCGTATATGAACAGGGCCCTTAGAAAAGCTGTATAGCATAAAAAAATGTGTTACCATAAATACCTTAAAAACAGAAACTCAAAAAACTTATATTAGACGTATGAGAACAATGGCTCTGGAAACATTCAAAATTATCAACAATTTGGCCCCTTCAGTCTTATCAAATCTTATTCAAAAACAAAATAATACATATAACTTCCGCTATTTTAATGTGTTACTGATTCCACGTGTGAGATCTATTAATATAAATCTGGTAAAAACTCATTCAGGTATGCAGCCCCTGTACTATGGAACTCTCTCCCGGAAGATTTTCGAAAAGGTAACAGCTTCAATCAGTTCAAGGGTTGGAATGGGCAAAATTGCAAATGTAATGCTTGTAAAAAATGAGTGCAGGGGTTGCATTACACGAATTAATATTATTAATATTTTGTATATTTAACTGCATGCTATATGTAATGTATGATGCATTTTTTACTGTGTCTTCTTTTTATTGTCAATTAATTATACATCTCGTAAGTTTATTATTATTATTATTTACTTTAAAATATTTTGTTAATAGATGTTTTTAAATGTGCTTCATTGCTTGTCTGTATATTCTTAAACATGCATTTGTTTTTTACAACTCTTATATAATTTGTTATTGTTGTTTACTCTAGTTATATAGTCGGTTCAAAAGCTCTTAGATGTCTTGTGTTATATTGTTATTGTCTTACTGACTTTAAATAAATCTTATCTTATCATATCTTTACTTGTGACTTTCCTTGTGAACAGTTTTAACTCAAAAGTCCTGTAAATAGACATGATATCGAGAAATTCCGCGAACTTCCAGGACAGCCCTCGTAGATGTATACCAAATGAATAACTACTTTATATGTGTGGCATATATTTTGCTCATTGTCGTTAATGAAAACTCAAACTCTGTGTATATTTGTTATTGTGTACAATGTTCATTTGTGTATTTGTTAGTGGTAATGTATATCGTAATCAAGATTTAACAGTTTGGATGAACCTGTAAACTCATTACATATATGTATTTATGTTTGTTTATAGTCTATTATTCATTTACAATATAAAGAGTACGGACAACTTTAATATATACATACTTAAATAATTGGTGCAAATGTTATATATTTTGATTTCCTAATAAAATGATAAATAAATAACGAATATTGTGTTTTTTTAAAGCCAGTCACGGACATGACAATGAATATTTATAGGATGAAATATCTAGGATACTAGCTGGCTCTTAAAGAACAGCAACAGCGTACGTACATGTATAACGTTATTTTATCGGAAATAATGAATACATGGTACAGTGAAAGCTAGAATACAAACATAACTATTCTTAGTAGTTTGTGGAACCAAACACGTAAACACAATGCAAACACTCCTCTTACACAACTGCCAAGACGTGATAATAAGTTATGTATATTAATTAGATAAGTGAATATTTTAGGAGTATGACCATGCAATAACCGTGTCACAAGAAGATCAAAATATCTGCACCGGTGTGGTATATTGCTTGCAAGTCAGATGCGCTACCAACTAAGCTAATCATCCTAGCCAATATATAAATACAACATACCACTGCGCTACATTAATTCCTTCTTACCTTTTTTCAAAGTAAATTTAAATAATAGCGACAACCACAGCTAGGCTCTTTGGACTAACTCTGTCTAAACTTCATCCTAGCTATTGGATTCGAGGGCTAGTCACACACACACGGCACCGAATGTAATTGGAGAAGGGAAATTATGTACCCGATGTGGGTATTTAAACTGAGCTAAGATTTCGCGCTGGTGAATATATACTAGCCAACTTATAAATACAATATACCACACCGCTATAATAATGTGGCAGAATTGACTTTTAGTTGCTTTTCAACATTCATGATTAATTATAATTACTATATAATTATAAGTCCATTTTGATTCTAAAAAGTGTTTCATGAAATTCTCATGATTTCTTACTCTGTAAGGGTATATAAGGCTGAATTTCCAGCACTCAGTGCTCAGTTCACTGACATTTACAAGTTATCTAGATTGTACCCTTGTCAGAACTTTGGCACCTCTTTCTATATAAATTTAAGGGATACTTTTATTTTATTTTGGCCAGGGTTCTAATTAAATTCATAGACTAAATTATTACATACTACTCAAAATTTGATACGTATGTGCTATTGGTCCGTAGTTCATTTTCATGAACGATATAATGCCCGTGCTCATAGGGCACTGACATGCACCAATCATGCAGTACCTTGAAAGGGAAACTATTCCTCGAATGGACTGGCCAGCTCGATCTTCCGACCGAAATCCCATCGAACACGTCTGGGATATGCTGCAGAGAACGTCCTGCCCAGCCAACAACCACCAGACAGCTCAGAGAGGCACCGTTCCGGAAGAATTGGCTCGACTTGAACCCCACAATTTAACATTCTACGGCTCATTAGAAGCATGATGAGTCGATGTCAGGTTGTTTTTGACGCACGAGGACATCATGCAGTCTAGATACTAAACACAAAAGTTTCTATTCCCCACACCTACACCAATAAAATTTTGACCCTGTCCTCATTTCGACGCTCGTCATGGTCTTTATGTAAAAAATAAACAGGTTAAGCTTGTTGAGTATTTGATTCATCTTATTTGTCGTTCACCTTGATTATTATAATCAGAGACGTATAATACAATATACATGTACGTCTCTGTTATAATCCATAAAACTTGTTTCAGTTTTGAATATTTTGACAACCTATAAGTAAGTAGAAATTACGTAGCAGTATCTGCATGTAAACCCAGAAACTACATGTGTCCTTATATATTTAGTTATTAGTTAAGTCAATTAGGAACAGTAGAACCTCTGGGTCCAGTGTTCAACATTTATCACCAATCTATACAAACAGAACACAAATATTCAAATCTTGATTTGTGATCGGGTAGTACATTTTAATATACATACAATACATGTTGAACTTGAAGAAAGGATCATAAAAACGAACCAAGACTGTTACAATAGTAATAATAATATATTGTAAGAGTATTTTTTGAAACTCAGGACAATAGTTTTTTTATGGCGGGATCGAGCGTCACATACAATATAAGGAGGAGAGGCCTTTCTCAATTCACTATAAAGTCTAGGAGGCTACACCAATAAGACGACAGCGATATATTCATTTCTAATTCGTAAATAAGTACTTAGTCACGTGACATTTTCAAAATGGCGCTTTGCTGTGCAAGTGCGTGTTGATTTATTTTTGTCTTTGTTTTTCGTGTTTTATTGTTATTTGAGAGTAGTTTTGTCGTCTTCTTATTACTTGTTGTTTAAAGACTTTCGTTCGAACTTGTCTTCAAAAAATGTTATCGCGGCGAACGCCGAAAACGTTGTGATTTCGTACCGGCACATTTCTCTTTCAAAACGTTTTCGGTTTTGATTTCTTGAGAATATATTTTTGCCTTAATGGTTGTAAATGTCATTCAAGTACATAGATTGTAAACATATGCTAGATACAGTATATTTAAGGTCACGTATAACCATTGAACCAGTGTTTTGGTAGTGTACGAGTGTCTTCTGACTGGCAAAACTTTTTGGCATAAAAATGTTTTCACGAAGCCATGCAAGCGTAACTTTTTAGAATACTTAAAATGGGATGGATGGCTAAATTTGATAAAATCATTTTAAGCATGCTATATTGTTTTAATTTCTATTATTGGTTAGGCAATAATATACGTTCCTGTTAGCATAGCCTTACTTATTAATTTATGAATTTGTAAGGTTCATCCTCTCAACCTTTCAAAGAAATTTTGTATGCATGTTTACATGTGGAAATGCAAATTATTTCTATATAGCATTTTTTACCATGACACCGGCAGTTTTCTGCCATTACAGCAGTTTCGTTTTCCATTGAAACATGTAGATAAACTAAACATTAAATGCACCTTTCAGAAAAGTTGTTGGAATGATTTATGCACATATGAGTAAAGAAACATGTTTTCTACCTACCAAATGGCTCACTTGTCACAGATATTGTACTTGTCATGGCCGACAGGTTTTAATTGGAGATTTTCCACTCACAAATATGTACTTTGTTGATCTGTGTGGGACCGGACCAGATGGAAAAAGTTTCTTGCCGTCATAAACAGTCTAATTAGTTTGACTACTGTTACCATAATATTTGTATGACTACAAGTACAAGATAGCAAATCAGTAGCTTTTTTCTATTTCAGTAAGCAATGAAGTACCAGAGCATCCAGTGTTGAGTCCAATTTCTGGACATGTATTTGAGAGAAGGTTGGTTGAAAAATATGTTAAAGAAAATGGAACAGATCCCATCACCGGAGATAAACTGGCACTGGAGATGCTTATTGATGTCAAAGGTACCAATCAGTGATGGTGGATTTTTATCGTGTCATATAAATTGACTGTTGAGCAAGATGAAATTTAGAAATCATTTTATATATGCAGTTTTCTCTTAAATGTTTTTGTTATATCAGTTACTATGTCAATTTTTGTCAAATACAAGTCAGTATAATTCTTTATTTTAGATTTATGAATCTTAGTAATACACAGGGCTCAACACAAACAATGGTCCATTAGCCCGAGGCTACCTATTTTCTCCAAGGACTACCTAGGTTTCCAAGCTGGGTGTCCCGTCAGGCTACCTGATATTTGGGTGACTTGAATTCTATAACTTCAAGTAAATTAGATAATAAAGATCGGATGTGATGTAACCTGTATAACTTTGTTCAATACATTTATGAAAATCAGACTTTCATACTTGTCTTGTATTCTGGTAAAGTACACTTGATAAGTTGATAGGCATTGAAATAAAATGACAAACATGTTTCTATTTATTAGAATGAGGACTAACTATATTTTGCAAGGACTACCTCATTTTCTTTGCTGGTAGTCTTACTGACTACCTCCTGAAAAGTTAGTGTCAGGCCCTGAATACCAACCAGCTACTTTCATTTAGGGAGTTAAATTCCATGTGAGATGCTGATAAATCATGACAATATTCACTATTTATTAATTCTTCCTGTATATTCTTTGACAGCATCACCTCTTGTGAAGCCTAGACCTCCATCATTTACCAGTATTCCTGCTATTTTGAAAGCACTTCAAGATGAATGGGTAAGATTATATTTGAATTATTTACTGTGAAAATATCATTCTTTGATAGACTTCATTTATTTCCCTATAGTTAGAAATTAGTATCATTGGTTGTTACTATGTGGTTCACTATTTTTTAGGGTTAACTATTTTTAGAGCTGTTTAGGTTAAAAAATTGTTATGTTATCCGTTGAACTTCATGTCTGTTAAACATACAACTCAAGAATCTTTGTCAATTCGTTTTTTCATGTATTCCTTCATTATTTCAGGATGCTGTTATGTTGCATAGCTTTACATTGAGACAACAACTACAGACAGCTAGACAAGGTAAGCCTGTTGCTATGATTGATTATATATTTAGCCAGAAAATCCAATTTGCTGATATAGAACTAAAATTCATTGAGTTTATTTTTCTTTATATAACCCTTAACTTTCTTATTTATGTTTATTCATGTGTCACAGTGGGACAGGGGTTGTCCTCTTTTCATTGGGAAGAGGCTTTAGCCTGTTGATTTTGGGAAGAATTATAGCTAAAATTGCTGATTTTGGAAATAGAATAGCTGGTGTTAAGTTTGGATTTTGGGGAAAACTGCACAATTTAAATGAAATTTTCAATTGGGAAGAGGCCGTTGATAGGCCTCTGTTATAGAAATTGAAAAACCCCTGTGAGATGTATGAATAAAAACAAATTCTATTCAAATTCATTTAACCCAGCTATGAGTGCTTACATTCTGTAGAAGTTATTTTTATATTTTTGAAATTTTCTTTTTCCAGAATTGTCCCATGCATTGTACCAGCACGATGCTGCTTGTCGTGTCATAGCTCGTCTCACAAAGGAAGTCACAGCTGCCAGAGAAGGTATTTATTGATATATTATTTCATATTTACGTTTTCCTGATAATCTAACAGTATTGATTATGCATTGATATTGTAATATAACTGCTTCTTACCTGTGTTTCACTTTCCGCTGGTATTATATGTAAAACATCTATTTTAAGAAAGAAATCTGGTATGCTCATGAGAGACTATTTACCATTAAATATTTAAAATATGTTTTAAGTTAACTTTACATTAAAAAACCTTTTAGTTTGACATTGAAACTGTATTGGACATAAAAGAAGTAAAGTATGGTCACCTTTTGTTTTAATTTTATTTCTGACCAAAGTATTAATAGACATTTAATAGAAAATTTAATTCAATCTTGAATTTTTCTAGTTTTAAGTACAACACTTGATAATTATATGGAGGGATGATGTTTGCTTACCTTCATAATCCTGTGTATATTCTTGTGTAATGAAAGAATAAAAGAAAACAATCAACTTTAACTACGACCTTAATTTACTAAGTCACAAATTGTTATGTATGCATTCTGTTTTTTTAGCTTTGGCTACATTGAAACCACAAGCTGGTATTACTGCAGGAAGTTACGCCGCTCCAGTCGCACCACAACCGGTTTGTTACAAAACTTTACTTGTTGACATTATCTTACGTTATCAATAGAGCCATCAGATATGGTCAGACATAGACCGACTTTTGTCAAAATTATTTATTTGTTCTTTATCATTCAACATAATTTTAGCTATAGAATGATTTAGATTTAGAAACGTATGTTATGATTTGACTGTTCATAGTTGCTTGTATCAGACTTAAGTTTTATAGTGTTTCAACAATGTTATAAAACAAAATGTACTGTCTTGTTTGTCATGGACAATGATATTTGCATAAATTTCAATATTAGTCAAGTTAAAACAATATTTATATGCAGTTATGACTGGACATATGGATGGGCTCCATTTACAGAATTTGTCTGTTAATATCTCAGCCAAGTTCATTTTCCAAGTCCACTCTTTAATTATGGCCCTTGATTCAGCAAATAATGTTTAAGACTTTTCTGTTCTCTAACTTGCACAGTTCCTGTCTTCACTGGATAATTATACCCCCACAAACGAAGTTTGAGTGGGGGTATATTGGAATCACTCAGTCGGTTTGTTGGTCGGTGGGTCCGTCTGTCCGCATAAAGTTTGTGGAGCGAATTACTTCCACATTTTTAAGTCATTGCAATGAAACTTGAAATATGTTATCACCATGACGTGTAGATGTGTAAGACACAATTTTCATGCCCAGCGATTCACTCATTGCAGAGTTATGTCCCCCTGAACTTAGCCGTATAGTGTACTATTGCAGTATTAGTGTCAAAGCGGCAGCAGGGTTATTAGTCACCTCTGTGACAGCACTTGTTTTGTTTGGGGTATTTTTGTGACAGTTTGGCTCTCTCGATGTAATTGTTAACTTTTTGTTTCTTGTGTTGTAGTCATATGCTGCTGAAGCAGGACCAGAGTCTGCTGAACAACCAATGGAAGAGGCTGGTATGTCTGATGAGGTTCTACAGAAACTACAGGATAAAGCTACACTGCTTACTGCAGAAAGAAAGAAGGTACTACAGGACGTTCATTTGACCCTTAAAATGACATTTTGACTCATGAAACTTATAGCGAAATAAAGCTTCTGAGTCCTGAGAAGTTAAGATTTATGTAGGAAATTTTGTTGACTTCAGATTATTATTAGCTAAGGGTCAGTTTTGACCTTCAACTTTTGACATCTAGTCAGCATCCTGGACTGTCACTTAGTGATGTGCATTAATCTCTGTACAATTAATTTATAAATTACTTTCACTTGGCAATGTGAATTGCCAAGAATTCTTCCCAGTTCTATAGCATTATTCATTCAGTCATTAATGCCTGCTGTTTAACACTTAATGTTGCATACAGTTTATAATTGGTGCAATTTAGTGGCTTCTCACATACATATTTGAAATGCCAGAATTGAAAAATAATTCAAAAATTTGTTGGAAATTACAAGCCTATAAATATAATCAAAGATCATCGCTACCATAAGTAAAAGTTAAAACAATTTTTTGTTGGATAATGGGCATGTTTAATTCAGCATCATTTTGTCAATAGTCATTAGTCTCATAGTACATTATTGCAATGATTCTAATACTAGTAGAGTCTGATAAAATATGTGAAAGATTTTCAGGTTTTTTTTCCCGAAATTTTCAACGTTCTCCCATATAAATATCCAAGAGGTTTCTGTGCTTCTTAGTAATATATTTATGACTTTGTTTTGTTTAGAGAGGTAAAACTGTACCTGAAGGTTTGGCTACTAGTGAAGACATCCGATCATATCGTCAACTTGCATCACATACTGTAAGTATACTTACTTTTTTACTTAGTCTACTGGTAAATATGGCTAATAGGTTTTTCAATAAACAGAATTATAAGTTGTAAGCATACTGATTTATTGTTAAAATTCAAATGTATTAATGAGAGTATTGACTGTAATACGACTTCTATACAGATTATTCTACCTGCTTGGTAAAAGCAATTCAATCTATGAAAGAATTAAACTGGTTTAAGGACCCAACCTCACTCTTACCTCCAGGAAATAAAAAGATAAAAGGTTACATAAATAATAGACACACAAATCTAAAGAAAAAAAGGTACACTTCAATCAATGTTATATAATTTTTTTTATAATGTTTTTATTTCAGGGTCTACACAGTGCTAGTGTACCAGGAATTTTGTCCTTGGATATATGTCTGAAAGACACATCTAAAATTGTCACTGGTAAAACATATTCTAGCTGCTTTGAAAAATATGCATAAAAACTCAAAAGCATTTTCAGCCTGATAAACTTTCCATTAAATACTAAATTGATTTGTTACTCATTAGTTAAATTGACTTATTACCCTAGATGTTGATGCTAAATCTGAGCAGGAAAACTGGCATTAAATGTTGTGTATATATACAATCAGAGAAATTCACAAAATGATTTATTTGTTGTATAATTAGGATTTTTCTCTACCAGGTGGTAATGATAAGAATGCTGTTGTTTTCAACAAAGACACACAACAAGTGATGGCCATACTCAAAGGTCATCAGAAAAAGGTTACAAGTGTTATCTATCATCCAGAAGAGGTATGTATGCCTTCATAGCTGGCGAATCGTTTATTCTGCGTCAGTCAAATTTAAGTTTTCAGTTACCTGACTGTCCCTATTTTTGTGCCGACCCTTAAGAGTCTCATTATCAAGGTACAAAACTGTAAGAGTCATATTGTAAATCTGAAGTACCTATTTGTTTGGTCAGCTAACATTAAATATGTTTTTTTTCTAACATAACACAATAAATAGTCAATTTTTGCCATGTTACATAACCTTAATTTTATGGTAAATAGATTTATTGTTCATATTCATGTTTTCTACTTCTACACTAAAACTTTCACTGCAGCATATCTGGGACATTGATTGAACATTAGGTAGACTGTTATGTGAAGTATTGATGTAAAATTTTGATCTATTAGTGCTTAGCTATGTTGTTTATCTGGATTGGTTGGGTTTCTGTGTCAGTTCAGTAAATTCTTAACTGAGTTCAACAATCTTGTGATATAATGTACATTGTACTGATTTTCAGGAGCTGGTGTTTACAGCATCACCAGATTCTACCATACGTGTTTGGGGTGTACAAACAGCTCAGTGTGCTCAGATTATCCGTGCGCACGAGTCTCCAGTTACTGGTATCAGTTTACATGCTACAGGCGACTACTTACTTAGTTCATCTGTTGATATGGTAAGTATTTACTATCATGTTGGTTGTCTTTTTTAGAGAAAGCTTTTGTTAAAGTTTTTAAGCCAGATTTACTGGACTGAAGGAAGTATTATTTTCTGTCATTGTAGTAGAGATATATTTAATTATTCCCCAGTCTGTATGACTTAAATACTAGAAAAACCAGCTACATACTTTGTTTGTTGAATTAATTTCAGTTTTACTCAAGCTGTTACGCAAGCTTATATCCCTTGTCTTTATCATCCATACTTTGAGATCGTTCCTTGTTTTTAAAATCATTCATAAACAGACTTTGAGGGTTTGCTTCTTAATTTCACTGCTCTCTGTCTGAAATTCTGTGTTACTATAAAATTTATCTTGTTTTGCTGTCGGCCCACTCTAAGGGACAATGTACAGCTTATTTGTTCTGCCTAATCCTTAGAACATCAAATTTACTGTAAATATTTTTGTATTTTTTAATTCTTTTATTTCAGCACTGGGCATTCTCTGATCTTAGAACTGGTCAAGTATTATGTAAAGTCTCTGACCCTGCATCTCAGAATGGTAATATTGTCTTGTGCTTGAATAGGACATTTTTATTGTACTCATTTTATCTGTATACTTTAATATCTGGTTATTCTAGTGCGGATGACTATCATCTGTTCAAAGTCTTTTCATTAATGAATATAGATCAGTAAAATGGGTAAAGATAGCTTGCAATTGTAAGTTTTTATAATTTTGTGGTTTCTGAAATATTTTTTTAAACTATTTTAACATTATGGCGATAATTACATAATATTATACACATTATGAATCAGAATATGATTTAATGTACCTGTATACGAGACACCTGTACCTGTAGAATGACATTCAGACTATCTGTAAATGTTGAGGTTAACTTTTCTATGTGGCAAGATTCTTCAGTCTTTTCTTTAATCTCTGATTTCTCTATTATTTAGCTTTGACATGCGCACAGTTCCATCCTGATGGTTTGATTTTTGGTACTGGTACGGAAGATTCTATGATTAAAGTTTGGGATTTGAAGGAACGAATCAATGTAGCCAACTTCCCAGGACATCAAGGTCCCATCACTAGTATCGCTTTCTCTGAAAATGGTATGTAGCATTCTCTTACAATCAACTGGTGATAAAAAAACTACTAATACCAAGCATGTACCTAGAAAGACGACATAGAAGATTTGGTCATGCTGGAACACAGTATCAATAACTGGCCTTGACATTTGAAGGTTGATACTAACAATTTCCTTGGCTATGAGCTGAATGTGACTTAATGCACTATTCTTATATCGGAGGCAAGTGGAAAACAACCTCAGAAATGTACTAAAGTATCTCCTGCAAGTAAAAAAATAACCTCAGACATAAAAATCACTTCAAGTTTGATTTATACTAAGCTATAAGAATATTTCAAGTTTACTTTGTGTTACTAGTTGTTATGTTGTGGGTATGAGATATCATGCTGATGACTATATAATCTAACAAAGGCTCACACATGGATTATGATACATTATTAACCATATAATATTTTTTTGTGAGAACATGCCAATTTGAAAACTGAAAGCAACAAAATATTTTCCCATAGTAATAATTAACTTTATACCTGCTTTCATTTTGCAGGTTATTTCTTGGCAACATCTGCTGAAGATTCCGTTGTTAAACTGTGGGATTTGCGTAAACTGAAGAATTTCAAGACAATTCAACTGGACGATAAATACGAGGTAAGAGCTTGTTAATCTGAGAATGTTCAGGAGTTCTAATATTCCTTCTTTATGCTTTAAATAATCTACGAATTGTTGAATCTCATATCCTATCATTAAAGTATTCATGCTATAACACTAACCCAATGTTCAGAGAACTTCCTTAGGCTAGTAGTTAATTGTCTATTGCATATTTAGGCAAGTGGTAAATTGTCTGTTTTCAATCATCTACTTACAGTTAGAGCTGGTATATATTTTGATTTATAGAAGATATTCAAATAGTATCAGTATTGGAAGAATGGTAGTTTTTGCTACATTTCTACTTTAAATTTTCATTGTTACCAACACTGTAGACACTGTTTTTAGCCTTAAAAATATTCAAAAAGGTAAAGTGGATGTTCCATTCATTGGGCCTTTTAAGAAGTTTAGTGTTACGTGGAAAATTAGGATTGTTCATGTAAACAAAAACAAACATTTTTTTATGCCTGTTCGCTGGATTATGAAAAAAATCACTAATTCATTCCAACCGTGCTGTAACTTTGACTTATATCTTGTAAATTTGATTTTATATATTCTTACACTATCTATAAATATATATTTATTATTCAGGTTCGTTCCCTGTCCTTTGACCAGAGTGGTACATACTTGGCTGTCGCTGGTAGTGATGTTAGGTGTGTATTATATACCATTATAATTGTTTGTCATAGTATTACGCAGACCCTCTACTGTGGTCGAGTTGTTGAGGTCACTGACTTCAAATCACTACAACCTCTCACTGATAGAGGGCTGTGGGTTCGAGGCCAGCTACCATCAATGTGTCTTTGTGAGAAAGTCAGCAGATGCTTACGGAGGATGGGAGTCTAGTACTGGTTCTTTCCAGGAATAATGGCTAGGTGAGCTGTCTACCTCCTGTGACTCTGATTGTTGAAAAGGGGCGTCAAACTCAAATAAACAAACATAGTATTACGCACCGTATTTATTTATATAAACAAATTTTAAGGTATTTGTTATCTTTTTCTATGTCTTATCCGGTGTTTTTGTTCTTTTAAAATATGTACATTCAGATCTGTGTTGTTGGTTCCTGTTTGTGATTTCTGTTTATATGATAAATAGTTTACCGTGATATATAAACATGAAAGTTTATTACTGTTTAAGTTAAGATTAAAGAATTTTAATAATGTTCTATTTGCAGGGTGTATTTGTGTAAACAGTGGCAAGAATTAGGAGTGTTCAATGATCATACTGCCATGGCAACCGGTGTCAAATTCGGACACAACAGTCAATTCATCGCATCAGCTAGTATGGATAGATCTGTCAAGTTCTTTGGAACCATGTGAACTTAAAGACTTACTACACATTCATGTTCTACATCTTTCCACATGTTTTGTTCAGGAAACTTTTGAAAAATTGAATAATTTCATCTCTTCATATTTTTCATATTTTGTTATATCAAATACCATTTTGCTTCATTAAAATTTCATTTTGTCCTGTTGTCCTGTCCATGGGCTACAGATAAATGACTAAACATGCTTCTATTCTTGGTGTAATTATTACTGAATGTTTCGTCATATGATGAAAATTGTATCTTTGAATGGAACTTCATTTCACCAGATTAATCTTCGTACAGAGCATTTTGTAGTAGGAATATTTTGTTATTGTAAATATGTAATTTTGATGTCATTGTTTCTTGTTGTGTAAGTCTTATGTTTAGAGGGTTTATAGACTAGATGTACAAGTTAACTTCCAAATTTCTGATATATTAGAGCTTCAAAAAAGGTCATACTTAGAATGGTCGTTCCAGATTCAATAGAGGCTGTAACTTATATACAAGTTAAATACATTTTTGGGCCCTCCATGCTCAAGTGATTATGATTTCTGACTAGTAATTACTAGCCCCTTAAAGCTGTGGGTTAAAATCCCACCAGGACTAAAGTTCTGTCCAGCTAGGTTACAGAACCTAGGTAGTACTACACAGGTGTACGCTTTGGGTCTGCTTCCCTCTTTGAAGCTTGAGAAGTAAGTCAAATTACCCTGACTTTTAGTGTGACTTTAAAGATCTGTGGAAAAACAACAACATATGTTTTTACATCATTGTACTTGAAATATATGACTGTGCATCTGGAGTGTATAAACTCAATATGAGATGAATTCAATTTTATGTGTTCAACTATAGTATTGATAATTTTTTACTCTGTAACTGTATTCTGTTGCTGACTTGTTGCAAGAATGTAAGCCTTGTATTCCTGACTAGAATTACAGTAAATTTCATTTGCTATACTTTTATCTACATATAATGTAATTTTTGGATTTCTTTGTATATTTTCTGATTAAACTATACATATTTCTCTTAGTGTACAAATTTCTATTATAGAATCAGAAAAAAATTATCGTATGATAAATCTTTCATACTAATTGAGCTGCGTATTGTATGTCAAATGATAATATGCGTTTAAATAGCATGTTGCCTGTCATTTACAATTGTACATTTAGTAATCAATTATATCCTTAATTCAACGGGGGCCTCTGTGATTAAGTATTCTAGAAATTTACTTACTAGTATCTGAATTTGGAAACATGTAAACAAAAATGGTTTTTGAAGTTCACAAGTACTTAAAACTAGCACTGATAGAGGGTCGTAGGTTCAAGCCCAACTACTGACCATGTCTCTTTATGTGAGTAAGTAGGCATTTGCTTACGGAGGATGGGAGTCTAGTACTGGTTCTTCCCAGGAATGATGATTAGGTGAACTGTCTGCCTCATATGGCTGTTGAAAAGTGGCGTGAAAAAACTCAAAACAAACATAAAACTTTCTGTTTCTTGATGACAATGATTATTTTGTGTAGGCTTATTTTTATTGCCATTGTGAGTTAAGCTCATTTTATTTTATATTTTGGCTATTGTCAATTATCCATTGCTGAGACATTTAATTTTTAGGAAGCGAGTTCTTAGGACTTGTTTGCTATAATAGTCATCAGTTGTTTTGTCTACTTTTATGTAGTATGTCTATTAACATGTATAATAAACATATTGACAGATTTTTGCACAACCTGTTCTTGTGTTAAGTGTTTGAGGATAATAAATAGACTGTATAAATAACTAAGACTTGTTCTTCTTCTCTGAAAGAAATAATCTGTTAATGATCTGATTAGAAATCCTAGAAGTTCATGTTGTGGTACATCAAGAATTCAGACATATCCCTTGCCCCAAGAGAATAGACTCAGAGCTCAATCCCATTCACCATGTATTATGGTTGAAATGAGTTGATTAATGTTCAAATACACGTTCAGTAAAATTATATTGTGAAGACAATTGTATCAATAATGAAAATATTTCTAATCAAAATTAAATTAGAAACATTACAAATCGGAGATTGATCTCAAGTTTTATAACATTGGAGGTGATATTTATTGCTGTGAGACATCACAGACTACATCAGTTGATATTAGTGAATACTGACCTAAATATGCCGTGCTAGTACATTTAGAAGAACCTAGTTATCCTGTTTATACCAAGAGAGATGCTTTCATAGGACTTGTTTTCCCATGGCATCCAGGCTGACACTATTTCATACCCATACCAAGCACATTTACTATCTGCTGGTTAAATAATCAAAGTACTGATTCACCATGGAACAGGAATCAGTTCATCAATTACATGGTGGATGTAGAAAAAGTAGAGCTTTAGACCACATCAAAATTCATGCATATCATGTGAGGGACATCTATGGAAAGTGGAACTATCGTGGCAATCTATTTTTCTTTCGTCCCTCTGTGTCGAGGGACGAAAAACCTGTATGATGTGTGTATGTGGTTGCACGGTCATGCAAAGCTCCCATGTCTGTCTCCCCTTATAATCATTGTCTGATGGCATCTTCTTCGTAATAATTGTCTGTTGACATCACCTTTATAATTATTGTCTGATGACATCTCCTTTATAATTACAATGTTTTGTCTCTTGGCATCTTCTTTATAATCATTGTCTGTTGGCATCTTCTTTATAATCATTGTCTGTTGGCATCTTCTTTATAATTATTGTCTGATGACATCTCCTTTATAATTACAATGTTTTGTCTCTTGGCATCTTCTTTATAATCATTGTCTGTTGGCATCTTCTTTATAATTATTGTCTGCTGGCATCTTCTTTATAATCATTGTTTGTTGGCATCTTCTTTATAATTATTGTCTGTTGGCATCTTCTTTATAATTATTGTCTGTTGGCATCTTCTTTATAATTGTTGTCTGCTAGTGTCTTCTTTATAATTGTTGTCTGTTGGCATCTTCTTTATAATCATTGTTTGTTGGCATCTTCTTTATAATTATTGTCTGTTGGCATCTTCTTTATAATTGTTGTCTGCTGGTATCTTCTTTATAATATTGTCTGCTGGTATCTTCTTTATAATTATTGTCTGTTGGCATCTTCTTTATAATTGTTGTCTGTTGGTATCTTCTTTATAATTATTGTCTGTTGGCATCTTCTTTATAATTGTTGTCTGCTGGTATATTCTTTATAATTATTGTCTGCTGGTATCTTCTTTATAATTGTTGTCTGTTGGCATCTTCTTTATAATTGTTGTCTGCTGGTATCTTCTTTATAATAATTGTCTGCTGGTATCTTCTTTATAATTGTTGTCTGTTGGCATCTTCTTTATAATTATTGTCTGCTGGTATCTTCTTTATAATTATTGTCTGTTGGCATCTTCTTTATAATCATTGTTTGTTGGCATCTTTTTTATAATTATTGTCTGTTGGCAACTTCGTTATAATTGTTGTCTGTTGGCATCTTCTTTATAATTATTGTCTGCTGGTATCTTCTTTATAATTGTTGTCTGTTGGCATCTTCTTTATAATTATTGTCTGTTGGCATATATCTTTTTAAGTTACTATCCACCTTTGAATCATCGCCCATATTTTACGTCTATATGCATTAAAATTGATATACTTTTGACCGATGGCACCCATTTGATACCCCAGTAGAATGTTTCAAATATGTTCTTTTTTACCGATTACGAATTTGGCTTTTACTCTAAAGATTTCCATGTTTACGCAATATCCCTCAGATATCTGCTTGTTTCCGTCCATACGTTTCTTTTATGTTAACATTAGAGTAGACAGACAAGAGACATAGGGTACACTGGGTGAGGTAGGGTTTCAAGGGAAGGGTTCCTTGAGGAGTTTCTTCCTTTCGGGACCCCTGGGGAGGTACTGCTGGGTGATTGGTTCTCAGGTGGAGGGGTCACCAGGAGAGACAACATTAAAGGAAAATCTACCGTATAATATCATCTATTATATGTTATTTTATTTTTTAAATATACAAAAACCATAAATTTTCACACAGTCTAATTTAACAGCCTGTAACATTCAAGAGAAGTAAAAAAAGGATATTAATAGTATTTATAATGAGATATGAAGTAGTATCTAAATGAGGATCTTCTGTATTGACAATCTTTATTATTCAAATTATTATGCGAATGTATCAGAAAAGGGGTTGCAAGAAAAATTATATTGCAATATACTGTAAATTAATTAATAATGAAGTAAGAAGAAATATATATCTCATATACTAAAACGAGAAAGAAACGCAATACTAGTATGGAATGATGATTTGTTTAAAAATATTGAAAATTGTTCATATGGTGATCAGGGTCTGTGTGCACTCAACAGTTAATAAAATTACTGAATATAACGTATTACCTAATATGTAATGTCAACGATGAAAAGCATATAGCAGTAAGCACATCATTATTGTTTAAAATTTGCAGAGCAATAAAATATGATTTGTTCAATTAATCCGATTGTGTTATAATGGATAGAGCACTTGTTATATACCATAAATAGATTTCTCGATCCTATCTCTCGTTATAAACCGCTTGTTGCAGGTAAAATATAATTTTATTGTTACATATATAATGTCCATGGTTCCGATAAATTTGGGTTAAAACATAGTTTGTGTGACCTCAAAAACGCATCAGAGATGTTCTAGTTTAAAAAAAGTTGGGTTTGTTTTTTTGGGGGGGGGGTCATGCCCTGGACCCCCATTGTGTGACTCGTGGAACTACCTAAGATACCGCTGCCTCGGCTAAATTTGTTTCTGGCTACGCCACTGGAATAGAAAATTGGACCATGATATTGTTTATCGCAATGTAGGCCTGTATCTATACTTTTCGAGTTATATAC
The DNA here is from genome assembly GCA_964023205.1 of Lutraria lutraria. Taxonomy (NCBI): domain Eukaryota; kingdom Metazoa; phylum Mollusca; class Bivalvia; order Venerida; family Mactridae; genus Lutraria; species Lutraria lutraria. The sequence continues at coordinate 11,791,190 of OZ026837.1, read as the reverse complement.
CTAACATTTGAAATAATGATGATAATATAGGTATGATAGTGGCAGTTGAAGATTTATTATAAAATATGCAACTAAAATAAAATTAGGACAACTACGATACATTAGTACCACGTGAACACCACTTATCAGCAAGCAGTCCAATAAGGTCATGCATTAAAATGTTGATATTAGCTAGGTCAGCTTAATAAAGTACGCATTTAGTCATATCTACTGTATATTATTTCAAATAAATGTAAACGTTTATTACTTTATTTCAACCACGTAAGAATACATTTTTCTTGATTTTTACTACACAAATCTTACAACCACAAGCAATTGCAGATTCGCTATAAGTTGGCGTGGTCATAAGTTTTCTACGCTTGTTTGAAACCGATTTGGTTTGTTACAAACAAAGGCGCCTAAAGGTAATAGGCAGCTGCTCACGGGGGATGGGAGTCTTGTACTGGTTCTTTCCTGAAACGATAATTAGGTACTGTCCGCCTTGTAATCATGACTCTACTGTTGAAAAAAGGGCGCAAAACTAAAAATAAAAACAATACATACATGATACATCACATATGTATTGTCTCAACAATACGTGTCTGCTTTACATTTTCCTGTGAAATATTATATACCTTAATTAGAATGAGTAATGTATCATATATACATATATCGAAGGACAACCCCGCAATGAGTTCATCTTTTATTTTGTTTGACAGCAAGTTATGACAATAAATGACAATGTTGACTTTAGCCAATTTCAAATATTTTCTTTTAGATGGACTGAACTGTGTCTATGTCTGCTACGGATACGTAAATCTATGCGATCTAGTGGTTTCTAGTTGGCTGCTCACTGCTCAGTGCATAACATTTCAGTATATCTTGCTAAGTCAACTATTACAACTAAACACTATCAATAATTAGTCTCTATGTGTGAGTAAATGATAAAATTGGTGTATTTGACACACTAGTCATTTATGAGGTCGGGTGTCAACAAAGTTTAGTTTCTTGAGATTTAGTTGTCTGGAACCATGATGCGATTTCCAATGATGTTTCTATTTCCAAGCTTACTCGTCAGCTGCAATATATATATACAATATATTAGGGAAGAATCATAAAGATTTACATCTATCCAGTGTGAGTGTAGAAATTTCAAGTACTTGGTAACAATAAAGTTCACATAAATACAAAATTTAATTCATCGCAAACCTAATATAACTATTCTACAATGGATTTACTAATGGCAATTACTAAAACAAATGGTAACGATACTATTTTTCCAATGCGGGTGTAAATGTAAGTGGCGTCACTTAATTGTAAGTAGTAAAAGTGGTGTATAGCTATAGGAGCTTTCGCTCCTAAAAACTAACAAACGATACTAATCGAATAAATATTAAGCCGCTATAACACAAAAAGTTCATTCTTTCATATATTTCCCATATACATGGACTACACTTAGATTTTTCTGTCCGTTTTGTGTGTGTTTTTCTTCTTTTTGTTTGTTTTTTTCCTTTTCCTTATCCTCCGGTGCTTATTTCAGTTATATACCAGCGGGCTATTAACCTATTCAGTGTTCCTGGATACTGTACCAGTACTGACCCAGTATCATACATGAAACTACAACTTCCTCTGCGCGAATTACTCGAATCAGCTGTGGGAGATGAACTGTTTTAGACATTCATGTATATTTCTTGCATTTTAAATAAATGAGTTACGTACAAGCCTTATAATTATTAACTAAGAGTGATACTCGTATAATCTTACACTATGTAACTCATTTCCTTTTCTAACGCAGTGAGTTTCAGTGTCAACTTTGAGATCTCCAGTGAGTTGGGACCTAGAAATTATCTTCAATACACCATTTTCAACAGTTATTACTTCCTACAATAAATAAATAAATGATCGTCAAGTTCTGTTAATGTTATAAGCAAAGTTTCATTATTGCGTAGAAAAGATGGGCACTAACTACTTATCGTGTTGAAAAAAATGTTTTAAATGTGTAGGGAAAACGACGAAATAATTCGGACCAAATTGAACGTTGCGACCGAATTAAACAATAATAAACTAGAAATGTGTTCGGAGGACACGAATGCCACTGCAGAGAGATAAGTCAAAAGGGGGCTATAACTTCTGTGAAAATGTTTGGGCTTTAACAGAAATCGAATCTGACCTGTATCTTATAATTATACACATGCAAGTAAAATATATGAAACCAGTTAATGAAATATTTCTTCAGGTATTGTTTGGAAAGCAAACTTTGTACGGACGGACGGACGGACGGACGGACGGACAGGGGCAACACTGTATGCCCCTCCGCCACATCGAATTGCTCGAATACTCATATTTTTAAGTGGCAAAAGTAGTATATAGCATCCCAATTCAGTACGCCTGGACATGGCTTGATAATGTCTATGGATTGATAATCTTCTTTTCAAGCTTGTATTATTCTTCTGACCAGTTGACGACCTTTGGTTATTAATTGTTGCCACAACAATTAATTACCAAAGGTTGTCAATTGGTACGATCTGGTACACCGTTCACTCTTTTTAGAAACAGACCGATAGTTCAGCTTTTCAAAGCCGTCACTCGCTCGGCGTGCATGACTTTTGACGAGGATCAAATTATAACGTCGTCAACAAACTCGCTAAACGATATTGAAAATATATAATCAGTATATTGAAATATTTCTCATCGATGCAGACGTTAACATGTTGAAATGAAATAAAAGAGTCAATCGTATTTCATTTATCATTGTAAAACAGAGATTTTATGTAATATATGATGCATACTTTGTTATGGAACATCGGTGGCTTGTTGTCATCAACGACCTCCACTTCTTCCCCGAGTTTAAATGTAAAAGCCATTGCTTTACCAGGAACCATCTCGTATGTCATTTTAAAGGTATCTCCGTCACGCTCAAAAACCATCGTAGGTTTGGTTCCCAAAATAAAAGCAATTACCGCTTCGGGATATTCTGCAAACACAACAGTTAAGTAAGATGATGATTATTTTGTTCCATTAACCCTATCGCTGGCTGACACATATTACCTACATTGTGCACGAATTCTAAAAAAAATACGAGCTTATTTTGAGCTTATTTTGATTCCCAAACGGGTGCAGCCGTCACTTGACAAATATGCAGAGTATTGTGAATACGGGTACATATGCCAGTTCCATTGGCAAATATGTGTAGCTTTGTGCAGACAGGTATTCCCGTCTCATTGGGCAGTCAAAGAGTTAAACCTCGAATCCAGAAAAATAGTCACATTTACGGTTACCGGAGCGATCTCACCTATACATGTGATTGCATTTAATAACTGATCTAAGAAAAGCACGAAAAACAATATTGTAGTTAAAATGCCATAGATACAGTCAGATTAAACAAGAATTGCCTTTTAAAAAAGACAATCAGCGGAGAATGAAAAACAGAATTTTTGTTCCATGCCTAGAAGTTAAGTCAAAACTGAGATTAGCAAGATAAGACGTAACTTCCAACCAACATCAATTTTCATTCCAAAAAATTAGCTCAAAACTAAGATTAAGATAGCTACGCTAACAAAACTTATAGTAAAACAAGCTACACTGACAAAAAGATTTTCAACAAATCCAAACAGGTGACCTGGTTTGCGATAAAACAGGTTTAGAACTATGTTATTGGATGGGTATAAAAAGGTCTAATGCTTACTCATGTCTTTCATCATTTCTTCTGTGTTTTCTTCCCGAGCGAATTTCCATTTGCCACAAGCAATTTTTTCCGCTTGGTCCAAATCAGTCGACATTTTGTTGCAGAATGAACAAATTTATGAATTATGATAACACTTATTTACCCTTTAAGCCGTTAACTGCAAATGCGATATCAGTGTCAACGTTTATATACCAGCGGTATATCGACCCGTTAGCAAAAGAGGGTTGGTAAAAAAAGTATTCTTACCCGACTGATCTTATTTTCGCCGAGTCCCTACACATTTTATTAGGCACAAGGAATGGTTTGTATTCTTTCCCATTGTTTTTACCTTTCCACACGCTCTCAAGAGACAAAGATGGCCTCGAACCTACCCTAGTTTTAATGAGCATGTAACCAGCGCCTTAGCTCAATATGTGCAGATCTCGAGCCTTTGGTTCGTAAGTTGAAAGCTTGAGCGTAATACATGCATGTTGTCTGCGACGATTTGGTTAAAGCATTTCTTTTCTGTCGATGACCATTCGCGAGGAGAGATTGGCTGTTACAATAAACTTATAGAATCCAGGGGAAAATAGGTTAACTGCCCGCTAGTATTGGACTTAAATATCGCTGTACACTGTCGTAAACAACGAAAATATACGTAAAACATGCATTTTTGCATGTGCATGTATATACGAGGTTTAGTCAAAAAGGTCCCGGGCTAGGTCAAACTTAGTGAATGTAAATGGATCAGTCAATGCCGTCAGTTAGAAACTAGTACCATGTTTAGTTTCATGGTAAAAAAAACACCCGTCAACTTTTTGAGATATTGACCTAGTCCGGGGACTTTTTGACTGCACCTCGTACGTCCTGGTGCAACGATTATGCAATATACATATTGCAGTGAACTGCAATTTGTTTGCTATCTTTAAATCCGATAAACCGACGTTATGAACATATTTTGGTGATTCAGTTACCGTGGAATTTTTTATATGGGGTTATCAGAGATATATACTTGTTAACAAAATGTGTTGTTGTTTTTTCAACAAAATTGTATGCCGACGTAACTGACTAATAATTTAATAAATGAATAAATAACACCGGCCTGATTGCTTCATTAGTGCATCAGGTTAGAAAAATATTTTTAAACGTAAACATGTCGGATGTAGAAAAGGTAGTACTGTAGTCTGCATTAATTATAATTCATGCGCGTCGAGCGAGTGACTATAGTTCAGTTTCCAATCATATTTAGTCGGTACGATTCAGTTTCCAATCATATTTAGTCGGTACGATTCAGTTTCCAATCATATTTAGTCGGTACGATTCAGTTTCCAATCATATTTAGTCGGTACGATTCAGTTTCCAATCATATTTAGTCGGTACGATTCAGTTTCCAATCACATAATCGGTACGATTCTTCCCCAAGTGTTTTTTTATGTTGCTGTACCCAGTGTCGGTCTGGTTAATGAACAAACTCCTCACGTCGCTTGTAAACATCACGCTTTGTTACTGCAGTACTGATAAAGGGTTTTAACCGCTGAGGGAATTTTGGTAAACAGACACGACTACATTTTTACTTTTACTGGCCTTATCGAGAACAAGAACAATTATAACAAAACGTTATAGTTAGACGAATTACAAGAAGCATTGGTTTAAGTTTTTTGTATGAAGTTGCTTTTTTCATAAAGGATATTGACCGTCTACTTTATTCATTCCTCGATTATGGAGAGTATAACATATTTACAAGTTATAGATAATACACATATTTTGACAATCATGAGTATTTGACAAATGAATACATTCATGTATATAGATCACATGTACGTGGTATTACCATACCATACATCAATGGAATAAAGTACACCCTAAATACAAACAAATCCACCATAGTAACCACATCAAACTTACATCTACTGATGTTCCCGATATTATGCCACGTTAACATCATAGAACGATGCCTACATTATTTACTTGCGTTTCAACAACAGTGCAGACGAACAGATTCAGTCAAACATGACAGGTAACACGACGAATAGCCAGTCCAATGATTGACCAATCAAAAATGACCGAAATCACCATTAGCCAATCAAATGGCCAGGATTAGCCAAACTAGTAATAGACAATACAGTAAGTACTCTCAAACAGCTAAAATTAACAAATACTCGTAAGTATAATTAGTCTAGAAAAAACTCAATATATTACTTCAATACACAGATCGACCATATTTAAAAAGATTAGAGATAAATTAGGACAACCCTTGGAGACAAACAAAATCACATACACCTAACAAATGTGTTTAACCGCTATGGCTATGTTTACTCTAAATCCTTGTCACGTGTTTGTGGTATAAGACATATTGCCTTATATGTCCACATTTAATATTGTGCCATTTATTCAACCTATACCAGGGGCTCGTTGTCCTTCAATATAACATTTAAACAGTTGAAAATCAAAGTACTGAAGTACCCATGGAAAATGAACTTACATAGACTTGTACTGCAACATGAAACGGGAACTAGTTTTAGACGGAAGTAGAAGAATCGTTGTATTTTGGTCCGCATCAAAAGTCATGCGCGCCGACCGAGTGACGGCTATGGAAAGCTATCGTTCAGTTTCCAAAAAGCATTTATATTTGAATAGTTTGCAAAAATGAAATTTTGTTCTATAAAGCAAAACAAACAAAGAAGGAAAGGGTAACATTCATATCAAAAGGGCACGGAATGATGAAATCATAAAAGGAATATGGAAAATCCCCACACTTAAGGAGGTAAAAACAAACTATTCCCAATCATGCAGCTACATTGATGCCTTCCATATACTGAGATTTTATCATTACTGCTAGACCTGTGTCAACAATTAGAATTTAATAATGATTGCTATATTTCCCTTTCACTCAGATAGATGGTGAATTACGTCTGTATACGCATATATATATATTTATAATCATCATAATGTCTGTGGAATGTATATTTTCTTTTCACAGTTGATAGAGATCTATATAGACCTATACAGTATCTCTCATAATAGATAACTTTTTATCAAAATGGTTTTCAGTCCGACTTTAACACGTATTTTAAAGATATCTCTATATGACATAAAAGATCAATGGCTGACACTAGCTATGATTAATTTAATACAACTGTATTTCATAATCGATCAGAGTATTATTGATTGACATTATTGTCGATAAATTTATATCAAAATATGAATCAAAGTTTAATCTATTTAGCTTAAATCTATGATTTATAATCATATTCAACCATTTCCTGTTTCTTCCTCTCAAGCCTTTTGCTTGATGTGAAGTTTGGTCAATGTACATTTTCAAAAACAAAAGCAATATAAAACTGACAGTTATTGTAATTATCCATGTGTACACCAATGTCACGTGCTGTAAAACCTTGGGTTTTGAATGCTAGGAATAGCATGGGATATCGTTTACTCAATTTTCAAGTATACTTGAGATAAAGGGAAAATGTAATGTAAATGTACATAACCACATAAAGTGCTATATCTAAACGTTGTAATAATTTCTAATTGATTCGTCTTTGTTTGGTCTCAGAATAAATGAAATCAAGAGGCACTATTTCCCCAGACTTTTCAGCTTCGCGTATGAATAAAACTCCAGACATTTGGTAGTGGTGCGTCTTAGCTTGGTGATTTATATAGAATTATAACGTATTACAATACGTCAGCTTTCTGTACGGTAGAAGTCATTTGAATTAGTAGTGAACCATCAAACGTAAGTTTTTCAGTCGCAGCCCATAGATAGACTCCAAATAACTGTAATAATTTAATCCATGTATAATTACAATGAATATACCTCACTATATGCCACAGATGTATGTATTGAACTTATAACACGCTGGTGATGAGGGTATCAATCAGAATGATAAGGACCCGGTCATTTATTTGAAAGACCCGGATCAAATTTTGTTATCAATACTTCACTATTGGGCAATTTATGTTTGCCATGTTTGCCATGCATGCTTATATTATGCATTGCCTGTGATCAATATTCACATGATCAAAGGTACTTGACGCAATCTTTTTTCATATATTTTCATAGTAATTTTTGTGTCAAGTACCTGTGCACATGATTGGTCCCAGATGTCATTAAACAGAACATGACAATGCACTTGTAGATTCTATAAATATCATAGTTATAATGCAGGTTGACAGTTAAATTATAAAAAGATCAACGTGTCTCAGTTTGTGCAACTTTGCAACTAGAGGAATATGGTAGAAACATTCATGAAACACATCTTGACAATTAACGTGACAAGTGAAAGTTGACCAAACAGTTATAGTAAACTCAGAAACAATGAAGAATTTGATACCATAAAAAAATTACACCCGTCTGAATACACCATTCTTTATATCATTGATGCGGAATTAGCGATAGATGGATACAGTACAACCTCTCAATAGCGGCCCTAACTTGAGCAACAACCTCCCGTTAATGACAATATGAAATTTTCCCCAACGCACTCACCACCTGAAGGACAAGGGTGGAAACAAACAGCTGTTGCTGATGATGGAATGAGCGTAATGATGAATTGCTAAACACCTTTGTGAGAATGCAAGGTAAAATTAATCCTCAAATATTTTCACACTATGGATCTTGCCATTATAAACACATACCTCAAAAGCAGAGGAATAGTGGTGTATGGGAAGAGCGTCGGACTCCTAACCAGGATGTTGCGGGTTCTAAACCCGCCAGTGGCGGAATTTGACCGGAACCTTCACAATCCATTTTTTCGGCGCGAGTACTGGTCAGAATCCAGGAAGCAGTCATTGAGAGGAGTTAATATAAGTTATAAGAATTTTCTCTACAATCGATGTAAGTAAGTTTAAACTAAACCAATCAGATAAGTCTTGGCTTGTGTGATTTTTACTTTAACAAGGATTATGAACTTTGCAACAATTTACTATTCGCAACCAGAATATAATCACCATGTCTGTACGAAAACAATGTACAGTACAATTTGTACTCGTAGGCCTATTTGATTTTTTTGTTTTGTTTAAAAATATTTTTTCAATAAACTTCACTGAAATTAATTAACATGAAAAATAACCTGATGCCACACATTGAAAAATTACAGTAAATGTTGTTATCAATAAACGTACGGGCTAATATAATAAAGTGTTCTTTTAAAAGCGCGAGATTAAGTCAATTTAAAGTCTCACGCTGAAATCATGAAACTTAACAGGTACAAACATAACGTGCCAACAGGTGACCTTTATTTGGATGTCATTTCATTCTAAATGATCAATAAATTATGTTTTATAAAAGAATGGCATTTATTCGCAGGGTGACGTTTATTCGTAGGTGGCCGTTAACACAGGTTTGACACTGTGTTTGTGTTGGCTGAACAAGTTTTTGCATTTTGTCCGTATATTCGAGAATAAACAACGATGGTTGTAATTAATCTAAAATGCCTGTCTATGATACTGGCTAACATTGATAAGTGCTTATCTTTGTTGAAAGTATACATTTTTTTTTATTTTTGTGTATATATTAAAATCCAGCCGTAAGGACTGATCAGAAACATGGTACCATATCGCACAATCAATTTTTAAAGCATGTTTTTGATTGAAATGTATCTATGAAAACATTATCTGACCACTTAGTGCTAATATAAGGCTTATTGTCATACTGCATATGCTTTGACATAAACTTGGTAAATATTTGTACTTTCATCGATATTGGTTTGAATTTTGATCAAATATTTACATCTAGATAAATATTTGTACAAATATAAAGTAAATGTTTGCATTCTGGCTAATAATGTGCATTTCAAACTTTAACTCATGTACTGAGCTCATCTTTAACATTTAAATACAAAATGCTATAACGGTAATTGTTAAAATTGCCTCAACAGAATTATTAGGGTGATCAGAATTCATTTTTGCAATGAGATTTTACCACGTCACTTTTGAGCCAAGAGGATTATATTGTTACTGTACTTAACCTATTTTAAAGCACTAGTCTGTCATGACTGACACACTGATGTTAATCTGAAATTAAGGAAAGGTTATCACCGTTCTTAATGATTTTTCAGTTTACAGTCAGTTATATACGACGGCCCGCTCACCTAATCAGTTTTCCTGAAAATGCATGTATTCTAACCTATACTCTACCACTTTACCCTTTCACAAGGAACTGGCAAATTTTCCTGATGTGGAGGCAATCTTTTTGTCAATTTTTCGTAAGTCGAGCCCGTCGTGACCAGGGTGTGTACCTTGATTGTTGGGATACAAGTCCAGCCCACTAACCACTGGACTGTTGCAGCAACATGTAGAGGACTTATGAATAATGGCCACATAAGGGAAGAGATGAAAACGCTTTTATGAGCAGTTGGCTTTTATTCAGAGGTATACTAGTATTAGTTCTATCATGTCATTCTATGTCAAAGAATGACCATTGTTCACAGGTGATCTTTATTCAAAGGCATCTGTTAAACCCAGTATTTAATGAATATCATATTATTGCCCAAGGTCTAACACTATACATATGTACAGTTCTCTATATGAAAGGACGAAGGGTCATTGATAAAGTATAGAAGTAGTAGCTAGCTCCAACTGCTTCACCATACAGGAAAATTTAGTTACACTTTTTTGTGTAGGGAATTTATCATGTTCATTATCAGTATTGTTTCAGTGCATTTGAAATAACAGACTAAAACCACAGCTAATTTCAAAACTTTATTTTAAAAATAATTAAATAGACTAACAAATATAACTCCCAAAAAATAAAATAGACAACTATCTGACTGTAAGCTAAATTATCAACAATATCATGAACGATCACTATACATGCTGGCGAACAACATTAAATTTGAAAGAATCAGTGTACATAAGAAATATATCTGTTATACAATAGATAATACATACATTTTAACACAGCCATGGAAGAAATTAAATAATACGAAACATATGTATACAGTACAACCTCTCCACAGTGACCCTCTCTTGAGCAAAAACCTCTCTGCACCAACATATTTTTTCCCACTGCACGATTTAACTATAAATTTAACCTTTTTTCTTCTCCCAAAGGGTGTTGTTTTTGGAGAGGTTGCACTGTATATAGATAAGAGCAGTAAGTTTATAACATCCATTAATTGTGGACTAACTATAAAAATCTCATGGTTAAGCTTTGAAGTGCTTGAAGTACTAATGTTGCTTTCAAATTATTACATGTATTGAATTTAAAGCCTAATTATGGGAGATTTCAACTGAATACACACTACCTTACTGAATTACCCTCAGTACTCTTTGAGGAAAATGAAAAAAAAACTTGACTTATCATATCAGCTCTAAGTACAGAAAAATACTTATTTATGTAACCTGACCGCACTTTTTGATGCCAAAACCAACTATTCCTTACACAAAAGTCCCAAGTATGAAAATACCTTGGAATGAATCACATGGTAGCTAGGCCTAACGGTACCTCAAATTTTCACAAAAGAAGAACATTTTTTCTAGCATTTCCAACAATAACTGAACACATTGACAAAAAGTTCTGTGATGTGAAAGCAACATCTATCTAGGCATTTACCATGGAATATTTTATCAGGGAAATGAGATGAATTTTGTGATGCAGGGATATCTCTGTGTCGACACAAAATTTAAAACTGTATCAATAATTCTGTCTGAAACAAGGACCTAGTACTGTTTATTTAATCAAATATTAGAAGTTCAAGGATCATATTGCCTGTTTAACCCTTTACTTCATAGCTCCCTGGTCAATGTACATACTGTATACTGATAGTGGATAAGATAAACTTGGTACACTGTCTTCATACAGGTTATTGGGAAATGCTACTGTTTTGACACATGACTACTTCATCAATGGTTTATTACATTAAATAATAATCCCATCAAATTATAGTACATATAAAAGTTGTTCATAATTTAATAACCTTTTTTATGGTGTCATTTTTGTAACTGTGGGATAAATATTAAAAGAAATAAAGGGGAACAAAAATTGCACAAAAAAATCTGTAAGCTTATATTAATTTTGCCTTAATTTCCTGATTTTTTTCTATTGACACCTGGTCATTTTATCACTTAATTGTAATGCTAAATAAAGTTTTATGATTTCTGAATTATGCCAAATGTATTGTATTTAATTTATCTTACTTGCTATGCAAAAATATCTGATGTTAGACAAATATTTAGGGAAATATGATGTGAAGAAACTGACACAAAGTCCGTGTTTTTTCCTTATCCTTTTTCTTAAATTTGCAATTTCTGTTCACTATGAGACATACAATAAAAAATCTTAAATTGCGAACTCCACTAAATTATGCTTTGGACAGTAGGCCTAACAATCAATACTTTACACTCAAGATTAAATAAATGTGCAACGGTGAAACTTGGCTCAGTGCCAGTGATTCACGGTGCACGTTCATGAATTTATGTCCATGTTCATCGTGACCCAGACAGAGTGCCTGATAAACAGATCGAGTGTCTGATTAATGTGTCAAGTTCAAATGATGTTTTTAAAACAATCAGAGGTTGTGACAGTGTACCGTAGTACAAAAACTATGACATAGTTGATCATAATTTGGCATGTTAAATGTGGTGGACTATTTTTTGACTGATCTTCAATTGCAAGACCACCCACGTAGATTAAATCTGTGTTCAACTACGTAGCACGTGCCAGATAAAAAATATTGGAAGGGGGTTGCATTATTTTGATAAGTATACACTTGGAAGTGTTCTGCCAACTTAATTCCATTGATGTCTGGGTTTACAGACAATTCGACCCCTGCCGATTCAACCCCGAAGACAATTCGACCCCTGCAAATTCAACCCCGAAAGACAATTCAACCCTCATTTAGCGAAGACAATTCAACCCCTGTTTGTTAATGTCACAATGTTAAATTAAACTAGTAACAGGTGTCATTTATAAGATGCACATAATTAATCCAGCGTATACTATATAGTTGATAACTCGTGTTAAATTGTAGTGTAGGACGATGGCAGTTTGTGTTATAAATTTTGCACATATATGTATCAAGTCTTAGTGTGAATGTTTTTAAAGTTTGTTGTACTTAATTTCATCTGGTTATTTCCTATTTTATTCTTTTTTTAATTTATCAGTTTCTTAAGGAAGTAATTGTGTACGAAATAGCATGTAGTGTTTACCTACATTAATTATTACATTAGTAGGAAATTTTGTTGACTCTTTAAATTTCTATCAGCTAAGGGTCATTTTGTTGTTTAAAAAATGTTTCTTAAATGAACCCCAACCGGTTTCACTAAAATCATCAGGGGGTATCTATATATATAGTGTTTAACTGTTTTTCAAGTACGAGTACATGACATGTTTAAATTCAATTTAAAAATACTGTATAACGTGTATATCATCCATATTATCATTGACATGTCACATACACCACAAGACACTCCATGCTGTCTAGGACGTTCAGTTTCCCCGCACTCTAAACACTAGCAGACATTGTCACAAATAATACAACATTTATTAGGAAATTCCAAAAAAACTCACTGTCACACACAAACTAATATTATTCTAACACTTAGTAAATTTATCCAGACACTTAAAATATTTATATATACTCTCTTTAGAACCTATAACTTTAAATGGAATATATATATTTTTTTATTTATATACTCTTAACAAAATTACATTTAAACCAATCGATTTTGTACAAACCTTTGAGCAATCATTGCTAACAAAAACAACATCAAAGGAAATAACTGCAAAAATAAAATTAATATATTGCAATTAATGACAATAAAAGAAGATTGTCACACCTGCGATGATATTGGAATCCTTAATTACTAACATACCCCTAATTAACTGCATTTAATTTAAGCGACAATTACCTAATTATATACAATTATTTTAAGCGATAATTATTCTATTGATGGATAGTAAAACATAAAATACTGAATTAAAGTATTAAAAAATATATGTTTTTCTTTTAAAAATGTTAAAACATTATAATGTTCCAATTTCAACATATTTATTTAAAAAACACATACTAAACCTATTTATTTAAAAAAAAAAACCTAATAACTCTTAATAATTTTTTTATATATATATTTAAATTGTTATATTTTTTAATTTTATAAGTATTACAAATTTGTTTATCTTATTAAACATATTTTTATTAACATTAACTTATTTTTTAAAAACTAATTATCCCTCATACATACGAGGGGTTGAATTGTCCAGGCAGTTTAGGAGTGACATGAGGGTAGAATTGTATAGGGGTTGAATTGACTCCAGAAAATATGAGGGATTGAATTGTCCGGATACCGATGTCTGCATCAATTAACACCGAATTCGTTATGTTTTCAATAGCTTTTCGCACGCATTCGCGGTGAGTCTTTGTGACTTGAATATTGTTTTACATCAAAGACGAGTAAAGCGGTCGTATATGACTTTTATTGCATCTTTGTTTGATGATACGGAATAAAGGATAATATTTACAGATGTTTCGACAAATCTCCTAGCATAATTGATGTCAAAAATGAACCGTGTGCTTGCAGACTTCTGTGTTCATGATACGTCGAGTTCTCTGTGCATGACTCGTTTTGTGTTTACAATGGTATTTAAAACATTTACAGAATACAAAACGTAATAGACGAAATATTTTTGTTCATGAAATATTGGAAATTATAATTTTTGGAATAAAAAATCGACGATATTTCGAAGGGAAAGTTATCTGTTGAGGTTGAAATCTGCACGTGCTTTTCGGGAACCTTGCTTTCGCTGTAGTGTGTCCCAACTTTAAACGTTTTGACCGTTTTTAGAAGGAAAGGAGAGTATAAAATATTTACATGATATGAGTAATACACATTATCATGAGAATCATGAATATTTGACAAATGAATATATTCATGTATATAGTTCACAAGCACATGTTTTATCATACCCTACATCAATCGAATAGAATCAATCCTTAATGTTAACGAATTCACCATAAATCTGAGCACTATCATAAAAGCACATTGAACTTCAAATAGCCACACAACAACTTATCTAGGCAATGCCTTCACGATTTACTTACCTGTCAACTTTTGAACTATTAATAGATTAAGTCATCACCATTAGCCAATCAAATGGCCAGGATTGGCCAAACTAGCAATAGACACTACACTATATACTCCCAACTAGCTATAATAAACGAATACTCATAAGTATAATTCGTCTAGAAAAATGTAGTAGGAAGCGCTCCCTAAGATTACTGTACAGAGCAGTGCAGTGTTGAAATTCATGTTCTGCGTGATCGTTATTTACAAGTAGATTCATTTCATAAAAATATGTTGCCTTCATACGCATTATTATCATTATCCACAGGAGTTTTAACAAAATCGGTCTTTGAAACTTAATGGACATGATTATTACACATTATCAGAATAAAGTGTTCCCGAACTTTTTGTTCCACCGTTTTCAAATACAAATTTAGCAGATTTTCCTGATGGTTTTTCACAGATACTCAGTTCGATTTTACAGAAATTTGTCAGTAACAATTTCTTCCCCAATTAAAGACAATTGACTTAGGTAAACTTACGGAACATCTGTAGACTTCAGTCTTTTTTTATGAATGAAATAATAAGGATCGTCAAATCTTTCAACGATTGAATAAAACAAGAGGGCCACATTGGCCCTTTATCGCTCACCGGAGAACAAAGGCCAATAAACAATGACCATGTAATATAGTTTCCATCTCGTAAAACTCATTTTACGTAGATTTTGAGATCAAAACCAACAATGAAGGTATAATACTATTAAACAAGCTAAAACGTAGCAAATTTTCTAATCCAAGGGCCCATAACTCTTGAAGTTGTGGTCCGATTCCACCCATAACTAAACTTGTCAAAATCCATAAGGCAATACACATTCATTGTAAATATGATTAGGATCGGTGAATAAATGAAGGCGCTAGAGTGTAAACAAGCTAAAATATAGCAATTTTTCTAAGTCAATGGCCCATAACTCTTGAAGATGTGGTTTAATTCCACCCATACTTGAACTTGTCAAAGATCTTTTGGTTATACTCATTTACTGAAAATATTATTAGGATCGGTGAATAAATGAAGGTGCTAGAGTGTAAACAAGCTAAAATATAGCAAATTTTCAAAGTCAAGAAGGGCCCATAACTCTTGAAGTTCTGGTCCGATTCCGCTCATAATCGAACTTGTCCAAGATCTTTTGGTTATGCATATTTACTGAAAATATTATTAGGATTGGTGAATAAATGAATGCGCTAGAGTGTAAACAAACTCAAATATGGCAAATTTTCTAAGTCAAGGGCACATAACTCTTGAAGTTCTGGAGAGCTCGCACCGTATCAGATAGTTCTCTACTCAAACAATGATTGGCATAAAAAATAATTTGATAGAATAATGGAAGAAATCACAATATGCTAACATAATAAATCCTCATTCCTTTGATAAAATAAGAAAAAGAAACAAAATGTATTCAACAAGAACACATTTACATGATATGGACTAGAAATGAATACTCGTCAACTAGTTATAATAGTGTTAACAATAACTCACTACCAAAGCAATTATAACTGAATGGAAAGGAATTATAATAAATACTGAACACAGAAAACATTTGAAATAAAAAATCTAACCACTGACTGATACAATCTGTCATAAAATTTAAATACTGAACATCATTGGATACTTTTCTAAACACAATTAGCTGAACACTAATAACTGAAGATCACTGAAAAAAGGTAAAATAGCAATACTGAAATTTTTACCTTCACAACAAAGAGCCCTTAATACAGTCATTGTGTAATTTCGTATACATCATTTGGCAATAAATCTAAAAGAAAATGTTATCAGCTAAGATACATCAATGAAATAGGTCTATGATGTATTATAATTGATAGTTCAGATAAGCCAAATGATTGCACATCTAGTGATGAGCATCTCAAAAATAGTTGCCAGTTTTGGGAAAAAACGTAACAAAAATATTCATACTTTGTTCTATTCCTGACCCTAATATGTGAAGATAACCAGGAGTGGATTAATGAAAAAGCTATCAATATTGACATAAGGAAAATCCTAGCTAAATGCTAAAAACACCACTTGTATCAAAGAGATTCTTGAGAGACAGTAAGACACACCCGTAAGATTTTAGTTGTGTTCTATCTGAGGATCAACAACTTATATTTAATTTAACTTTTTCTATGTGTACAGTCAAACTTGTGAATAAAGGTCACCCTTTGGAAAGATTGAACAGGACACAGTGACACCTTTCTTAGCAACCATCACAATATAACAACCACATAAATACAATACAATACAAAAAGCTCAATACAACCACCACCTCACTACAATAACCATGTAATTACAACAATCTCACTCAAAACAATACCCATCTCAATGCAACAGCTTCCTCAATACAATAACCATCTCAATACAATGACCATTAACTTTTTGGACCCTATATCAATATTGCCTATACATTAAAACTGTATAATAAGAATACCTCAGTACTAAGATTGATTATATTGCTCCTAGAGGTGTACTTAATACTGAGGTTTAACTGCCTAATATACAAATGCTCTCTCTCTCTCTCTCTCTCTCTCTCTCTCTCTCATAACATTCCAGGCAGGGTAAAAAGCAAAGCAAAACACATAAAAAGATGTAACCATTATTTGAATAACAAACTTGTGAACATACTTTAAAACAAAATGCCTTAAAAAATGGTGACCACCTCAACTGTATTGTTAGTGACAAGTTATTACAGTTACAATGTATATATACATACAAGAAGTGTTTGTCAAACACAGATGCCTCCTGTGACCTTGACGTTTGACATACTGACCTCAAAATCAATACATAGTTCCCACATCTACAATATTTACCTCCCATTTTTTTGAATTGGCGACCAACTTGAAAAGGCAATTTTTTTATTGTTTGATAGAAACAAAATTAGACAAGCAGTTATTAAACAACTCAATTTATAAAAGATAACTTAATCATGAAGTTGTAAAACACCATGAGCATATCAGGTTTAAGACAATACAGTTGTCACATATGAATATCCTATATTTAGAATTGTCAAATTAAAAATATAAATATCTTCCATCCAATGCTTGTCAAATTTGCCTTTAAAAATGGCCGCGCTGCTAATTCAAAAGGAAGGTAAATATTGTAGATGCAGGAACTATGTATAGGGGTCACCTGCATGTGATGACCAACCACCTAACTAAATCCCAAGAGTTTAGGCCAAATCGTTCTCTAGTTATTGGTCGAACAAGGTTTGGTTATGGACAGATGGACAGACCGACCCGACCGACAGACCTTCTGACCGACATGAGCAAAGCAATATAACCCTTTTTCTTTGAAATTATGATGTCAATGTTACAGGTCATATTGAACTTTTGGTCACATATGATATGCATATGAGACAATTAAGCAGACAATTATCACAGTCAAATCTAACACAATATTGATAATTAAATGAACACGAAGACATCAAGCATAAAAATTAAAAATATGCAAACATTATCACAGAACTATAAGAAAATAATATCATACTGTATATTCACGGAATTCAGACCCGCTATGTCACATCCTTTGTAAAATAGTTGAATATTGAACAATTGACAAAAACATCATTCATGTCCTCACAATTTTTACCATGTTAACAAACTGTTACATTATGAATAAACTAATTACTATTTGACAAATTGACCAGTTACGGCTTTTATCCTGGCTATGTCTGTATACCAACTTTGAAATCATGGTATTTATTCATTTTACCAAAAAGTCAGGTGATATTTCACAAGTACATGTTTATGATGATATCAGATAATATGCTGTTTTATATGTGGATAGGCCAGCAGTCTTAATACTTGTAAATATATAAAATGAAATCATTTGAAGAGGAACTAAGCATGTAAAAATCTCAATTCAATACAACTGTATTTTAATATTCAACTGTATCATTATTAAGTGAACACTGTATTAAACCGGAACAATCAGCTTGCAGTGACCTAGGTGACTACATGTATCTGGCAGTACTACAAAGAACAATTCATGCACCTCATACCATTTTTATTTGTTTGGGTTTAACGTCATTTTTCAACAATTTTTCAGTTATATACGACTGCAGATTCACCTAATCAGTTTTCCTGGATTGTATTCTAACCAGTACTAACTTACACAAGGAACCAACAACTTCTTCACATGTGGAGGAAAATCAACATATTTGTCAAATTTTCATGGAAGGGTATAACCAGCAGCAACCAGGAATCGAATACAGATTACCAAGTTACAAACCCATCACAGTTACCACTGGACCAGAGCTGCGGCCACCTTATGTCATAAAATGTGCTTACTGATTGCTGACTGAAGTCAATAAAATGAATGCAATTACATTGAGACAGGTTTTCATAGAAAAGAAACCGTCATCTAAGTTTATCACAATAAACATGGACAAGTTCTAAAAACAAAACAATTATAATAAACACTAACATAGACATGGATAAGGGTAGTTACAAAATGGAATAATATAAATAAATGATATGAAGTAAAATTGAAAGACAACGGCTATCCTTCAGCTTGCTCGGAGTAGATTAAACAACCCTCTTCTGACTCATTCAAGTTTTTCCAATTATCCACTAGCTCTGGATTGTCTTTCAAAAATCCTGTCAATCTAGAAGGGAAGTCAGTCATGACCCCAGTGGCCCCCAATTTAAATGCTTTTTCATAATCCACATCATTGTTTAATACCCAAAGGTATGTCTGAAATGAGAAAACAATCCAAGTTTATTTATTCTTGTGATGAAAATATCTATCATACGAATGATATTGGTATTAAAACGAATTCTTTCAGTCATTGTTGTTGTAATTTCATTTTAGCCCTTTCAATGCCAATATCACAGTTATACCTCTATATATTTACCTACATGCGTATGAAAGGTATCCCTGAATGAGGTAATAAATCAGCGGTCATTTCTTAAAATACTGGCAAAACAGTGTACAATGTTATTGTGATAAAATATTTTCATGATTAATGTTTTGATAGATAAGTTATAACAGTTATGTAAAGCATATAATGTTAACAAAAAAAGCCTTACTACCTACCTACTATTAAATGTCAGGGTTAAATAACAGCAAACCTCCATTTTGAGGATGACCTTAGATAAATATCATGTAAAAGACAGACTGATACAGTTACAATATGAAGTCATTTAAATCAAGTAAGATATGCAAATAAAATCACAAACCTGAATCCCTCTTCTGTCTAAATGCTTGAATAAAGCAGGTCTCATTAACAGTCTGTAAAATTTTTAAAAAAAGAATTATGGAATTCTATGCTCATAATATTTATACAAACATTGCAGGTCAAACTACATTGATACCATTTTTTACAAAATACAAACAGACTTATTGCATACTTTTATTGATAAACTGATCTAAAAAAAAACGAAACAATACTGCATAATATCAGCATATGATCGAATTCCAAACACATTATTACATTACAGATTTTATTTAACACATTTCAAACATTATTACATTACATACAACTTTTCAATTGTTCTCTTTTAATAAATGTTCAAATGAATTATCTATCTTAGCATCATTTTATAAATTATATTTTTAGTGACTGTTACCATGTGTCTATGTACAATGCCATTGAATATCGTAGGCGTTCAATTAAATGAAAACTTTCAATTATATAATTTTTATCCTTCTTGGTTGAAAAAAATTCTATTTTCCAACCAAGTAAGTTGAATTTTCACGAGACATGTCAGACTAAATGACGAGTCACGAATAACTTTTAGTAGATCTAGACTTTGGTTCAGAATTGGGCACGTCAATGAATACTCAAATATTCGTTTATTGATCGACTATCAATTTATTGATCGAATATCCACTTATTGATCCAATATGAATTTACTGAGTGAATATCCATTTATGGATTGAATATTCATTTAATGATAAAATAATCATTCAGAGGGATGACAGAATATTTGATTATTAAAACTGATATTCGAGGATTTACGTTGCTGATAACAGTGTCCTGTGAGAAGCTTGAACTCAGAGTTCCATAATTCAGAACAGGACTGAGTGACCCAACAACTAACCAGACCACACTAATTATTACATATATATATACATGTACTTACATATCTGCAAACTTGAACAGTATTCTATATTTCAGTGACATTTCTTCAGTTGCATTCTTTCTACTGAAATCAAACACTCATTTATATACTAGATAATCACACAGGACAAGTAGTTTTGAATTGACAAGAAATAAATCTAACTCAGATAACAAATATCGCTATTAAAAAAATACAGAGGATTTTTTTAAAAATTCCCAAAAATCAAGTTAACCCCGGGGCAGAGCCAATTTTAACCTCAGGGCAATAATTTGAACAACCTTGGTAGAGGCCCACTAAACAATGTTACACACCAAAGTTCTTAGCTCTATGCATTATTTTTTTCCACATTTTTGGTAGAGTTGATGCAAGGATCATCTCGGTAAAGTTTTGTTAAAATAGGTGAACAGCTTAAGTAGATATAGTTTAAAGCAATAATTATTGTTAAAGGACAGATGCCGGACATCACACAATTACAATAGCTCACCTTGAAGCTATCTAAATTAATTGTAGAGTTAGGCCCTGGACAAAATTTACATTTAAATATTAATCAAAGGACAACAATTCAAAAAGTACAAAAGCCAGGATTATGGTTCTTGTCCTCTGCACCACCGATCCACTTATCAAGATCTACCTTGATCCATTATGCTATGAACAAGAAAGTGTGATGGATACACTCATGAACATGCAAACCTGCAATTCCTATATCCCTCTAGGCTCTTCCTTTCAGCGGGGGATGATAGATACTTACTTCAATATAATACTTGGCATGATTATCTCTAGCGTTGACTCATATAGGGGGACGAATGGTAGCAGTCCAGAATAAAACAAAAATAATAACGTTAGCACACGACGCATTGAGAAAAACACTGGGACATCAGAATTCTGAAATAAGAAATGTAAATTCAGTAATCTACGTATTATTTGTATACACATCAACAAAATGAGAAAAGTATTGATAATACATACACATGAGGAAAAGCTGAAAATTTTGAAAAGCCAAGAATTTAAAATTTTAACTTTGAAGCTACAGAAACAATTAAAACCTGTACAGTCCGGACCAGAAAAAAAAAGATTCTGGCAAATTGCAGAAAACTTCATCAATGCAAATGTACTACCAGTAATTATATTTCAATTCATTGCACTTTGTTAAAGATTATTGAAAACAAAAAACTTTTTTTTTCAAGTAACAAGAAAACACTCGGCCATTTAAATAATGATCAATTTAGCACTCAACCCTATTTAAAACAAACAAATTGATGATTTAAAACTGTTGAATGCTATATGTCATGGGTAAATGTTTCAATTATTATTAATTTTAAAAAGGATGTGTGGAATATCTGTTAATTACTAAAAGACCTTATACAGAATTGTATATTGCATGTAAGTACATTTAGTACCTTTGTGATGATGTGCTTTTGTATGATAATAATTATTATGTGTATATATGGACCGTTGGCCTTTTAGACAAAACATTTTGAACAGACCCGACTCCGTGGTAGAGTGGTTAAGGTCGCTGACTTCAAACCACTGTAACCTCTCACTGATAGAGAGTTGTGGGCTCAAGCCCAACTTCCGACCATGTCTCTTTATGTGAGAAAGTAGACAGTTGCTTACAGAGGATGTGAGTCTAGTACTGGTTCTTTCCTTCTTAGGTTAACTGTCCGCCTCATATGACTAGGACTGTTGAAAAGGGGTGTCAGACTCAATAAAACAAAACAAAACATTTTGAACTCTGATAAATAATCTTACCAGTTCATGCAGTTTTTTGGTTGTTGTATTCAGTCGTCCTCCCCATACAGTAAAATCTTCTCTACAAAACTCTTTTATTAAAGCATTCACCTGTAATGAAACATATCTAATCTAATAAGACATGCTCAACTATCCCAAAGCATATAACTCTGTCTACCCATAAGTGTTTTCCTATGTTTTGGGGAAGGTGCCCTAGCCATTTTTATGGGGATGGAATAGCAGGTTGAAACCTCTTTTGGCGAAAAAGTCTCACCTGAAACCAATTTGAGGAATGAAATTTTAAGGAGTAAATGAGAAACTATAGGAAAATTGCATGACTCCAAAGAAATTTTCAGAGGGGAAGGCACCCTTTTCATGCTACAACTGTACAACAAAGAAAATCCCTGCCATATATGTCAAACCTTGCAATATCTCAAAGTGCACTTAGTCTACCTCAAAGTGTCAAACTTCTTCAACCCACACAGCATCTGTGTAAATCCCAAGGTGTATCATTTAAACAATGCTCAGCAAGTCCACCACAATGTATTTTAGTTTATAAAATAGTTATTAAGGTAATACAGTATCATATAAAATTCTAAAGTAATCAATATTACCTTCTGAAACAGTTCAGTGTTGTATACTTTAACATCAATGTTTATTGGGGTGGTAGGAAATGCAGCAAATACTTCACGTAATGTTGGTATCTTTCTATCACAGCCAACACTTAATGTAAAACCTGTAGATGTAAATAACAATGTTGAGTTCAAAACATATTCAAACGTTAGCTTCAAAAACCCATTACTAGAAAGCCAAAGTCAGATTTATATGCAAATTCAATTATGAGGGCTCTTTACATAAAATAAAATTATTACTGGTAATATATCTAAGACAAGAGTGCTGCAAGCGATGCCAACACTCGTCTGCTCACCGCCTCAGTGATATCTATCCACCTATGAAGTTTCATGTTGCTAACTCTCACAGCTTCTGAGCTATGAACTACATAAGAAAATTTGCACAGATGCAGATGACATAATGATCACAATAGCTCAATGTTTTCTTCCAAAACAGGCAAGCTAATAAAGGATGAAGTTACAAGCGCTAGGAATACCGGGGAAATTATTAAGACTATAGCTCATTTATACAGGAATATATTTTGTATTTATTCAAGGTTTTATGCCTGTTCATTATTCGGCTAAACACTGGCAAAAAGTGTTACAAAAACTTATTCTTTCTAGAAAATGTTTGTACATTAGCATTCAAGATCTCTAAGCATATTTCTTCAATGTTTGAAATCATAAATTATCTTATCTAATATGAATTAAGAATAAATTAAGAACAAACTTGGTTGAAAGTCCACTGTCAATGCTGTTCGATATTCTGGTAAATCCTGAAAAAAAGATTACCAGTCAAATTATATATTAATATGTCAAATAATAGATGAACAAGCTAAATTATATATGTACATCAGTCAAATTATTATATGTATCTTTTAACCAACGTAATATAATTGATAAAAAACAAGTGACAACAAGTGTGAATGCCATACAATTTTCCAACCATTCCTTAGCCAACTGAATTAACAAAACATAGTAGTTTGACATACAATCTGTTTAACTCGTACCTACACTATCGGAAAGTGATTGAACTAAAAATGTGTCCAGAGGCTACGAATGCCAACACTGAAAACTAAGCCACAAAAGAGGTCATAACTCCTCTGAAAATGTTTTGATCTTAACTGAAATCAGAGATAACCTGTATTTGATTATTAAACACCTTCATGCAAAATATGAAACAAATACATGAAATATTTCTTGAGTAAGAATGGACAGGGGAAACACTTTATGCCCTTCCACCATTCTTCAAATGACGGGCGCATAAAAATGCTCTCTTAGGTATAAATAAATAAAACAATGCTTATCTACCTTGAGATCCACTTCGGCTATTTCAACATCTTTATCACATTTCTTTAGAAGATGGCTGTCATGGGCAACAACAACTTCACCATCTTTTGTTAAATGACAATCTATTTCTAACATTTGTGTTCCCTGTTTCAAAGCACTACAAAATGTAACAATAAGCTGTGGTCAATAAATATATGTGTATGCCCCTGGTAGCAGCTTAACTTAACCTTACTGAAGGACAGACAAAGCAATCAATGTATGCCCCCACATGATTTGATTCCGGGGACATAAAACAATCTATTGATTATTTACATATTAAAAGCTGGTTAATTGTATATGTTTATCAGTCTAGAATTATTCATACTTAAATTGATATCATGTGTAAATTATCTTTAACTATTTATTTATACACTATGACATACAAAATATTCATGCAGTGAGTCAAACTACTTCAAAAATCCAATTAAACAACTTGTATTATATGAAAACCCTGTGACATCAGACTGATCTTCTGCAGGACAAATTTGACTGATATATCCATAACTATTGATATGCTACATTTTAAACTCACAAGAATACATACAGTGGATATGCCAAGCCACTTGATTATGGATTCCATGACTTTCAGAACACCTTTTTTATTATAGTAAATTACTAGAATACATAGTGTAACCATCTAATGATGCAGGCCATTCATTGTCATCTTAGTTTTCTAAGATGAAACACTACTGATAACAAATTAAAACAAATTGAAATGAGAGTATTTATAATAACATACTGTCTAAATGCTGTCATAGTGTTCTCACAATTCTCCCCAGCTCCTGAAAGTAAAATGAAAATTTAACATTGACACACTTGTAAACAAGTATGCATATTGCATAAGAGATTTTACATACAAAATTTATGAAATTATCATATATTTATAAATTTATGTAAACTTGATTCACTGTCTTTCTCTCTCATTAAACATGCGCTGTATTTTAGTCTGTATTTTATGGACCGGTGATGGGAATTTAGACAGATGCCTATTTTCAATGTTGTGTTATTTTTAAGCACCATGATGAAAAACTACCATAGGGATATTTGACACCACATAACCACACGCCCAAAAAATAGACAGGAATATCTGCACATGGGAGGGAAATTTGACAGCCAAATTCCACAAATGTTTATTCATAATCCCACTCCCCACCCTCTGGGGGAAAACATTGATAAGTGCACTAAACAAATAAAAATAGTCTGGTACAATACTTAAACAAGAGGGCCAAGATGGCTCTTTATCGCTCAACTGAGTACAAAGGCACAATAATTAATGACCGGGTAATATAGTTTCCATCTCTTAAAACTCATTTTTACGTACATTTTTTATCAAAACCAACAATGATTGAATATAGGTATAATACTGTTAACAAGCTAAAACGTAGCAAATTTTCTAATCCAACTCCCAAGGGCCCATAGCTCTTGAAGTTGTGGTCCGAATCCACCCATAACTGAACTTGTCCAAGACCATAAGGTCATACACATTCATTGTAAATATGATTAGGATCGATGAATAAATGAAAGCGTTCGAGTGTAAACAAGCTAAAATTCAGCAAATTTTCTAAGTCAAGGGTCCATAACTCTTGAAGATGTGATCTGATTCCGCCCATAATCAAACTTCTCAAAGATCTTTTGGTTATACTCATTTACTGAAAATATTATTAGGACCGGTGAATAAATGAAGGCGCTAGAGTGTAAACAAGCTAAAATATAGCAAATTTTCAAAGTCAAGGGCCCATAACTCTTGAAGTTCTGGTCCGATCCCGCCCATAATCAAACTTCTCAAAGATCTTTTGGTTATACACATTTACTGGATTGGTAAATAAATGAAGGCGCTAGAGTGTAAACAAGCTAAATATAGCAAATTTTGTAATTTAAGGGCCCATAACTCTAGAAGTTATTGTCCGATTTTGCCCATAATCTAACTTAGGAGAGACATTGTGGCCATATACATTGTGAGCAAGTTTAATCATGATTCGTTAAGAGCTGCGGATGCTAGAGTGCAAACAAACTAATTGTGGCCGGACGCCGGACATTCAACGATCCTAAAAGCTCACCTGATGAATGTCCGGCGTCCGGCCACTCAACGATCCTAAAAGCTCACCTGATGAATCAGGTGAGCTAAAAACCTCAGTGACCAATTATATTTGGGTTGACCAGTTTTGAAAATTTTCTAAAAAATTCATGTACCTCCTCGATGACTTATATGCACTGGTCGAAACTTCAGTTTCTTCTTTTTATGAAGGAGATGAGGAAATCTAAGAAGTATAATAGATGTTGCTATGTATCCACCCAGTAAGGTTGCTAAAATTGCCATGGCTATAATTAATCCAAGGTCCATATGCCTGCAAGAACAACAAAACATTATAATGATTAATGTACTAAGTAGTAATTTAAAATTACTTTAATCATATTACACATAAGTACAACTCAACATGACACTGTTTTGAAACCCAAACAAGGATTCGGCCAAAATTAAAAATATGTCTGTTTGCCCTTTACCGACCCTGAATTTTAATTTTTAGAAGAGGGTAGGTAGGTAGGAAAAATATTTTATTTTATTTCTACATTTGACCTAAACCCAGCATGAAATAAGGCTTCTATCTAGATGCATTCTATATTCATTTGATGTATTCTGCTACCATACAACCATTTATTCAGACATTCCGAAAAGTGCCGGTCCAACGAACCTGACCGGTAAAATTTCCTTAGGTCCGAGAAAAATTATGTCCCTGCCGGTCCGAATGTCCGATACTCCAATAATCGTGTATAAGATGCACAATTTTACGTTCAAGATTGGCTACGAAAATCAGGTGTGTCGTATATTTTCCTCAGCTAAAAACGGTCGAAATAGGAGACAATCTTAGCAAATGGCATATTAACATATTAAGGGGAGTAAATCTTCCATGATGTTTATCTAAAATCCAGTACGGGTCCGTATTTTTCCCGGATTGTGTCGAGTCAGACATACATGTAAGTTTGAAAATTGTCAACAAATGTTTGCCGATGGTGCCACTAATGATGAAAAATCGAAGTGTTTAGAAGTTTGAGTACGTGTTGACACGTTGAGTAATCAAATGGTGTTGCTATACAAGAGTAATTATCACGTTCTCGTAATAATTACCGGACGCCAAAACAAACAAACAAAATGGCGCGATTTTTTTCATTTTCGTTTTTCCTGCGTATTTTACACAGGTGTGACCTATACATGAGTGATTATGGTAATTATTAAAAAAATTACTTATATGCGAACACTATCTACGATCATAACAGAAATTAGAATAATGGAACTAATTTCATCATGTTTTCCATCATTCAATAGATTTCGGTCTAGTAGCAAAAAACATTCGGATAATTCGGAAGATGCAATCTCCTTTTTTCTGCATGGCTCATAAAAATAGATACTTTTAGTATTTTTTTAGTTGTTTTTGGCTCTATGCGACTCTTAAAATCGAGTGATTGCAATATTTTGAAGGGGCTAAAGCCAGGCCAAAAACGACCCTACCCTTCTAAAGATCATGCTTCCGCTCAGTGATGCTACATGTATATTACAATATGTAATATAGCATCCCTGTTCTGCAAAAGGGATAGAAAATAATACCAACATGTCATTATTTCAATTCGGTCCGGTGAAAACTGATTCGGTCCAGTGATTCTTCCAAGATTACTTTACCGAATGTCCAGTAATGTCAAAACACTTTTCGGAATGTCTGATATTACAGCCAAAAATACAAGTACTTATATACAGTACTGCAACATAATACAGATGCATACCGGTGTGTCAATACAGCCAAATTAGAAATCCTGAAAATCATATGTGGCCGACCATTTTTGCCAAACAAGAGGCCTTCAATCACAGTGTTTCCATATTTAACTCAGTTTGTATTAAAAATTATTGAAAATCCTTCAGACTTCAGAGCAGATTACATTGACCATAACTTTGCCATTTCAGGAGATATTTTCATCAAATAACTTTTATTTGGCTCAGAAATCATAGCTCTTTCAGGTCAGATAATTTTGGAGTATTGACACCCCAGATAATATAAAAGATAACTGCCAAAATTTTCATCCATAATTCTATGAAGTTCATTGTCACAATTTGGAGTTTTAAGGAAATCTTACTTGTTACTTTGCCAGTCCAACTAATATAAGATCAACAGTGAAAATCTATTTCATAATAATTTCAAATGAAACGAAACATTGCAGCATACAAAACTGTTAAAAACAGGACAATTTTCAGGACATGATAATATGGAACATCAAAAACTGTGACGAAAATGTCGTGAAAACTGATGATTATTTAAAACCACGAAACACAAACAACAGGAAAATGATGCAGTACAATAATTTGGTAATAAACAAACCATAGGCAAATTGCAAATTAGACTTTCGAAATTGCAACGAAAGTTACAGCGATCAGCTGCTTATAAATAAATAAATAAACTTTGGTCAGCATCCGGTAGAGTTTACCATTCGGGCGTACAGGAATTAATCTGCGGGTCTCTTTAATTGCGAAGCGCTTCTTCAGCAGGGCCATATAGGGGGAGAGGATCTGTGTTTGTTAAAGTACAGCACAACGACAATATGAAAGTTTATACTTTTATCCTATGCTAAATATTTCCAAACAAATTCAATCCATCATTCACATTTTTTATCAATATTTACATGAAATACACGTACGTTATAAATGCACCTGTTAATACATATGGAACAATACTGAACCAATAATCGTCTTAATCGATGTTGTTATCTCCCTTGAAATGACTCGATAAACCACAATCAGATAACAATTGCCCAGTTTAACTCTATATAGATTATATAGGGAAATAATTTAAAACTTGCTATAAAATCTTTATTCGGTAAATGCCAATAAATTACCACATATGACATTGTAGATAAAATCATTATCTTTCAAATGGTGTAATTTAATTTAAAATAACTATATATATCTATCTTGGGCAGTATTTTTGCACTTGTATGAAATAGGTAAAACGGTTCGAAATTTACTCTATGTTCTATGTAAATATTGAAGAAAATGATTTTTTGTCAAATTTCAGACTAAAAATTGACGAACAATTCATTAGTTGCCAATAAATTACCACATATGACATTTTAGAGAAATCCTTTTCCCGTAAAATGATATAAACCAAAATAAAATAAATATACATCTTGTACAGTATTTTTAACGATTTGTAACACCATGTTTTGACAAATATTGCTTTCGTTTGAGCTCGATCTTCGGTAATTTCCGTTTAGCCGATGTTTACCGATGCATGTACAAATTTAGCACAGCGGGTGGTTTATACACATTGGAATGTAGATATATACTTAAACAGCTTTATGGTAGAAAATCCCTTGTAGACGTAAATTTAAGTTCTTGTGAATTTGGAAAGATGCATGAAACAATATATCAATAAAAATTGTGATTATACCGTATTTATTTGCATGTATATATATATATATGCCCTTGATACGATCTAATATTTCTTACCATTGTACATGTAATGAATTGTTATTTATTAGATAATTGCATTAAATTTTATTTCATGTACTCATAGTTTTGTGTATGTTGTAGTGACGATGAGTTGTTATACTTAAGTCTAAAATACAATTTTAGTTCCATAATTCTATTGTAATAAGATAAGATATTGTAAATTGATGATTCCAGTAGACAATTATGGCGTTACTGTAAGCAGGTAGTTGTATACAACTACCTGCTGTAAGGAAAGTTTTGAGTATTTTTTTTATAAAGTTAATGCAATTCTACTGCGGTAGTAAATATCTCATGAGTGAATCATTCTAAACAGAAAATTTCTTTTTTTGGGGGTAAAAACTTAAAGCATTCTATTTTTTAAATGATTAAACAAGTGTTTATGATACGTACAGTTCTAATATTTAATTTTAATAAATGTACCAAAATCTTTAATATTCATCATGATTGTTTCTGTGCTTTATTTTAGTACGAACTGACATACACATGTAAATATATAGTAATATATAGTTTATACATAATATCGTTTATCTGTCGATTAACAGTTTTAATGCAACTAGAATTGAGCAGGTCTTCTGATTGTTGTTTCGAGAAAAGGTGCGAAATACGCTATTAAAAAGCGATAATTTTTTATTTAGATATTTTTTGTATTGAGCATCATCATTTAAATATAGATAGTCAGTATTTTGATTTTGTTAAGAGCTAGTTTTATACCATTGTTTGTACATTATTTATGTTCCTCATATTTTCACGAGAATGATTTTGACTTTGAGGAAATTTTTCAAGAAACAATTACAATTACAAAGTCCTCGATCTTTGTTCTAGACTATTTAGATTATGTTTGAATATTCTTATTACACACAGCCAGTGTAAATTAATGCTAGCTCTCGGTGTTAATGATTAATGGATCAAAATCCGAATTGTCTTTCTATTTCAAAGTCATACACGACATATTAATATATCAATGTTTTACTCATTTTACGGCCTTAGACACAATAAGCAACATATAAATTATATTAAATTTGACATGCATACAAACTTTCGTTTTCGAATATTTGTAATATTAGTGAATAAGAAAATAGGTTCTCGTGCTATATAACGCTATTAACAACCAAATTAATAAAATAATATAATCATGGATTTTCGGATTTAAAAAAAAAATCAATAAAAAATAATAATATTTTTTCTATAACTGCATTAACATCTTTTACTTGCCATCTACGCTAGCATTTTCTCTGTTGCACAAATTATACTATCGATGTTCATACACAGATAATTACGTATATTACAAGCTTGTATAAAACCACCCGCGGTTTTATTGCCTATCGATTTCCTGGGGCTATATTGGTGACACGGTAAATTTTGACCAGTATCATGTGTTCTATCAGATGACCTAAAGGGAAACAATCCAATAGTTGGTATCAGCTTAATCAGCTCGATCTCGAAAGGGAGACTACTTATGGAAATTGACCAAAATTGTACCATATGATTTTGCCCGGGGGGGGGGGGCGACCCAAGGGAATTTGACATTTCTGATTTTTTGTGTGTCTAAATCCCCACCCTAGAGACAACAGTATTCGTCTAAATCCCCACCCTAGAGCATACTTGGTCTATCAAATGCGACATGGATGCCAAAGTCTATATTTCCCGGGACCCGAATTAATATCAAATTCCCACCTGTCGGAAATGGTCTTCTGTCTAAAGTCCCGTGTATGCCCGCCGCCCCCCAGGGCGGGCAAAATATTCACAGGTGCATTATATAATTGATAGAATATACTCTTTATCTTTGTATTTTTAGCAACTATCACTGAGATATATATTGTATACCTTTCTATACCTCTGTCAATGCATGTATGTTGTATAAATAGTGTTCACTTGTAAATGTATATGGGCTGGAGGCCTTTTGTTCAATAAACTAAACTATTATAAAGAAGTAATCCATCATATCATTTTTTATTAATATTTACATAAAATATTCGCCCCTCAAGAGGACAATCAACTCGTAAAATCCCAAATCGGTGTGACCCGCTCTATCATTCAGGCGCCTGTGCCACCCCTCCAAATAACTGTTGTTTCTTACCATCTCCCTAAAAACGCACCAGTGTCTGTTCCATATACTTAACGACCCTTAGAATCGGTCCATCCACTTCTTCCGCTAGTACCAACATACGTTCAAATACTGGAACTATATTTGTTCTACCGGAAGGTAGGGGAGATACATCATCTACTGTCACCTCTTTCTACATAAGCTGGTCCAAGTCCCTCCGCCAGTATCTTCCTGTAGATACTCTGAGCTAAATGAAAAACACATTCCGCTCCTGACTAGTCCCACTATTGATTGTTCTCCCATTTAGTATGCAAGCTATTAGGGGAGCATCCATTGTTTCCAAAGATACTTTTGTTCATTTGTGTATGTTTGTCGTATCAAACTAAATGTGAAATGACTTTCAATCATTGATCATTTTTTGGCTTAAGTTTGAAAATTTTATTTGATGAAAATTGAGTGATAGTTGAATCTAATTACATGTACAATGTATTGTGGTATAAATTCATAGTGCTGGTTGCGTTAAAGAAACTTCACTGAACCAACGTCCTTCCATTCTCAGGGACACGGGACCATTTGCTTGCACCTCTTGTTCATTTTATATAAAATGAGCACAGAGCAATGAATATAATAAAACTATGTTTTATATATGACCTATTGTTTGTTTGTTTGTCTGTCAGTACAATGTACTTAATTCTATGTGAAATCATCCACAGCCATTTGTTCCTTTGTTTGATTTTTCACACAAACTTAACTGTGATTATTGATTTACAATGTAATTACTTGTGTTATGCATAAGTCATGACGCTGCTCACTTTTTTTATTATATATAAGTTTGAGCTGGGGTATATTGGTGTCACTCTGTCGGTCGGTCATTGGTCTGTCGGTCCGTCCGCATACACGTTTGTGAGCGAACTACTTCCACTTTTTTAAGCTATTGCAATAAAACTTGAAATATGTTACCACCATGAAGTGTAGACATGCAAGACTCAATTTTCATGCCCAGCGATTAACTCATTGCAGAGTTATGTCCCCTTGAACTTAGCCGTATAGTGTACTATTGCATTATTAGTGCCAAAGCTGCGGTGGGGATATTAGTCACCTCTGTGACAGCTCTAGTTTTACTGTAACAGTTGCTTTTTAACGTCTCCATGCTCATTGCAATGTCGTATATGGTGCAGATTTGTCTGCACATAATAATATCAATTTTATTTCTTGTACAGCTTCTC
The DNA here is from genome assembly GCA_964023205.1 of Lutraria lutraria. NCBI lineage: Eukaryota > Metazoa > Mollusca > Bivalvia > Venerida > Mactridae > Lutraria > Lutraria lutraria. The sequence goes on along the minus strand of OZ026837.1, from coordinate 11,757,998 downwards.
TCTGTGTTCAGCTGTGTTAGTTTGATGTATTGATATAGAGAAAAATATATGGAAACCTTGACGTGAACAGTCCGATATACCAGATATTTCTAAATAAATATGCTCCCTTTGAAATCAATGATCCCTTACCCTTGTTAAGAAAAATGAATCCTCTGTTTAATTCTGCAACAATCCTTCCAGTGACATCCAGCATATCTAGGCTTGTTCAGACAGAATGATAATAGGGGGAGGGGGGGGGGGGGGGGTGGTCACGCGCTGGATTACTAAACAAAAGGTGGTGGGTTCAATTCTCGCCTCAGCCTTCCAAATTTCTCAGGGATGCTGTTTCAGTTTCCCCATCCCTACTACTGAGCCAAGTACTGGAAAAAGGGCAAGTCTACTGAGTGATATGAATAAAGTAAATGTTTTATATTCATTATTTATATACAAAATATACATTAATCTTATACTAGTCTACTGAGTGATATGAATGAAGTAAAAGTATTATACGCATTATCAATATAAGAAAAATATTTATTAATGTATACTACTTCATTTTTTACTTTATTCATATCACTCAGTAGACTAGTATAATATTAATGTATATTTTTGTATATAAATAATGAATATACAACTTTTACTTCATTTATATCTCACTGTATTACGAAATTAATGCATATTTTGAATATAAACAATGTGTATAAAGCATCTACTCAATTCATATCATACAGTAAACATATGCATATTCAAATTAACTGACTTGTTTATGGTCTATATACATTGGACAATTTACTTCTGTCAATTCTTACCATTTATACAAATAAGATTAACTTTCTAAACAAGCTCCAGAAAAGAAATTATATTGGCTGCGCCCTTTTTCAATGTCCAACCGAACTTTGTTTACAATTGCCTGTTTTCAAGTGCAATACTTAAAAAACCTATAAAAGACAGAAAACAATAAGACAGAATGTATTCAGAACATAAATGCATGTCATACAATAATCATCTGTATAAGAAGTCACAAACTCTACATGCTGTACTATGATTACATGGATCACATCAGACAATATTCATGCACGTAATAAAAAGTAATTAAATAATTGCCTGAGATAATATGAATGAATAGAATAAAACTTTTACTCCATTCATATCACATAGCAAACATGTACAGACTAAAATAAAACTGACTTGTTTAGGGTCTATATATATTTGACCATTTACTATGTTTACATCCAAGAAACATGTTTTCATAGTTTTTAACGAGTCATTGTATACACGAAAATGGACTTAGATAGCTTGTGAAGCATGTCAGTAAACTCTATCACAACGTTTTCAAATGTTGTGTTTAAGTATGCATGAAAAAATGTTATGAAATAGCTGTGAAATCTTACCATGTATACAAATAAGCTCAACGTCCTATGCCAGCTCCAGAAAAGAAATATTGACCGTTGCGCACGTTTTCTAGGTCCCACCGCACTATGACTACAATTGCCGGGGTTTCCGGTACAATATTGCGCCGCGTTGTTACTGTGAGAACCAGCGGGGTAGATAAAAAACTGACCGCGCCAAGGGGAGTCACTCTTGGCGTTTGTTGCGGATAACATGGCGTATGTCACACCTTCTCTTTTTTCAGATTACCCAACCCGTTTTCAAGTAATTTACAAAAGTCAATATTTGGAGAAAATACGACCGAGATATTAAAGTTTGGGTAATATTACATGTGAAAAGGGCAAAATTGCCGAAAAAAACTATTTCTGACTTCGAGCTCTTATGGTTTTACCCTCACAGTGTATGTCAAGATCCGATTATAACAGATCCCGCTTTAATATTTGCGTACCTGTAACATGCACACCTAGCATCCTATGGACGTCCACCTGTAAGCACGTCATGCATATTGATACCACATGCCCCGACCCACTGTATGAACATTTAGATACAGTGCAACCTCTCCAAAGCAACAGCGTTCGGTTATGTTGTTGTTGAGAGGTTGTTGCTCTGGAGAGATTAAGTTAATATATAGTTAAATCATGCCGTGGGGTAAATCGTGCTTAAGGGAGATGGTTACTCAATAGAGGGTTTTGCTGTAAGTCAACATCTCCATCTTTAAATGATCAACATATTTGTGGTATAAAAGTCTAATCACAATTTTAATAGATCCTATACAGAATTTTACCGTTTAAACGGAGGCTAATCGGATATAACGAATACCCCGAATTGCCTCCCTTGTGTGTTATAATTTGTATGCAGATGAACTGCAGAGTTCTTATAATAAGTATGCATCAGTTTGATATAAAAATAGTTTATTCGTAATCAGTAAGCGCTGGCTGGCCAGTGTGAACATACATCAGTGAAATTACAATGACGTCGGATTTTGGCAGGCAATGGTTGGTTAAGACGGGATACATGCACATATTCGAACAAATACTGCATTATACAAGTACATTGGGATAATAAATTTTCCACTATCCTTTTTAAAAGTTGATACATGAAATATAAGTTAAGTACAGGTATGTAAAAATACACTTTGGCGACGTTCTTATCATTGAGATGGTTATTTGTGTGATTTTACAGAACAACTTAGCTGAGCAGGTGAAAATTAATTGTTTTTATTATTATTATTATTATTCATAATCGGAAAAGTCATCTGGAAACAAACTATTTGGTGACAAAAGTCACGTTAGAAGATATAAAATAGTTCTTTAGTTATACCTGAGAAAAGCTAGAATACGCAGCTTGTCTGGAAATAATAATTCTATTCCTAATGCTAAAAGTCATGACATACAGTGAGAAATTACAAGCTACTGCACATTTTGATAACCCAAACAAATTCAGTGCCTTCAGCGCTTTGATCTGTGTACTGTCAACTGTGTAAAAACATCTCAGTTTGTAATCTCGCTACTCTCAGAGACAATATAAAGTGTTCCTGAATTACTTCACTGAATGAAACTTGTTTCAATATGCAGAAAATTTTGTCATATTACATCAACAGTTTTGTGCGGAAGAATACTTCATTATAATACATATTAGTTTTACATTTAAATTGCCAAAACCACACCATGCTTTCGAAATCTACAGAATCCAGCAATATATCTTTTACATGTTTTATATAATGACGTCAGTAAAAAACGCTATAATGAAAAACGTGAATAACTTTTCTATTTCTCAAAGTACTCATATCATGACCGACACACCATATAATTATTATTTAGCTCATAACGCGTCTATTGAAGCGAAATAAAATACCCTCTCTGACCCCTATGTTTCCAAGAATGAGTAGCTGCACGTTTCGCCCATGCGGCCCGTACGCCATTGTTACGAGGTTATGTCAATCGAAAAAAAATCAAATTTATATGCTACAGTTGATTTACAAGTTGAAGTTCAAAAGGAAATTTGTAAATTAAAAAGAATTAAAATGCCGCGATTATATAATGAAAATCGAGCACGGGCTTTAGGGATGCTAGAAAGTGGAATTTCACAAACTGACGTCGCTAGGCGATTTGGTGTTGCAAGATGCACTTTTGCTAGGTTAGTTCAACGCGTAAATACCACTGGGAGCTTAGCAGATAGGCCTCGTTCAGGTGCGCCACGTGTGACATCTGTACGTCAAGACGTTTATATCCGTCAACGTCACCTGCGTGACCGCTTTACAATGACCCAATCGACTTCTTTCCAAGTTGTCGGTAATCGTGGTCAGACTGTGAGCAGAAATACTGTAAGGAATCGCTTGAAGGAGCGTGGGATTATCTGCAGAAGACCTCAACGTGGAGCTATTCTTACGGAACGTCACCGTCGTGATCGGCGTCAATGGGCACAGAATAACCTCCAACGAAACTGGAGAACAGTCGTATTCAGCGATGACTTTCGAATGCTGACGGACGATTTCGCGTGTATAGGCGACGTCATGAAAGTTTCGCACGTAATTGTATCTTGGAGTATATTTATAACCGCTACGGTGGAGGAGACGTTATGGTGTGGGCAGCCATGAGCCATACTTTTAAGACAGATTTTGTTGTGATTAATGGAAATATGACAGCACAGTGCTACATAAACCAGGTTTTACGACCCGTAGTTCTTCCAATGTTCCGTCAACATCCCGGAATGACCTTCCAACACGATAATGCACGTCCTCACGTAGCCCATGTGACAAGAAACTTTCTAAATGGCAACAATATTGATGTTTTGCAATGGCCAGCCAATTCCCCGGACTGCAATCCCATCGAACACATGTGGGACGTTCTTGGATGCCGTTTATGTCAGCGTCACCCCCAGCCACAAAACGTTCAGCAATTAACACAAGCTTTACACCAAGAGCGGGCACGTATTCCACGGTACATGTTACGTAACTTGTGTGGGTCAATAAGACGAAGATTACAAGCAGTCGTCGCAGGACACGGAGGCCATACTCGATACTGACATTTTGGACAGGGCAATATTTTTGTATCACCATTCTGAACATCACAATGGCGATAAAAACAAATGAAATTTTGTATACATGTTTGCAAATCTCTTTATATTGGTATTTGACAAGAGTTGTAACTGTTACTACCATACCGTTGTAAATATGCATACATAAATACAGGTGTAGCGATTCTTTTTGACGTCAGTGTATAAACTGCAAATTCTGCGATGGATACGACAAGTGATACTATTTTCAACCCCGATGGAAGAGGTGTCACGTAACTATAAGTAGAAAAGGTAATATAGCTGTAGGAGCTTGCGATACTGCATCTTGTAAAATAAACAAGTTAAACAAAGTAAAATCGTTGGGATAGATACATTTAATTATTTACAAAGGTACATATTTACTACACTAGGCCGGATGGAAAACGTGTTTAGTTAAGGTCTTTATTTGGGTGAAACATGCTGGAATAACCTACACGTATTCTTGTGTATCTATACCACTAATTTGTCAAGCATTTTATTAGATACATGACATTAACAGTTGACCGATTTTTATTGCGCAACTTTTTGCGCGTGCTTTTCGAGAGGCACGATTTACAGGCTTTATTTGTCCTTGAATGATTTACATGATTTCTTGTACAATAATTAAAGCGCTGGGAGGACTGTTGCATTGAAGTAAAAATCGTTTGAGCGACTTAAGAATGGTAATGAACACCTGTCCGCCTTTGTCTATAAGAATGATTTTCATATATTTTCGTCGTAATCCATTCTGAGCTAGTTTAGTTTACAGTTTCGTTTATTTCCAAAAAAAGATGTACATGCAAAACCATACCTGACTTCACTTTTTGGTCAAAATTTAGGACCTTTTTGCATAAAACAGACCATTTCCCACCTGATTAACTCCCCTCTAGCCATGTATTCTCCTGTTTCAGAGTTAAAAATGGTATTTTGTAAATGCAAGATTGGTCTAACTCATCATTGGACTTAGGCCATTTCTTGCACAAACTTGACACAACTGATGTTATGAAAATCGTTTGCGTGCGTGCGATAAATTGGTGATAGATCCAGCTATTATGTATTTATTATGTTTAACTTACATTTTATTTATTGCTTCGACTAGTTTCGACTACACATAGTCTTCATCAGGGATCAAAAGTAGGAGATGTATATTGCATGATTCAGTTGATTTTGAAAGCATGGGAAATATTTTGGCAATTTAGACTGCAAAACTAGTAAGTATAATAATTAGAAATTCCCCGCACAAAAAGTTTAAAAGTTTAATCATAAACTGTTGAGGTAACCAATTTTACTACTTAATGGAAATTACTTTATTTAGTTAAGTAGTTCTGGAACACTGTATTGTCTCTGAGAGTAGTGAGATAGTATCATGGCACAAGGTCAGAAGTTCAGTATACAAAATAACAAATGTTTCATATAGTTTACATATTAACAGTATAAACATCAAAGCTCTGAAGGCACTGAATTTGTTTGGGTTTTCAAAATGTGTATTAGCTTGTAATTTCTCACCGTATGTCATGATTTTATCATTACACGACAAAGTCGACTTTTTCGCATTGTCGCATAGTTGCATTTTCGCGTTCCGGTTGTACAAGCGCATGCGCACCAACTTGTATAAGGTTTATGTAAACTACCTGCGCATGCGTAACCGGAACGCAAAGATGCGAAAATGCGACAATGCAACAATGCGAAAATGTAACAATGCGAAAAAGTCGACTTTAAATTGTCGTGTTTTCGCAATGTTGTATTTTCGCCACGAAAAAGCGAAGATACGACAGATGTAAGGCGAAAACACGACACATTTTTGGTGTCGTATTGTCGTCCTTCATCTGTCGTATTTTCGCATTTTCGCTTTGTTGTGGCGAAAAGGCGAAAATACGACATGGCATAAATCAGCTACCATATTAGGAATAGATTTTTTTCCAGACAAACAGTTAAAATGTGTATCTTTTCCTTGGTAATTATGGTTAATTGACGTAAAGATGTCAAATTCTGATTAATAATGGTAACAACACAGGCCTTTAATTATTTAAGGATCAATTTATTTAAAATATTTAAACTTCGGTCCCTACAGTACTCTCAGTGCTTTGATTTTTAAATAAGTGTATAGAAAGAGTTCTGATGTGTAAGTCTACAGCCAATCATGACATTTGTATTGACCGGTTGCTAGGTTCTTTAGAACAAATAGTAAGACTTTGTAGGAACTCGAAAATCTCGTGCTTTTGTAAAAATCTATATAAATAGTCCCGTCCCAGTCCTCTCAGTCAATTCCAGTACAGCTCGTGGGCTACCAAAGGTAAATATTTACAAATTGATTTTAATGAATCTTAGCATAAATGTATGTTCAATTGAGGAATGGGTAATTATTTACTGAAAACCAGTTATATTTTAAAACGAAGCTGCAATAAATATATGCATGCGCGTTTTTTCTAATGTTTCTGTTATTGTGTCATAAATTGTGTCATAATGTAAACTGTATTCTAAATTCATAAACCTCCGTACTTTGATCATTTTTTTAGACTTAAGGTGACTCGTCACAGCACAAATTTGAGAAAAAAATAGCTACCTGACACTTTTTCTATGCATTCTAAAAAGTGGCGTTGTTCAATAATTACTGAAAGTACATAACTGAAATGAGTTTTTATCAATAGCTTATGATTCAATGTACATTTCTGCATCAGTAAAATAACATTTGATGATTAACAAGTATCTATAACTTTCACCTGAACTTATGCTAATTCCATTTGCCAAAATAATGTAGCATCATATCAAAACTACAATGTCCAACAAAAACTTCAATATGTCTTGAGGGTTTCCATATTCTAAATGTTCATTATTAAATGTTTTTTCGTGATTAATATCAATTCTTAACACAGACCTCAACTTTAATTTCACACAGTGAATTTTCTTCCATGTTTGTTTAAGCTAGGGTGTAGTACATAGTGTAAACACAAGTGTGTAGGATTTTTGTAAAATGTGAATATTGAGGACTGTGTTTAGAATTGAAAATAAACATGGAAGAACATTTAAAAGTGAAAATTTAAAATATGGAAACCCTCAATGACATATTGAAGTTATTGTTGGACGTTGTAGTTTTGATATGATGATACATTATTTTGGCAAATGGAATTAGCATAAGTTCAGGTGAGAATTATAGATACCAGTTAGTCATCAAATATTATTTTACTGGTGCAGAAATGTACATTTAATCATTAGCTATTGATAAAAACTCATTTCAGTTATGAACTTTCAGTAATTATTTTACAATGCCACTTTAGGATGCATTGCTAAAATGTCAGATGGCCATTTTGTAGCAACGTCGAATTATCTTAATATAGACATAGACTTAATGAATTTAGTTCTAACTGTATCTCCACTTTGCATATGCATATACGGTGAAAGCAATGCAGTTTAAATATAATACATTTATTTTCATTCGATTTTATTGAACAAATCTGTCAATAATATTCGTGCAATGAAAATTATAGATGTATATAGACCATAGTCAGCTACTGTCGATTTTGTCAAATAAAGTAGGCATGATACTTTTTATCATTCTGGGTAGTTGTATTAGAAATCATCCTAGTAACTCAACATAATTAAAAGTGATTAAAAGTTAATGCAAAGTGAGCATTTTTATAACTTAAAAATCTAAGTAGTGGCTTTAAAAACCACCAAAAGGGTCGAAGAAGATAATACTTAATTGTTTTCACAATTAACACGGTGAAAGAAATTAAATTTTCCAAACGAATACAATGAGTACAATTTTTTTCCACATTTTTTCCCAAAAAGTTATGATGTTGAAAACATCAAAATTTTATTGAAAATCTACCAATTTTACGCTTTTTACATTGAATATAGAAGTAATCGATACGTGCTTTTTTCAAACGCGAAAGGGTCGGAGAAAGCATTAATTTTAAATAATAAAAATATATCAATAGAAAGATGAAAGATTAAATAAACTTTTGTAATGGGTACAAATTTCGTAATTTAAATAGAATAAAATTATGACGATTATAGTGAAAATCCCATTTCTTTGTACCTGAATGTAAAACTATTATCTATTTTCCAAATCAGCATGTCCGCGAAAGTTGGATATGGTTAGGATAAAAATATGGATGCATTGATTGTAAACATTTCTTCATTGCTGCACGGGTATGGCGCTATTTTATTAACCAGTCAAAGATGAATAATTACACGGTCACAGTGTTCTGCTTTGATTTCTCGTTGGTTCTAGGGGAATTTCTAAAACAAAAAGATGTCCTTTTCCTCAATTTATTTTCTTAAGTATATTTAATATATTTCTTACCAGAGTCATACAATCTATATATATAAATGATTAACATAAACAGATCTAAAGTGAAATTCCAATATAAGTTTGATTACATATAATAATCATACAAACAAGTTAAATTAAAGTATCTAATTTTTTCAACAATAAATATGTTTCAATAAGTCATTTCAACTTAGATTTAGTTCTACAAATGATGATGATTTTACAATGTACATTCTGTATTCAATCACATGTACCATTATCTTATATTCTAGCATGTAAAAATGATTAAAATTGAAATGCTCACCGAATAATAACAATAAAAAGATTCCGGAAATAAATTCTACGGACAGAAACCTCCATGTTTATTTTACTTTAAATTAACCCAACTAATCACAATTAAACGAAACGACTAGTTGAACGAAAAGATTGCTGCAAGTACATACTTACAATAAATTTACTTAGATTAAAACTTATCCAAATAATACAACAGTAGAAAAACAATTTGAATTTTAACAACATACATATACAATCATAAGAAATTGAGTTCTAACAAAAAATACGAAAATGTCTAACTTACCTAAAACAAAAAGATGTCCTTTTCCTCAATTTATTTTCTTAAGTATATTTAATATATTTCTTACCAGAGTCATACAATCTATGACCCTTAAGAGGAAAGGACTTTACGAAAACAACTTCTACAACAATAATTGACCAATCAATTTCTTTATAATTCACGTTACTGTTAATTTTAACCAATCAAATATAATTTCTTGTTATCAAATTTGAAATCGGCCGATGAAACAATGTTTATTTCTTACTTAAAGTATTAACTGAAACCCTTTAAGTTCTTGTCAAATCCGCTTAAGGTGACTGATAATATTAAAAGTTCTTTTATACATTAACTATCGAAAGGTCTGAAAAATAGATAACTAATAAAGTTAAAGCGATTAAATGAGATAGGTAAATTTAGATCTTCCTATCTGTATTAATTCTTATGTTACAATTGACCAAAAGTTGCTAGGATACAAGTTGTTTAATTAGATCTTACTACATACATTTTCTTTAACCCAATTTCTTCTAAAAATTATTGTAAACAACATCACACACACTTTAATTAATAAAACAAAAAATCAAAAATTTTAATGCATAATACCACCTCCTCCCCTAAATTTTCTTTATTCCTATAAAGAAGAAAGGAGATGACACATATATATTTTTTTTTCTAAGTACAATACCATTGTCATGCTTAAATTGCATATAAGTATTCTATAGAATCCTTTTTTTATATATATATATATAATATCATTCATGTATCTACTAAAATAAAAAAACAAAAAGAACATATTTACAACAAATCACATACAATATATAATGTCAATTCCATACACAAAAACTTAAACATATTACAACAATTCACATTTAATATATACTGTTTAGACACAATTCACTTGATAATGTCACCAAAATTAATATTACAATGTTCAATTAATAGATCATATGTCTATTTTCTGTCAACACTTGACATGTTTTTTTTTTTCAATCAGGTGGTGCTATACCTGTGTAACTACTGTAAAGCAATGGTTATAAACCTTTATTACCAAGATTGTAAAGGCATGAACAACTTGTCATGTTGAATAAAGAAATAGGCACAATAAGTTGTAGACATGATATGTCTTATTTTCCTAGAAACAAAATAATTAACTTTTAAACTGGATTCCATATGTAAGGTTTGGTTTGTCAGTTTATTTCTTATTTCAAATTCATCCCAGTCAAATGTAACAATTGGGGTCAACATACCTCTGATGGTTATTTGTTCAATGTTTTTAGGTGCCTTAATTTGCCAGTAAGTAGGACATAAAGTAAGAGTTTTAAGTGGTACCTGTACTGAGGATTTCCCATTAGTGATTTAAGCGGATTTGACAAGAACTTAAAGGGTTTCAGTTAATACTTTAAGTAAGAAATAAACATTGTTTCATCGGCCGATTTCAAATTTGATAACAAGAAATTATATTTGATTGGTTAAAATTAACAGTAACGTGAATTATAAAGAAATTGATTGGTCAATTATTGTTGTAGAAGTTGTTTTCGTAAAGTCCTTTCCTCTTAAGGGTCATAGATTGTATGACTCTGGTAAGAAATATATTAAATATACTTAAGAAAATAAATTGAGGAAAAGGACATCTTTTTGTTTTAGGTAAGTTAGACATTTTCGTATTTTTTGTTAGAACTCAATTTCTTATGATTGTATATGTATGTTGTTAAAATTCAAATTGTTTTTCTACTGTTGTATTATTTGGATAAGTTTTAATCTAAGTAAATTTATTGTAAGTATGTACTTGCAGCAAATTTACTTAGATTAAAACTTATCCAAATAATACAACAGTAGAAAAACAATTTGAATTTTAACAACATACATATACAATCATAAGAAATTGAGTTCTAACAAAAAATACGAAAATGTCTAACTTACCTAAAACAAAAAGATGTCCTTTTCCTCAATTTATTTTCTTAAGTATATTTAATATATTTCTTACCAGAGTCATACAATCTATGACCCTTAAGAGGAAAGGACTTTACGAAAACAACTTCTACAACAATAATTGACCAATCAATTTCTTTATAATTCACGTTACTGTTAATTTTAACCAATCAAATATAATTTCTTGTTATCAAATTTGAAATCGGCCGATGAAACAATGTTTATTTCTTACTTAAAGTATTAACTGAAACCCTTTAAGTTCTTGTCAAATCCGCTTAAGGTGACTGATAATATTAAAAGTTCTTTTATACATTAACTATCGAAAGGTCTGAAAAATAGATAACTAATAAAGTTAAAGCGATTAAATGAGATAGGTAAATTTAGATCTTCCTATCTGTATTAATTCTTATGTTACAATTGACCAAAAGTTGCTAGGATACAAGTTGTTTAATTAGATCTTACTACATACATTTTCTTTAACCCAATTTCTTCTAAAAATTATTGTAAACAACATCACACACACTTTAATTAATAAAACAAAAAATCAAAAATTTTAATGCATAATAACAGCATGAACGTGATTACTTTTAGCTTTGTACCACAGTCGATTCGTTTATTTTACCGTTTGGGCATGTTCCATTCAGTATGTTTGTATAGTATTATGTAGCACATCTATAAATACATGATTACTTTCAATAACCGTTATGTTGAAAATTATTGTATAGATTACGAATGTAATCGAATCCTACAGAAGCCAAAATTTAATGCAACTATTGAAACTCCCAATGTAAGCGCCCTAGGCTGTGATATGAATTTAATCACGTGCATTCCATACAAAAACCTGTTTCAACGTTTCATTGTAATAAAAAGAGGGATTAACAAATATTCGATTGGCCAATTGTGTGCGTGCAATTTTGAGTGAAACGTGAAATGACTTTCGCAGGTAGTAGTAGCCTATGCGCGGACAACAGGTAAACATTATTTTATTTAAAAGAATTTTGTAGATTTTCATTTTTCATGAATTTAATATGTACCGACAAACTTTTGGTGTGATATATCTTGAACTGTAGACTTAACTTTATATCATGAATGTTTTCGGTCTTTGCCAGCATACATTTAGATTGGGACGAGCGACAACATGACGCCATTATTGACGATCAGGTCTGATTTGAGTATTTACTTATCGCGAGAATACTCTATCTAGAGGGATGCAATTACTAGAAATGATGATGATGATTTCTATGCAATTATGCATTTTAGTATGAGCTGAAATTCAAGCCATTTTGTCTAATGTTTCGAAATGTTTGTAAAGTGTTTGTGACCATATTCTGCAGTTCTGTTATTTATTATGTGTTGAGTAAAATCAATATTTATTTTTGAATTTTATGCACAGGAATGACCTGCCATGATTGGGAATCGAACTGTGTGTGTCACGTTACTAATCCCCTTTTGATCACATTCTAACTGCCGTTCTGTTTTCTCTTTTGCCAGGTCAACTGATGTGGATACAATGAGATGATGGTGATATGTGGATGCCCTTGATATTCAGCACACTAGAAAGATCTCATTTTCTCATCCATATATATATGTGGTTAGTCAAACTTCCAGCATTTAATGTATGTTTCTTTCTGTATAATGAATTAAAATTAAGTAAGTTTACATAGTGTTATACTTTGATTATTGTAAAGTATATTAACCTTTGTATTCAGGTGTTCATGTATGTTCAAATTTTTCATGCTTGTCAATATTCAATTGCATTAATCACAGTCCGGATCTGTCTGCCTGAGGTTTTGTCTGAGAGTCAGCTGTCCATAGGCTTACACTACATATTAGGTTCCTTACACCTAAGTGGATATTTGTTTCATTGTCTTCCTGTGTCCCAGTCAAGTTGAAAGGCCCTCGTACCAGTCCAGTGACTCATGACCCAGTAGGCTTGTTTGGATATGATCGTTATATAGGGGTTACAGTATATGCGGTTGTCATCAGCAGGAATAAAGTAAGGAATCTTTGTCAAACTAGTTGTTTGTGGACGCTTTCACTAAGGATGAAGTTTGAGAGATGGAACCAGTAATTCGGAAAGTGTGGCAAATTCAGATGGTGTCATACTTGATGATAGGCTGAGCATGTTACATAATGCATGATTGAATATATTGACTTCAAATAAACTTATACTCTGGATCTGGACAAAGATGCCTCTACAAATCGAATTGGAGAGTAGGATTCAGCTAACCAGTTTTCCTGGACTGTATTCTAACCAGTACTACCTGACACTTGTCAAGTAAGATGACTTGTAAAACGTGTTGAGTACAATCAAATTTTATTTTTGAATTGTATGTACAGGAATTTTTTATGACTGGGAATCGAACTGGGTGTGTCACGTTACTAATCCCCTTTTGATCACATTCTAACTGCCGTTCTGTTTTCTCTTTTGCGAGGTCAACTGATGTGGATACAATGGAATGATGGTGATATGTGGATGCCCTTGATATCCAGCACACTAAAAAGATCAGTATATTTCTATCTCATTTTCTCATCCATATATCTATGTGTTTTTAGTTAGACTGTATGTTTCTTTTCAAGATATATTTCATTTTATACTGGTTTGGATGCAGTAGATGCATGTCGGACTTTACATTTTATCAAGTTTAAGTTTAGTAGTACTGAGAATTGTTTCATTATGTGATTAAAAAACAACAACAAAGAATAACCAAATAAATCATTCTTCTGGTAAACATGATAATATATCACATTAAAGCTAATTTGCAAACAAGGGAAGTAATCTCATAATAAGTTCATTTTGTGTATGGCTAAATTCTGATAGTGACTCTTGGTGCATTTGTTTGATTTTTGTGTTTGTCTGAACACTGGTGCATGTAGGATGATTGTGTTATGTCCAGCAAAAACTTGATTAAAGGCTCGAGGCTACAACATGTCGAACGCCACCGGGGCACTATAAGGTGGTGTTTCTGCATCAGGCCTGCATGCCTAATTTAATTTGGACTATATTTAACTGATAACTTTTAGCGCACTGGCATAGCATTTTCTTCCTGCTATAAAATTTTAAAAACATATGTCTGATAATGCAGAAATTGAATGGAAACAAAATATTTGTGATTTCTGCATAATGAATTAAAATTTAAGTGAATTTGCACAGTGTTATACTTATATGACTGTAGAGTAGGTTGCACTAAGAGTCAACATTTGTATGTAGAAGCAAAAGTAAACAGCATAGTAAAACAGTCGTATATATTTACCTTTATATTCAGGTGTTCATGTATTTTCAATTTTTTCATGCTTGTCATTATTCAATTGCATTAATCACAGTCCGGATCTGTCTGCCTGAGGTTTTGTCTGAGAGTCAGCTGTCCATAGGTTTACACTACATATTAGGTTCCTTACACCAAGTGGATATTTGTTTCATTGTCTTCCTGTATATCCCGGTCAATGTTGAAAGGCCCTCGTACCAGTCCAATGACTCATGACCCAGTAGGCTTGATTGGATATGATCGTTATATAGCGGTACAGTATATGCGGTTGTCATCTGCAGGAATAAAGTAAGGAATCTTTGTCAAACTAGTGTTTGTTTGTGGACGCTTTCACGAAGGATGAATATTGATAGGTGGAACCAGTAATTCAGAAAGTGTGGAAAATTCAGATGGTGTCATACTTGATGATACGCTGAGCATGTTACATAATGCATGATTGAATACATTTACTTCAAATAAACTTGTCCTCTGGATCTGGACAAAGATGCCTCTTCTAATTGAATTGGAGAGTAGGATTCAGCTAACCAGTTTTCCTGAACTGTCTTCTAACCAGTACTACCTGACACTTCTCAAGAAAGATGACCTCTGAAACATGTTGAGTAAAATCAATATTTATCTTTAAAGGCTGGGAATCGAATTGTATGTGTCACTTTACTAATCCCCTTTTGATCACATTCTAACAGCAGTTCTGTTTTCTCTTTTGCGAGGTCAACTGATGTGGATACAATGGAATGATGGTGATATGTGGATGCCCTTGATATCCAGCACACTAAAAAGATCAGTATATTTCTATCTCATTTTCTCATCCATATATCTATGTGTTTTTAGTTAGACTGTATGTTTCTTTTCAAGATATATTTCATTTTATACTGGTTTGGATGCAGTAGATGCATGTCGGACTTTACATTTTATCAAGTTTAAGTTTAGTAGTACTGAGAAGTGTTTCATTATGTGATTAAAAAACAACAACAAAGAATAACCAAATAAATCATTCTTCTGGTAAACATGATAATATATCACATTAAAGCTAATTTGCAAACAAGGGAAGTAATCTCATAATCAGTTCATTTTGTGTATGGCTAAATTCTGATAGTGACTCTTGGTGCATTTGTTTGATTTTTGTGTTTGTCTGAACACTGGTGCATGTAGGATGATTGTGTTATGTCCAGCAAAAACTTGATTAAAGGCTCGAGGCTACAACATGTCGAACGCCACCGGGGCACTATAAGGTGATGTTTCTGCATCAGGCCTGCATGCCTAATTTAATTTGGACTATATTTAACTGATAACTTTTAGCGCACTGGCATAGCATTTTCTTCCTGCTATAAAATTTTAAAAACATATGTCTGATAATGCAGAAATTGAATGGAAACAAAATATTTGTGATTTCTGCATAATGAATTAAAATTTAAGTGAATTTGCACAGTGTTATACTTATTTGATTGTAAAGTAGGTTGCACTAAGAGTCAACATTTGTATGTAGAAGCAAAAGTAAACAGCATAGTAAAACAGTCGTATATATTTACCTTTATATTCAGGTGTTCATGTATTTTCAATTTTTTCATGCTTGTCATTATTCAATTGCATTAATCACAGTCCGGATCTGTCTGCCTGAGGTTTTGTCTGAGAGTCAGCTGTCCATAGGTTTACACTACATATTAGGTTCCTTACACCAAGTGGATATTTGTTTCATTGTCTTCCTGTATATCCCGGTCAATGTTGAAAGGCCCTCGTACCAGTCCAATGACTCATGACCCAGTAGGCTTGATTGGATATGATCGTTATATAGCGGTACAGTATATGCGGTTGTCATCTGCAGGAATAAAGTAAGGAATCTTTGTCAAACTAGTTGTTTGTTTGTGGACGCTTTCACGAAGGATGAATATTGATAGGTGGAACCAGTAATTCAGAAAGTGTGGAAAATTCAGATGGTGTCATACTTGATGATACGCTGAGCATGTTACATAATGCATGATTGAATATATTTACTTCAAATAAACTTGTCCTCTGGATCTGGACAAAGATGCCTCTTCTAATTGAATTGGAGAGTAGGATTCAGCTAACCAGTTTTCCTGAACTGTATTCTAACCAGTACTACCTGACACTTCTCAAGAAAGATGACCTCTGAAACATGTTGAGTAAAATCAATATTTATCTTTAAAGGCTGGGAATCGAATTATATGTGTCACTTTACTAATCCCCTTTTGATCACATTCTAACTGCAGTTCTGTTTTCTCTTTTGCGAGGTCAACTGATGTGGATACAATGGAATGATGGTGATATGTGGATGCCCTTGATATCCAGCACACTAAAAAGATCAGTATATTTCTATCTCATTTTCTCATCCATATATCTATGTGTTTTTAGTTAGACTGTATGTTTCTTTTCAAGATATATTTCATTTTATACTGGTTTGGATGCAGTAGATGCATGTCGGACTTTACATTTTATCAAGTTTAAGTTTAGTAGTACTGAGAATTGTTTCATTATGTGATTAAAAAACAACAACAAAGAATAACCAAATAAATCATTCTTCTGGTAAACATGATAATATATCACATTAAAGCTAATTTGCAAACAAGGGAAGTAATCTCATAATCAGTTCATTTTGTGTATGGCTAAATTCTGATAGTGACTCTTGGTGCATTTGTTTGATTTTTGTGTTTGTCTGAACACTGGTGCATGTAGGATGATTGTGTTATGTCCAGCAAAAACTTGATTAAAGGCTCGAGGCTACAACATGTCGAACGCCACCGGGGCACTATAAGGTGGTGTTTCTGCATCAGGCCTGCATGCCTAATTTAATTTGGACTATATTTAACTGATAACTTTTAGCGCACTGGCATAGCATTTTCTTCCTGCTATAAAATTTTAAAAACATATGTCTGATAATGCAGAAATTGAATGGAAACAAAATATTTGTGATTTCTGCATAATGAATTAAAATTTAAGTGAATTTGCACAGTGTTATACTTATATGATTGTAAAGTAGGTTGCACTAAGAGTCAACATTTGTATGTAGAAGCAAAAGTAAACAGCATAGTAAAACAGTCGTATATATTTACCTTTATATTCAGGTGTTCATGTATTTTCAATTTTTTCATGCTTGTCATTATTCAATTGCATTAATCACAGTCCGGATCTGTCTGCCTGAGGTTTTGTCTGAGAGTCAGCTGTCCATAGGTTTACACTACATATTAGGTTCCTTACACCAAGTGGATATTTGTTTCATTGTCTACCTGTATATCCCGGTCAATGTTGAAAGGCCCTCGTACCAGTCCAATGACTCATGACCCAGTAGGCTTGATTGGATATGATCGTTATATAGCGGTACAGTATATGCGGTTGTCATCTGCAGGAATAAAGTAAGGAATCTTTGTCAAACTAGTTGTTTGTTTGTGGACGCTTTCACGAAGGATGAATATTGATAGGTGGAACCAGTAATTCAGAAAGTGTGGAAAATTCAGATGGTGTCATACTTGATGATACGCTGAGCATGTTACATAATGCATGATTGAATATATTTACTTTAAATAAACTTGTCCTCTGGATCTGGACAAAGATGCCTCTTCTAATTGAATTGGAGAGTAGGATTCAGCTAACCAGTTTTCCTGAACTGTATTCTAACCAGTACTACCTGACACTTCTCAAGAAAGATGACCTCTGAAACATGTTGAGTAAAATCAATATTTATCTTTAAAGGCTGGGAATCGAATTGTATGTGTCACTTTACTAATCCCCTTTTGATCACATTCTAACAGCAGTTCTGTTTTCTCTTTTGCGAGGTCAACTGATGTGGATACAATGGAATGATGGTGATATGTGGATGCCCTTGATATCCAGCACACTAAAAAGATCAGTATATTTCTATCTCATTTTCTCATCCATATATCTATGTGTTTTTAGTTAGACTGTATGTTTCTTTTCAAGATATATTTCATTTTATACTGGTTTGGATGCAGTAGATGCATGTCGGACTTTACATTTTATCAAGTTTAAGTTTAGTAGTACTGAGAATTGTTTCATTATGTGATTAAAAAACAACAACAAAGAATAACCAAATAAATCATTCTTCTGGTAAACATGATAATATATCACATTAAAGCTAATTTGCAAACAAGGGAAGTAATCTCATAATCAGTTCATTTTGTGTATGGCTAAATTCTGATAGTGACTCTTGGTGCATTTGTTTGATTTTTGTGTTTGTCTGAACACTGGTGCATGTAGGATGATTGTGTTATGTCCAGCAAAAACTTGATTAAAGGCTCGAGGCTACAACATGTCGAACGCCACCGGGGCACTATAAGGTGGTGTTTCTGCATCAGGCCTGCATGCCTAATTTAATTTGGACTATATTTAACTGATAACTTTTAGCGCACTGGCATAGCATTTTCTTCCTGCTATAAAATTTTAAAAACATATGTCTGATAATGCAGAAATTGAATGGAAACAAAATATTTGTGATTTCTGCATAATGAATTAAAATTTAAGTGAATTTGCACAGTGTTATACTTATATGATTGTAAAGTAGGTTGCACTAAGAGTCAACATTTGTATGTAGAAGCAAAAGTAAACAGCATAGTAAAACAGTCGTATATATTTACCTTTATATTCAGGTGTTCATGTATTTACAAATGTTTTATACACAATGTTTCAGTTATATAAGGCAGCTGATTCAGCTAACCAGTTATCCTTGCCTGGCTTCTAACCAGTAATGAGTTAAGGAGACAATGGCCTTTGTTTCAATTGATACCAAGGTCAAGTTCTTCTTCATTTGAACAGCATCTTAAGGGGGGAAGATGGACCCAGTCTGACGCCAAGATCTTGGTATTTTCCGTAAATTGTAGTTATGCCCCTTTTGAACAAATGGGGGTATAATGCTTTGCACATGTCAGTTGGTTCTTTTGCTCCTTTGGTAATCAAACCTTGTTCAGCCAATTCGATTTATTTTTCCACTTGATTTGATGGTTGGTCGCATATAGATAGATGACCCCTGTTCATAATTAAAGCCTATCAATGGGTCAAAGGTCAACTATCCATTTGCCCTTTAGTTTTACCAACACTCGTCATTCAAAATCGCATTAGTACCCTTATTTAATTGGAGGTATTTCCAGTAACTTTAAAAACTTAGATTGTAGATTTTTTATTGCTTTATTTTTAAGAGGTCAATTTGGAATTTTCTCATTTTTTGTTTCCTGATTACTTAAAGTACACTTATTTAAACTTAAGATATATATTGATTAACTTTAAAAAAGGTTCTTTTTCTTAGCTTTATTTTGCATTTGTAAATTCAGAATTTTCTGAATATTTGTTTCCCAAATTACTATATGCTCTATGCTTGTTGTTAATATTTCTTAGAAAAAAACCTCCTGTCTCATTGTTCATGCGTGTTTATTGATACATTTCTTATGTCCAATGTATAAAACAACTTTCTATATTATTACCGGGTATACATATGTCAATGTTATACAAATGTATATGACTATTAATTTCATATTGTTTGATTGTATAGCATGAAATATTTGCCTTTTTGGGTGGTAGCATATTAATAAGGATGCTTTATAGCTAAGAAGACGACTACCTACCCGTAGCTATTTTCACAAAACTTCAGTCTTATATGCAGCAGTTATTTCTATTAGTTAAACTTTCTCAATTTGAAATTATTTATATTTTTTTTGTATTTTTTTTACAGTTCTAGTTATGCCCCCCTTTTGAAGAAATGGGGGTATATTGCTTTGCACATGTCAGTCTTTTATTGCTCGTTGGGTAATCAAACCTTGTCCGGCCAATTCGACTGTGTTGGCCCCTTAGGTTTTCACTTGGTTTGATGGTTTGTCACATATAGATAGATGACCCCTGTTCATAATTAAAATTTATCTTTAGGTCAAAGGTCAACTATCCATTTGCCCTTTAGGGGCTTGGTGTTTAACCAACACCTCATCATTCAAAATGGCGTTTAGTACCCTTATTTAAGTTAAATGTATATCCAGTAACTTTAAAAACTTAGATTGTTGATTTTTTGATAGCTTTATTTTTAAGAAGTCAATTCGGAATTTTCTAACTTTTTGTTTCCTGATTACTTAACAAAGTACACTTGTGTAAACTTAACATATATTGATTAACTTTAAAAAAAATAAATACATGTAGTTTTTTTTCTGAGCTTTATTTTGTAGTTGTAAATTCAGAATTTTCTCAATATTTGTTTCCCGAATTACTATATGCTCTATGCTTGTTGTTAATATTTCTTAGAAAAAACGCTCTTGTCTGTATTGTCTACTGTATTGTAATCATTGTTCATGTGTGTTTATTGAAATATTTCTTATGTCCGATGTATAGAACAATTTTCTATATTATTATACATGTGTCAATGTTATAGATGACTATTAATTTCATATTGTTTGATTGTATAGCATGAAATATTTGCCTTTTTGGATGGTAGTATATTAATAAGGATGCTTTATAGCTAAGAAGAAGACTACCTACCGGTAGCTATTTTCACAAAACTTCAGTCTTATATGCCAGCAGTTATTTCTATTAGTTAAAATGTCTTGAATTGACATTATTTATATTTTTGATTTTTTTACAGTTCTAGTTATGCCCCCATTTCAAAGAAATGGTGGTATATTGCTTTGCACATGTCAGTCCTTTATTGCTCGTTGGGTAATCAAACCTTGTCCGGCCAATTCGACTGTGTTGGCCCCTTAGGTTTTCACTTGGTTTGATGGTTTGTCACATATAGATAGATGACCCCTGTTCATAATTAAATTTTATCAATAGGTCAAAGGTCAACTATCCATTTGCCCTTTAGTGGGTATCGGTGTTTAACCAACACCTCATCATTCAAAATGGCATTTAGTACCCTTATTTAAGTTAATGTATATCTAGTAACTTTAAAAACTTAGATTATTGATTTTTTTCATAGCTTTATTTTTAAAAGGTCAATTTAGATTTTTCTAACTTAAATTACTTAAAAAAGTACACTTATTTAAACTTAACATATATTGATTAACTTTAAAAAGAACTGAAGTAGTTTGTTTTTTTCTTAGCTATTTTTGTTAATTGGGTAATTTCTGAATATTTGTTTCCCAAATTATTAAATGCTCTATGCTTGTTGTTAATATTTTTTGATACCGGTAAACCTCTGATTTGTTTTGTCCATTGTACTGTTATTATCATTGTTTGTTTGCGTTTATTTAAACTTTTTGTATGCACAAGTTTTTTTTAGACAATTTTCATAAAGTACTTCTATGTTAATATATAAAACAATTTCAGTTGTTATATGTAGATTTTAGTATAATCATTATACTGTTGAACTTCAATTTTGCATTTGTAAAGTGTGTGGCCCCATATGCTCTGCAATCTGAAATTTGACATGGGGTTCAGGTTTCCAGCGATTTTTTCCCCAATGGGGTTTTGATCTCTGGTTTTTCCTGGGCGATTCAGTTTGCACACTAGACTTTTTCTTAATACTTTATGTAAATGTCAATCATGTTTCATTATTATGAATAAATGTTATGAAAATTATGTTTTTTGTTTGAATTTTCTTGACAGTAATATAATGTACAAGTGAAATGATGCCTTGTGTTGGAGTAATGATTAGTTGTGTGCAAACTTAACACTTTCGATAAGTTACCACCTATATTTTTTTAATATTATTTTTTACAAAGTGTTTTTATCTTCGGGTTTTCATTTAAGTTCCTTCTTTCACAGATATCAAAATAGTGAGTTTGAAAGGAGGCAGAATTTTATGTATCAACAAATATTTAATATCAATGATCACAAAGGCACTTATGACAAGTTATAGTACTGAAAAAAATAGGTGATAACAAAGCAATTTTGTTAAGTAGATGTATATTATACTATTATCTAGATACAATACAATTCTGTGAACACATTGACAAAAAGCAAACATACAAACAAAGAAATTTATTCAATAATATTGCTTGCATTTAGTTACATCCGGATGTCACAAAACATCACATTTGAGAAACAGTTAATCTACTGATTATAATAAAGTTCCCTGTAATAAAAATCATGAGTTTTACAAGGATCCTTTCAAACAACACAACATAGAAATAAGTCCAGATATTAGCATTTCCATTTCCTTCAGTGTAAATTTGATAGAAATATAAATATTTCTAGAATAAGAGTAAATGCAAATGTATTTTCCACAAATACCACAATTACTTTTAAAAATTCTCATACAAGTGCCATTCTGAAAGTTCTGATAATGGGTGCGGGCTAGTAAAACCTACTCAAAATGGTCTATATCAGTCCTTCTAAGTACTCCACCTTTACCTCTACACTTTTTCAAACATTTGATCGATTCAGAAAATACCTTTTTATGGTCCGATTTTGAGTATAGTGCTGCATGGTGCACTGAAATAAGGCACTTCCAATAGCTGAGCGGGTCTCTAACCTCCGCCCTCTAAGGCACTGTTTGATGTACGGGTCCTGCCAGAAATCACCAAGTGCCAGATCTGGACTGCATGGTGGATGTTGCAAAGTATGAAATCCATTGGCTTTTTATTTATTTATTTATTATTATTCATATTTTAACTATTTCTCAAACATGGTACATAGGAAATATATTACACAAAATGGGCATATAAAGTTACAGTGTTCAAACAAACAAAAAATATTACTGAATATACAAATTGAGACTGTAAAATTATTAAAGGTAAATAATCAGAAAAAAATTGAAACCATGTCAAAAACGTTAAAATACAAGGATAACACAAAAAAGGAAGTAAATCCTTATTTCCACTGTGGTCCTTTATAAAATTATATGTAAATAACCAAGAAAACAACAACAAATTATATTAATATGAAAAAAAAATACAAATTTATCTTAAGAGATAATTATTATCACAGAATAAAATTACTATCACAGAATTCACATCACTATCTAAGAATTATTGATATTTAAAATGTGTATAAAAAACAACTTCAAACACTAGCAAGCAGATTGGCTTTCACGGTGGACTTAAACTGACTTCCAAATGATTTTCTTCGCTTTCCATATACAGTATACATCTTAATATTGGCGCCCATTTTATTTTGGCGATATTGGCAGTCAGCATAGAAACCCCCAAATCTAGACCGCGCCAATATAAAACCACGCCAATAATGAACACCGCCAATTAAAACTTGTTTACTTTTATCAGTTAAAGTACGAGGGTTACATGCATTACGTTTATTGCCTTAAGGTAAATCATAATTGAAAGAAGGTAAATTCTATACGATTCAAACGATACAGCTTATTTGTCACACCATATAAAACTTATGTCGTCGGCACGTATAAAAAGACTAAACTAACCCGATGTAATAACAATATGTGTTAATTTAAAATAAATTGTTGAAACAAATAATTACTTATAGCCATTGTGTTAACTCGTGTTCGATCCCAACTAATTACCAACACTTTGGTTTTCATGTATCTTATTCTTGCTGTTTATACATTCCTCACTTGATATGATAGTAGTTATGAAGATATTTAGTAAAATAGCCTAATTATTCCCCTTGAAAATGGTGGAAACTTATATTCTTAAAACAAGTGTTTTAATTTTGGCGCTTAAGAAGACAGGACATGGTTTTATATTGGCGGTTGGATATGAAACCGCCAAATATAGAATCTGCCAATTCATTAACATCTTAAAAACACCAAAGTTTGCACCCGCAGAATAAAATAAGTATACAGTATGTGTTTTATTAGAATCATATAAGCTGAGTAACATGCTCATAATCAGAACTTTTAAAATGGCCCTGGTACATGTGGACAACATAATTAATATTCTAAGTTGAAGACACTGACTCAACCTTCAATCAAGGCAGTACTCATTTTAACATAAAAAGCTGCAACTCTGAATATCAAATCTAATCTCATCATCATCATGAGCAGAAACAATTATTAAAAATTCTGGAATAAACAATGAATCAACAGCAGTCAGTCTATAAATAGGTCTACAGCAAATAACAAACATTTCAAATTAATCATCAACGTCAGCAACAGTAGCAATAACAAAGCAACTATCACAATGATAACAGTAGCAGTGAGCAAAGAGGAATATACACAACATATATTATACATATAAGCAGCATAATCCCAAATGATTAACTTAATCATCATTAGCAACAATAACAACACCAGTGGTCCATCAGCAACAACAGCTGCGTTCTTAAACAATCTTCAGCAATGTAAAAGGCCTGAATGAACTTGACAATCAGAGGCTACGACAACAGCAGCAACATCAGCAAAATTAAAACCGAAGTAAAAACAGAACAAACTCCAGTAACAGCAATTAAAACTGATTTTATGCAAAAACACAAAATCTCATCATTGTAATATGTAGCAGCAAGAACCATAATAACAAAAATACAACACCAACTCAACATCAGCAGCAGACAAAATTACGGTAAATCATATGCATTCAAAAAATTAATTTCATACTTTCTCATAAGAAATATCCTACAAACATCATCATCATCAGCAGCAGCAGCAGCAGCAGCAGCAGCATAAGAAATATCCTACAAACATCACCATCATCATCAGCAGCAGCAGCGGATAACATGGCGTATGTCACACCTTCTCTTTTTTCAGATTAACCAACCCGTTTTCAAGTAATTTACAAAAGTCAATATTTGGACAAAATACGACCGAGTTATTAAAGTTTGGGTAATATTACTTGTGAAAAGGGCAAAATTGCCGAAAAAACAATTCCTGACTTCGAGCTCCTATGAGTCCGACAACGACCTGTGAATGATCAAAGATCAGCTAAATCCATTTTGTAGGGTAAGTGGCTTTTCGGAACGTTTCGTAGGTTTCCGTAATATATAAATATCAGTTATTTGACCGTCATAGCTGAGACTATGTGCGTAGCGTGATCGGTAAAGGCGCCAACCATTTTACTTTTGAAGCCTGGTAGTCAATATGCTATGGGTTCGAAACACATATGAACGTTTTTCCTTTCCATTTTTGTTTGATATTTGGCATTTTATTATTGCAAAATTTTATTTCAATATTTGAAATGAATTTCATATGTATTTCATTTAATTTCATTTCAGGTAATTTCATGAAATTTCAATTACTGCGTTCATTAGCAGTATCTGTACTTGAACCACTGTCAGAATCTAATAATTTGCTTCATTATATTAACTTATATAACAGCAAATAACAAACATTTCAAATTAATCATCAATGTCAGCAACAGTAGCAATAACAAAGCAACTATCACAATGATAACAGTAGCAGTGAGCAAAGAGGAATATACACAACATAATATTATACATATAAGCAGCATAATCCCAAATGATGAACTTAATCATCATTAGCAACAACAACAACACCAGTGGTCCATCAGCAACAACAGCAGCGTTCTTAAACAATCTTCAGCAATGTAAAAGGCCTGAATGAACTTGACAATCAGAGGCTACGACAACAGCAGCAACATCAGCAAAATTAAAACCGAAGTAAAAACAGAACAAACTCCAGTAACAGCAATTAAAACTGATTTTATGCAAAAACACAAAATCTCATCATTGTAATATGTAGCAGCAAGAACCATAATAACAAAAATACAACACCAACGTTAACTCAACATCAGCAGCAGACAAAATTACGGTAAATCATATGCATTCAAAAAATTAATTTCATACTTTCTCATAAGAAATATCCTACAAACATCATCATCATCAGCAGCAGCAGCAGCAGCAGCATAAGAAATATCCTACAAACATCAGCAGCAGCAGCAGCATAAGAAATATCCTACAAACATCAGCAGCAGCAGCAGCATAAGAAATATCCTACAAACATCAGCAGCAGCAGCAGCTGCAGCAGCAGCAGCATAAGAAATATCCTACAAACATCATCATCAGCAGCAGCAGCATAAGAAATATCCTACAAACGTCATCATCATCATCAGCAGCATAAGAAATATCCTACAAACATCATCATCATCAGCAGCAGCAGCAGCAGCATAAGAAATATCCTACAAACGTCATCATCATCAGCAGCAGCATAAGAAATATCCTACAAGATCATCATCATCAGCAGCAGCATAAGAAATATCCTACAAGATCATCATCATCAGCAGCAGCAGCAGCATAAGAAATATCCTACAAACATCATCAGCAGCAGCAGCAGCAGCATAAGAAATATCCTACAAACATCATCATCATCATCATCAGCAGCAGCATAAGAAATATCCTACAAACATCATCATCATCAGCAGCAGCATAAGAAATATATACAAAAATATACATTAATCTTATACTAGTCTACTGAGTGATATGAATAAAGTAAAAGTTTTATACGCATTATCAATATAAGAAAAATATTTATTAATTTATACTACTTCATTTTTTACTTTATTCATATCACTCAGTAGACTAGTATAAGATTAATGTATATTTTTGTATATAAATAATGAATATAAAACTTTTACTTCATTTATATCTCACTGTATTACGAAATTAATGCATATTTTGTATATAAACAATGTGTATAAAGCATCTACTCAATTCATATCATACAGTAAACATATGCATATTCAAATTAACTGACTTGTTTATGGTCTATATACATTGGACAATTTACTTCTGTCAATTCTTACCATTTATACAAATAAGATTAACTTTCTAAACAAGCTCCAGAAAAGAAATTATATTGGCTGCGCCCTTTTTCAATGTCCAACCGAACTTTCTTTACAATTGCCTGTTTTCAAGTGCAATACTTAAAAACCTATAAAAGACAGAAAACAATAAGACAGAATGTATTCAGAACATAAATGCATGTCATACAATAATCATCTGTATAAGAAGTCACAAACTCTACATGCTGTACTATGATTACATGGATCACATCAGACAATATTCATGCACGTGATAAAAAGTAATTAAATAATTGCCTGAGATAATATGAATGAATAGAATAAAACTTTTACTCCATTCATATCACATAGCAAACATGTACAGATTAAAATAAAACTGACTTGTTTAGGGTCTATATATATTTGACCATTTACTATGTTTACATCCAAGAAACATGTTTTCATAGTTTTTAACGAGTCATTGTATACACGAAAATGGACTTAGATAGCTTGTGAAGCATGTCAGTAAACTCTATCACAACGTTTTCAAATGTTGTGTTTTAGTATGCATGAAAAAATGTTATGAAATAGCTGTGAAATCTTACCATGTATACAAATAAGCTCAACGTCCTATGCCAGCTCCAGAAAAGAAATATTGACCGTTGCGCACGTTTTCTAGGTCCCACCGCACTATGACTACAATTGCCGGGGTTTCCGGTACAATATTGCGCCGCGTTGTTACTGTGAGAACCAGTGCCAAGGGGAGTCACTCTTGGCGTTTGTTGCGGATAACATGGCGTATGTCACACCTTCTCTTTTTTCAGATTACCCAACCCGTTTTCAAGTAATTTACAAAAGTCAATATTTGGACAAAATACGACCGAGTTATTAAAGTTTGGGTAATATTACATGTGAAAAGGGCAAAATTGCCGAAAAAAACAATTCCTGACTTCGAGCTCCTATGATCAGAATTAAGCTTTCATCACGAGTAAGGCGATTGTCACGTGACCTATCAAGGAAGCAAAATAAAGAAAACGACAAAGTGAACAAAAACGTAAATTCTTCATTAAAAGTGCATCCCGAGATGTGAAATCATTAGCAGTTAGTAAATTATACCATATATGATATAAACATAATGTTTGGTTATGAATAATGACTCATTCCATGAAGTTTTACCTGTAATTTATCAGTTTCGCTATAGATTTGTACACGCTGCGATTTTACGACAGTGTGTCTTTTTGTAAAATTTGACAATTTTTCGAGTGAAAAATCTTCAATAGCGAGTTTAAAACATCTTTAAAGGTAGTAAAAGTATACATTTTCTGTTAGCGTGTTGAGTTGCCCACACGTTGCACTATATATGAGTTAAATATTTTGTACTGCATTGCAATAACATGGAAGTTTATAACACGCGTTGGAAAATTCGAATCGTCGAAGTTCTTTCCCTTCTATATATATGAATTACATGGGAAAAAATGTTTTGGATTTTTTTCGTGACAAACCCCTTTGTTCAACACAACTTAAGGTCCACAGTGATATGTTTCATTAGAAAAAAGGGATATGTGAATTTACACCGGCTTATAATTAAAGGCCTACTTGGCAGAATTTAAAAATCTTCTTGTCAGAAACTACAATGCATAGAGCTTAGATATTTGGTGTGTAGCAGTGTTAAGTAGACCTCTACCAAGTTTATTTTCACATTATGACACCGGGGTCATAAATGTCTGCGCCCCGGGTATTAATTTTATTTTACATAGACTCATATAAGAAATTGTTTTAAATGTTCTTGTCGGAAACCATAAGTCATTGCGCTATGGTATTTGGTGTGAAGCATTTCTAGTATACCTCTGCAAAGGTAGTTCAAATCCTGGTCCCGGGTTCAAAATAGGCTTTGCCCCAGGGGTCACCTGATTTTGCAATTGGGCTTATGTCGCAAAAAAGGCATATATACCGGTAAGCTAAGTGCAGTCTTTATCTGGTGAACGATGATAGGGCCTCTTGTTTTCTATGTAAAGTAAAAAAAATGTTTTCACACTACCCTGTCCGCAGTACCTTCATTTCACGCATAAAATAGCTAGATTTAGACCCAAATTCATTGATTATGAAATTGAAAGTAAAAAGGCGACGCTTGCAACATAAGTAAGACTCAAAGGTAACTTTTTCAAATTCAACTACAAGCCTACAAGGCCATCTTTAGACATGGCTAATTCTTTGTCAACATGTTTGTTGTTTCTTGAAATGTTTGTTCCTCTATTTCCTGCTGAACAGTAGGCTGAGCATTATGAAAGGCAACACCCGTCCCACCTGTCTTTTAGTGATGTATGAAAGACAAGGTTATATTTTGTGTCAACTATTTGATTTGACTGGCACTATGTATACACCCTCACAGTCCTTACGAAATAATGCATTTAAAGGATTCAGTATGGGATCTGACATTATTTCACATATCGCCAGGTATTTTGTTAATTCTACTGCTGTGTTTGTCTCTAGTCTACGATCCTTTTTACAAACACTTATTCGTGTTGCGAACTGCTTCTTAAAATTGTAGAAACTATGGTCTCTAAGAAACTAAGTGTATATAAAGAGAAAGTCTTAATGACTTTTACAGATCCTTGATTTGACGAGGCATTTTCCTAACTAGTCTATACCTACGCTTCTGATGTGAATTTCCTTTTTTTGAACAGTTTAGATGATGCATATTTACTTTAAAATTGCCATTACCTGCAGGAATCCTCAAGTCTCTAGAATTAATGAAAGATGGCTTCTCTGTCTGAATGTGCAAAAATTTCTCTACATCTGTACCGACAGCTTGTAACATACATTTGCACTCCTAACCTTACCTTAACGTTTGTTATGGATTCACAAATTTTATGTTCATTGTTTCGCATTTTTGCTGTGTTTCATTTCCAAAGTCCCATAATCATATAAATTTATCGCTCCTAATAGTTTCTGTTTGTTTTTATAACAGAGGAATCCGGTGTGTTTTCCTCCCGTGCATACTTTATAGCAAGAAAAAATGTTTCCGAAACCACTATTGTTGTGTTTTCCCGCAGTCATATTATGCACACAGCGTAAGGTGACGTCATGCGCTCTATATATCTAAAAATGGCTTGTTTCGTCGGTAATTATTATCTTGGGATAATTTCAACAATTGTTTGTTTTTTGCATATATTTTTTATAGCAAAAAGCTAATGTGACTTTAAAACAAAAGCACAAGCTTGGTGACTGAAGTTTTTAATTATACATCAAAACTCTTGGGTTATCGACTGCCACTATGCCACGTTCGCACGCTAATGAAATTATTAGAATTCCGGAACCGGGTATCCACATAATACACGGTACTAGTACTTAAACCAAAATTATTGTGTACAAAATATCATAGAAAGGATTTAAAACAGAAAAAACAAATACGCAGTTTACATCAACGCAAAAATGATTAATTTAACAATGTAAAAGTTTAAAACACCACAGTTACATGTCCCATTGAATTTTAAAAATAATGTACGACAGAAAACTATACAAGTTTGTGAGATGAGAAAGTGTTGTATTTTCCAATTATCGAGTCTATCTATTGCTATATATATTGTTCTGGGAAAGCGCCAACACAATCATACTCTGTCAGACCCGAGTCGTCTGATAGGGCACCGAAGGGAAATAAATCATCGCATGCAGTTCAATAATTAGTCAGTTTCCAGAGTATTGACCGTTTCTACATGTACCACTTGGCGTGATAAGCAAATAAAAATAACTCCATACCAGTTAAGTACCTTACGTCCTTTCTTAACCACAATAAGGGGAGTAGACGATTCTAGTCGATCGTTAGGCAAGTTCGACATGTTTTTCTGATCTTAAGAAGCTGCCCGAAGCTTTCTACAAATACGATATTAGGCCAATATAGGTGCAACAACACTACTACAACCAACTATCCAAAATTCATTTTGACCAATTCAAATATCGTCAGAATAAAAAACGGACTGGCAGTGCGGCAGCAACAAGTTCTAATCTTTAAATTGTGTGAATTTTAAGCGGGTTTACTTAGGATTTTCCATAAATAATGCACAGTGAACCTGGTTGTCTCAGTTGACAAGTCGGATATAGGAACATATTGGTCGTAAAATAGCATCTGAGAAATTATGCATTTCTACCTGTGCAATACGTTCATGATCAAAAGATGCAGGTTTGACACATCTGTCTATTTTCAGCAACGAAAGGCTTCCGCTCTTCTGTGGCCATTTGGCGCATTAAGTAGCCTGGCGATGGACCATTCCACTCTGTCTTTTCAGCGCACATATGCTGAAGGGAGATCCGCAAGTCCAAAAGCACAACTCCAGCATTGAGACCTAAAGGATCGTAAAGGCAGCTATCCGAGGACAAAATACGTCGCCTGGTAAGAATACTATGAGTACTATGCTGACCTAAAATGTTAACAAATCATTGGATCTTCAGTGCAACGGGATTTAATGACTTCTTTCTTGTTAGATATAAGCTTAAGACCACTTTTATTACATATGTATAACTTTTTAGCCTTTGTGGTTCGCGTGTTGTCCGTCGTCCGTGCGTGCTTGCGTCCGTCCGTCAACAATTGCTTTAAACAATATCTCTTCAAACAGTGGGCCAATTTCAACGAAACTTTGCAGGGTGTTAATTGCATTAATTAAGTTCTACCAAAGTTGTTCAAAAAATACATTTGATTAAAAACTCTACTTGCCGTGGCAACCAATAGGAAAACTTAAAAAAAGCTTCTTGTCCAAAACCACATAGCCTATAGATTAGATATTTCGTGTGTAGCATCGTCTCGTAGACCTCTACCAAGTTTGTTCAGTTATGGTCCTGTGGTAAAATTTGACTGCACCCGGGGTCAATGGATTTTGCAATTGGTCTTTTCTGGTGAGGGATACTGGGCCACCATGACTCTCTTGTTGATACTAGTATATATATTGCTTCTGAAATGGAGGCTAACGACTTAACACCGTCTTCGACATAAAAATCACTCAGAATGAAATCGGCTGCAGCACGGTCGAACCGGTGCTGGTAATCATTAGCCATTCTCTTTAAGCCTGAAATTGGCACAGCCAGGAGATGAAGTAGCTACAAAAAGATGAATGGTCACACACTAATAAACAGATGCTTTTGAATCAATCAGGTAAAACCTCGATATTCAGACCACCTTTAAGACCAAAGTAAACGTCTTACTGTTGAACCCACCTTTGTGGACGAGTGGTCAAAGTAGCTGACTTCAAATCACTGTAACCTCTCACTGATAGAGGATCGTGGGTTCGAGCCCAGCTACAGACCACGTGTCTTTATGTGAGAAAGTAGACAGTTGATTGATGGGTGTCTAGTACTGGTTCTTCCCAGGAAGGATGGTTATGTGAACTCACTCACTAAACTGTCCGCCTCATGTGACTCTTGGCTGTTGAAAAGGGGTGCACAACCCGATGAAACAAACAAACAAACTTAATGTTGAGTTGTTCTCCCTATCACGTTAAAGTATTTAGGTAATATTGAAATGTCTCTTTAAACTAAGGATGTCGATTAGTGAGATTTTACTGCATACGGACTACTCTTGTGAAAAACAATATTCAATGACTTATCAAAACAAGCTTCGAATGACTCCGACTAAGATAAGTGTTGGCCGGTAACAAATATACATTAATGGACGATCGGCAACTCCCGAGGCAATCAAGCTATTCAATATTTCCCAGGTATATAACTGGATACTGAAAAACACGTTCAGACTTGAAAGATAATGAAGAAAATGAAAAACAATGTCACGTTGAGTAAAAATGTTGGAGATAGTTACTTAGGGTGTGTATTTAAAAACAAAACGCATATAACAGAACGGGGAGAGCCGTAGTAAGTTTTAGAACTTGTGGCTCAACACTTGTTTTATAATTCCAAACATTTATTATAATGTGATGTTATTTAAATAAACAAGAGTGCCAGGTCACAAAATACGCCAGTCAAAAGATCTTGGATTCTATGATTGGCAAATAAGTACCTGGTGCGATAGGGATCTCATGTCCATCGACTTTTCCACCAAGTTTGATGAAGATCGGTTGACGATTGGTCGATTTAAAAGGCGGGCATTTTTAGTCATTTTTTCAATGTATCAAGGGGCATAACTCAGATGTACCAGAGGTGATTGCGCTGAATATCAGACTTGACTGAGATCTCATGCCCATAAACATTTTCAGCAAGATTGGTGAAGATCGGTTGATAAATTGGTCGTCTTAGAGGGCGGACACTGCATTATTAGTCAATTTGTAATGTATCAAGGGGCGTAACTCAGATGTACCAGAGGTGATTGCGCTGGTTATCAGACTTGACTGAGATCGCATGCCCATAAACATTTTCACCAAGTGCCTGAGCCGATTGGGCTGGTTATCGAACTTGACCGTGATCGCATGGGTATAAACAGTTTCATGATGTTTGTTGAGGATCAGAATAAAACTTTTGAATTAGAGAGCGGACAACGTTGTGGACGCCGCCCGCCCACCACTGGTGTTCCCATAATACGACCCGTTTTTCAAACGGGCGTATAAAAAAATTGAAAACAATAAAATATGTTTAAACTATAAAACGCATTATCGCCATATCAGATAATAATGTGTCAGTCATAGCCTCGCGAGAATTCTTAATTTGAAATAAACCATTATCATTTTCCATTAGTGAAAACAATAAAGCACTTCGTGACTGTGAATAACTCATTATTACAGGCGGGATCTCCTTAATATACTGCTTCTCATAACTCAGGAAATAATTGTCGCTAATGCAATGTACTAGTCAGTGGGAATAACAGATACTAGTAACTAATTTACGATTTGCGACGAATTAAGTAATATTGAAGATACACCCAGTGTTTTATTATTAAAAGTTAAAATCAAGTGAAAAGTTGTTCTACCTCAACGCAAATTATTTCTTAATGTGAGGATTTTGCTACCGCACTTTGCAGTCTGGACTATTCAATACACGTGAACATATTCCATAAGTTTGGTTTACATTGAGTTGCAAAGAGACAAAACATGGATGACGGTACTATTGAAGAATTAAACTACACGGAAGCAAAACAGTATATTGGAGGTGTCGTTCTTGTGTCCGTACTAATGTTGGTCGGTTTCCTTGGTAACTTACACGTTTTAATCGTATACACATTCTACATGAAAGCTTCGAGTCATCGTATCTTCATCTTAGTACTTGGAAGTTTGGATTTTATCACGTGCATTGTGGGAATGCCATTCATCATCTATGAACTGAGAAACCCACTAACATTTACCATTCAGTTCGCGTGTAAAACACTACGATTTTTTAATTATTTCATTTGTTCAGCGTCTGTACTGACATTGATTGTAATTGCTACAGACAGGTGTGTATGTTAAACATGTTCATTTTTTAAAATTTCTTTCAAAACCTTTGTTAAATTTCTGGGTTCTTCGATACAAAACTCAAGATACCCAATTAATATGAAACATCAAATTTAAAGCTTATGCAAATCTTATGTAGCACACTAAAATTTCAAAATATTCTTATCAATTGCTTTGTATCTAAACGATCTAAAATGTGTGGACGCTTGGTCTTACATAGTAAAATCGTTTGAAGTAATTTAATCGAAACAAGTACATCAATGTTTAAAGGTGATATTCCTCTTCCAAATCAAAATAGTTACCGCAAGTACATTAATGTTCCTTTCTACGTATACCAAACTCTTAGTATTCAAATGAAAGAAATGAATGGACGTGCGTATTTTGCTTCCATTTTTAAGATATTTCATAACTTCAAAACTGTATGAAAATTTAATATATATATAATTATGGTACTACCGTAGTGTACTGGTTTTATCTTTTTTGATGTTGTAAAACTTGAGATCGGTCTCCGAGCTCAAATATCAGTTTTCGCTGTTTTCGATATTCTCAAGTTAAATACGTACAATAAGAAAATACAATAAATAATAACGAACATGACACTCCTCGAGATAATCACAATAACATACGCTTATAAAATAAGTAAAGGAACTATAATCTGTGGCTTATTTTCTTCAGATATCGTAGGATTTGCAAACCATTCGCTAAACAGATCTCGGAAAGGATAGCTAAGTTATTATGCTGCATTGTGCTGTTTGTTGCTTTGCTAATGTCGTGGCCTGCACCAATTTTGCACGGCATCGTTCATATTGAAAAAGATAACCTGACGGTAGCAAGATGTTGGACGGAAGATGAACCAAACTACGATAAATACCAAGGCTACTTTAATGGTTGTTTAGTATTGATCGTTATGGTGACATTTATTGCTCTGATTGTGTTATACACTTTAATTGGTCGAGCAATTTCAAAACACTGTTCTTTTAAAATGAAGGAAACAGAATTGCAGGCCAAGAATTCCAAAAACCAATCGAATGTATGGAATTTGGAAGCGGAGTCTACGGAAAACCAAACTAATTTCAACAAAGTAGAAGTGAATGCATCGCCAAATCACTCATCCTCAAAGAACAGGACTCAGTTGTCCCAGCACATGAAAATTGATCAACGGAAGAATTTCCATCGAGCAAGAAGGACAACATTTATGTTCTTGTTGATTACCATAGTGTTCTTTATTAGTTATATTCCACATTTATCATTGAAACTAATTGTTTTCATGAACAAAACCTTTTTGTCTAGTCTGACATTCACTGGCAAAGTTTTATACCATACCTTTGTATGGTGTTTCTTCATTAACAACGTTTGTAATTGTTTTGTTTATGGTTTCTTTGATGTTCGGTTCAGGAAGGGTATGAAAACCTTGTACACGTGGTGTGCTTTCTTCAATAAGAATTAGAATGATACACGTTGTACGGGATGAAGTACGTACGCTTCTCTATTACGGGGTAAAAGGAGAACATTTTAAATGCATCTTTTACATTTCATGCGCTGGACTAAATGTACACACCAGAATACAACAGATCGGTTGCCCCCATCCATGAAAAGCTGCGAAAGAGGCTAGTTGTTGTCTGTGTGTTCAATTCATTTTTTTCAGCGAGGTTTTTAATATCTCTCCAAATAAAAGTTTAAAGTCCCATAAGCATAAACATTTATCGGTCCTAATAGTTTCTGTTTGTTCTATAACAGAGGAATCCGGTGTTTTCCTCCCGTGCATACTTTATAGCAAGAAAAAATGTTTCTAAAACCACTAGCGTATTTTTTTCAATATCATTGAAAAAATACTATTTATAGAACAGCTGTGTTTCCCGCAGTCATATTATGCACATATATAATTCAAGTTTACAAAAACAAAATGAGTTTTTTTGGAAGAAAAATGGCTTGTTTCGTCGGTAATAATTATCTTGGGATAATATCAACAAATGTTTTTCGCATATATTTTTTGTAGCAAAAAGCTCATGGGACTTTAACGTATTGCACAATATGATAGAGATAGTACTTATGTTGTGGATTCTCGCTGTGCCGTATGCATCAATCAAAGCCAAATCGTATAATTATCTATTTTTTTCTGTTTAAAACTGATGAGGATAAATTGTTGCATGACTTGACAGTTTTGATCTGTAACACTGTTTGTCCCTCTACAAATTGGCATTTAGGGATTTCTCTTATGGCGGCATTATTGATAATGACACTTTCCATTTCCAGTTTTTATTTGCATTTAACGATCTAGGTTTTGATAAATGTTCACGATGACGATTAAGTGAATTGCTACATTTCTGTAGTGTCGTGTTATTCAGATAATTTTTTTCGGTAACAACATTTTTGTATTTCTAACATCAATTGCGCTTCTTTATTTGAAATGCGTCGTATGTACCAGATAAGACTTTTCTATTAGGAAGAAAATGCTTTCAGAAGGTTGCATCTACCTTTATTGTTTTTGTCATACATGTATATAATGTATGCAGCTATCTGGTCGTTTGCTTAAGATGGATTGTAAACTTAGTTTATAGTTTAGCTGATTGAAATAAAATAAAGACATCAATTTATCCTTAGTCTGGCTAATAATTAAGCTGTCTTTGATATTACTACTCATGCATTAGGGATAGTGCTTCAAAGCATACGGGAAAATAAAGCGGTTGAACCCATATTTGTATTAACAGTAGTCTGCAAACACATTATTGTTAAAACTTCAGGCAATAAAATCAAGTGTATTCTAATCAGAGTATGAACTCAACTGAAAACAAGAATCATGCGATTAATAAGTGCATCAAAACAAATTGACTAGAAACTGGGTAAACTTGTTAATAAAGAAACGATTGGAATGTTTTAATCGCATTTCGTTTGTTTCCTCTTGTCATTAAAATTTGCTCAGAATACCACAATTTGTGCGAATATACCATCACCCTATTGTTGAATAATTATCGTATTGCCTTATGTAGATTAAGAACATCAGCTCACAGGCTGGAGATATAAGCCGGAAGGTGGCACAAGCCTGTACAAACACCATATAATGAAAGAAAATGTAGGTTATGTACTGTTCTTGAAGATGAGTTTCATTTCTTGTTTGAGTGTCCCTTATATAATGAAATTCGAAAACTGCACATAAAAAATATTATTGGAAGCGTGCAAAAATCATTTAGTTTATAGAACTGATAAATTCTGAAAATAAAACTATACTTAGAAATCTTGCCATGTATACTTATAAAGCTTTTAAATTGAGAGACGAAACATTTTATATAAATTAATATACTCTTATGCAACTTCTTCTCAACGTTTTACGTGAAATTATAATATTACAAATAGTCTATAATCACTGATCTACTATACATTTATATTTGATAACTGAATGCAAAGACACAGGTATTTAAATTTTGGAAGTATTTTTCATGTAATATTTATCCAGTATTGTTGTTGTCATTGAACGTATGTTTATCATCATTATATTAGCAAAAATATTTGATGTATATCAATATTACCATTGTCATTGATTTATATGTTTAAATGTTAATTTAGCAGATTGCCATTGACTTATATGTCTAAATTTGTGTAAATGTTATTTTGTGTACTATGTACTCATGGACTATAAAGTCCTATGTATTGAAATAAAACCACATTGTATGTAAATTGAGCTAAAAGGGTGAACATAATCAATTAAGAGTAGTTAACATGGATTTTCTAACAGCTACAAGACACGACAACCTAACCCAAGTCAAATGGAAATTTAATTTAACTCGGAGAACATGTGAATACTCTTTATAAGGAAGAGAACTACGCCAATATATCTGAATGTTCGTAGGGTAAGTTAATGTATAAAGAATGATAGTTTGCAGGAATCTCTTTATTTCTACAGTTCCACTAAATCTTTCTATTACGCATGATCCTATCATGCTTGTATACGTCAAAGTACCTTTCATACTTTTCATCAGTCTTCTCAAATTTTACCTTTGAACTTCAATATAATTGAAATCGTCTTTGTAATAATTATCTGAAAAATAGTTTTTCTGTATCCAAACGTATGGACGTTTAGAAACTACTATGTGGAACCATCCGTCGATCTATTTCTATGTCCAATCGTATCAGAAGCTATTTAAAAGCATTTAACACCATCTGCTGCTTGTGTTTTGGACTGTTTACTGTTTCTTACTACCAGAAACTACCACTAAAGACCTATTTGTTGATGAATCAATTAGATTATCCGATTCAAAAGATGGTAGTCACACGACATAATTTTATGACGTCATGTCGTTCTCAACTTTTACATTCTCGGGAGGACTTTTTTGTAATTTTTAATCAAAAGACAATACTGAGGCGTTGTTGGAGAGCAGAAGTGTCAATACGGCGCCGCCTCTCTAAAGGCTCAGTCACAACCCACCGTGCGTGTTTTAAGGTTTTTTTTTCTGAAAACGTGGGATGGGAGTGGCAAGAGCAGAGAAGAAGTACGTATATGCACGTCACTCCTACGGTTGCGTAAGGTGTACGTACGTTACCCGCACGCCATGCCGTACGTTGCACACGTGGTGAGTTAACGTGCTTACAACGTACTATCCTTGTGCGATTGCCACGTAATCGTACGAAGGCCGTACTTGCACGTGCTGTTTGCGAACCGTGTCCTTTCTCACTCGTATGTTGTGCGTGCAAATACGATGAACGTAAGTACTGGGGTAAAACGCAGCGAAAGTTCCTCATGCACTAAAAGTGCTACGGCGTTTTCTGCGAGCTTCTTAATCCGTACGGAGTCGGTACTCACCACGTACGGATCGCTAAGTTTTGCCCACATTTTTGCAAGTAGACAGCACGCACTTGCAAGTACGGCGGGTTGGGACCGGCTCTTAAGTCATTATATGTGCACTCCAACCGAGCTTTGATGCTAAGTATGATTTGGGTTAAATAGAATATTGTTTATGCTGTTTCTAATTTCGTCTCAATCAGCCGTCATTGAGATGTTTTATTGTCTTGTGATAGTTTTCAAATTTACAATAAACTTCAATTGATTAATAAAACTGGTAAAAAAAATCTAATTGAGTTCATGAAGCCTGTACCCTTCTGTTGGAATGACCGGAGTAGTGGCGACTAAAGTTTTCAGAATGTTAACGAGATCTGATACCTACCTGGTAGTATTATCAATTACAACTGTCTGTCAACAATTGGATTCTGAAGGCTGCAAGGTCACGCGACGGTTTCTAGGCCATAAATAAGCGATATCTAATCTATATTGGTATAAACAATATACGTAATGCAGTAATATCATTTCTTGCTGCAAATTCGTTAATGCTTGTTATTGTTCGTTTACCAAACTAACCACTTCACTTTCTTATATTTTCCTTATTTCTTTCTGTGACTTTTTAGGGCAGTAGATCTAATATGATTCGGTGAAACAGGGTTGCAAAGTGATTAACTTTAATAAATGATAAAAAAAAACTCCGCTTTATGTAGACTATAGTGAAAAATTAGCATAATCTCCTTCGGAAGACAATTTCACGTGATTCCATTCATATTACTAAGTTACGCGCTTTTAAAAATATAATGTCGGCGAACAGACTACATGTGTATTGTTTTTATTATGGTTGCTTTCAGTTAAGGTCATTGAGTCTGAATTAATTTCCGAGTATCAGACTCGTTTTTTACTAGTATACTATGGCGCTTAAAGGCTTTCACAACCAAGTGCTACAGTCGGTGGTTGAGTAGTCAGGTTGATAAGAATTATATTTTGAAAAGCCACCTTACAAATAATGGATAATTTCACAATCTGCTCATCGACCAACCAATCCTGGACCTCCTCCCGTACCAGACATTGGTGAATAGTAACAGAAATGTAGTCTATGGTTTCTTCTATTTCCATCATCATACGGATGCATTCCTGTGGAGTGGTCACTATTAAATGAGTTCTGATCATCCCAGTAGATAAATATATCGTAAGCACTCATTCCTTTCACTGTCTGACATGTCTCGGTATAACGCATTAAGATAAACGGCTTTGATGGCGGTAACACTATACCTGTTCTGACAGATCCATCACCTCTGAAAGGTTATAATATCTTGAAGCTGTAGTTCCTTAATCGAATACCAACATTGACATTTAAACAATTACAAGTATCAAACGAAAAGTATAAACATTCAATGTCTAAATTTATTTTATCACAATACGATCATCAGAAGA
The DNA here is from genome assembly GCA_964023205.1 of Lutraria lutraria. Classification (NCBI taxonomy): domain Eukaryota; kingdom Metazoa; phylum Mollusca; class Bivalvia; order Venerida; family Mactridae; genus Lutraria; species Lutraria lutraria. The sequence continues at coordinate 11,717,423 of OZ026837.1, read as the reverse complement.
ATATTTCGATCTGAATTATTCAATTAACAATGATTAAGAAATTTGTTAACAGAGATAATTATGTTGCAGCAAAATACCTAGTTTTTACCTGCAGCAGTAAAATATTTCTGTTTCCGTACCAAAGTTTCCTTCAGGTAAGGTACCTCCTTTATCATCGTTGTTTCCAATCACAACATCGTCCCAGAAAATACTTCCACTTCTAAATCCTGATAAATTGTTATAAAGATTGTTTAGTTCAAGCCTCCTGGGCTGCTAAGGAAACCCAATACTTATGTTGGTACTTCTAATTTCTTGGGAATTATTTGTGTATTTGTCTCTGTTATTTATAATAATCAATAATGCCACATTCTCGAATTACATTTTACAAAATGCATCATCAAACGCATTCACAAAAATTGATATATTTACCAACACTCTTAGAAACACCGTGTTACATGTGTTAGCGGCCACCTCCAAACACATGCCATCATGTGAATAATTCTTTTAAAAAATCATTGATTATTTAGAACAAATTGACCTCCGAATAAAGGTCACCTGTCTGTCAACAAAGACCTCATTTTGTCTTTCCCTAGAACTTTTATATTTGGTATGTGGCAAATATGTGAAGAACCTCAACCTCAGGGTCAGTCACTTTATTTTGAATAGGCTGTATAAGACAATATGCTATTCTTCACCAAATTTTGCAAGGCTTAGAGCTTACTAGAGACTTAGTATGTAGCATTGAGTAGCGAATCTCCACCAAGTTTGTTCAAAGCATGGTGACGGGGTCAAAATTGGCTCTGACCCCATGGTTCACTTGATTTTACAATTAGGCTTATGTAGGGAAAATTGAAAAATCTTTTCCAAAAAAGTAGTGTGTTTTTGAATTATATACCCTATTTTTAGTATGCCCCTTTCGATATATTGCTTTGTTAGATGTCGGTCGGTAGACCAGATGGTTTCCGATTGATAACTCATCAACATCAACGGAATGACCTTCGGCCCTCATACTTCACAGGAACATTGGCCTTGGTCAGCAGATGACCCCATTGTTTTTGGTGTCATTGTGACATTGAGTGAAAATGGTTTCCGATCGAAAGCTCGTCAACGGAATGACCTTCGGCCTTCATACTTAACATGAAAATTGACCTTGGTCAGTAGATGACCCCTATTGATTTAGGTTCACTGGGTCAAGGTCACTGTGATAATGACAGATATTGACCTTCGGTCCTCATACTTCACAGGAACATTGGCCTTAATCAGTAGATAAGCCTTATTGATTTTGGGGTGGAAGGTCACTAGGTCAAGGTCACTATGACCTTGAGTGTTTTTTTATTTTCAGCGTTCATGTATATTGATTCCTTTTTATACGCCTGGAAATAATTTCATCCACATCTTTGCCTGCTCAATAACTCGATAACTATATGGTGTGCTGTCTTCGTATTTAGCATGTAGGTTGGTCATGGCCAGTAGATACCCTATCAATTTTAGGTCAATCGATGAAAGGTCAAGGTTACAGTGTCCGCTTAATAACTATGTGATGTCCTCTCTTAGTACTAGTATTCAGTAGATGACCTCTATCAATTTTGAGGTCGGTCATTGTCACAGTGACAAAAAATGCTTTTATATCCTAAGCTGTTCCACCATAACAATGATTAAACAAGCAAACATATATGTAAAAGTGTGTCGACAAAAAAAAATCATGTGAAAAAGCTTCCGTTTCTGACTTTGTGCTTTTTTTTATGTTTTTCACTTCAGTGATAAAGCCACCTTTATATACTATCTGTGATATTCATTACAAGTTCTTTTCCAAAGATTAACATGATATTTATGCAAAAGAATCTGTATCAAGGCCAAACCAAACGTCTTCGACCGCTCTTGGTCTAAAATGATGTGTATAGACTGATTATGTTATGCTCTCCAAATCTAAGATTCAGATGAAAGACTTTTTCTGGTGAGCGATTATAGGGCCATCATGGTCCTTTTGTTTATTTAACACGATGTATGTAAGGATAAATGTACGTACTCTGCTATGTGTTGTAACGCAGAATACAAAACAAATAGTACTTACCTTTAGGACAGTGTCCATATTTGAGTATACAGTAGCTACCGGCGGGCCAGTCATGATCATGTGAGCTGGGAACATTATGTGTCTTCATACAGAAGTACGTTTTGATATTATTTCTTGTAAACACACCTGTAAAATTAAGATCTGTATCACACACAAGTACAGGACAATGTTTATTCGCTCGCAAATTATCTGTTTGCAATTCATCAATCACAAATTATACGTTTTGAACAGTACTCATTATTTACTATACCTTACCTTTCATATAATTACCTATACCCCATGTATATGTATTTCCCGATCCTATCAGTGCGCCTTCCGTGTCTTGGTATCTCCACCCCTCTGACCACGTGACATATCCGTCGTTAGGACAACCTTGTGCTGCCTCCATGAGACCGTATGTACCACTTGGCCACGTTGGCGCCGGTGTTTGCACTGAAGTGAAGTCATTAAGTAATACAAAGTGGACATTTCACTTAAATTATGTTTGTTTTTAAACCCTCTTGTGTTTCAGATATATTCTATGATCAGCGATCCTACATTCCCTGTCGCTGATAATCTACAAGCATCACGTTAAATCCTATGTGATATATGTAAACTGAGAGATTACATTTATTCAAGCGTCGCAGAAAAAAAAAACATGCGATGCTTATATCAGATGTGAAACATGTGCGATTCACATAAGAATTAAAACGCATACTTTTCGCTATTGAATCTCTGCTATAAAATTTATAGCAGAGATTCAATAGCGAAAAGTATATGTTTTAATTATTTTAAAAAAAATGTCGCCTTTACCAAGTATTAACTGACGATTCAAACAGATAGTCATCTAAATTACTGCATTTCATTTCTCATATCGATCGCTTATTTCCACGGGATCTTCCTTCTAACTGCATATTTGGCACTAAACAGTCCAAACAATAGAGATTGTGCGAAACGAATCTTATTGCTATAGTTATTTGTTGAAAATCAGTTTTTTATCCCTCAGATGGTTTACGAACACATACCAGTTTTTAAAGCAAAAATCCTCAAGCCTCTAGTCGAAAATGTATAAATATAGTTCGTACACAGATCAAAGCATTCTCAATTTGGAAATGTGCACTGATGTTTGAAAGAATACTAACAAAACAAAAATCGATCACAACTTTAACTATGGCAGGATGTTTGGTCGTACACTTCGCCTCATAAATGGCCACCAGTTTATTTCACTTCCCAACGTTATGCGGGAAAAACAGTTGAAAGAACCACGTCTGGTCATATTCTATCGACGGACCTAACGGGATAAACCATCTCTAGCTAAGGTCGAACATCCAAGGCGTGAGTAGTTTTTAGTGAAATTCATTTTTACTCGTTATATGTACAATGTCATGTATATACAATTATTATGGATTCACCATTCATAGAGAAATAGCTAATGTCATCAATGTTGGGTCTCTGAATTAATCTGTATATAATTATGGTAGGTACTGTAGAAACAAAATACCCACTGGTAATGAGATGAGATGGACGGATTTCTGGTATATCAAAGACGCAACCAAAATTACCTGTAGTTTGCCAATAGTAAAAAATGCTGTTAGTGTTTCTGTTGTTGATATCATATGTGTCACAGGCTTCGTTAATATTTGTGTTGCCGACATTTCGGTTGTTGATGTTGACGTTGGTGTTGCTGTAGTTGACGATATTGTTGCTGTAGTTGACGTTAGTGTTGCTCTAGTTGACGATGGTGTTGCTTTTGATGACGATGGTGTTGCTTTTGATGACGATGGTGTTTCTATCGTTGACGTTAGTGTTGCTGTAGTTGATGTTGGTGTTGCTGTAGTTGATGGTGTTGCTTTTGATGACGATGGTGTTGCTATTATTGACGTTGCTTTTGCTGACGTTGACCATGGTTTTGCAATCGCGGAAGATGTTGTTGTTGTTGAAGATGACGTAGATGGAAACGTGGTGCGAACTTTTATTGAGATAAAACAATGTGTTATTGTTGATTTGCGCTGAATAGTATTTCGTATAGTTTGTAATGTTACTTAAATTCGAATTGTTTATAGTAAAACTTTTAGTAACAACTAGACAAATAATACATGTAATTAAGTTAACGTCAACTATCATTATAATGATGATACAATTGAAATTTCTTGATATCGAACAGAATCAGTATGAAAGGCTGATACTTTATACAGATAGTTTCAATGTAATTATCCTTTACAAAGAACTGAAATGTTTCTTTGGAAGTTATGCAAAATCATCCGTAGTAACTTTGATCTAGTGTGTCTAATAATTCCATATTCCACAGCAATTTTAACAGACGACTGGTACTATAAAAAGGTTGTCAACTTGCAAAAACATTCGCCTTTAACTGCATAAACACGACAGCTGAATAGCATACATTTTATTTCATTAATTGCCAATTAAAAGGAAAAATGTTTCCAGATAGTTATGCTTACTCTTGTCAGCACGTGGTATGTCACCATTGCATACCTGTATGAACACATCAGGTGATTTTTCCACATATCCAACCTTGAAACATACAACATTTCAGCAGTTAAGAATTACCATATTTATGTAAGTTTGGTGTCTGATCTTGAAGATAGCATAAATACCAAAAATAGATTAATAAATTGTATTACAATTGATTGAAATTTTTACCAGTTCAACTTAGAAATTATTTCATTTATGAACACGTTGATCAATGCATGTAATTAAAATTTCGAACGCGATAAGTCATACATATTAAAAACAAGCTCATCATACTGGTCCTGGATACACCGTAGATAAGAATACATACCTGGTGTTCGAATTGAATTTTATAATATCCGTTTGAAGTTTGGTTTGGTGTGAAAAGAGGTTTACTATTATAATAGTAGAGATAACCTACTGGCGGCAGTGACGAGTCTGGTGCAGGAAAAACAGCACTTTGCACCGCGTTCATAAACAAACAATCGTAATCGCCATAGCATAATTTTATTAAAAACATGTGAAAATAAATCACTAAGACGACTGGTGTCTTTGGCACATTTTGCATTTTCTTGTCCCCGTTAAATCACGAAATTATAAATAAGCATTTAAGAATATTGCCTACTGAAGAAATATACAGACTTCACGAATGCTGTATGTTACATATTTATAACAATTTGTGAACTAACTATCTTATATATGCTTATCTTTAAGGCTATCAGAGAGCAAACACGAATCGTACGAGGTTTCAAAAACATGTGCTTATACACAAATGAACGTCTTATCTACTTTTTAGCTCACCAGAGCACGAATGTGCTCAATGTGAGCTTTTGTGATCGCCCTGCGTCCATCGTGCGTCGTTAGTCGTGAAGTGGCGTCCATGTTTACTTAAAACAACATCTTCTCCTACACCGCTATGCCGATTGCAACCAAACTTTGCTGGAATGATCCTTGGGTGATCCCCTTTCAAAGTTGTTCAAAAAATTAAATTTCATGAAAAACTCTGGTTGCTATGGCAACAAATAGAAAAAACTTAAAAAATCTTCTTGTCCGAAACCACAGGACCTAGAGCTGAGATATTTGGTATGTAGCATTGTCTAATGGGACTCTACAAAGTTTGTTCAAATTATTCCCCTGGGGTCAAAATTGGCTCCGCCCCGGGGTAACTTGATTTATATAGACTTATATAGGAAAATTTAAAAAAAAATATTTTTCTCCGAAACCGCAAGGCCTAGAGCTTAGATATTTTGTATGTGGCATTGTATAGTGGACCTCTACGAAGTTTGTTCAAATTATGGCCCCGGGGTCAAAATTAGCCCTTCCCTGGGGTTTATTCTATTTTATATAGGAAAACTTTAAAAATCTTCTCCGAAACCACAAGAGCTAAGAGCTAAGATATTTGGTATCTAGCTTTGTCTAATGGACCTCTTTTAAATCTGTTCATATAATGGCCATGGAAAAAAAACGGCCAAGATGGGTCACTTGATCTTACTTGGACTCGTATAGAAAACTTCAACAATGTTCATCTCCAAATGACCTTTTCTCCTGGTGAGCATTTATAGGGCCATCATGGCCCTCTTGTTTGTAATAGTTACTAGGTCGTCCCTAAAGTTTCTCACTGAATGTTCGAAAACCACTTGGAAAAAGTCTGTTATAGTTAACCAATGTGCTACCAAGCAGGTAACTAATATGCTGACGGAGGATGGGAGTCTAGTACTGGATCTTCCCAGGAACGATGGTTAGATGAACTGTCCGCATCATATGACTCTGACTGTTGAAAAGGGGCGTAATACCAAAACAATCAAACATGCAAAAAGATAATTAATGGATTTTACAGCCTTTCTCTCAGGTGTCTGTGACAAATTGAAATTATTAGAAGGGGGAATAAGTATAACAGTGGTGCATGATACAAAAATACCAGAAATGCAAACAACATTATGATTTATAAGTCTTGTACAGATTCGAACCTACGACCTGAATGTAATGTATGTCTTTTGTGATGTATGGCCACACCAAACAGCCTAAACTTCACATAAGTTTGTACATGTACCTATCTAAATCACGCGTATATGTAAGATAGTAATATTTCAGTCATTTACTTGTATTTCTTATAGAAATACCAGCAGCCCGGTACTATGAAAGTATTTCCACTTAATATTTTTTCTCTAGAAATACTTATGTTCCGTTGTTTACATTCTGTTTGAGTACTTGCGTGCGTTGTACTGAAATAGTTTTATTCAGTTTGATTGTTTTTAGCCTAAGTTACTGTCTTTGATAAAATGAGTGATTTTTGTTAAATATTTGTTTTTCGAGTCGAAATAACTGTCATAATTATTTAGACCTTTCATACATACATCTTTACAGGGTACAGAATAAAAATCCTTGAGAAGCAAATTCACCAATTGCAAAATACAAGACAAATTCCATCACGTCACAAAATTATATTTAAACGTCGTATACAAATAAAATACGTCAACATAAACATGGAATATATATATAATATAATATACATGTATATATATCACGTCAATCTCATCAACCAACCAATCCTGGACCTCCTCCCGTACCGGACATTGGTGAATAGTAACAGAAATGTAGTCTATGGTTTCTTCTATCTCCATCATCATACGGATGCATTCCTGTGGAGTGGTCACTATTAAACAAGTTCTGATCATCCCAGTAGATAGATATATCGTAAGCACTCATTCCTTTCACTGTCTGACATGTCTTGGTATAACGCAGTAGAATAAACGGCTTGGTTGGTGGTAACACTATACCTGTACTGACAGGTCCATCACCTCTGAAAAATTGTAATATCTAATAGTAGTAGTTCCCGTATTGATTCTTTACGAATCCCAACTTGGAGATTTTAAGACAAATTAAAAGTGTAAACTTGTATCTCTAACCAATGTCATAATTTTCTTGTATCGCAATACGATAACCATCAGAAATATTTAGAAACTTGAATTATACACGATGAATAAGATATTCATTATCGGCAATGAATTCTCTTGCAAGAGTAACCTAGATTTATTACCTGCAGCAGTAAAATATTTCTGTTTCTGTACCAAAGTTACCGTCAGGTAAGGTACCTCCTTTATCATCGTTGTTTCCAATCACAACATCGTCCCAGAAAATACTTCCACTTCTGAATCCTTATAAATAGTTTAAGCATAAAGATTGTTTAGTTCATGTCTCATGGGATGCTAAGGAAAACACAATTTGTCGTACAAGTTCTATATCCTTTCCTGCTTATTTTTTTGTCAGCTATTCATAATCATAAATGATGCCACATTCACGAAACAATCACTATGTATACTAACCAACACACTTGGACACATCGATGATGATGGTGCAAGTTTACCAAAATTTACTTAGTATCTCAATTTCAATTAATATTTATTGTGGTTCATTATGTTCGTTATTAATATAAATTTTAATGTGTGTCTGGTTGATATTCAATCAACATTATCTAGGATAATTATGTTAAGCAGTAAATTGAAAATGCCATATCAGTTACAGATATTATCATACTGCTTTCGAATTATTTTCTTAACGGTACAAAAGTGTATCTTGAGAGGGGATTAATAAAATTAATAGTTTAACATAGAATTGTTTGGTTTGAGAATGTATTACCGTAACCGTGGCAGAGAGGTATGGTAGTTCACCTTCGGAGCGGAAGATCGATGGTTCGAATCAAAGTGGAGACAGGATTAGAACTGTTGCGGTCGGTTGGTGATCCGCCTGCTAGTTAAATAATGGTTACCGTATGCCCATCTCAGCCATGCACTCGGCGTAAAGTAAGAGATTAGGGAGGTACTGCGTGCACAAAAAGGTGTCTCATAAGCCAGTTGGACTGGCCCTTTCAGTAGGGTGAAACTATTATTAACGACACCATTACGTTATATAGGATAAAATTGGCAACATATTATGTAAATATGATTTGATAGTACTTACCTTTAGGACAGTGTCCGTATTTGAGTATACAGTAGCTTCCAGCGGGCCAGTCATGATCATATGGGCTGGGAACATGATGTGTCTTCATACAGAAGTAGGTTTTGATATTATTCCTTGTAAACACACCTGTAAAATTTAAAACTCTATCGTACACAAGAACTGTAAAATGTTTAGTCACTCGCGATTTAATCTGTTTGCAATTCACTAAACTAAATATACGATTTTGTACTCATTATTTACTATAACTTACCTTTCATATAATTACCTATACCCCATGTATAAGTATTTCCCGATCCTATTAGCGCACCTTCCGTGTCTTGGTACCTCCATCCCTCTGACCACGTGACATGTCCATCGTTAGGGCAACCTTGTGCTGCCTCCACGAGTCCGTATGTACCACTCGGCCATGTTATTGGTGCCGGTGTTGTTTGCACTTAGGTAAAACAATTTTAAAAATAAATTAGTACAATACATTTGATTATGTTAAAAATAATGAAGTACGAGTACGTTAAGTGAAATATCGAAATTTGAGATTTGTTTATACATGTTTGCACCAAAATTTGGACAAATGACCATCCTTAGTGTTTTAGTGAAGACATTTTAATATGGTATTTAAGTAGTCTATGCTACCGGATATAATTGGTACTACCAGATGTTTGCGTAGTTGGCATCGTTGATGGAGTGGTTGTTGGTGAAGACATGGCAACTGTAGTAGAAGGAAGCGATGAAGATGTCGTTAGTATTGATGTTATTAAAGGTGATGTAAAATAGTTAGTCTTTGGTTTAGTGGTTTCTGTCGATGTGTAACTCCAAGCTGTAGTGGTTGGTGATTCACTGAACGTGCTGTTGTCAAAGATAGAAGTTACTTTCAATCCCCCCGTGAAGTTTGCGGTTACATTCATGTTTAAAATAGCGTTGCTTTTCGTTTCAGTAAAACTTGATGTTGAAAGCAGTGGCGCTGTTGTTGAGGATATAGTCCTAGAACTTGTCGATATAATACTGTTCAACGTTGATGTATTAGTTGGTGGAAAACCGGGTGCAGTATTAATTATAGATGTAGGATTTGACGGGTTCATACTCCTGTTAATTGCAGTTGATGCCATACCTACCCCTTTTGTAGATTCAGTAGTATTTGCAATGCCCAGTAAACTACTTTCAATGGTTAATAAAACTGCATTTGTTACGTCTTTCTTCGTTGACATTTTAAGAGGTAATTGACTTGTTATGTTGACAGATGGAGACTGACTGCTTTCTATCATTACTAATGGTTTGCTACTGGCCATGTCGGTCGTTGATGCGTCATCTGGCGGGTGAATAATTGTGCTGGAATATAGTGATATATCTGTGACATTTGCATGTTGTGATGGACTAAGACCAGTGGTTCTTGTTGCATTTGATGTTTTATGTGTAGTTATTATCTCGTCAGGGTGTGTAATAACTGTTCCAGTATTTGATAGTGTTGTTGTCACTTTAGTGGCTACGGTTGTGTTTGCCAGAGGTGCTACACTACTTCCCGAGGTGGATAAATATGTTGAGTTCGTCATCTGTATGGTTGACACTTCAACATGATCTGGAGGTATTGTACTGGTACTGTTTATGATATATCCGCTCGATGTAGTTGTTGTATTCATCTTGATGACCGCCGTAGCTGTATTTAGGTGACTGTAATTGCTTGTAATCGGTTCTGGAGAATGGGCAGGTGTAACTGCAAAAACAGTAATAAATATATGTATCAAACTTGTTTATCTGTATAAGTCACCCATGTTTACGGCTTTTCTACAGAGCAGATCATGTTTCGTTGCATTGCTTTCTAAGGGCTGCCATTTGCATAAATGTTTGAATTGTAATCGAATTCAATCCTATCTTAGTGAATATACACAATTTATCAATATAGCATAATTTATGTACAAGCACAAAAATAAAATAAATTTGTAAATGATTCTCCGAATATATAACTTTTTCACTTTAAAGAGTAAACATTCATGCAAACCTGCATCCATGTCAGGGATACTTCCGGCACATGTCTGTTCTTGTAATTTGTGAGGATCCCCTACTGCCACGTAACCAGTCTGCAAACATTAGCTCCGTGTTATACCATACCATATCATTCTTTATTTTTTTAACCAAAGCACACAAATTCCATGTTTGATAATGATATTAGTATCGAGAAAGTTTTTATTTTGTGAATGTAGGTTGTCCTGTTTTGATGCATGAACTTATTCGCTGTAATTTGAAACTCTTATCTATCAATGCATGCGTCGAGTTTTGTCCCTTCCTATAGATAACCCACGAAATGGATTCGAAAAATAAATCTTATATACATGTATTTATATAAATAGATTTCGGCATTATACGACGAATCATTTTTATCTATCTATTTTGTACATTTGTACATACTATTGCAACTGCTAAGCTGTTCAAAATCAATCAGAGCCAAACATCACAATCAGCATGATGCAGCACGTTAAGGCATTACATCCATAACACTGTAATTTTCTTACGTACAGTATCCACTTAATACATAACATCAAAATTCACACTTTCAATGTTTAATCAGGAATACTTTCTCTTTCCCAGATAGAATACATTGTTGTTAATATTTTTTGTGAAAAGGTACTGGACATATTTGAATTCGGCGAACTCTGCTTGGATCGTTAAACAGTGGATGAAAATGTTAAAGGGACGCTTTATTCTGACAACTTGTAACAATCATGTTGTTAAATTACAGAGACAGTTTTCGTTGAAACTCTATAGAGAAAACACTATAATGTATAAGATTATGATGATCATACAATATAATTTCCGATCACGAATAAGCATAAAAATAACAAACGTTTCCAAAATCAGACTGCTCCTTTTTTAGATAACATATTTGGATGGCAAGGATGTTATACGTGAAAAAATGAATCCATATCAATTCAATATTATGTAACAACCAATATCATAAATACCTTATGCTCGTACTGTATTATAAAATATCCATTTTCATTTCGTATTGGTGTTGAAAACGGCTTACAGTCGAATTCATACATATATCCTAGAGGTATATGAGTTGTATCAGGCGAGGGAAATACAGAAGTTTCCTCAGTGTAACTACACAAACAGTCATACGATCCGTACGCTGTTTGTGTTAAAAATATCATTATGCTCACTGCAAGGCACACGTTCATCCTCAATAAAACACGTATCGTTTTGATTTGTTAGAGCGCTGAATAAAAATCATTTGAAGTGTGTTTTAGGACTATAAGGCACACAAGATATCACGAAGTGGAAAATATTTTTATCAACATAACACGCCTTTGTATGTGGACTTTGTACGGTGAATACGTTAGTGAGTTAACTACGTGAAGGTCAAATTCTATTGAATATACAATGTGTGAATCGCACTAATTAAGACCTACATTCTTATCTCTGCTGTATTTACGTGTATGTAATCGTACTTACGCAATACTTAACTTGAGGCCGAAAACGAAAATAAAACTTTGCAATAACAATATTAGAATTTGGTAACTCCAGTGAACCTCAAAAACCAATTAAGAAGTATAATGTACACGGTTTCCGCTGGTAACTACCAAATAGAAAGGATGATCGGCGAAACATTTGTTTTCGAATACAAATGTAGTTCGAAGATAAACTTCAGACCAAAATTAAAGTAACGGCAAGAGAAAATTAACCGAGACCAAAATCACTTCTCGGGTCAGTAAAAAAAAGAACGGATATGTTAGCGGAAACGAGAAATATTTTTATGATTAGTTCAATTCAACAATTCTAAAATTGCGTTTTAGGTTGGCTTATCATGACATGAGATTTTTTGTAGACGGTTTACAAGTCATAATGTTACATTTATAGATATTCCACTTCTAAATTCTTATGGATTTTTACATTACATGGAGTAACATGTCACAAATTGGTTTTAGGAACACTAAGTCCTGAATTGTATTGCACAACGTATACTAAGGTTACATTGTTCTTACAATTGTAATAATATCTATAATTATGTCATTAAGCTAGGTTATCACTGGAAACGTCCAAACCACATTGTCGTAAAAATGTAAAAATATCAACGTGTAGGCCAGTGACCCTTTTAATCACTTTAATGAAATGTTACAAAAATTATTTCCTCGTTAGTGCAACTAGGATTTGTTGTGAATTGATATATATTTAGTTTAGTCAGTTGATTGATGTTTCATTTATCACGATAATCATGTATTGGTATTGCATTCAGTAATTAAAACTCAGAACACTTTAAATCGAAATGTTGTTAGTTAAGGCTCGTTCACATCCCTCCGTGCGTGTTTTAAGTTCGTACGTTTTTGAGGCAGGCCACGGCCGCCAATTCTTTTCTGAAAACGTGAGAACGGAGTGGCAAAAGCAGGGAAGAAGTACGAATATGCACGGCACTCGCACGGTTGTGTAAGAAGTACCTACGTGACCCGCACGCCACGCCTGGCCATGAGCTTTTGCGCGCATCGCACGTTGCACACGTGGCGAGTTACGTGCTTATAACGTACACTCGTCGTGCGATTGCCACGTTATCGCACGAAGGCCGTACATGCACGTGTTGTTTGCGACTAGTGTTCTTTCTCACTTGCGACTAGTGTTCTCTCTCACTCGGACGTTGTAAGCGCATGCAAATACGATGTGTGAGCGTAAGTACTAGGTTAGATCTGTAGCCCGACCGCAGACCGAACGCAGCGAAAGTTCCTCATGCACTAAAAGTGCTACGGCGTTTCTGCGTTTATCCATATCCGTATGGAGGCGGAACTCACCACGTACGGATCGCCAAGTTTTGCCCACGTTTTTGCAAGTAGACAGCACGCACAAGTACGGCGGATTGGGACTACCGCTTCATGCACTAAAAGTTCTACGGCGTTTTCTGCGTGCTTCCAAATCCGTACGGATGCGGTACTAACCAAGTATGGATCGTCAAGTTTTGCCCGAGTTTTTTGCAAGTAGACAACACGTACTTGCAAGCACGGCGGGTTGGGACCACCACTTCATGCACTTAAAGTTCTACTGCGTTTTCTGCGTGCTTCCAAATCCGTACGGAGGTGGTACTAACCCAGTACGGATCGTCAAGTTTTGCCCGCGTTTTTTATGCAAGTAGACAACACGTACTGGCAAGTATGGCAGGTTGGGTCCGGCGCTTTAGTAGTGTTTCGAAGTCGACCCACTTGCCTTCCTGGCACGGTATGCTTCACCGTTATTTAACCTTCTCATTTGGAATGTATTGTTTCAAACTTTCAAACAGTACGCTCGTATATTGATTTCGGAGCACTACTAATACATTGTGATAAATGCAATATCATACACAGCTGCAGAATAAAATGTTTAAATGTACATTTATATCATTATGTCTTCGTAGACTGGAAAAAAGTACCAAAGGAACACCGATCAAAAAGCTGAGAGTGTTGTAATTATTTTCGAGATACAACGACGTCTATTGCATACAGTGATTCGCCAAATCTTTGTACCGTAGGTTGGTCAATATGGTCGGACTATTATTATGATAAGCAAGTAGTGTGTGACAGCGGTCACATATTAAATCGGACATTGTCCTTATGTTACTTGTACTTGATAACACGACGCTCCTTTTAGATGATAAAATAAACAACACTGTTTGTTATACAAATAACGAGCATTAAATCTTTCAATTACTTGGTTTATACATGTATATTGAAATGTGATCATGCAAAGCTACTAATATGTGCTACATACTATTATTGCGTATACTATGAATTAAATATTCCTCAATGTAGACAGACGTTTCACTGTCCGCAAACTAAAACATTCTGACATACGTGCCTGGTATACACGATTGTACACAATATGATCGAAATCATCCCAGAAAACTTCCGAAAACAATACAGTGATAATGCTTATATTATTGATCAATGATAATTGACTTACATAAATGTTTGAAATTTTATTAAGCGATGTGCCTGATGTTATAGAACGACTTTGTGACAACAAACAATTCATATACCTAATGGAAGAAGAACAACAAACATGTCGAAAACAAATATTTATTATGCATCATTTGAAGACAAGTTTTATCCAATTATGACCGCATGTGAAGCAGACTGGTAGTAGCAAAAATGAAGTCTGTGATTTTTGGAATCTCCGTCATCTTTTGGATGCATTCCACCAACAGAATCCTTGTTAAAAAGATCTTCATCATCCCACGTGACATACAACTGTCGTACATCCATTCCGTGTACTGCCTGGCACGTGTTACCATACCGAACAAGGATAAATGGTCTTTCTGTTGGAAGGTAGATAGGATTTCTGGTCGAACCATCACTCCTGTAAGGATGTAAGAAACAATTTTGATATCCAGTACAACCTATTGATGTTTTTTTCACTTACCATACTACACATACCTACTCACATATCATTTTAGTTGCCCATATAATGTAAAATGCAAGTTGTATATAGCATCTGTGTTGAGCTTTTCCAACACTCAGAGTCAATACGGTATGTGCACATTTTGAAACATCGATCCGTTCAGAAAAAAGCCGAGGACAGCTAATGACACATATACAAGCATTTCGTGATTATAGAACAAAACATGACAAATATTTTCAAGGGAGGAAATGACCCGGTTACACTGTTACCATCACAACATCGACAATGGAGAGAATTGAGATCAGATCACACTCGTACAACATGGAAATGTGGTTGAACTTAATGTATGCAAGTTCAGTGCATCGAACAACTGAACGAGGTAATTATACCTGACTAGTATTCAGTTAGTCAATCATGAATAGGGATTAAACGGGATTTCTTCTCAACATGGCATAATTTTATTTGTATATGTTTTGAGACAACAACAGTTGTGCAGAACCGGAAATTCGAAGTGAAAGAAATGAAAATTTACGTCATTTACGTTGTAATTTCGGGATGGCCGTAAGTAGGGATTTGCGTGTATAAGGTTTAACAGGAAACAGAATTATGGAAGGTGGCATACAAAAACAAAATTAACCCTTATACGTAAGTATGTAAATTCAATTATATCTTACCTGCAACAATAATATATTTTAGTATTTTTGTCGTAGGTTCCATCTGGTAAAGTTCCACTCTTACTGTTATGATTCGGAAAATCGTCGTCATCCCAGTATATGTATCCACTTCTAAAACCTGGGAACGTGCAAAATATAATTGCTAATTATGAATATTTATGTGTGAACAGAGCGGGATGACATTTTATTGATTACGCGTTATCTAGCTACGACTTTGGTTTTTACATGTATTTGAAATGATTAGCCCACTATAGACATGAATACAACAAACGAAGTTTTCGAAAGCAATGAAAAGAAATACATGTATATCTAATACGCAATCTTACTGTCGCAACCATAAAAGAATGTATGTTATTTTACCTATAGGGCATGCTCCTTTCTTCAACAGACAATATGCACCACGTGGCCAATCTTGATCATATGGACTGATGTTGTGTCTGGTCTTGATACAGTAATATGAGTCTATGTTGTTACTCCCATAACTTCCTGAATAATAAAAGAAAGATTAAACCGCTATCCGAAATAATTATGTTGATATGTATTTAGTACTATTTACCGTTTGTAAACCCACTATTGGTCCACCAGTTGCACACATCGACCATTTGATCTAACAAGACAGTGTTCTTGCACTATCAGCCGTACGAACCTCCTCATCATATTCTGTTAGCAAATGAAGCCCAATCGAAATGATTGAATGAGTAAATGAGAAAAGGCTGTGTACCTGTGTGTTTCAACTATATATATGTGGACACGTCATACACAAAACAAGTTCCCCTCCAATATGCGTCTATTCATTAAAATTGTAGCCCAATTTGATAAAGCGAAATGTGTAATTTTGATTACTTGCAAATAGGAATGGTTAGCACTTTTACAGGAATATAAACTGTTTTTGAAGTAGTATTAAATCATCTATGAATTATAATACGTTCGCCATTCAAACTGTATACGCACCTTTCATATAATTTTGGATCCCTGGAGTATACGAGTTGTGTGATCGCACATCTTCTGTGTCCTGGTGCCGCGTACCTTTCGACCACGTGATCTTACCGTCGTCAGGACAGCCATATCTTGATTCCATAAAACCGTACGTCCCTGCAGGCCACGTGATTGGTACTCGAATGTCATGATCTAGAACAATTCAAATAAATTTGACCATTTTTGATATTTAAAAAAAATCTATAAATGTATTAATACTGCCCCTGTTCAATTAGATTCATGTACAGTCAAACCTCTGCTATCGGTCACCTGGCATTAGCGGTCACCTGTCATTAATGGTCAATTTGAAATCCTCCCGACAAATTTTCTTCTTTAAATTAATGCATTTAACGGTCAACTGGTTCATGCTTTCAGCGGTCACTTTTTTCACGCCTAAATCCATTTCCTGGCCCCAATTAACGGTCACTTCACACCTTTTTCTACTCGACACGCGGTCATAATTACTTTGTGTAAACAAGTCTAAACTTGTGTTAATTCATTCAACGGAAATTGCCGATTGAAATCTTCGACAACCAAAAGAATTGTTTACTTACAATCTACATGTTGTCCGAGACTGTAAAATATTGCCCAAATTATAAAATTATCCTTAGTGTGTATGTAGTTTGACCTGACTTCTTAATCTGGGAAACCGTCAAAACTCGATAATCCATGACTGTTTTAAAATATAAGTCATTGGACCAAATATATATATATATATGTAAACATCTTATCTCTTCAAGCATTGCTATTACTTTAAAGGTTTTACATTGGAATATTTGAGTAGTAAGAACTTTAAAAAAGTGATTGTATACGTTATTTTGAATTCGAAGTACATGGATTTCACTTGGAGAACCGAAAAATACCTATTTTAAAACACTTTTTTTCATTATTGAATAGGTATTTTCTTACTAGGGTGCGCACCCTAGATAGAACTATTTTAAGACCCCTGCCAAAAATTAAACCTCGCTTTCAAAGCTAGGTAAATGCACGAAAACTACATGTTATGGTGGTGTTGAATAAACATAAATAAGGCAAATATATTTTAAAACTTAAGGTAGGTCGCGGGTTTCCTTCCGAAAAGTTTTCAGTTTCTAGAAGTCAACGCACAAGAAAACCTTTTTGCAGGAACATCCTTCAAAGTATTGGCTAAAGCAAAAATGATGTATTCAATGATATTTCCGAAGAAACCGCTCAAAAAACGGCCACCTTGTGGAGCGATATGTTGTATATGTTTTTTTCGCGTTATTTCTTGTACTGCTCCGATAATTTTGTATATTAAGCTATGAAATTTACTGTGCACAATGCTGAATCATTTACAAATCCGAAAAAGATAATACAGCTTCATTTTGCCGTCATTAAATCTTAAAAGGTTTTGATCGAACTCTGTAGTGATGGCAATTTTTCAGGAGGAAACCCGTGACCCACCTTAACTAAAACCTCGTATTGATAAAGAAGATTAATTAAAACACGTTTTTCTTACTGTGCACGGACTGTCTGACATGTTTCGTGTTTCGTTGTTTACATAATTAGAAATACAAGTCAAAATAGGAAATACACATTTCTAAAAAAAGACCGAGGATACCCTTTCGGTTTTAATACAACAACGAGTAATAAAGGTTTCCTTCCATAATTAATAGCAATCTTTGCCGAAATACTTCAGCATGTGCTAAATATTGTCCAAATCAACTTTACCGTCAGTTCTTTTCTTCACATACATAATTAGAGAAAGGGAAGCAACTGTCCCCCTTTAAGGCCCATAAGCTTTTTGAATTTAGTAATACAGAACAATTGATGAAATGATAATAAAATATAAGTAATATATTGTATTTGTTCCAAAACAATATTTACACAATGCCTTTCATTAGCCACATCTCGTAAAATGTTGTCAACTGCTTTTTCTTAATTTTTGCTATATCCTTGAAATAATGTTGTGCTTCATTTCTGTATGTACTTCGTGATTAAAAAAGAAAGTTTCGGAATGTTTTTATTGCAAGTAAAAATCAGTTCACTGATAATACACCTTTATATGTAAATAAGATTTAATTTAAATTTTAACATCCGAAAAGCTAATGGGACTTTAATATTGCACCTGACTGAGGACCACCGAGCCATTTTGTTATTACTTAAAAACATGATTTGCATCTACAAGACTCACCATTCCATGAAGACATGATGCTTTTAAAATGGTTAAAATTAGAAGTTTGCCTAAACATTTCAGACAGAGTGTTCCACGGCACATGTTCAGCATACCGAAATGACAATTGTACCATTATTGTTCGAATTATATGAACCTAATTCCTGATTGATCGATCATAAATACCTTTCAATGCGCTGATACCTGAAGGGGCGTGTTTTGACCCTGGGTACTGTTGCAAAGCTGAATTCATGTTACTTGCATACATGTTAAAGGTGTTCTCTGTTAGTATGGAGTCAGGACAAATCCATTGGGCAACAAGTTCATTGGCAATCTGTGAGGGGACAAGAACTACGTTCAATTAACTATGTATTAGGTAGTATCTGATATTTCACATTAGGCCTGGAATATAGTTGAGTTTCCGGTAATGTGGATAAAAACATAGCATAGGTAGGTCGCGAAATCTTTCGTACTGTTCATGCACGATTCTCTTACAAATACGTGTTAATACAATGATTGGTTGCATTTCTTTTTTGTTAAAAACTTTAAAATCAGCGCCAAAAAGTAGGGCCGGACGGGTAACAAGAAACACAAATATTTGCTGGCCATATGTCAGACTTTCCCACAGATCCGACGTGTATATATTTATACATATAACAAACCGATTAATTTTGTTAGCTCGAAGAAAAAACAATACAGTTAATATACTTATATCTTTTACCGATTTCCAGTACGTCCAATTCAGTGCATCTGTGATTGGAATAAGATTAATTCCAATCACTTCAGGTTGTTCTCTGCTACCGATAGTTTGTGTGTGAGGCATTCCATACCCAGTATTGAGAGCCGGACTTTTTTCTATGTTAGTTTTGTTGATTGTGATGGACGATTTGAATCCATGAAATTCTCCTGTATGCTGAATACGGCTTGGATCCTAAAATGACCAGTACGGGTACATGTACAAATAATTATATGTATCCTTTATCGATTGGTTCAGTGTGGAAGAAATCGTGATTTTGTATAATACCCCTCTGTTATTCATGAGAGCTTTCCTGTAAAGGCAGAGCTGGGGTGGCATCTTGAGTCTGTTGTTGAAAGCAGAAAGCATCGGCAATCACGTGATATACCGAGATCTGAATAAACTATTCGATTAAATTGGATGTTTTAATTTGAAACCATTATTCTTTGACTGATAGGTAGCCGTTTTGGAACTAAGCACAAAGCTTGTTTCTCTGTGATAACGTGATTGCTGCTTTAATTTTTGCCCGTTTCTTTATATATACAAATGTATTTAACAGCTGATTCAAATGTCGCGCTAGTTGCTTTTAAAACCTGTAAAACACTGATCGATAACCCATGTCAACAAAATGTCCATTGTTGCGTTAGTCTAACAAAGTATCGATCGTTAGAATTAATCAGTAAGGGTATGTACTCGAAATATTATACTTATTTATTGTGTACATGACTGTGAGACATACCGTATGTTGCATTTGAAGAAAGATATCTTGTGGTTTTGCTTTTATTCGTTGAATAGTTCTGCTACCTATGTCTACAGAGGTTACAATGCTCTGAAATGTACACATATCTATATAATACAAAATGTAGAAACTGTAATAGGGGCGACAGTAATTATGGTATGGTCTCTAATTATCACCAGCCTCTGACCACTGTGTGTTCGAATCCTTTCGTGGACCAAATTTTATGGCAGGTCGGTGGTTTTACCAAGGCAAGTCAAAGGTGTCCCTCCACCATTAAAGATGGAAAGAAGTCCAAGACCACGGCTGTTTTTGCGACGCTAAACTTCTGTGAAAACGTAAATGTAGAATAACATTCATAGAATGAAACCGTTAGTCCCAACAGCACCAGATCAGAGCCATTAGTTTCACTACAACATGAATGAGGTTCCAATGCTAGTATACTGTTCATGTCTGGTATGTCGTAGCTAAGATTGCAGTTACTTTTAAACTGGACTGAGACGATGTCTAATGGTGTAATACAATGTATACATTTATCTTTAACACAAGCTGCTGAAGTAATTGTATCCCTAAAACACTCGATAAGGATAACTATATTTTTATGTAAAAACAAGCTCGGCGAATTCTTTAGAAACTGCTACCTTAGCCAAGATTTGTCTTTCAAATGGGTTTCAAACTCAGTTGTTTAATACTTGTATGATCAGATATTGAACTGTGTTACTATTCACAATTACATAACGCTTTATCAAGAGAACACTGTATATGTATTGTATATTTAATTAATTCGAAATTACGAGGTGACGCTGTTCAGACACCCCTCGCCTTTTATTGTGCTCGTCGTGTAAACAGTGTTTTACTTACAGTTCCCCATGTGTCCAGGAATTGCAGATATTTGTCAAGATCTGAGCCTTTGTCAGTTGGTAGTGAACAAACCGACTTAGCGAACTCAAGTGACACGGAAAAATTATTTTGATCGGCATTTTCCGTTAAATATCGGCTTGTTTCGACTTTGCATGTAGATATATGGTCAATATAAACATTGTCTACATCGTCAAATGCAGGTCTAAGTAATCCAAACCCTTTACTGAGCGTGAAAGCTCCATTCAATAAACCCGCTTCATGTGACGCTGAAAGCAAATCAAATAATATGGTTTGTCAATACTCGAAAAAAATAAAAGCTAACTATACATTATTAATGTCAAATACATGTATACCCAATTAATATCAAATCTACCCAACTGATGTCAACTGAACCCAGTTAATGGCAACTTTACCCAAATTAATGTCAACAATAACCAATTAATTTTGTTAAGAAGTTTTCCTTGACCTAATAGTTTGTGTTCAAAATAGTATTTGTTGTCATAATTATGCAGTCGATGCGTACTTTTTAGCACGCACAACATACACAATGTATAATGAAATGAGAAAACTCACAACTTGGGTGCACAATTTTTTCCAATTCTTGTTGATATGACTTTGAGCCGAGTATAACGGAAGTCCACTTTGCACTTTGACAGTTCTCAAACCTTTGGTGTGCGAGTTCAGTAATGGCGTCTCCTTTACCAGAAAGCTACATTGGCAATAGTATAAATTATTTAAGAGTACACAGATTTCGGTTAAAATCATTGAAATTGTAATGTAAACAAAATAACTTATCATAAATGTGGTTTTACTCTGATAAAATACTTACATTGGTATCATACCTTGGAATACCTTGGTAAATCTGTAGATTATAATCATTTTAAACTGTATGATCCATTTCCCGGAGTATCCGATCAATAAGGGAACTAGACAAGAAAAGTGAAGTATGGATTAATTCCAGTTTTATGTTTCTCTTACAGTTCGTTTTATTTCATAAAAAATAATTGATTTACCTGAAATATTAGGTGTGATGAATTCAGTCCAGGATCAGGAGAAGAATTGGGGTTTCCATTTAATAAATTATATCCGGTCCCAATGTATTCGTAAACGGTGCCCGTAACGTTTGCTGAAAATGATAGAAATACGAATATCCATCAGAAATGAGTTCCTTTCCCGCACTATTGGAGCATTGCAAAGATTATTCGACCATAAACTATTTTCGAAGGAATATTCTCTTCTGGTTTTGTAAAAGGGTATGTGTCTTCGTTACTAAATAAGATTGTTATTTCTTTAACAAATTATTTGGCAATTTATTTGAATAAGTTGATGAGCTAAAATTATATATTCCTCATATGGTAAACTGGAATTTCCAATGACATTTGGTTTGGAATGATAAGTTTTAAAATAAATGACTATCTGATTTAATTGGACAAATTGCCGTCAGCTTGACACACCTGCTGATTGCCAATGATTAGGTGGCACTGTTGTTTTCATTGTCGACATTGTATTTGTTGTTGACTCCGTTGAGGGAACTGTGGTCGATCGTGTTGTCGATGGTGATATTATTGTTGTTGACAATGTTGATGGTGGCACTGTCGATGCTTCTGTTGTAGATGTTGTTGGAAAAACTGTACCTTCTGTGGAGGGTGGGCGAGTTGAAGGTGCTGTTGTTGTAACTGACTGTGTTGTAATTGTTTGTTGGGTAGAAGTAATCTCTGTTACAGCTTGTGTAGATGTCATCGGTACAGTTGGGGATGGTGTTGTAGTCACTTTAATCAGACCAGACAGTGATAATAAAATAATCAGGTTAATAATTACTGTAGACAACTAAATGACGTTTGTTTGGCTGGCAATAATCCTGAACATATTTTTACTTCGAAATTCGATTATCTTTTGCATGTTGTTCTGTAGGGATTTATATTTACAAAATGTACTGAAGGATTTTTGACAATGATCAGCTACAAATTTCCTGAAAACATTTATTGACGTGTGCTTCCGTCAATCGACACGTTTTTGAACCACACCTTTAAGATAATGAGTGCAAACGGTGCACGTGAGAAATTTATATCTAATCATCTACCGATCTATCATTGCTTATACTTACGCATGTCTGCAATAGGTATTTCGCCACTGCAAATTTGTGATGTCACATCATCAGACTTTGCAACATAAGCGACCTTTAAATGAAACCAGTGTTTTTTAAAAATTACAAGTGTTATGTTATATAAAACACTGCCATTAAATGAGCCAATGGTTCCTTATGATGACAATAAACGTTCCGCATCACGACTGTTCTTATAAAATTTAATATAAACGCTGTATGCCAACTTTGTTTAGATTTCTTTCATTGGTAAAAAAACTAATTATTACATAAAATGTAAATGTAAGAAAAATGCAAACAGCTGAATCATTGTCGCTCATTACACCGGGTGAATATTTAAAATCGTTCTTATTAAATGTAGTTCTTCCATGCAAACATTACCTGATGTGAAAATTGGATAGCATAGACCGACCCACTACTATCATAGCCTGTTGCTACCGGTTTGCAATCAAATTCGTACAAATATCCAAGTTCATGACCGGAAGTGTCCGCGGATGGATACACCTGATTTTCTACTGCGTAGTTGCACAAACAGTCATAGTCACATGATACATACGTTGCCAAAGTAACGAGCAAGAATACTCTAAAAACACGCACTTTTGTGTACATCTTCGAAACCTAGTACAGAAAAAAATGAAGTGTGAACAAATGTTTTCCGACTGAAGATTCCCACGAACCAACGTATCATTATTCATTAGTGTCAGTAGTTCATTTTTACAATATATTTTCCATACCATGGTTGAAGTTATATTCATTTAATTATTTACGTAAAAGGTTTTACTTGCGTATAATTTAAGTCTCGTCTTGTAATAAAAAAGCTCACAACGAACTAAAGGTACCAAAAAACAGCTAACGTGCATGTAAAATTGCATCTATCTTGTACTTACTCAGATGTCCTTATTTGAAAACCCGGATAAACAATATAAATGTTTAAACAAATTTTACAGAGCGATAGAATCACCACATTCCTCCGTCCTGAATG
Source organism: Lutraria lutraria (assembly GCA_964023205.1). Classification (NCBI taxonomy): domain Eukaryota; kingdom Metazoa; phylum Mollusca; class Bivalvia; order Venerida; family Mactridae; genus Lutraria; species Lutraria lutraria. The sequence continues at coordinate 11,693,421 of OZ026837.1, read as the reverse complement.
ACATCGTGATGGCTTTGTTTATATCTTTGACCTTTGAACTTGAACTTGTTATAATCACGCCATATCTAAATTAAGGAACTCATTTAGCTTAACGATGTCGGAATCAATATCATTATCTCATGTGGTGGTCATATACTGCACGTATATCCTGAAAGATTCCTTTTTTTGGAAAAACAGAAGCCGACGAATCTCAAATTTCGAAATAAAGTGTGACATTATATCTATTCAAGTTACAGTCATTGGGCAAAATTGAACTGACAGTAATTTATGTACAGTCAAACTTGTGAACAATTGCCACACTTAGGAAAGACACACTGTGATCTTTAATGACAGGTTGACTTTATTCGGAAGCCATTTTGTTCTGAATTCAATGACGGTTTTAAAAGCTTCCCATTATGACCTTTATTTGGAGGTGGCCGCTAAGACAGGTTTGACTGTAAACTATTTTCGGCTCTATCATTGTTACGTAGTTTGGTTTTTGAAATGTGCAGACTCTATCTGTAACAATACAAGTGGTTATATTTATGACCTTGCCTGTAAAATCAAAACCCTTCCACCTTCAATCATCAAAAAAATGTTGGTTCCTGATGATATTAGGATGGCTTTCTACAAGACCTGTGCATTTTCAGCTCAGTAGATCAAAGGGCAAAATAGCTTTGTGTTTTTTAAATGCAACTTGTCAATGTAAAAGGACGAATTTTACGAATATTGATTGTTTCTGGTGTATATGGATATACTGGCCTATGGCGATTGAAGTGGGCGACATACGTTTTAGTAACTGGTTATTTGAAATTCAACACTCCTGTTATTTTACAAAATATTTGACTTTATGTTGATATTTATGTTTGTCTACGCCATTGTCTACTTACCATGGACTCTATCTAGACACACAAACGTGATTGAAATCCCAGTCTGTAGCCGTATCCATTGGAAGAAAACAAATTAAATCTTATACACCTTTAATCCGTGTAGAAAAGGTTGACTTCTCCAAGTCACTCTCACTGGCCCATAGCCAGAAATAGATCCAAACTTGTAAATTATGCACTTTTATTTACTAGTATGTAAATAGTTTCCCGTGAACCAGCAAACGTTTAGATAGTCAGTATTTGGCATTGAGTAGTGAACTTTTGCAAGTTTTTAGAACATAGCCCCAGGGTAAAAACTAGCTCTACCCCAGAGGTCTCTTGACTTAGGGAAAATTGAAAAATATTTTTTTCCAAAAAAGCAATGTGTTGTTGAATTATCTTCCCTATTCTCCAAATCAAATATTAAGATAAAAATAGCAACAGTCTAGATCTTCATGGTGAGCTATGTTATTACCTTCATGAGTTCATGGCCCTCTTGTATTTACTGTGTAAATGTTTTTTTTGGCACAGCCCCACACATTGACTGACAATACGAACCCCATAGACAACAAACGAGAATTCTATGTATGTTATATGAATGATTATATTTCAAAATATTTTTAACATAACAGAAATTGATCAAACAGTGCATTGGTTTGAAATTAATGATACAGTACAACCTCTGTAGAGCAACACCCTGTGGGAGCTGCAAATATTTACCGTTGTATTTACCTCTACAGAGGTTAAATTTACAGTAAATATCAACTTAAGGAAATTTTGAAGGTGTTGTTATAGAGAGGTTGTTGCCCTACAGAAGGCCGCTCTGGAGAGATTTTACTGTATATATTATATTTGAATCAAACTTGTTGATGTTTAATGAATTTCAATAAACTAAAATTTGTAATTTGTGACGTATATATACGAAAACAAGTGATATTTTATTAAATGCAATAGTTCAGTATGACTTTGTGTTAGAAACATGTTATTCACGCTGTGTTTATATCTTCCATCTAAATATCACATTATGTATCAGTACAATCAATGTGCGTCCATAATAATTTATAATACTCCATACAAGTGTCGTCTGTACGTTCAAATGCTTCATTTGATTTGGTACATGAATTAAATACAAACAACTGTATTTCATTCAGACAATTATTTCAACAGTATCTATAAGTGTTTACTATCAACATGCACTATAACAAAATAATGACTCCAATAAATGAAAAAAAACATTGTTTAAGTAATAATGGTTGATCAATACAGGTTTACGGAAAGTATATATAGTCAAACCTGTGAACAAAGACCACCCTTGGAAAAGATCAAAAGTGGCATTTATTGACAAGTGGCCCTTATTCGGAAGTCATTTTGTTAATAATAATCAATGATGTCCAGTTTCTAAAGAATGTCTTTATTCACAGGGTGGTCCTTTTCGGAAGTAGCCAGCTAGCACAGGTTTGACTGTATATGCATTTATCCAATTATAGGTGGAGCTGCGGGGACTGGATGGAAATAGTAACAGAAATGTAGTTTGTGGTCCCCTGTTCCGCCGTCATCAAGTGGATGTACCCCACCTGCAGTGTCTTTGTTGTGTGTGCTTTGGTCATCCCATTTTATATACAAGCCTTTCACTGACATTCCCATAACAAGTTGACAGCTTGAGCCATACCGTACTAATACAAAAGGTTTAGCAGTGGGTAATAGTATTGGAGTTCTTGCAGAGCGATCATGTCTACAAATGTACAAACACGTAATATGCAGCTAAAACAGAAAACATGGTCTATGATAAAGTATGGTTTGTTTCTCATATTGTCTCTTATCGAAGCCTATCTGAAAAAGAGCCCTGTCACGTATAGCAGTTTTATACAAATAAAACTGGACATACTAGTACTAATATCTGAATTTTGCATCTTTTTAAAGTATGTAACAATTGTCAAAACGTTGGACATATGCGGTGGTTATACTACTCCTCTAAAAGGAAAACCTCTGTTATCCGAACAAAATCTCATGTTCCAACATGTTTGTACTATAGATTTTAATATTTGTTTCAGCCCACACCAGGATAACCCCCAACTATCTTCCCCGTTGGTACGGAGAGCAATCCCACACTGTAAAGTCAATGTGCACTCCATCATTTGTATGATAATTAGTATGCATTATACACTGACGATATGAATAAAATACAATGTACAAACATACGATATATCTATGAATGCATATATTATTTATGGAGCTCGCCTTTATTGACTATGTAAGTGTGAAATATTGAGAGAATGTACCATAACACAGATGGGGCATTATCAATGTAATGATCCAAAAATGAAATGGTACATCACTTGTACCAATTTTACACATGAATACTGAGATGGAGCAATGACTTGTACCATGACACAGCAATGTTGAGAGGTGGTACGACCACCTGTATTATGACAAGGATAAATTGAGATAGGAAGGGGCGATCACCTGTACCATGACAAACACTGATTGTCATGTGCATGGTATACGGACTAACGGACTATGTTACCTGCAGCAGTAGTAGATCCGGGTATCATGAGTAAACACACCATCAGGTAATGAACCATAGTGTCTGTTACCATTTGTTGTGTCTTCATCATCCCAGTGTATGTAACCTTCACTAAAACCTGATTAATACGACATAAATACATTAATATACGAACTAGTGGACTGGTCAAGTGTTCTGTTTATTTGAGATTTTCCTAAATATCTCATTTTGTAAATACTTGAAATCTTCTTGAGACTTGCATAATAATACTGTATAACATCACCAAAGCAAGAAAATTACCTGCAACTATGATATGTTTATAGTCATTTTGTGTTTAAGTCATTATAATAGTCTCGGCGTAAGATACACTGACGTATGTAATGTAGGCTATATGATTTCATAACTTAAAAGGTAAGTTTTTACAACCTAGAGACAATACTGATTGCCCGTCTGTTAGATCATGAATTTCTTTCGTCCAGCATTTGCATGTGAACTACTTGTCAATCAAAACTACAGTGCAACCTTTCCATTGAAGCAACAACCTTCAGGAGTAGCAAAATTATTTAGTTGTTGAGAGGTTTTTGCTCTACGGAGTTCAAATTAATAGTTCAGCCGTGCTGTGGAAACAATCATGCTGTTGTTGTAGGGAGGTTGTTGCTCAAGAGAGGGTCATTATACTGCAAATGTAAGTATACTTGTCTATAGATTGTTGGGATTGTGTTTGCCTTGTAGAAATATATACGTATATATGTACAATGTATGTATACGTGTATAATTATAAATTTATAATACTATTATACCTGACGGACAGTTCCCTTTCTTCAGTATACAATATGTACCGGCAGGCCAGGTATGGTCGTACTGTGATCCTGTCGTGCTATGGGCACTTGTCTTCATACAGAACTCTGTACGTACTGATGTAGACATAAACCTTCCTGTAGATAGAATGCCGGTAACCAGTACAGTAATTATGTATAATAAGTATATGCTGGTACCAATGTCATTATTTATACACCAATTAATTTACTTAAGTATTGGGTCTTTACTTTTATGGTGGAACTATCATTGAAATGGAGTTGGTTTTGTCCACGTGACTTTCCCATAGCAACTCTTCATCACCCTATGTTGCCGCTCTTGTTTTAGCAAGACTATGTATGTAATCAAGAATGTTTTCAATATTAATCCATCATCAGTACGATTTAATGAAAATAAAATTAATTGGATTTTTAGTGTAACCACTTTCAGGGCGAGGGATACAATCAGTTAAGTGATTGACTCTGTAAACGCTAGGCACTATTACTATACAGATGCTAATTTGATCCTAACCATAGTGAGCCGTACTTTCGCGCCAAATACCAGTTTGATAATTGAGAGTCTGCCGAATTTGACTGAAATGATTGGTCGTTTTAATCATGATATCATGTTAATTATTCGTCGCATATCAATTTTCTCCTTTCAGTATATTTGTTTAAAGGATGAGTGATTTTAGTGCTGTAACTTTTTCATCTGTTCCAACATACCCTTTAGGTAATTGGAAATGCTTGTTGAGAAAGCATTATTGTGAGTACTATCCTCTGTATCTTGTAAAACATATCCAGCATGCCAAGCTACTCCACCACCAGGGCAATTAGACACTGGCTGCATTAATCCATATGTTCCTAGAGGCCAGCTTATGGGTACCTGAATGTTATGTCGATCTGGAAATAACGTATAAGGACAAAACTGAAAAGTCATATCCGATTTGTAAGATCTGTTCAGATTACAAAATTAACTTCAGACAAAACCGTGATATTTCAATACAAATTGTGCTTTTCTAAATACTTCATCATGAACGTGCGAAATATGTTTAAAATGGATTGTTACTGGTTCATATATCTGGCAATGCGATAACCGGTTCGTCATTATATCCGAGCTTTATTACATCAAAATGAAGAAAGGTTCGGTTGGTTAAACTATTTACTTCTTCTCTATATTCGAGTGCACAACAAGCGAGTTCTCAGATAAAGTAAAACGCATAAAACCCGAACGTTTCCCGGACTGAGCCATTTGTGAGAACTTATGATGATTTCCGAAAATAATTGAGCTTAGAAATAGTCCGATTTTCAGAGAATTCCGTTCGTCAGGGAGTCCGGTTTTCAGAGTTTTACCGTATATATTTTACGGAGTAGGATACCAAAAATAAAATACCTAAAAGTTGTGTATTTGAGTAGTTAAAACCAGTCTGTTTATCTTTGTAATTTGCATATTGTCCAAGAGCCATATGAAGACTATCAGCATAGTTCTGAAGACCTTCACCTTTGATGGAGCTAGGACAAACACCATCTTTAACAAACCCATCAATAACCTGGATAATTAAAAGAAGTTGTCGTAATCTCATACACCTGTAAGGTTCTAGTGTTAGAACAACACATTATTTGTTGAATGGGCAAGTTTTATATGATATGATAAAATACTAGTATGTCACAAATGTGTAATATAAATATGTAGTCTATCATTTGAAATAAGCTGTGAATTACATGACAAGGACAGGTTTATGACCATATAGTCAGTTATGTAGTTAAAAGTATTATCAGAGATAATACAGTGCAACCCCTGTTAAATGATCTCAGTATACTATTGAGTTGTCCACTGTTTATGTCATAAACTCGCATACTTGTAGGGCTTATCAGCATTATATATACTGAACCCTCACAGTAGAGTCACACCCTCATATATTTACTTACAGTGAAATATATTTACATACTTAGAACTCACCAAGTTGTTTTTTGTTATATACCAATAAAATAGCATCACCAAACAAAATCAAACATGACCCTATACAAAATTTAACAACACAAAACCAAGTAAGAAAATCCTTGGCTTTTCATTAACTATTTAAGCTGTGCATTCACTATTTGGACTTTTCATTTACCATTTAGCCTGAAATACGTTTAATTTCATTGGTAATATCAGGATATTGTTAAAGTGAATTGAAGTACATGTATAGAAAAATAACTGTATTTACCGTTTGCCAGTATTTTGTATTGAGTGCTTCTGTGATAGAAATTACTTCACCTCCAACCGGAACCAGCGTTTGACTGGTACCCAGGTTTGTCGTCTGTTTCGTACCAAAGGAACCAGTGACCGCGTGACTGTTGGTGTAATCGTGTGTATTTATAACAACAGATGAATTATACCCTTCAAAATGTCCACCTTGTTCAAATAAGTTAGAATCCTACAATAATAACACAATCTTATGTTATTTTCCTAGTCTAGAAGCCTGAAAAATGCTTGCCATTTGTATATTTTGCAATAAACACCCTTTTTAGGAATACATGTATCTGAGAAATACAAATTGTTTGAGCTCGGACTAAACTTATGTAACTTATGTATATTTACTAATTGAATAAAAATCTTTGAGAGTACATGTAATAAATGTGTCCATTTTAACACTATCGTTGTCGACTTGAGGGAATATGCATGTCTCTTACCATCATTAACAATTTATTTAAAAAGTTTTTGAGTCTCGGTTGTCTAATAACTTCAGACAGAGTAAAATAATTATGAAATAAAGTTTGTTATGCTTCAAATGTTCACACAATCTATTATGTCACTTACTCGAGTAGAAAAAAGACATCCAGTCATCCACCCAAGATAAACTGTTTGACGTTAATACTCGGCTTGGTTAATTAGTTCAATAATTGCAATAAGCTTTTGCAAAGAAGATATTGCAAAAAAGATGGTCGTTAAACCGGACAGGGCCGTATTCATAAATTTAATTACCGTTTTCTGTACATGTTCGTACACTTGTGCAGGTGTTGCTGTATAACGTTCAGTCGTCTTAGTGCCAACATCTACACTACTCACTATACTCTGAATTAAACAAGACAAAGATGTAAGATTTCACGTCAATGTACTACGTGTACATTAAGTCTAGAAGTACCTGCTTCGTCTACTTCTAATTAAGCAGAGGGTATATTTTGTGACTATGATATTTTATGTGTACCGAGTAAATCTCTTAATTGTCAATTCATAGCTTGAATCCGACTAAGTGGACAAGTATTCTATCTTTTGTAAATAGGCTGGAAAGAAGCTAAGATCCTGTGTAACTAAGTCTGATATCAAGAAACTGTAATTACATCACATGTGTGTGTTTGAATTGAGTATCATCATGCTGAGGTGGAGGGGCTATGGGGTGAAGGATGAGGCAGCTTTGGTGTCTATTAAGCTACGGCTTATCTCCAGTCCCCAAAGTACTGATATTTTAGCATACTGTCGCCATATTGAATTTCGGTTACTTCCGGCGTTTATCCCTAAAACTACTATACAGTGCTGGCACAGATGTAATAAGTGCGTCAATTAAAGTTATGAAAACTATAACAAGGGACATGAGCATTTCGTAAAAAGAAACACACACATAAGGTACGGTTTCATTACTTTATTCACAATGTATTCAGCGCATTCTCCTAGGCACCGATAATTAGTAAGACTTGAGAGAATTCTAACAATCAGCGCATGTCCATGTTGATAAAAGAATTCAAAAACACGGTTACTTACAGTTCCCCATGTGTCCAAGAAATGCATATAGTTTGATGAACTGGAGGCAGAAAGGTCCATTGGTAAAGCACATAGTTCCTTAGCAAACTCTTTCGATACGGAAAAGCCACCATTCACGCTAGAGGATCCCCCTGTGTTGTATACAAGACTACCAAGCGCACATGTTGTTACCTTGTCCAAATACACCGCGTCTTTATTGTCCAAATTATTCCGAATGGTTTCAAAATGAGAATTATACGTGAAGGCTGAATCTAAGATGTGACCATTGTGAGACGCTGTAATAAAAACATAAACGGTAAAACCAACTTTATAATTAATATTAGCGTGGTCTCAGCAGGTCAGAAAAAAAAATCATGTTTCTAGTTAACAGACCCACTCCATATTTCTTTACCCAAATTAAGTTTCTCACGCCAAATAGCAACACCAAAAAGATTGTAACAAATCGTTGCATTAGGAAAAGAGTTGCCTCTAAAGTACGAAAGATATGCTTTATATGCGACCCACCTACCATATGTTTCTGGTAAATTAATCGGAAATGCGACATTTCTCTCTGGCCTTATTAGTATTGCAAATCGGTTTGGTTTATAGATATTAGATGTAAGCAGACACGCCAACGCAATCTACAGTCTAAATAACATTATGTAATTACAGTGATATTCACTTAATGGATATAAACAAACCTTTTGCAATTTATTATTGTACATTTTAGTATTGTTATGTACATGTAGGCCTATTATTTTAAATAACGTTATTCGTGACAATTGTTAAATTAATTATGACGAGTATTTTTGCTATGGATGAAGTCGTTGATTCATTTTATTGTTAACTCACAATCAGGTCGGATAAGATTTTTAAGTTCATCTTGGTAAGCCTTAGATCCATGTAATAACACAGTCGACTTTGTCGGTGTACATTTTGTATACTTCTGATAAGTGGCTTCTCTGACAGATGACAAAGTGCCTGTCAACTGAAATACATTCATAGATATATACATATAGATGACAAACTGCCTGTCAACTGGAATACATTCATAGATATATACATATAGATGACAAACTGCCTGTCAACTGAAATACATTCATAGATATATACATATAGATGACAAACTGCCTGTCAACTAGAATATATTCATAGATATATACATGTAGATGACAAACTGCCTGTCAACTAGAATATATTCATAGATATATACATGTAGATGACAAACTGCCTGTCCACTGGAATACATTCATAGATATATACATATAGATGACAAACTGCCTGTCAACTAGAATACATTCATAGATATATACATGTAGATGACAAACTGCCTGTCCACTGGAATACATTCATAGATATATACATATAGATGACAAACTGCCTGTCAACTGGAATACATTCATAGATATATACATATAGATCACAAACTGCCTGTCAGCTGGAATACATTCATAGATATATACATATAGATGACAAACTGCCTGTCAACTGGAATACATTCATAGATATATACATGTAGATGACAAACTGCCTGTCCACTGGAATACATTCATAGATATATACATATAGATGACAAACTGCCTGTCAACTGGAATACATTCATAGATATATACATATAGATCACAAACTGCCTGTCAGCTGGAATACATTCATAGATATATGCATATAGATGACAAACTGCCTGTCAACTGGAATACATTCATAGATATATACATATAGATCACAAACTGCCTGTCAGCTGGAATACATTTGTAGATATATACAATGTACATGTAAATGACAAACTGCCTATCAACTGTAATACATTTATAGATATATACATATGGATGACATACTGCCTGTCGACTGGAATACATTCATAGATATATACATATAGATGACAAACTGCCTGTCAGCTTGAATACATTTGTAGATATACAATGTACATGTAAATGACAAACTGCCTGTCAACTGTAATACATTTATAGATATATACATATGGATGACATACTGCCTGTCGACTGGAATACATTCATAGATATATACATATAGATGACAAACTGCCTGTCAGCTGGAATACATTTGTAGATATATACAATGTACATGTAAATGTCAAACTGCCTGTCAAGTCAACTGTAATACATTCATAGATATATACATGTAGATGACAATCTGCCTTTCAACTAGAATACATTTACAGATATATACATATATGTAAAGAATTGGCATGTATTCAGGGCCTGAAGCACAGATTTACTTTACTGCATACATTCAACTAACTTCATTATCATGATGCAATTATAGTTATTGACGTTTCCATTGAAAATGGGCTTATTTGATAATCAGTATGTAAACAAAGTTATCTGAATGATAAAAGTGTAATGATGACATTGTTGTCAAAATAATGATAAGGAACTGATTGATCATACTTGGAAGATACGCTTTGTTGTCATCAGTCCAGGATCTTTAACTTCCGGGTTTCCTGTCAGAAGATTATATCCCACTCCTAGGAACTGGTATGGTGTGCCAGTAACATTCACTGTAGAACAAAACATTCTTCATACTAGTATATGAGAACGTGGTAATCTTATTAGCTTACATGTTTACGATGTGTTCAAATACAACAATGCTGTGTGTGTTTTCTTTTCTATAATTATGTCTTCATTATCTATTAAGGTAATTATTCCCCTTCCGAAGAAATAGTGGTATATTGCTTTGTACGTGTCGTTCGGTCCGTCCGTGACCGAACACCTTTGTCGGGGCAATAACTATACAGAACTATTTAGCCTAAGCTCCTCAGATTTGATTGGGAGGCTGGTCATCAACGTCGTTCTAACAGTCAATTGGACAGCTTCCACACATGATACTTTTAACTGGTCCCAGGACTCACAGGAGAGATGAATAACGGAAGCCCCAAATTTACAATTTCAAGACGGTCTTGTATTGTTACGAAAATATGAAGAAACGCAAACGGGCGTTAGTATGCTTTCGTTGATAGTTTTTGTTGAATCATAAAAAAATAAGAAAAAAGTTTAATCGAAGCATAGACTTGTTCCTACATATTTTCAAATATATTACCTATTTCATTATATTGTTGTAATTGTATCACAGCATTTTGACATTGTACAAACAAAAACGGTTTATCTGTTGATAGTTTATTAGTAATTACATAATGTATTACTCTACCTACCTATACATGCCGACAAGTGACAAGCAGTCTGACTCGTTGAAACACCAGGACAGTTGTGACCTCCATATGCAGGAGCTGGATGGTTGCACCTTCGTGTCCTTGTTCTATGACCTGACTCACAGGTCACGGAGCATGCGCCGTACGAACTCCACGATCCCCAATGCCCATTAACTGTTCATGAATATAACAGATACTCATGGTATGATTTCAGCTTCGCCCATTCGTACATGTATAAATTTATCGGATATAGATTATTCATTAAGTCTCTATTGCACGATTTGTTACAAATGTCCGTTTTTTTTGTGTATCATGCACTTTTTACGGTTTGTCCTAATTTCTTGTCCAATGAAATGTCCGCATTTCATTTGAAATTTGAAAAACATGTGCCGAGGACCTAGTATGGAGAAAATTAGTCACTTACTTTTTCTGTATGTACAGGAATTATGTGCGGACTGTAAATCAGTTATCGTTCATATTTCGAATTTTATGCGACATATCACAGCGCTCCGCTTGTGTCGCTTGTGATACATTGCTTAAGATTCGTAATATGAACGATAAGTAATGCTTAAAATTCTTATTCGACAAACATGATGGCTAAGAAATCGAAAAAAATATATACATGTATCAGAAAACGCTCTTATTTCACTTCAGTTAGAGCAAACACGATGCTAGTCACATACCTGGACAATGTCCATTATTACAATGTCCAATCTGACTAGGGCTACCAACACAACTTTTCCCATGGTAAGCTGGTGCCGGGAGTGTACATGTTCTTGTACGCTTTCTTGTTCCATCTGCGCATGTCACAGAACATTTTGTCCATGCCGACCAGCTTGCCCAATTACCGTCAACTGTTATTGATAAAAAAAGATAGTAAAAGAGTGTAGGCCTATAATATATAAATTAGAATTATTGAGTTAATTGGTCAACACTATATGCCTATCCCTCAGACACTTTATCAAATTCATTGAAATGATGTGTAGGTTATACTATTTAAAATACTTGATTACAGTTTTATTAACCAAAGATATGCTATTAAAGTTGTTCCAAATATGAAATCAAATTAATACAATGCGAAGCTGTAATACTAATAAAAAAGTTGAGATAATAATCTAATAAAGAGTATATAACTGGAATATGCCTAGGACACTATTCTGTGCAATAAAATAAAAAACGTACAGATATGGCCACGGTAGTGTGGTGCAGGGTAAGTACGTGTTTGTGTATCATTACCCCAGTCAAATAGCTAATCTTACTTCATGAACTATTCAGGAAATATGCCAGAGTAGTTTAAGAAAAAATGTTTTCATGAATACCTGAATAAAAATTGAGTTAAACGTTACTCACTATACTTAATAATAATTGTCTGCAGATTGATTTGTGTGAGTGCTTGCTATAGGTTAACCGGATTATACTGTATTACTTCGTAAGAACACGGACATACAAACACAATGATAGATAAACTAGGCGAACTATATTAATAAAGACTAGGATGTTAATATCAGCATTGACAGAACGAATGCTCGAATACATAATTACCAGGACAATGTCCTTGATTGCATGATCCGGAATTAACGGCAGCGCCTACGCAATTATTTCCATGAGGAACCCCGACCGGGAATGTACATGTGCGCTTTCTTGTATGAGTCCCCGCTCCACACGTCGTCGAACATGTTGACCATATTGTCCAAGTCTCCCACGTACCATCAACTGAAAGTTGTGAAGAAGACATCTAGATTATCAAAACCAGTGTTTATACAATCAAACGGTACGATACTTTCATATCAGCTTGTTTTAGAGTGTAGAAGCAGTGTTTACGAATACTCTTAACATTGCGCCACAAAGATCAGTAACGTCTTTTAACTATAAATACCTGACTGGGTCGATATCACAATATACTTATTTTCTATTTCCTGTGTGTACGTGTATTTTGACAATTCCGGTTTAATAGTCAGTACTGTGGCAGCCAGCAGTTCCATACCAGTGCTATTGCTTTTAGCGTGTTCATTAGCAAGACATTCATGCAAACTAGGTTGTAAGTTGAAGTATGATATCAGTTGACTATGGATCGAATAATTTAAAAAATGAAAGAGCGTCTGTATGCATGACATTATGAGTAAGCGCAATTATCGTTCAAAATAATGACGACATGACAGTATTGTGAAAGCATATTTATATTGGTTTATGTACAATCGTCTATTTTATTTCTCCTTGATATTACCGGGACAAAGTCCTGGGTTACACGTTCCAGAACTTGTAGAGCTTCCAGCACATCTATGACCACCATAAGCTGGGGCAGGATGTGTACATGTTCTAGTCCTAGTTCGAGTTCCATTAGCACACGTTACCGAACATGAAGACCAAGTGTGCCAACTTGCCCAATGTCCATTTACTGAAATTTTTATGTTCAGATGTGTGCTTTCTCTCTAAGAAATCGTTCAGTGAACGCATTTATTCACAAGAACCTTTACAATGATTGGTTGAAAGTATCAAATTATTAATCTATAAGCAACGCAAAGGCCCCTGCAGGCATGATATTGCGAGTGAAAGACATACTTTTTCAAAATAGTGAAGCCATGAAAGCATTGAGAATCGCAACATCGGAAGCATGATCATGTGATATAAGGCAAAAAAGGTAAAGCTTTATAGAACACAAAAACAAACAATACTTAAACGCACCGTAACGCGTGATATATTTCTATGTTGTGCTGTCTTACGTCGATAGTTTTTACGTAAAACTATTAGAAAAATTCTAATACCATTTTCTGACATGTTACATTGTATTGCAAAAATAGTCTTCCGGATACAAACATAATGAAGATATAAATGCATTGTCAATGCATTTAAAGGTATCAAACCCTGAAAACCTTGTTAATTTTTCATTCTTAAATATTACCTGGACAGGGTCCAGGATTACACTTTCCGGAATTTGTAGAACTACCAGCACATTTATGACCACCATAAGCTGGGGCAGGATGTGTACATGATCTAGTCCTGCTACGAGTTCCATTAGCACAAGTCACCGAGCACGAAGACCATGTGTGCCAACTTGCCCAATGTCCATCCACTGAAATTTTTATGTTCAGAGGTCCTTACTGTCTAAGAAATCGGTATGCGTATGTATTCATTCGCAAGAACCTTCACAATGATTGGTTGAAAGTAATTATTATTACATCTTCCGATAATGAATCAAATAATTAAACAAACCCAAAGGTCCCTGCAGTCATGATATTGCAAGCGAAAGACATACTTTTTCAATATAGCAAGACGAGAAAGCACTGAGAAGAATTGCAACACTGAAAGCATGACCATGCCAAAAAAGCATTAAAGCATTGTGCATGCATAAGTATCGGAATGTATAGACTGTCAAATTATATTTCTCCTGATTATTACCTGGACAGGGTCCAGGGTTACACGTTCCAGAATTTGTTGAGCTACCAACACATTTATGACCACCATAAGCTGGAGCAGGGTGTGTACATGTTCTAGCCCTGCTACGAGTTCCATTAGCACACGTTACTGAACATGAAGACCATGTCTGCCAACTTGCCCAGTGTCCATCCACTGAAAGTGTTATAGATGCTTTGCTTCGACAAAATATTTTCCAGTTTATAATGCCATTCAATTATAAAAACATGACAAGCAATGTAATGATAATATTGTGTAAGACATACCGTAACAACGAGGTTAAAGCTCAAGAAAAGGATCCAACTCCATAGCAAACAAAACGATAGTTAAGCGTATCATAACGCGTGATATATATTTCTAGGCTTTGGTTACAAGATTTGATGTCTAGTGTCGACAGTTTTTACATAAAACTATAAGAAATAGTCTTATACTATTTTCTGCACGCTTTTTGCGAGAATGGTCTTCCGATACAAAGCACAATAAAGACATAAATGCATTGTCAATGTATTCAAAAGTATCAGATCCCATAGACATTATTATATCGTTCTTAAATATTACCTGGACAAGGTCCAGGGTTACACGTTCCGGAATTGGAAGAACTACCGGCACATTTATGACCACCATAAGCTGGGGCAGGATGTGTACATGTTCTAGATCTGGTACGAGTTCCATTAGCACAAGTCACCGAACATGAAGACCATGTCTGCCAACTAGCCCAGTGTCCATCCACTGAAATTGTTATTGGTGCTTTGTCTCGACTAAATAGTTTGCAGTGTATAATGACATTCCATTATAAATACATGAACAGTAATGTAATGTTAGCATTGTGTAAAGCATTCATGATAACGATAAAAGCGAAAGGAAAGGTACTGAAAAGGAAGCAGGCCAAGCTTTATAGCAACACACAAAATATTTTAGTACACACTTTAATATGCGTGTCATATTTTTGGCTTTGGCTACACTACATGTGTATTTAATGAGAAGTTAAGTCTAATGTCAACAATTTATACATTAAACTGTTTAACCTATTCTTACTCCATTTTCTGACATGGTATTGCAAAAATTATTCCTTGATAAAAACCACAATGAGACATTGTCAATGTATTTAAAAGTATCTAGTCATGAAGAACTTTTCATCATATTCTATCCTGAATATTACCAGGACAGGGTCCAGGGTTACACGTTCCAGAACTTGTAGAGCTACCAACACAATTATGACCACCATAGGCTGGAGCAGGGTGTGTACATGATCTAGTCCTGGTACGAGTTCCATTAGCACAGGTTACTGAACATGAGGACCATGTCTGCCAACTTGTCCAGCGTCCATCCACTAAAAGTGTTATTATATGAGATATGTTCTAAGAAATCATTTAGAGTGTGCAATGATGGCAGCGACATAAGCCGAAAGCAAACAGTATAATTATTATAAGCATGCAGAACATGGCAAAAATATAGCAGTGAGTACACAAAATACAAAACTAAAAAATATTTTTAATCTTTGATACAAATATTTTTTATCATAAGTTTCAATGAGAAAGTGTTTTGACAGGTATTTATTCACCCAACTGCTCCATCCAATTGATCAAAAGATTGATTTTGTGCAGGAATAATATTGCCTAATTGGTCAATTAGCATTAAGCGGGATTACCAGTAAGCAAGATATCAAAGCATTGTGAATGCATGGACATATACCAGGATGTATGTTTAACCTTCTTCCATATTATATGTTTTCTTAGATATTACCTGGGCATGGTCCAGGATTACAAGTTCCGGCATTGGTAGAACTACCAACGCATGTATTGCCACCATTGGCTGGGGCAGGACGTGTACATGTTCTAGTCCTGCTACGAGTTCCATTGGCACAAGTCACCGAACATGAAGACCAAGTCTGCCAACTTGCCCAGAGTCCATCCACTGAAAGTGTTAGAGGTGTTTTGTCTCGACTAAATAGTTTGCAGTGTATAATGGCATTCAATTATAAATACATGAACAGCATGTAGTGTAAGCATTGTGTAAAGAATATCACAATAACGATGAAACGGCAAAAGGAAAGGGGCCAATGTAAAAGAACTGAAGAGAAAGCAGGCCAATCTTTTATAGCAGCGCTAATAATATTTAAGTGCACAATAATACGTGATATAATTCTTAGCTTTGTTTTCAATATTTAATGAGAAGTAATGTTTAGAATGTCAACAATTTATATTAAACCTTTTAACATTATTCTTACACCATTTTCTGGCATGGATTTGAAATAATTATTTTGTGATACAAAGCATTATTAAGCCATTTATAAATGCCTTAATGTTTTACGAAGGATCTGGTCATGAAGAACTTTTTATCTTATTCTATCCTGAATATTACCAGGACAGGGTCCAGGGTTGCACGTTCCAGAACTTGTAGAGCTACCAACACAAGTATGACCACCATAGGCTGGGGAAGGGCGTGTACATGTTCTAGATCTGGTACGAGTTCCATTAGCACACGTTACCGAACATGAAGACCAAGTCTGCCAACTTGCCCAGTGTCCGTCGACTGAAATTGTTACGATAAGTAGTTTCACTCATAGAAATGGTTTAGTGTGTGCAATCCCAAAACGAGCACATGCCGTATACCGTAGTTTCTCCACTAAATATTTAAATATGAAGTAAAATAATCCGTACAAATCAACATTTGAGATACTTTTTCCCAACGTATACAAACGAATTATTTTACATGAATAATTTTCTTCATTGAAATGGTCAGTATTTATGTGGACTTAGCAATTTCTTCTGCAACATATGATGACCTAAATGATAAAGTATAATAATGAATGTTTTAATTACACAATTATATAACTGGACGCTTATTATTATTATTTCTCTTATTGCTCTGAAGTGTGGTTATGTTTATGTTCGTGAATATTTCAGAAAATGCTTATTTTCTCAAATCAGACTTCCTCAGAGAAAATCTACCTTTCATCTCTCCCATAAGGGTCCGTGACATAGAAACATACTTGTTTTACCATGCATTGTGGGAGAATGCGTCTACATCAATAGAACGGAATACACTTGAGCTGGGGACAAATGAAAACCGGTCTTTCCGAGCATTTTGAAGATGCCATTTTCATACATACAAGATATAAAGCAGTGTGAAAGCGTTTGTAGCTCGGGATATTTGTCTATATTTTTATGAATATTACCTGGACAAGGTCCAGGATTACACGCTTCAGACTTTGTAGAGATACCAACACAATTACTGCCACCATTAGCTGGAGCAGGGTGTGAACATGCTCTAGTCCTGCTACGAGTTCCATTGGCACAGGTTACCGAACATGAAGACCATGTCTGCCAACTGGCCCATTGTCCATCCACTGAAAATTGTTATATTTGTTTCTTCTTAAAAAAGTACGATATGCAATGACTCCAAAACAGGGTATTTCAACTTATGTTTAAAGTGATCCTGCCCATGATAATATATAAAATTAACAAATACGGAGTTTTTGTTTTTAAGTATATGTCTTATAATTCTATGTGTGTCATTATAAGCGATAAAGTTTTTGCATGTATTTGCGAATGTTTATTATCGTATATGTAAGAAATTGCTATTATGTGATATCCTAAATGACGAGATTTAATGTATACCGGTAAATTATGGTGGAGAATTATTGATAAGTTGTGAATGATTATTTTAGCTTTTGAAAGAGCCTTTTCCTATCATTACCAGGACATAGTCTTAGATTACAAGCTCCACTCTCAGATGATGAACCGCTACAATCATTGCCACGGGGATGTTCTAGCGGATAAGAGCATTGACGTTGTCTTCTATGTGTACCGTCACCGCAGGTAGTTGAACATTGGGACCAAGCAGCCCAATTTGTCCAAACGCCATCGACTGAAAGAGACAAACGTCTTTGCGAAACATTTGATAATCAATGGAGTCGTTTTGAAATAGATATCCATGTATACTAAAAACATGACATCTACGAGTGTTTATAAGTCATTTAACGTTAACGTTGTATTTGTAATAATTAGTTTAGCGACTATGTAAAAAAATTAAAACATGTATCTAAAAGTGTTGTTTAAACGTGTTGTGGTCAGTTATACAATGCCTGGTCTACTAGTATTTGGCTTCAACCAAACCTTCGAGCAATTGCAATGTCTGTTAGTCAAGTTCAAGCGAGACGTTCACATCGACAACTTGTAACTCGAATTACTAATATAAAGGAAGATTCATGAGAGCTTGGAAGTGTCACATTTATCATATAAAAGGGTTAAGCATTGAAAGCATTGATAATTCAAGCAAGCTTTTGCACAAAGTTTTCCTCTTATTACCAGGACACTTTCTTAGGTTACATGATCCAGATTCTCTCGATGTTCCGCTGCATGGATTTCCATGGGGGCTTCCATCGGGATAATCACATGAACGACTTCTTGAGTGTGTCCCATTTCCACAGGAGACAGAACATGTCGACCATGTGCTCCATGTTGCCCAACTTCCATCGACTACAAGTGTTTGACAATAACCATCTCACGGTATAACAAGCAGTATTTGTGCGAAGCAAGCAAACATAGTATATGCTTATTATAATAAGCAAAGTGTTAGTACATGAATTTTACATTCTTCTTTTATAGATAGCCAAGTACATTGAAAAAGAGATTAGAAAACGTTTAATGATTTCAACACGAATAAGAGATACCGTTTTTCTAACGTACATGAATACTTTTGCTAGGAAAACATTTTGAAGGATTTGTGTTTTGAAGAATGAAATATACTTAGAAATGCTTGAACATAAAACATTTGAAAATGATAAAGCGATAGAGTAAGTATATAAGCATAAAAGCAAGCTTGCTTGATTGAGTCTCCATCATTACCAGGACAGTTTCCTTGGACACATGATCCGGTCTCAGTTGATTCACCGACACACATGTCGCCATGGGGAGCCCTAGCCGGAAATACACAAGTTCGATTTCTTGTATGCGTTCCGCTTCCACATGTTACCGAACATTTCGACCATACAGCCCACGTGGTCCAAGTGCCATCGACTAAAATTAATGGACAGGGTCCACATCTTTGAGCAAAAAGCATTCAGCGGATAAAGCGGAAACATGTTATTACATTAAAATGCAAAGCAAAGCACTGAAAGGAAATCTGGGGTGGAAAGCAATTGTAATTCTGCGATCTTATCTTGATAAAGATGTCGAGACTTATCAGGTGTGAATCAGAATAATTCGCTAATGATGCATTAATATAAATAGACGCTGACAACCTGGAAAAAATCAACTTTCTGACAGGAAAGTGAAAGCAACATGCCTTCCATTTGTCTGGAGATTTTTCGCGAAGGTGTCTAAGCTCACTTTTGACCTATATTTCTTGGCATGACGTATTCTTCATTCTATTGGATGATTTAGAAAAAACCTTTCCTTCCATTAGATGAAATCTACAAGCGTAGAAATATTAAGACCACGCCAACTTACAGCAATTATTTAATGTGTTCTTGTGTTTGTAAAATTTGTAAAAGAGAAATGTACGAAAATGTCATCTCATGCGGTCGAAATAAAGTTATAATCCGTTCTTGTCAAACACTTACATTTATTGGAATTGATGTGGAATAGATATGACTAAATATGTAATTTATTTAGCTGACCTAACATTAACATTTTAAGACGTGCCCTAATTGAACTGCCAGGGATAAGATGCGTTCACACGGTACTATAACTCAATTTAGGAAGTTCATAAAAATTATACTTCTGGTTTCAACAGTGTAAATAACATTAAAGAAACTTCGCGAAAGTATTTTTAAAGATATATCTTGTTACGACTCGGTGACAAAATGGCCACATACATACCAGGACAATATCCGAAATCACACACTCCTGATTCACTTGAGTCACCACCACATTGGCTCCCTCCGTTCGCTGGAGCCGGGTTTGTGCACGTTCTGTTTCGAGAACGATGACCTTCAGAGCAGCTTACCGAGCATTGTGACCATGACTGCCAGTCTGACCATTTACCATCAACTTTATAAAAAATGTGTATGTCAAATGTGATAGAAACATGTCATTAGGAACTTCACTTGTAAGTTAGTAGTACTTAGTGCGTGTTACTCTGGTTTATCAATAGTTTTTATATAAACGTAGATTTGCATACATGTATGTTTCATGAGGATACACGCAAGTAAGTCTGTAAATTTATTGTTGCAATAATATTTTTCAAAGGGAGTGTTTGTGCTTTATTTATTTCAAAATTAATAGTCAATAATGATACACGAGGCTCCGTGGGCGATACATTATTGCATTTGACTGGTGACCACTACCTCCGCACCGTTGTGAGTTCGAATTCTACCTGTAACCAGAGATAATTAACACGTGAGTAAGCTTTCTAGCAAGGAAGGCAGGTGACAATACCTAGGTGTACAGCAACGTTCAGCTGTTAGTGCGGGGTTAAAACCCAGTAAAAAAGAAAGATTTGAAGTTTGTACTGGTAGGTTTGGTTACTAGACTAGGGCACAAGTAAATAGGGAACAACAATAATTAGTGTAATCAACGAACATAATGTTGGTTCAAATTTTTAAACGGATTTGTCTAAAATGTTTTAGTCAGGATGTATAATTGTTCAACCATGTGGTTTCAAAGAGTTTACCTGGACATGGTCCGTCGTTGCACTTTGTATTTTCGCTGTTAGCACCTACACAGTTGTTACCACCATTAGTTGGAGATGGGTTGTTACATAGTCTGGTTCTTGTACGAGTGCCGGCCGAACAACTAACCGAACACGTGGACCACGTTTGCCAAGTTGCCCACTGACCATCAACTAGTTTACGACATAGTGAAAATAAAGATAAGGATCTCTTAACGATAATAAAACAGACCCACAAAAAATACTGTCTTTCTCGAAATCCATCATTCCGACAAATGAAATATAGAAGAACAAAACCGAGTCTTCCCGAATGATACTATCTTTTAACGTTCTGCAACGAGACCATGAATTAAACCAGTGTGATACTAGCACCATGCGTCATGCAACAAAACAGTGTTTGTCTTTGAGAACGCTTCCTGTAGCTATATTAACAACAGCAAAAGATTCCTAGAAATTTATGAACGAAAGTTTCCATGAATACAAAGGTAGTTATAGACGCCCGAACAATGTCAACATTCACAAAGGCGTTGGTGAGAGGTGGATACCTGATTTGTTCAATCATATACCCATAAAGCAGTGCTGATACTAACCCGGACATGGTCCATTGTTGCATGTTCCACTGTCGGTACTTACACCTTCACACGGTCTACCATCAAACTCCGGAACCGGGTTACTACATGTTCTGTTCCTTGTTCTTGAGCCTGCCTCACAACTTACGGAGCAGGGTGACCAAGTATTCCATACAGACCACTCACCATCAACTGAAGCATATAATTATTTAAATGGATTTGTAGGTTTGGAATAGAATAATATCTATGTTCATTCAGTCACACATAGCTGACAGAAACTGTGTTTTTAATTCTATGAATGTAGCTGAACAAGATATATGATTTGTAGATATATTAATCAAGTTTGTCAATTGATTTCGATTTATTTTCATAAATGAATGATTTATGCGAATTAATATTACAAGAATGTTAGTTCTGTATGTCAATATTAGAAAGATTGAATTCAAATCATCATATTTTCAACATAATGTGTAATCACGTACGAACGGCTGATGACCGCTTCCTCCATAAGTACTTTTTATAATAATGTACGTATTTCTTTATCAAAACGCATGATATTAATGATTTCTTTTCTTATTTGCGCACACTTATGAATGCCTGTTTTACAACAATGATATGTTAATTAAGAGATATTTACTTGGACAAGGTCCGTTATCACATTGCTTATCCTCTTTGCTGACGCCAGAGCAAGTCTGACCACCATTACTGGGGGCTGGATTATTACAGCTTCGTGTACGAGACCGGGTTCCATCACCACAACTTGTTGCGCATTGGGCCCACTCCAGCCATTCTGACCATTGGCCATTCACTTTAATAATACATAAATGTGTTAACATTGTTGGGAGTTATTATTTATAGTTGAAGTTGTGGAATATTAAATGCGATATGAGATTATTTGAAACCTAATGATTTGGACAATCTCAAACCATAATTGGGGGAAATGGTGAAGATATCCAAGGTCGAAGGATGACAAGGCATTGAAATATATCATTACGAAAAAAAATATGTAAGTGCATATTTACAATGTAATGTACAATTCTCGGAACCAGAAATTAAGAACAACAAGGACTGGTGGTGTTACTCTAAATTTACTGCATAAACTTTCTCCTTGTTTCATTTGTATGACATCAAATACCACAAAAACGAAACATGATTGTTTTTTAGCTAAACACGCCCCTTTTCAACGGTCAGAGTCATATGAGGCGGACAGTTTACCTAACGATCGTTCTTTGGAAGAACCAAAACTAGCTAGACTCGCATCCTCCGTAAGTAACTGCCTAGTTTCTCACATAGAGAGACATGGTCGGTAGCTTGGCTCGAACCCGCGACCCTCTATCAGTGAGTTTTGAGTGATTTGAAGTCAGCTACCTTAACCACTCAACTACGGAGGTGAGACTAACGAAACATGATAATGTGTCATTCAAACTACTAGTATACTTACCTACTGAAGGTGTGGTCGTTTTGGGGCGTAGTGTTGTTGATGGAACTACAAATAAAAATGTGATAATTCGAGTCAGAACGTACACTCCAGCCGGCTTCTATATTTATAGTAATTAAACTAGTATTGTAAACATCCGTCATTTTCGAAAATAATCAAATTAATTCAGAATGGTAGTTTTGACATGATTCTGGTACATTGTATATATATTAACACCATGTCGGGATGTCTCAGACGTTTGTTTCAAGACAGTAAATTATGATTTTATGTTATGTTAACCACCTTGTATTTGGAATATTAAACCCTATTCATGCATTTTTCGATGTAGAAACGCACATTAACGATACAAGACTGAGAAGGCAAAAATATGAAAACGAAGAAAGCGAACAGCAAGTCGTTAACTAAACGAGTTTTCCTTATTCCGTACCACCACCGATCTTGTCCTGTTCTAGTAACTGCCAACTTCTCAGTACGCGATTGGCAAGCAGAGGAGGACGACTAGCCTTAATGGCAATGGCTTAAACCGAAACAAATTAATTGTAACCCGAATGTTTCTCCTGTAACGAACCTTGCCGCAGTTACCATGGATGAAATGTATATTTAGTGTATACAAGACAGGATTTAAATTGATATAAATACTAAATCGAAATTAAATTTGTAATAATCTTACTTAGATCTGAACCAGATGGTAAACCACCACATGTCTGACGCTGAACTTGGTTATCCACTTGTACATAACCTAACTGGATAAAATACAAATCATACATGAGCTTAATTTCAATTAAATCATGACAACACCTGACTTTCGAGGACTTTTTTGTCCCGAATATGACCTTGGTATGGAGAGCCACTGTAATGGTTACAGGCAAATGACTAGTTATAGCCATGTGAGGAATAGTACATTGTGCTTGTTGTTACGAAATTGAGTTACATATGTATACATTTTGTCTAGCTTTCTCTAAATCTGCAAAGGCCGAACCCAAAACCGTCTGATTCAAGACAAGTTTGAGCTAAGAGGATGTTATCGACACGATGACATTCAAACATTCATACAATTAACAAGTGATTCTCAATATTTTAGTTCACACCATGCTTAAATTGCTACAATATTTTTACTAGGTATTACAGACTATATCTTCCTCTAGGTAATTATTTACAGACCAAAATTATATACCTTCCTCTCAAATTGTATAGCGAGGAATTGACTGGAGAGGCCCGACAGGTCAACGATCGCTTTACAATCAAACTCATACAAATATCCAAATGGTTGTGAATTAAGATCTGGTGACGGGTACACAGCTGTTTCCACGTTGTAGTTACATGCACAGTCAAAATCTCCATTCACGGGCACCGTCCAGACAACTGACACCAAACATAGTTTTAAGAAATTGAACGTCATTGTATCACATGACGTCACTGAAAAAAATCAAAATGGCTTTAGGAATATAAGCAATATGGTGTATCGATCAAGTCGTGACATTGTGTTCATCGTTTGGACAGGGCTTTATGTATGGAGTAAATATCAAACCAATATGTATCCAGAGCTATCATTCGTGTTCTCTAACAAACATCTCCGCCCTTGAAATGACCCAAAATAAGCAAAAATTCAAATTCAAGGGCAAATAACTCAAAAATGAGATGAACTCCAATTTTTTAAAAATGTTTCTGTTATCATATGCTACGATCATGCAAAGTTAAAAAAAATTATTGTTCAGTTTTCATTTTGCCTATATGTCTATGTGAAAAATGTAGCGAACTGTAGCAAACCTCTTTGTCAGCATATACATACATGTAGTATGAATATTTTCATTAGATTTTGATGTGATATATGGGCTTTGTGTATCTAGGTGATCATTGTAACAAGTTGAATGTATTAAAATTATAACAAATAATACTAGTAATTATCATAACACAGGATCTTAAAGTAGATCTATTAGACTTAGGATCGTGACTTCTTTTTTTTATCAAAATTGGGCGGACAGATTTTGGAAATATTTAATTTTTGTAGATTTCCATGAGAGAAAATAATTTACCGTGAGATTTTAAAATGTGACATTCTTTTGAGGTATCTTCCCTTTAAATTTGCATCTAAGCCTATGGGTTTCAAAGATTCGAAAGAAAAAAAACACATCGATTTGAATGAATACTCATGGTAAAAATTAAGATGCAATAGCACGTACAGTATCAATGTAATTTAATACATTGTACAGAAAAATAAAAGTTCTCATGCAAGATCAAACGATATTGATAGTTTTCTATTTTTCAACAAGGGCAATAACTCTTTCCCAAAAATCAAAATGTGTTGTAAAATAAATTATAGTTACTGGAAGTAATAACACTTGAGTATTAACATGTTCATGTAGCTTATTGGAACAGATACATCAGAACAGTGGTCTACTACCTTAAGAAATACGGTTTTTATGGTGAACCAGTCGAACTAATTGACCTTTTAGAACTATACTGTAGCATCTTATTCACACGATAAAACAAAGTCATATATCAGTCAAGTCTTCTTATGATTAAATTTTATTTGATGTCGCTTGGTTTTTATCTCATATAGCATGGAGACAAACTGTATGAGATAGTAAGTAGCTCAATGATGAACATGTATACTAGTACATGAACCAGTATCGATACATGCCGAAATTCAAGTTTCCTGGTGAAATTGTCAGTTCTACGACGCTTTATAAAAGGACAAGGCTTCAGACTTAATCATTTAGTACTTATTTTTCAAATTTTTAAATCACTGATAGTATATATACTGAACAAAAAAGAAACTTCCGAGTTGTACCTATATTTTTCAATGTTGTAAACATGTGGATATCAACATGTCCCTTGTCAAAATATGTAATAGATACAGTATGAGTTTTTCTTCAAAAGTGTCTTCTTACAGACGTAAGAGGGCGGTTCGCTTAGACAAACAACCATTTTGTCCGTGGCGAAGCCGAGGATAAATGGTTGTTTGTCTAAGCGAACCGTCCTCTTAGCGTCACAGGCAGAAGTAACGGACCTGTGATGGTAAAATTGTAATAAATTCTACATAAAACAAAATAACTTAACCCATAATAACTTTAAATGAAAAATAAAATTGTCCTAAAATTTGACCCCATTCATGGCATTCAACTGGTACATTTGTGAAGAAAATACGAGTACGAGTATCTGACTTATACGACGATAAAGGATTTAATGTCCACGTGAAAGTTGGGTTATTGAAAAGTGTCTTCTTACAAACGTAAGATGACTCTTTTTGAATAGCTCTGCTGGGGGTATAGTCGTATAAAATCCTTTATCTTCGTATAAGTCAGATACACGTAGTCGTATTTTCTTCAAAAATGTCTTTTGAAGAAAAACTCGTACTGTATCTATTACATGTCCACGTGAAAGTTTAGTTACTGAAAAGTGTCTGATTTGATAGAATGTGTATAGTCATCACGAGAAAAGCCGATGACAATTTCAAATTTTATTACTTTTTCTTTTATTTTTATTATGCCCAGAATTCTACCAAATTTACGTCAACGTACCATTGGCATGCTAACTGTCGGTATGACGACATATGAGTTTAACAAAGCTTCATGAGGTTGCTATAGGACTGTTGGCTGTTCTAGCCGTGACATTCGAAGTTTCAAGCAACGGGGCGTACAGAAGATTTAGTACTACGTAGTTGACGTCCGCGCGTCACAACACCTGGTCAAGACCGCTCTATTGTAAACACATCCATACATGTATATATAAATCGTTTTCAAACTGCTACTGAGACTGCTGATAACACTCTTGATACATACACCAAACTGCGCAAGGGTAATCTACGTTGTCGTAAAATTGAGCCGGGTAAGACAAAATTGGAACAAATGAACGTTATGCCAATTGCTGTAGTTCTTGAACGGGATCGTTATGGAGATGGAGGTTTCGTCTAGGTCTGGGCAAGCATTGCGCATGGTTATCGCGCACTTCTAGTCGTGATCGATGGAAATTTGAATGCCCAGCGTTACCAAGATAAGGTTCTTATGAGGCACGCCGTACCACCGCTTCGTAATAATGCCAACATCACTTTGTTTCAACATGATAATGTAACTAGCCATACAGCTAGAGATACTGTGAATCTCCTCGGGCGGATGAAATTGCATTTATTAATGACTGGCCTGTCAAAGCCCAGATCTGAATCCCATCAAGCACCTGTGGGATAATTTGGACCATCGTGTTCAATCGTCGAACGTCAATGAACGAACTCAATGGTTAATCCAGAGTGGAGCAACATTTCGCAGGCCGAAAACAGCACACTTGTCAGTTCTATACACCAACGTTGCCAGGCAGAAGCTGGTGCTGAAGGTGGTCATACCTGATACACGATTGAATTGTGGTCTACCACACCTACCACATTTAATCAACGAACTCGTATCATCGTTATTCAGTTAAATGCAGAGCAATAAATTTAAAACCACATTAAAATACTCTTAAATACATGTAATAATTATTTACCAATTACATGTACATGTATTTTCAATTTTAAAAATATCGGTACTTAAACACAGAGGAAGATTCTTTCTGTATATATTATATATATTAGGTCAGAAAAATCGTATTGTTTGCGGATAACCAACCGTTCCTACTTTTTTGCGACGACCCTTAACATTTTCGTGCAGCAAAATCCAAAGTAAGAAACTGTTTGGAGACGAGTTTTATGCGTCAAACACAAAATGTATGTTTAGAAGAAAACAAAAACACAAACGCTTTGCGACCGACCGAACGATCCACCTGCCATATTTATTAACGTAACAGAAACGGAAAAATGTATATATCTTTGGTCGAGTGCTGACATCCATAATATTAAAGTAACTGGTAAAATATCTAGCATTTAATTTAAGTTCATAATTTTATTGTACTATAATTGTTATTCCAATATAATATTAGCGCTGCTTATGGTTACAAAACACCTTCCATTAACCACTATAGTAGTTGTTTACCGAGGTTTTTTTCTATACATTTGAAACTTAAGAAACATTTAGTAAAAAAACATCTTTAAGGATTCGTGACTGCGTTTTGATAATATTAAGACTTAAGGTTATTTGTGTAACAACACGTTTCCCAAGTGCTAATCTATTGCTTCACATACAAATGTTTCATGAAATTCGTATTTGAATGTTTACACCTTACGCAAATGATTATAGTATTCCAGTCGTCAATATCTCGAGCACTTTGTACATGTATATCAACATTCTATAATTACAATACATTGAAATAAGATATATTTAATATAAATTAAGGGGTCAATTTATACGATTTAAGTTTATTATTATTTATAATCTTACCTCAGTCTTAAGTTAACCAAATTAATTCACTAAATGTCAAGTTTTGCTTTATCTATTGGTATAAATATCAACAAATTTAACCCAATGATAAACTCAGTAAACTTTTATCATTGTGCAATCATGATTGTGGGTAGCTGTCTATCCATTGACCATACTCTCATCTTAATGTGCAGTCTATATTTTATTTTAATAGTGTGAAGTGGTGTGTAGTCTATATCATAACTTTTGATTTAATGGTGTGTACTTGTGCATATTTTAGTCCACGTTTTTATTTGATGCTCTGCAGGGGTGTATATTGTAGTCTACATTTTGATTTAATGGTGTTCATTTGC
The DNA here is from genome assembly GCA_964023205.1 of Lutraria lutraria. Lineage (NCBI taxonomy): Eukaryota > Metazoa > Mollusca > Bivalvia > Venerida > Mactridae > Lutraria > Lutraria lutraria. Next base: position 11,664,721 of record OZ026837.1, on the reverse strand, counting down.
GTATTGTAGTAGACCTACGTTTTGATTTAATGGTGTGCAGTAGTGTACATGTATATTGTAATGTACACTTTGATTTAATGGTGTGTAGTGGTGTATACTGTAGTCTACGTTTTGATTTAATGGTGTGTAGTGGTGGATATTGTAGTCTACGTTTAGATTTAATGGTGTGTAGTGGTGTATATTGTAGTCTATGTTTTGATTTAATGGTGTGCAGTGGTGTATATTGTAGTGTACACTTTGATATAATGGTGTGCAGTGGTGTATATTGTAGTGTACACTTTGATTTAATGGTGTGTAGTGGTGTATATTGTAGTCTATGTTTTGATTTAATGGTGTGTAGTGGTGTATATTGTAGTATACACTTTGATTTAATGGTGTGTAGTGGTGTATATTGTAGTGTACACTTTGATTTAATGGTGTGTAGTGGTGTATATTGTAGTGTACATTTTGATTTAATGGTGTGCAGTGGTGTATATTGTAGTGTACATTTTGATTTAATGGTGTGTAGTGGTGTATATTGTAGTGTACATTTTGATTTAATGGTGTGTAGTGGTGTATATTGTAGTGTACATTTTGATTTAATGGTGTGCAGTGGTGCATATTGTAGTGTACACTTTGATTTAATGGTGTGTAGTGGTGTATATTGTAGTGTACATTTTGATTTAATGGTGTGTAGTGGTGTATATTGTAGTGTACACTTTGATTTAATGGTGTGTAGTGGTGTATATTGTAGTGTACATTTTGAATTAATGGTGTACAGTGGTGTATATTGTAGTGTACATTTTGATTTAATAGTGTGTAGTGGTGTATATTGTAGTGTACATTTTGATTTAATGGTGTGTAGTGGTGTATATTGTAGTGTACACTTTGGTTTAATGGTGTGCAGTGTTGTATATTATAGTGTACACTTTGATTTAATGGTGTGTAGTGGTGTATATTGTAGTGTACACATTGACTTAATGGTGTGTAGTGGGGTATATTGTAGTCTATGTTTTGATTTAATAGTGTGCAGTGGTGTATATTATAGTCTACAATTTGATATGATGATGTGTAGTGGTGTATATTGTAGTGTACATTTTGATTTAATGTTGTGCAGTGGTGTATATTGTAGTGTACATTTTGATTTAATCGTGTGTAGTGGTGTATATTGTACGCAGTCTACGTTTTGTTTTAATGGTGTGCAGTGGTGTATATTGTAGTCTTTGTTTTGATTTAATGGTGTGTGTTGGTGTATATTGTAGTGTACATTTTGATTTAATGGTGTGTTGTGGTGTATATTGTAGTCTACGTTTTGATGTAAACAAACTCAAATATAGCAAATTTTCAAACTCAAGGACCCATAACTCAAGTTCTGGTCCGATTCCGCCCATAATCGAAGTTGTGCAAGATCTTTTGGTTATACAAATTTACTGAAAATATGATTAGGATTTGTGAAGAAATGAAGGTGCTACAGTGTAAACAAGCGAAATATAGCAAATGTTCTAAATCTAGGGCACATAACTCTTGAATTCCATGTCTGATTTTGCCCATAATCGAACTTAGCCGAGACATTGTGGCCATATACATTGTGACCAAGTTTGATTGAGATGCTAGAGCGTAAACAAACTAATTGTCCCCGGACAACTGACATTCATCGATCCTGAAAGCTCACCTGATTTAATCAGGTGAGCTAAAAATGTTTGTTTTCAGAAACCCTACCCAGAAAAAAGAACACTATTTCTTACTGAAACAAGAGGGCCCTATATCGCTCACCTGAGAACAACTACATCATACTAATGACCTGATAATATTATTTTTCATCTCGTATGACCTGTTTCTACAAAGATTTTGATCAAAATGAACTCTAATTTTCATGAATACGTTGTACTTGATGCAAGTTAATGTACATTCTGTGTAAATATGATTATGATTAGTAAAGAAATAAAGGTGCTGTTGTGTAAAAAGCTAAAATATAGCAATTTTCTATGTCAAGGGCCCATAAATCTGGAAATACTGGTCAGATTTCGCCCATAACTGAACTCATCACAGAGCTTTAGGAGATACACATTCATGAGTGTAGACGAATTAAATTATAGCAAATTATCTAATTAAAGGGCATGCAACTCTTGAAGTTCAAGCCCATAATCGAAGTTGTCCAAGACTGTTAGGTCATACACATTCACAGTAAATATGATAATTATTGTTGAAGAAATGAAGGTGCTAGAGTTTAAACAAGTCAAAATATAGCAAAATTTCTAAGTCAATGGCACATTACTCTAGAAATATTACCGGTATTCAGATTTTGCCAATAATTAAACTGTGGCCATCTATATTGTGACCAAGTTTGATAAAGACTGGTTGTGTTGTTAAAAGATTGTGCATATATAAATCTTGTTACACTACAACTTTGTATTCAATATCACAAGCTCTAAACATGTGAAGGAGTATAAGTCTATTACTCAAAATGAGCATCACAATGCACAAATTATGGTCCCTTGAGGCCATCCTTAGAAATTATTTTGTTTGCGGTATCACTATACATACTCACTAAAATAGGCCCAGGCTAGTGAGGCTACCCAACTCAGGAATTTTTATGTCTCCTGAGCTTTAGGATCAATGAAAGTCCTGCATCCGTCATCGTCCATCCACAATTTGTTTGTCATTTTAAAGACTTAAAAGAGGGTAATTGCAAAGAAATTATTCAAACTCAACAAATTTGAACATTTAGAACTACAAATACTTTATTACATCAACAAACTCAAGCAATTTCAGGTAGATTCATTCAACTGTTGTTCTTTTTAACAAATCATACATGCTAAATCCTTTTTCATTTGTTTGATCTTCAATTCTTCATGTTTAATAGACGTGAGTAGTGTTTCCCGTTGCTTTTTGTTTTAAAAAATAATATTCACACATATATTAGAGTAAAAATTGTTCTTAATCACACTGGTTGGTCCATTTGTGAGTTTATTTAAGTACACAATTAAAAATCCTATGTAAGCCAGTATTATTCATCATCTTCAGCTGCTGTGCGCTTTGCTAGAACATCTTCAAATAAGATCTGAAAATACACAAAATCCATTTTACTATTTTGGCATGTTCAAATTCATGCAAAACTACCTTGTTGTGCATCAGAATTACTATACATGTACAAAAAAAACAGTACATTATATTCATAATTTAATAATTATTATGGTCTCAAAGGGACTTCTTTGTACCAGTGGTTAAGTCACAGCATTTTTCGTGGTAGGTGATATTGCCTTCTACTAGAAATTCCTACTACTGGAATTTCCAGCTACTGTTTGTCAATCTTAACAAATTTACATACAAAAAATGTATATTCAGTCAATAAAACCTGCTACAATTTAAAAGTTAGCCTGCTAGTCTGAATCTTCTGGAGAACACTGGTCACAGAGTTCAAAACACACCCTGGATCAGACAAATTTCACAAGAGGAAGCTGTCAAACTTATTGGCGCCACGTATTTCCGCAGTACTTATGATTAAAACTAAAGAAAACGCAAATATAAGAACTTGCCTTGCATTAATCAATTGATATTTATCTCGTTTTATTTATTACGGCATGTTTTAAAATAATTTTATTTTTCTCACTGTCACACTTCAACTGAACAGCGGCAGCAATATTTTAAAGGTACATTCTTATGTTTCTTGACTAACCCCATAAATATTGCTAAAACAATTGCATTATAAGATGAACTACCTCTAACTGTCAATCAATATTCGAGTGACGTCATCGGTTAGCGCAAACAGACGTCTGGTATAAATTTGTCATTCGTTACTATTTCGTACAACGACATGAATATTTATAATATATAACAATATATAGGAAGTCACCTTTAGCGCTTGTGTATGAGCATTGAAAATAAGTTGATATTTACATAATATTTTGATTTTAATGCAAATAGCTAAAAGTAATACGGAACAAACCTACAGTACGGTTCGGGTGATTTGTCCTTAATTCGCGTCCCCCCGGCGTTCATTATCGGCAATTAAATTATTTATCACATGATTTTCTTTGTGGCATCGATCTTGAAAAAATACGCGAATCACCACAATGTCACTATTCACCACGTTTTATAACTTCTTATCAGACGGTAATCTTTGATCACTAGGGATCACGGTAATTCACATACATCTAAAGCAGGCTACATGTACATGCATGTACAGTACGGTTCGGGTGATTTGTCCGATTTTCGCGAATCGCCGCGGAATTAAAATTGCGCTAAGCCACAGGTAGATCGCTTCAACGCGGCGATTTGAATTTTGGCTGTCGCGTTCAGAGCGACGATGATCGACGGTGACCGTCACTACTGAGGGGCAATAATTTATGTGAATAATTCGCGGTGGATTGCAGCGACGATCGCTCAACACAGTGATACGCGATGTTGCCTCTTTAGTTTACTCAAAACTTACAAATTTCTTGTAAATAACACTGTTATTCGCACATTATTTAATTGCGCTTTTGTGAACAAATTGTTACCTGATATGTTTGAAAAATTAGCGTGGACATAAATTATAACCAACGAGTATTGAGAACTTAATAGTAGTTGATGAGCTTTAATTAATCTGTCAGCTTTTGTATATTATTGCGCGAAATAATATTACATGTAAACAGTGGACTGGTTTTAGTGATAAGAGCACTGAGCTACATTAGTAAAATGAGAGACTGCGACACGGTCTAAATAATGATTCTCGCCCTGGTACTCGATATATAAAACACTAAAAATAGACATATGAATCTCGCCCTGTACGTAACGCTGCATATGTAAAACATAGCTACACAGTTTACATATTCGCTTTGCAATTCGCCGGTTTTTCTACATATTTACTTCAAGAATGGGAATTGGGATTTCCTACTTGACAAAATTTAATCAGATGTCTGGATTTCAGTCGGTCTTGGCCGACAGGTTTAGTAAGTGTTAAATCCTGAATTATCTTACCATGTGACTGTTTTCGGAAAATGAACGGTCAACAGAAAGCAAAAGTAGAAGAAAGATTCACAATAATATCATTTTATTTACTTGAGAGTCGGGTTTAGACGTTCGCGAATCACCCTGATCCATCGCTATCAAAGATTACCTACTGATAAATAAGTCATAAAACGCGGTGATTAGCGACATTGCGGTGATTCGCGTTTTTTTCAAGATCGATGCCGCGATGAAAATCGCCGCTACGGGTGATAAATTGACGATTACGAACGCGGGGGAAACGCGAAAATCGGACTAATCACCCGAACCGTACGGTATGTGTGTAACAGTTACTAACACTAACATTAACTTCTTGTCAGAACATGATAGCCAATAAGGCTATGACTTCCGACACTTTGATAGCCCAATTTAAGCTATTTGTAATAAATTGAAGGCCAAAATGTGAACAGATTAAAGCCTATATCACAATGTCAAAATACAAAGAAATTTTGTAAAAAGCTATGAGCCTCTGTGAACAAGTCATAGGACGGTATTCATCTTTGCCACTTATAAACATCAATTTCTCTGATAATAACATTGTTTAACTTGGTAATGTCCGATGCTAGATGGATCTATACTGAAATGGTGTAAAGTATTAAAATGTTTGTTTACTTTAGTTAACTGACAGAGTAACTTATGTCGCGAAAACTAATGTCAAAGACAAATACAAAGAGAAATTACCCCTTGGTTAAACTTTCGGTTTACGTAATTTGGAATTATGTCGAATATGCTCCCAACAGTAATGCCACCGACCAAAATAACGGCAGCATAATTTATTGAGCGCCGGAAGAAATTCTGATAAAGTGTTTTCACTGACATTTTGGTAGCAGTCAAGGTCAAAAGATGGCGGATGGATACATACTCGAAGAAAAATTATTTACATTTTAGACAACCAAATTTATCATTTGATTTGTATTAGGTTTTGTTTTCGTATCTTTGATTCACAAAGCACTAACAATTTAGTGAGTAATTCACACCTTATTTTGAACTATATTTTCGGCGATTTTACTTCCGTTTGTGTAATCGGTGTGTTGTTAGGTCATTTCTGTTTCTCACATTTCTAAAGTAAGTCAAAGGAAAATTTACTGCAGGTTCATTCATTCATGTACGGATATACATTTCTGTGTCGATTATAGATAAACACTGACCTTAGTGATTGTTGCAGATTTTTTCAGAGTCTGTTACTGACGAAATGTCATTTTGTGAATGATTCATCTATAAGATGTATTTTTTTCTGGAAATAAATATTTTATCTCAGTTATGAGTTTCTGTGGTTCCAGGCAAGGCTCCCTCAGTGTTAAGGAGGGAGTGTTGAGGAACAAGTGCTTTGTTGATGTGATGAACATAATTCCACATGGAATATTGCTAATTACCAGTGCTTTGATTCTAATAGCATGGCGAGAATCAATCATGGGGAGAATGAAGGCAAAGACATGGGTTCATTTTCACTGTCACACTATTCGCTGGATCTTAACAATAATACTAATTCTTGTGTCTGGCATCGAGGTTGCTGAAGGCCTTGTCTCGGATTATTTAGACCCTGACAGCATGAATTATCATGTTATTGTACCTCCATGCTTTTCTTTGGTCAGTGCTGTTGTGTCAATAGTTTTATATCATAATATTGAATTGTGGAACTCACCACGATTTCTGTTAATTCTGATGCCTTTTTGGCTGTGTGCTTGTGGACTAAAGCTCCTTAAAGCTTTTTCATTGTATGTCACTGGTATTGAAGGGGAACATCTCCGCCTCTGGATAACATGGGCTGTTGTGATGATATATGGGGCTCTGTTTGTTGTCGAAATTGTGGAACTTGTCATTCAGGTAATTTTCATCTAAATTCTAATTGTAGCTGACACGTGTATGCTGGAACTTAAAAGTCCTCTCTGTTGTTTGTTCACGTGATATGATGAACACTGTTCAATGACTGTGAAAGAAGTTTAAGAACTCATCACAAATATCTGATTTTGAAGCCCTATGAGCATAACCTAAGTTACCATTATTCTAGTCACTTTACTAAATCCATAAATTTGTCTCAACTGAATCATAATTTATATATATGTAGCTTAGCAATAAAAAGTTATCCATTATTCTGTGCAAAAACTTGACTAAATAAATTTTAGAATGATTGCCCATAATATCACGTTTTGTTCTTATTTCAGAGGTACGCATTCTTCAAGAAAGCACGTAAAATTCATGCCCCACCAGAGTTGGAGAAAACTAGGTACTATGCAAATTTTGCCAGCTTTCTTTCCAAAGCAACATTTTGGTGGATCAGCGACCTTCTTATTGAAGGTTATAAGTGTCCTATATCTCAGGAACAACTTGGGAGATTGCCTAGTGTAAGTATTTTTGTGCCATATATCCTTGCAAAGTGTAACAATTTTAGAAATTCTATGATTCTTTTTCCAAAATTTATCAGAAATAAAAATTCCAGTATCTATTCTAAGTAAGTGGTAGGTAATAATTAATCATACATCTATATTAATAGGGCTTGACAGAAGTGTTTGCTGTTAATATTGTTCTTAATAAATATCTAGTAACTCTCAGAGGGAGTCGGCATACATGTACATCCTCTTTTCTGCTCATATGTCAATTCTCTATAGAGTTGACGTACATCCCATTCTATTAAATTTACAGTATTTTACACCCGTTTCTAGTTTTGTAGTATATTTTAATCTACTTTCTGTGGCTTGATATGTCTATCAACAGTTACATTTATATACATGTATAAACAATTTTTATATTGAACTTTTTTCAATGGACTTCTTTGAAACCCAATACTTGGAAGAGTCTTATGATTATGATCATAATGAAAGGAAGCTTGAAAGTTGAATTGATGTGGAGATATGACACCTTGCTTATATGGTTTAGATTAGATTAAGAAAATGATATGGCAATGGATTAATTAGTTACACATACTAGTATAATTACCTTAGATATTAAGAGAACGTTTTTGCTTCGTGTTGCCCAAACATTGCCTTTAGTTAAAACCCAATCGACTGTGTGAAAAGTAGAAAAAATCCTTTGACTTTTGATTATGATTTGTTTTATTTTTTGTAGACTGAGAGTGCTGCTAAAAACTTTCTATGTCTTACGAAAGCCTTTGAAACAGAACAGGTTTGTACATAATTCTTTTTATCCTAAATTTTGTATCAACTGAGTAAGTGCTTTTATTAGCTTGTTTTATGAATTGTTTGTGTACAAATGAGGTATTTATTATTTATCATGTATGCTGCTTAATGGTAGGACTTTTCATTTTATGTATCCCAGAGTTTTCTTGCATTTGTTTACATAATTTTTGAATATAAATGGACACTTCTATTGTGGTTTATTCTGTTAAAAGATAATGCTATATTCAAAATACAGGGGGTACTTCAGTCTTGGAATTAGTGGGTTGCCCCCTGCCCGAAAGGACTTTTCTCCTTCTTTAAGTATTTTGGGGGACAACCTAGTTTTAGAGTTTCCTTCATAAAGTATATTGTCGGGCAACCTGTCACAAAAAAATAATTCAAAGACTGGTACTTGATGTGAGTTCAAACGAAATATGACAAAATCTTAGAAACAAATTTCATATGAAACAATGAATTAGTGGGACTATAACTAAATTTTTTTTTACATCCATTTAAAACTAACCATTTACGGTATCTACTTATAATGAAACTCTCTGTTTATTCGTTCAGGAAAAAGCTGCTCAAAGTGGAAAACAACCATCGCTACACAAGACAAATCTACGTGCATTCTGGCCTTTGTTGTTGCTGGCTGGTATGTTTAGATTCTGTGGTGATTTGTTGGCTTTTATTGGACCATGGTGTATAGAATCTATTGTTGACTATGCATACGATGTGATAGAACAATCAAACGCAGTTGCTCAATTGAAAAATGACAGTTTTTCGTATGTGAACTCTCCAACTGGCGTTAAAAATATCACTTTGAACAATGTGTCTGATACACATAAGGTGAGTACATAGGAATTAGGAATTTACGTACAATAGATTAATTTTGAAAACTTGTTTAGTGTGCATACATGTATTGTAATCACTGCTTTAAATATACATTTGTATATGCATGAAAATTATTGATTATTTGATTTTATTGACATTATTTACAGCTACTGATAAGGTTATTTATGACTTGTGCAGAAATTGACATTATAGAATTACAATGAGATGAAATCTCTAGGGTGTATGTAATTTTGAAGTTATGGTTTCTGTCAGCCTGTGGGCAACATTATGTCAATACATCTCAGTGTCTGTAGGGTGTTTAAGAATTCATGAGCTTGTTAGCTGCTGTTTGGTTCTACACTTAAATATACTGAACAATCCTTGCTGTTTGAATTCACCTCACAAAATATACATGTTTCAGGGTCTTCATTTCACAAGTTCTGGGGCCATTCACAAATACCAAATTTGACTCCATTCCCCTACTCAATGAATAAATGTAAGATCCAGGTCTCTAGCTCAAAGGTCAAGGTTACACATTTGGTAAAATATATTTTCCTTGTCTGGGCTGTGACTTCTGTTTGCATTCAAGGATTTTGAAATAAATTGGTATAAAAGTTTACTCAATGAAATGATGTGTCATGAATATCACCTATACTTGTAGTTCAAAGGTCAAGATCACAAGCTGGCTATACAGGGGCTCGACATGTTGCCCTTGGGCTTCTAGTTCTCCAAAATGTCACAAAAATCTCCTATCTGAGGGGCCTCTGGTCCCAGTCCCCTAAATGTCAGAAACTGGTTTACTTATAAAGGTGGTCTCATATTATGTTGTAAAATGAAGGAAATATTGAAAACTGGTTAAAAAATAAACGGTCTTAAATGATTAGGTGGTTGTTGTATCGAGAGGGTCTTGCTATTGTGAGGTTTTTCTGTATATTTTTGGTTTATTAATACATGTATTGTTGATGAAACTGTTAATACTGTTGATGAAACGTTGCTTATATCTGGTGCTGAAATTAGGCCCCATTCCCAGGTGTTGGAGAAGTATGTTTTTCCTCTATAACCTATCAAAATTCCCTTCAGTTGAATTTTGTTTTTCATAATGGACATTTTTTATAAAAAAGATTGTAAAATTGACCTGGCTGTAGAATAGCTTATTTTGTCTGTAACTATCAAGGTTAAAAAATGTCGGCAATTAACTGTTGTGAGAACATGTCTTGTTATTTTCCTCTGTTATTTATCCTCAAGATGATATTTCCCCTTCCTAAGAGCTTGCCACCTTTCTCTAAAGGTGAAAAATACACTGTGAAATGTATTGTCTAAGCTTAATTATTGTATGTTGTTTTTAATCATATAAAAATTATGGTCTAGACAATGTGTCATAGTATGCTGGATTTCTAACCCAGTAATCTGGGTTTGATTCCCAGTCGCGGCAGGTCATATCCTTCATGAAAATTTGACAAAAATGTCGATTTTGCCAGTTTCTTGTGGAAGGGTAAATTAGTACTGGTTAGAATACAGACTAGGAAAACTGGTTATTAGGTGGTATCAGCTGCTGTATATAACTAAAAAAATTGTCACAGTTGAAAAACGGCGTAAAACCCAAGGAAAAACATAATTTTTATATTTTTGTTTCAGTCAATGGAGTATTATGTCACAGTGGGAGCATTCAGTATAAATGGATATGGCTTGTGTATAGTACTCTTCATTGCTACATTACTACAACATACATTGTTTCAAAATCATCATTATCTCGTCATTAGGCAAGGAATACGTCTAAGAACAGCTATACAGGTCAGTATTATTCTGAAATCTTCAGTGTTAGTTTTAAAATAGTTACCTATACAGTAAAACCCCAGAAAACAGGATTCCCGAAAACCAGAATTCTTTTTTTTTTTTTGACCTTTTGAATACATTTAGACAACGTCTCATGCTGTCAAGCAGTAACATTATTTAAAACTAAATTATAAGTATCAAGTGTAAAAGTACAAAGAGACAGTGCACCGAGATGACAACAGCACAATCATTTATGTGACCATTCGCTACAATATTAGCGTATTTGACAGTCTTCGAATTAGTGGGTTGCCCCCTGCCTGAAAGGATTTTTTTCCTTCTTTAAGTCTTTTGGAGGACAACCTAGTTTTAGAGAGTTTCCTTCATAAAGTATGTAATCGGGCAACCTGTCACAAAAAAATAATTCAAAGACTGGTACTTGATGTGAGTGCAAAAAGTTTACAAAATATGCTAGAAAATAACCAGACCTCCTTTAGCAGGCCTGTTAGTCTAGCTTTTAGGCCTGTTGGCCACAAACTTATTGAGAACCTTGACAAGTAGTTACAGCATGCATCTTATTTAAAGGACCATACTTACGTCATAATAAAATCATAATGTGTTTCAATTTAATTGCATTCAACAATGATAGAGAGTGATCTTTATTCTTGAAAAGGGTGATCATTAGTTGAGTGGTAACACACTGGATTACTAATCAAAAGGTTGGTGGTTAGATTCTTAGCTCTGCCTCAATTTCTCAGGGAAGCTTTTTCAGTGTCCCCATTCCAACTACCAAGCCTAGTACTGTGTCTAGAAAATCATAGGAAAAAGAGCAAGGCATGAATTGGTGCTTTTCACCAGGGACGATAAAGAACCAGGTAAAACTATATGAAAAGTGTAAGGATATAAATGCCAGATTCTCCTATATCTTATCTCCCCTCTTTCTGGGGTGGCTCTGAAATGACCGTAGTTGAAGAATGGGCCATTTAACAACTGATAGATAAATTATTACTGAAAATGAAGTTATACTAGATAAATTCTGTGTCTACTGTAGCTAATTACTCACTATTATATATTTCAGACTATGGTTTACAATAAGGCCTTGCGTATATCCAGCTTGAACATTACTATGGGTAAAACATCAGTTGGACAGATTGTCAATCATATGTCAATGGATTCTTCATTCCTTATGATGCAGTTCTTTTTTATCCATTATATATGGGCCACTCCCATGCAGGTAATTTATATATATATACAATGTAGCTGTATAATTATGTGTATCTGAAATTGCACCTTGAAAGAATTGATCTGTTGTTGTACTGTCCATTGATATACTTATGCTGTATAGAATTGAATATTTGTATAATTATGAAATATTATTAATTAACTATTCAATACTGGGCGATTTTTTCGCTTCTTATACAAAGTTTATGAAAAAAACTGCTATTATAAGATAAGGTCATTCTGATTGGCTGTCCAGCTCAGCCATTAATTACTGTTATATTGTATAGTTAATTAATAAAATTGTGATCAAGTTAGTGTTTTCATAATGACATTGTTATTGGGCTTCAGACAGTGATATTAGCCTTCTGTCTTGCGGCCTCAGGCTAATATGACAGTCTTCTGCCAAATAAAAATGCCATTATGAAAACACTTACTTAATAACATTATAATAAAGGCCACATTTTGCCACGTTCATATTGGTTGAATGGACTAAATAAACTGTTGTTTTTCATGTATTCTCAATCTGTTGTATTTTATGTATTTTGTTGCTTTTTCGATGTTGTTTTATTATTATTTCTGATTTTCTGTTGTTTTAGGTTGCTATAGCGATCACTTTGATGTATTTAAAGTTGGGGCTAAGTGCAGTTATTGGTGGGCTGATGATTGTGCTCTGTGCTCCGATACAAATTGTCCTTGGTCGAGCAATGTCTCGACAACAGAAAAAAGTCCTGGTAAGATAAAATACTTCATTATTGTATCTAGAATGTTGAATATTGACTCTATAGAACTTTACGTGGAATTACAAATATATTTTTACAACAGTTTTTGCCTGAAATCGTCAAATAAAGTTTCTTTGTTAACTACAGGTATGATTTGTATCAGTTTAAAAACAGAATTCCACTTTTTCCAGAGGTCATGTCTGATTTCTTTTTAATAGTTCCGCTTTTCCAAGTTTCTTGGCATTGTATCCCTTACATTGGAATGTTTTTTATAATAATCAAGCAGTTAATTTTCAATGACTATACATATTAAATGACAATTTTGGTTTAATTCTAAGAATCAATGTTTTCTAGTCTGAGGCTGAAGGGGACCCGCCTCTGTGGTGGAGTGGTTAAGGTTGCTGACTTCAAATAACTGTAACCTCACATTGATAGAGGGTTGTGGGTTTGAGCCAAGCTATCGACCATGTCTCTTTATGTGAGAAAGTAGGCAGTTGCTTACGGAGGATGGGAGTCTAGTACTGGTTCTTCCCAGGAACGATGGTTAGATGAACTGTCCATCTTATTTGACTGTTGAAAAGGAGAGTAAAACTCAAATAAACAAACAAACAAAGATGGCTGCAGGATAGTTGTTTAGTTTTAAGGTTGTTTTATTAATATTATTTGAGAAAGGTATTTTTTTGTTTTTCAGCAACAGTCAGATATTAGGGTAAAACAGTGCAATGAAATGATTCAGGGTATCAAAGTTATCAAGCTTCTAGCCTGGGAGATGTTTATTTTGAAAGGAATTAATAAAACAAGGAAGAAAGAACTCTCATTCTTACTGAAGAGTGTCTTATTCAAATCAGTTTATAGTAAGTGAGATGTTAATGTTGATTTTATGCCCCCTTTCAAAGGTTTGGGAGGTTGGTCATCACATGTAGATGACCCTTACTGATTTTGAGGTCAGTATGTCAAATGTCAAGGTCACAGTGACCTTCAGCACAAAACCATTGTCTAACAAATAACTAGATTTGGGCTTAGATCCTCAGACTTGGTTTGGAGGTTGGTTGTTGTATTCAAATGACCCCTATTGATTTTAAGTTCAATAGGTCAAAGGTCAAGGTCTTACTATCCAGTTGGCCTTTAAGGGGCATCCATGTTTCACAAGCACTTCTTGATTTTGTACAGTTATCTCTAAATAATTAACTTGGAGTGATAAGGTAATCACTTTATAGATAGAAATGTACATACAACCTTATTACATTTGTATTCTTTTACTTCAAAATATTGCTCTGACTTTTGCCCTTAATCTCTGGAAAAATCTTCGTTTTTTAATGAAATTTATCAAATATTTGTGTTACAAGTAAATACTGTCTTGATCTGTCATTGTGTTAATTAAAATTTTATAAAGATTGGTGTTTAATACATATTTCTTTATCTTTGCAGGTTTTGTTGCTATTTCTGTCCCTGTATTGGCTACATTACTGGTAACTTATTTAATGTCTATCTTACAAATACAAACTATATTGTATACCGGTAATAGTTCTGTCCTGACCTATCTATCTATCTTCATGTATTAACAATTCATGCTTGAGACCAAACTATCCTTCTTCTGAACTTTCACAAACCCATGCTGTTTTAGATATTAGATATTATGGTGTAATTGTAAAACCATTAATACTATGAATTATCATTGTTCTTTTTTTTACAATGCTGTTTCCATCATTGAGGTTGTGTGTATATAAGTTGTGAAGCAATGAACTGAAAAAAATGCTGATTGGAATTCGAAACAAGTCAGGCTCTGTAAAAAGACAAAATCCCATGAAATTTGTTAATATGAACTGACAAATTGAATAGTGTTTTTAAGATTTTACTCTCTACGTAATGTGATAAGATTTTGCCTCTACAACGTGTGACTGCTCCTTTATATGATGATGACTCATTGTTTTTGTTTTATTTCAGACATTTGTACTTTATCCATTTATTGAAGAACAACCACTGACTGCAGGCAAAGCTTTATCTACTCTGGCTTTGTTCAATATTCTAACGGTACCGTTGGCTTTATTCTCTCTTATGGCATCAACTTTGATAACAGCGAACATAAGTGCTAAACGACTAGTACCATACTTCTTGTTTGCTGACGTTGATGGCTTACCTAGCTATGGCGATACAATGAAAACTGTGGACACTCTGAAAATGGGTGCTGAAAGCGTTGTAGGCGACGCCAGTACTGATGCTGAGGTAACAATTATGTTTAATCTCAATTATCATCTCGCATTCTTTCACAGACTTGATATTGAGAGAATATTCCTTTCGAATTGTAGGTAAGAGAGTTAGGTCTGAGAAGATTTTTTCTTTTCTCCTGGCATCAAATGATGCAGGGACAGTATAGTGATTATCGTGTCCATCCTTCCATATGAGGTCAAGCTATCAGCTGGAGCATTTATGAAATGCAGTGTCTTGTTTACCGTGTGTATGTGCGATAGTTGAGGTCTTGAACTAATGCATTTTACTTGCTTGTTTGAGATGGGGTATATTGGAGTCACTCTGTCAGTCGGTCCGTCTGCATAAAAGTTTGTGGAGCGAAATACTTCTACACTTAATTGATTGCAATGATACTTGAAATATGTTATCACCATCAAGTGTAGATGTGCAAGACACAATTTTCATGCCCAGCGATTCACTCATTGCAGAGTTATGTCCCCTTGAACTTAGCCGTATAGTGTACTATTGCATTATTAATGTCAAAGCGGCAGCGGGGTTATTAGTTACCTCTGTGATAGCTCTAGTTATTTTTTGTATAATTTTGAAAAACAACAACATTTATATGTAAGTATTTACATTTTTTGTGAAAATTTTGAATTTAGAATATACATTTGCGTGTGTTGACGAGTGAAGATCGTGATGATCCATTGAGTGCTAGTGTCTGTAGTCTTGTCAGCCATTACTCTCACGTTGCCCCTGGTTCCCTGTCAGCCAGACAATCTCGACAGAACAGTAGCTCATCTCTTCTAGATTTTAATCTTGATCACCATTCTAACACAGGTAAGTGGAGAAGGTCTTCTTATTGTCTTACAATATTTATGGTAAACTGTCTCTAGTGTATTAATAATTGTGACAATCTATTTGGAAGATACTGTTTCTTTTTTCATGTATATCTCGTATCTGCTATGAAAGTGAGTAAAAACTGTGAAAAATTAAAAATGTAAAATCAAATGTGAAAACAGTAAAATCTGTATACAAAGGTCACTTTTGGAAAAGACATACTATGGCCTTTATTGACAGGTGGACCTTTTTCCAAAGTCATTGTGTTGTAAATGATTAATGTAATTTTTTAAAGAATAGCCTTTATTCAGAGATGTCTGCTGAAACAGGTTTTACTGTAATTAAATCGTGGACATTAAGATTGCAAAAATTAGAGTTTGATTCAAATAGCACAAAGAAGTTTCTGAATCAGATTGCAAAATAGAACTCTGATATACTGGATTTGATGGAATTTTTAGTCAAGGAATTGTAACTAGAAGTAGATGTTATTGATTCATGATTACAAATGATTACAACTTGGGCAGATATGACACAATATTTCATTTGTGTTACTGCATTATCAGATCATCAAATGTTAAGTCAGTCGTGCAAATGCTTTTATGACCAAAGAAACAGATTCCTGTAAAATTATCCTTTTGTAATAAGATATGAATCTTAAGTAATAGTAAATGGAATGTAGAAATCCATAATGACAATATAGTCTTGAAAGCTACTGATAGTTTAATGGATTGGTGAGATAGAATATAGTCTTACAATTCTAACTAGGGAACAGTTGCATTATAGCCTTACTTGTCTATAAGGCTAACTGTTTTAGCAAACTTTAACCTTGCCTGTAAAATCAAAACACTTCCACCTACAATCATCAAATATGTTGGTTCTTCATGACAACCTCTACAGGACCTGTGTATTTTAAGGTAATTAGGTCAAAGGTCAAGGTCACCCAGAGGGGGCATTGTATTTTAAAAACACATCTTGTTTTTAAGTAAAAAATGAAAAATCCTCACAACCAATTAGGGTATGTGGTCTCAGTTAATTAGGTTTTCCTGTATTTGATCTGATTTTTTGTCTCAACATGGTTTCTCATATCTTGAATGTATGTGAGATGACAAATTTGATGTACACATATGTAACACACATGGATGCATTGCACTTGTTTACTTTGAAGTGGCTGAGCACTAAGTGTTAATATTATTGTTGTTTTCATTATTGCAAAATGTCCAACGCACTGGTTCAAAGATTATAAACTTAAATTTGAGTGACAGGCTGCAAGTTCAGTCTAAATTGAATTGTTTGGCTATTTTAAATGACCCGGCTCTGTGGTTGAGTGGTTAAGGTTGCTGACTTCAAATCACTGTAACCTCTCACTTATAAAGGTCATGGGTTAGAGAGCTCAGCTTACCGTCCATGTCTCTTTATGTGAGGAAGTAGGCAGTTGCTGCAGAGGATGGGAATTTAGTACTGGTTCCTAGTACTGGTTCTTCCCAGGAACGTTGGTTAGTAGAACTGTCTGCCTCATATAAAAACTGTTGAAAAGGGGCGTAAAACTCAAACAAACAAATGAAAACAATTTGAATTAAGAAAATTCTAAATTTAAAAAGTCTGAGCTCTTAAGTTTATAACTTTTGACTCCAGTCTTGGCTTGTATTTACACAAACCTAGTGTTCTTGATAAGTACCGGTATGTAAGCATATGTGTGACAATTGTATATCAGTATCAATTGATCTGTTGCAAGTTGAAACTTAAATGCTTTGTATGTCATTAATAGCCAATTTAGTTTCAGTTTGAGCATTTTTTTTATTTTGGTAAAACATTTTTTGTTCTTTAATAGATACTTTTGATAGAAAGCTTTTAGAAATGGTGTACTGGTTAAGCCTTGGTTAAGGTAATATCATCTTCCTCTCAGATTATAATCAGTTTATTGGCTTACATAATATATACAGTAGAAACTCCCTAATCCGGAACCTCTCCAAACCGGAATCCTCCTCAATCTGAAAAATGTCCACGGTCCCGTTTCGTTCCTTCTATAACGCATATGAAAAAATCCTCCCTAATCCGGAACCTCCGTATTCCGTAGTCCGGACGACTTTTGCCGTCCGAAATGTTATTTTATACTGATTTTTAAACTCCCCAATCCGGAATTTATGCTTAATCCGGAAATTATGAAAAAAGATATACAACATGTCACATTGTTTATTCGATTGACAATAGGTTTGCTAATTTGCCTCGGGGGTTACTGTTAGCATCAACTGTGCGTATTTCCGTATAGTAGGGTACGTGATAAGGTGTCATTTTGTGAATAAATGTATCGTAGACAAAATAATTCAACTTAGTTTGACATCTAAATACTGAAAACAACTACATTTGTACCTTAAAATGTATTTTAACACCTTTACACAATGAAATCAGTTCGTAATTGCCTTTATTGTTGACATTTTATAAACAACGTGTAGTTAGGAATAAGGTAAGATAATTTGACAAGTCAGAAAACATGTTTGTGAGATGTGAAAACATGCGGTAAAATCAGAGGTTTTTGGAAATTGATGACCCTAGACAATTACAAGTTGAGCAGTAAGGCCGATGGAAAGTGTGAACAACATGATTGAATAATTATTTTAAATGTGTTCTTCACAAACTTCGTGTCCTAGCTCTGTCAATTTGACCAATAAAAATGTCCGATTTTTTAGTAATTATTGCTTGACTAATCCAGGGATGCTATAATACATCCCTGACTAATCATTTAACGCATTTCTGGACTTTTTATTGTATATTTTATCACTTTAATATCGACCGTCATTAAATATTGAATCTTAAATTTCCAAGTAAAAAGTCAGAATTTGATCAAGTCTGTGTGTTTCAATTAGGTTTAAGCTTCAGATACTCGTTCATATAGATCTGTGTACACAGTTATAGATCTAGTCAATGTATTGTGGGATGAGGTTTGCCATACAGACATTTATTAATTAGAGCTTTATTAGAAAATACATGTAATTGTAATAAAATACACTTATGGACAATAACATTTTATTATTTATTCTGCTTAAAACAAGAATGATGCGCAACTGCAGACATATATAAGAACATGAACCACAGTTGTACTTACATACCAACAATGGCATACAATAGATGAAGTAAATCTTCCCTATAAACTCTAAATAGACAAAACCTCTCTAATCCGAAATCCTCTCTAATCCGAACTTTTTGGTCAGTCCGAAGGGAGTTCGGATTAGAGAGTTTCTACTGTATATACTGGAAAACCTTGTTAATAGGGCAACATTTTGGACCAGTGATTTTTTTCCAAAATTCCCTTACTACCAATGCCCGTCAAAAGGGGAAATTTAGCACAACATATTACAAAATGGGAAATATATAACATTTATTTTCTATGGAATATGTGATTGTTTAGTTGTTTAAATCATAAATATAAGTATGTAATTGGTAACAATGGTGCGGAAACTGTTATATTTTTCTTCTTTTTACATGATCACGTGGAAAATGCTTCTTGTCAGGGGGGAAAACTCTGGCCATTTTATGGAGGAAAGATGAAGGAAATTTTGCTAGGGGAAACTGCCTATTTAAGGCAGTAAATATGGTGAAATAAAAATCACTGGGGACCACGATGAATGTCTAAGCTTATTAGATGCTCTCATTTTTATATGCCCGTTTGAAAAACGGGTCGTATTATGGGAACACCCACAGCGAGCAGGCGGTCTGGAGAGCGGGCAGCATCCACAACTGTGTCCGCTGTCTAATTCGAACAGTTTTATTTGGATCCTCACCAAACTTGATGATAATGTTTATGGCCATGAGATTTCTGTGAAGTTTGATAAACAGCTCAATCCGCCCAGGCACTTATGGTTATGCCCCTTGACGCTTTGAAAAATGAATTTTGACAGGCATATTTTGTGACCTGGCACTTTTGTTGAAGTTTAATTAAGGAGAAGAATGAACACTGGTCTAAAATTAACTGGTCATTGTAATGAGATGGGTCATAATATTAAAGTGGTTGTTAAGTGAAGGTTCTACTGTATATATATATATATATATTTCTTTCCACCCCACACCAAGCAGCACTGTAGAAACTAAACATTGGTGGCACATGATTTTAATCAGATTTTAAAGCTCTCTGGTTTAAAGCTTCCGGTCGTGGTTCGGTGCCCCGGTCTTGGTCCATTGGTTAGGTGCTGGACTTGTTATTCGGTATTCAAATCCTGGTCGCAGCAGGTCATACCTTTCTATGAAACTTTGACAAAAAATGTTGTTAAGTTGCAGGCTCCTCATGGAAGGATAAGTGAGTACTGGTTGGAATACGGTCCAGGAAAACTAGTATGGTAAATAACTCATAGTAAAACTTGCATTAGGGATACTGACAAATGTGATATGATAAACCAATATGCCAAAAAGAAAGATATTATCTTGCATATTTAAATTCAAAATGTTTCAGTACATCAGAACCGCAGGTACTCCAGTATACTGGACAGTAATAGAATGTATAAAATGAGAAGGAAGCCAGGTAAAATGCCTGGCTAACCCTGCTCCCTCTTTTATCATTATTCTTTGCATTGCCCCCTTTGATGCAAGCTTGGGATGACCCAGGTACCTACCAACTTAAGTTTACTAACTTACCTGCTATACTAAAACCTTGCTTTGAAAACATTACTTTTTTGTCCAGTATTTTTTTGCAATTGATAAAAAAATGTATAGTTTTTTTATTGCAATATTTTTACCATAAGTTTACTATGTTTTTACCACATTTGCTATATTTTTACCTTATCAACTCTATTAAACCCCCAAAAATACCATATTTTTAACCTTATTTGCTATACTTTTACCATATTTACTATCATATTAAACTGAAAAAAAAACACCTATTTCTACCATATTTATTTCAACTATATTTTCAATTTTTACACCAGACTTACATACTTTCTCTTATCAAATTGTTTTGCAATTTTCCCTTTTCTAGTTTATATCACTTTGAAATATCACAGTCCTATGATAACTTCAGAATAACTTTGTACAGTACATAAAACTTCATAAAATATTTTAAATAGTTCTTATTTTCATTTTTATCCCCCCCCCCCCTCCCCAATCATCAATAATTACACTTTAAAAACACTTTATATATTTGTTATACACGGTGTCCCAAAAGAAAGGTAACACCAAAAATAATTCATGCTGATATTTTTTTTTAAAAAACAAGGAATGGTAATGAGTATTTTTAGGATTACTATGTATATATTGAGCTTCTATGTGATGTTGATTCTATGTGTGTACGTTTCTAGGGTTTCCAAGACGACATTCTGGTAAGAATGTGAGCTTAATGCTCGGTTGCTGTTTTCTGTGTATTTTAAGCTATTCTCCCTAATATATTTCTGTCATGTCGCATGATATATTAACATTTCCTGTATGTAGTCAAGACATATACTGCATACTTAGAAATTTACTAAAATATTCCTAAAAAAATTTGTCATTGTATAAATTCCTGCTATTTAACATTACGTTTTCTTAAAAAAATTGTGATGTAACATCCGTTATTCTATTGTTATGTCTTGAAAAAAGGCTGTCTAGGTCGAAACGTTGACATAAAAGTTCTAAATATCACATCGCGAGGGCTCAGCGCAACACAGTCGTAACTTGTTCTTATTTCAATATGAGTTACGACACTATTGCGTTGAACCCTCGATCTGTTTTTGTTGCTTCATATTAATCTACAATATTGCTCAGTGTTTGACTGATGAATGAAAAGTCAGGGCAGTCAAATTAATTTATTTTTAATATGCTATCAACTATACAATACCATCAAGTCTCATATATCTTCCTTATATGCTTAATTAGCTTGATAATATCCCTAGAAATGACATAAATCTATACTGTTTGTATTCATTTAGAGTAGAAAATCTTCAATAAAATTGTTACATGTGTAAGAAAGTCTTAATTATTCTGTATGCACTCTGTCTATTGTATGAAACTAATGTTAACTGATTATGATTGTAAGGTATGCTGTTACATAGTTAATTTTAATGTCCCAGAATTGAAGCAAACATCTTTTCATAGTATGGCTTATCATGAATTCAGTAAAATTACCCTGACCCTTTCCCCGTACATCCCAGTTATGCTTCTTGTAAGTTTCCCTTTGTTTCCATATTTATTCTTTTTTATCCCCCCCCCCCCCCCCCCTCTTGAAGAAATGGGGGAAATTTGGCTTTGCTTTGTTGTTTGTCCATCCATAACTAAACCTTGTCCTATCAATAATTAAAGATTGATTTGGCCTACGATCCTTAGTCTTTTTGGGTGGTTGGTCATCTCATGTAGATGAAGGTCAGTAGGTTAAAGGTCAAGGTCTTACTATTTGCCAAACTGCTTTTGTTTTGTAGATTATTTCTTGTTTACACTCAAAGCATATTGAACTGGACTACATGGTCTAGTGGTTATGGTCTCTTACAGTGAGTTCACTTACCAGGACAAGACCATGTGCGAGGAAGCTGTCCTGCTAGCTTACAGAATGTCAGTGGTTTTTCCCTGGTGTATTGTTGGGTCTTCTAGGAAGTTGCTGAATAAAGTTGGTTGTTGATATGACGTATATCCCACTGAATAAAACATTTTTGGCCTTAAAATAAAGTAACGACTAGCTAAGTAGATCAAGAATTACTTTCCAAATTATTGCAGACTTAAGTATAATAAAGTTATAAAATACAAAGTTGGTTAAACTTAAAGAAAAAGCATTCTGCTGTGATTATTATGGTCAAATGGTTGGTTATTGCATGATTCTCTACCATAAGTATGCATCAAGGCAACTGTAGTATTCTTACTACTCAGCAAATAGATTAAGGGTCAATTTTAGCCCCTTTTTTCCTGGATAATTTCATGTATATCAAACTCATGTAATTGAATGCATTATTTGCTTGCATTGTTTGTGAGTGTGTGTTTCTTGTTACAATTTTACTAACATTTAGATGCTGATTCCTTATTTGTATGCCTTGTAGCCAAATGTTTGATGCTACTTTTTCATAAATCTTTATGAATATTTGTCAAAGTTTGTGTTTTGTTGAGTCTATTCCATCCTATTGCGATGTTATTTGACTTTGTCTTACTAAAATATTGTGTTCGTATTATGCTAACTTTATTTGTTTGTAAAATTATCATTAGTTTAACTAATAGAGACATTTGCTTAACAGTTTTTTTTTATTTTGCGATAATGTTAATGTTAAATATGCAGTAACCACTCAATGCATTTATTTCTTTACTACATTGTAACCCACACTTCCAGTACAATATGGATTTTGAAAGAATATTTTATCAAAATGGTATTTTTTGTAATGTCAAATAATTGAGTCAAAACGCAACATTTTAGTTGCATAGTTGATTGTTTTTGATGTACAAATTTAAAAATTGGGAAATAACATACATGCTTGGAATATGGACACCTATTACTCACAGGCAGTAATAAAGGACCTTTGATGGCGAAATTGAAATAAATTTCAATTCAAACACCCTTAAAACAAAATTACCTTACGCATTGGAAGTGTGAGTTACGTTATTTTTTTAATGACTGTAACACAATGTCATTATTTAAGCAACCATTTTGTGTTGTAGTATTTTATTTGTTAATAAAGTTTGTTACATTTCTTTCAGCTGTCACCTTATCAGCCACATCTGATCATCACCACCACCATCATCATCATCATCGTTGGCGACATCATCCTGGGTCGTCTATAGAAGAGATAGCAGAAACAGAGACAGTACAGTATGCTGTAGATATCAACGAAGGTAGTTTCTCCTGGGATCTAGACACGAAAGCTGTAATACTCAACAATATAAATATACATATTCCAATGGGTAAGTTTAAACATTATTATGCCCCACTTTCGTAGAAAAGGCAGTATATTGCTTTGCACATCCATCCGTCCGTCAGTCCATATTCAAACCCTATCCGGGCAATAACTAGAGTACTATTTGGCCTAAGTTTCATCACATTTGGTTTGGAGGTTGGCCATCACATGTAGATAACCCCTATCGATTTTGAGGTCACTAGGTCAAAGGTCAAGGACACAGGGCATCCTGTTTCACAAACACTTCTTGTTGTTACTCATTATGTAAATGACTTATTATTTTGTCTTTTCTGACTTAAAATACTCTCCAGGTACCACTAAATTTTAAGTTACAGATTATTTCCAAATAAAAATTCCTTCCCTTAATTTATGCCCCCCATTCTTTTTGAGAAAACTATAAAGCATGATTCACAAAAAAAACAATGATTAAAAAAAAATCTTCATTGTTTATCCATGTCATCTAATAATCACCCAGATAAGCAAAATGACTGAAAAAAAGCTGTAAGGTTGGGAAAGAATTTGTGTTAACTGTTAAACAACCAACTCTGTATATAAGGCACGAATCCTTTAGTTTCTACAGCAAAATCAAAAGTATGAAAAATTTTAGGATGAATCATACCTGAAAAATACAAAATACATCTTAATTAATGCATGTATATGTTTAATGTTTCAGGTAAATTAGTGATGATTGTTGGTACTGTTGGTAGTGGGAAGTCTTCATTATTGTGTGCCATGTTAGGAGAAATGTTAACTTTGTCTGGGAAGGTACAATGGAACAGGTAATTCTGTATTTTGCTGGATGTTCAGTTTCTTGTCTGAAAATAACCCTTAGCTTACAATGATTTGAAAAGTCAACAAAATTTCATACTGATGTAATAGTTCATTTGTCCCTTTGGTACTGAAGCTTTATTTTGTTAATTTCAAGAGTTAAAACGCCATTTTAAGGGTCAAATGAAAGTTCTGATGGTTGAGTTCTGGTGGTTTTGTATCTCAATTTACTCCACTTGCCGGTCAGTACTAATTGAAAAAAATACAAATAACATTTAACTAACCAATTCATTTTTAGTAGCATGGGATATGACTTTTCAAGTCAAAGACAAAATATCTTATTGACATGAACATAAAACATGTTTGTCGTCAATTAAATAATTACATTAAGCAACTTGGTGGTAACAAATATTATACATACGACTGATACATAGATATATATCCTACCTAGATAATGTTTGAGCTTTGAATGATATAAATGATATTTGAAATATATAAAGATGCCAAATTTCTACATTTTCAGACATGCTGGGGTTGCATACTGTGCTCAGAAGCCATGGTTACTGAATAAAACCTTGAAAGACAATATTCTGTTTGGAAGCCATTTTTCATACAGGAGGTATAGTGTGAATTACTGAGTTGTCTCAAAGACTCTTTTAGTTATATTGCCAGACCCGCCTCCGTGTCGAGTGGTTAAGGTCGCTGACTTCAAATAACCAGTAACCTCTCACTGATAGAGGGTCGTGGGTTCGAGCCCCGCTACCAATCATGTTTCTTAATGTGAGAAAGTAGGCAGTTGCTTACGGAGGATGGGAGTCTTGTACTGGTTCTTCCCAGGAACGATGCATAGGTGACTGACTGTTGAAAAGGGGCTTAAAAAACTTGATATAAACTTGGTATGGTTCTGCTAATTGGATGATCTTAGGTGTTTCTTTTTTGTGGAGCATGTAAATCTATTGAAAATCTGAGAAAGTTTAACAGTAGGGTAAGTTGAGGCATTGTGATTGGCCGTAGAATTGTGTGTACTCATACCTGTCTTCTGATTGGCTGTAGAATTGTGTGTACTCATACCTGTCTTCTGATTGGCCATAGAATTGTGTGTACTCATACCTGTCTTCTGATTGGCCGTAGAATTGTGTGTACTCATACCTGTCTGATTATTATTTTTAGAATGCTTCTTGTGGTGTTATTACAGCCCCCCCCCCTCCTGATCAGCAACCAATCACAGTCCCTTTTACTGCGACTATGTCATTGCAAAGGTTATTTTGGTATGATTAATTTTGTATGATTTGATATCAGGTATCAGAAAGTGATTGAAGCCTGTGCATTGCAACCAGATATAGATAGTTTACCTGCTGGAGATCTTACTGAGATAGGAGAAAAGGTAATTTAAAAATAAAGTACATCTCTAGGATTTCCTTATATTTACTTGATGATGACTGTATTCATTTTTGTTTGGTTTTATTATCAAACTGGTGTGCTGTGAGCTTGATAAAGTCATCATAATGTTGGATTAGTGAACATCGATTTTGTTAAAATTTAATTTTTTGTCGTTAAATGTTTATCAATATGAGACTGAGAACCATGTCAGTAGTTCAAAGGTCAAGGTCATTAATGAAATTTACTCTATTCTTTATTGGCATTTATTATTTTAGATAAGTCTAGGCTCTTCTGTAGAATATAACGGCATAGGTTTATACATGGTGCTTATAGCATGACAAAGCCACAAGTAAAAACTTGCACCATATGTTTTAGCTGACTAGGTGGTAGATGCATGAGAAATATTTTATGGAGTATAGAAGTTAATTTGTTTAATTTTGTCAGTTTCTATACATTGGTGTGCAGTGTATATTCCTTATGTTAAGTATTTCTAGTATATTTATTATGTGACAATTTTTTCTGTTATACTTACTCTACAGGGTATTAATTTAAGTGGTGGACAGAAACAAAGAGTCAGTATTGCTAGAGCTCTCTATTCCTCGGCTGATATCATTATTATGGTACGTGATCCTGTTTTGTTTATTTATATTGAGTTTTACGCCCCTTTTCAACAGTCAGAACCATATGAGGCGGACAGTTCACCTAACCATCGTTCCTGGGAAGAACCAGTGCTAGACTCCCATTCTTCATAAGCAACTGCCTACTTTCTCACATGAAGAGGCATGGTCGGTAGCTGGACTCGAACCCGCGACCCTCTATGTAATTCTGTATCTACCGGTATTAAAAGTGTTAAAATTCTTGACCAAATAAGCCCATGTCTCAAACACCTAATACTCTACATAAGATTTATGATCATCATGAAAACAACACAGTGATACATCAAAGAGGAAATTTAAAAAGACTTACAAACTTTTTTTTTATAGCATCTTGAATAACATTTTACGGGGAAAGTTTTCTTTAAAATGGGAAAAAAACATAATTTTAACTTGAAGAACAGGCAGAATTCCGCACTCATAAATGGCTTAAAAAAGGCATGTAATAAGTTCACTTTTTATGTATCCCAAAGATGGTCTACAGATTGAGGTTTAGATGGTCTAAAGATTGAGGGTTAGATGGTCTAAAGATTGAGGTTTAGATGGTCTACAGATTGAGGTTTAGATGGTCTAAAGATTGAGGTTTCACTGTATATGTATTGTTTCAGGATGATCCATTTTCAGCGTTAGATGCCCATGTAGGAAGACATGTGTTTGATGATGTTATAATGAAAAAATTCATGAGGAGAAAGAAGACGGTTATACTCGTTACGCATCAGCTTCAATATCTTAATTATGCTCATAGTGTAAGATCATTGTTTTATATTTGTTCATCTTAGTTTAAACTTATTTATTTCACATTGATTGTAGAGCAAGTTCTTACAACTTATATTAACTAATCTCAGTGACTGCTTCCTGGATTCTGACCAGTACTTGCGCCGAAAGAAGGGATTGTGAAGGTTCCAGTCAAATTCAGCCACTGACAGGATTCGAACCGGCAGCCTCTGGATAAGGAGTCTGATGCTCTACCACTACACCACTGCCCCTTAACCTGACTTATTATTGATACATCTGTGTTAGGAAGTGTCCACAATAGATTTCTGCTATATAAATTGAACAATTTCCATTACAATCTTTGTCAATGTGTTGATGGGCATAACATCTCAGCCATGCTCGATGGCCACTAAAATCACCCCCTGACACTTACAATATGACCCCTGATTTAGCATAAAAAGATGAAATAGACATTGGTCACTCTCTGACTTAAACTTCTGCCTCAGATAATTTTGACAGTCTTATTATTTAATGACCGTTTGGTATTGTTGTTTTACAAAATGACAAAAAATTATAAAGATATATCGAGGGTTCAACGCAACAGTGTCGTAACTCATAATGAAATAAGAACAAGTTACGCCAGTGTTGCGCTGAGCCCTCGATATGTGTGATGTGCCATTGAAATGACCTGAAATAGGTAAAAAATCATATTAAAGGGCAGATAACTCAAAAATGAGATCAGTAACTCCTAATTTGTTTTCACTTAAAATGTTTCTGTTATCATATGCTATGATCATGCAAAGTTTTAAAACATCTGTTGTATGGTTTTCATTCTGCGGAATCTGCCTATCTGTCTTATATGTGAAAACTGTAGCAGACATCTTTAAAATCAATTTTATGACAAATTTGCAATAAAAGACTCATATAAAAGCATATAAAAAGTTATACTTTATCACTGTTATTACTCATTCTTGCCTTTCAGGTATCATTTATAAATACATTCCTTATCTTATAAGAATTTGATATTCATTTTAATTTCCTAAGTGGATATAAACTGCTGCAACTGAACCATGTTTAATGTTTTAATATCAATAGAATTTTTTAAACTTCGCATGATCATAGCATATGATAACAGAAACATTTTGAGCGAAAAAATCTTCTTAAAATTAAAATGTTTCTGTAATCACATGCTATGATCATGCAAAGTTTTAAAAAATCTGTTGTACAGTTTTCATTCTGTGGAATCTGCCTATATGTTTTGTCAATTGATCTTGATACCAAAGGGAAAAATCGCTCAGTCAATAAAAACTAATTGATGGCTTTCTAATTGAAAGACTTATGATTATCACATTAGGTCATAGGGTGCTTTGTACTTAAGTCACATCCTATCTATCTGTATTATTGTATTTCTGTAAAACACAATTTGCATGATCTTTGCGATATTGTTCTAAGTTCAATTTCATTAAGTTCTGTTGTGTTAAATTTCTCTAATGTTTCAAATGTGAAATCAGATGTATTGTTTGTGAAATCAGTTAATATGTGGTTCATGAAATCAGATATGTAGTTTCATTTGAATATCACCAAATGATCTTCAATGAATTAGCAAAGAGTAGAACCTTTTGATGACCAGCAAAAATAAAATTTTGTGAAATGAATTGTGATTTATTGTATGATCATTATTATATATGCATTTTCGTTAATCAGCATGATTATTCCTATTATTATCATTATTTTTATTAGGTTAGACTTATCACTTTTATTATCATTATCAGGTTATTGTTATGAAGAATGGGGAGATAGAATGTCAAGGAAAACTTACTGAAGTAAAGAAAACACATCCAGATTTATATGAATCCTGGAGAAAAGCCCTCAAAGAAGCCAAAGCTGCTGAATCTAGGTACAATGAATTCTATGATTAAATCATGATTAAAATATCCATTGTATTGTTCAAATGAGGAATGTCTGATATTTGTTTTTTTTTCATTGTATGGTACAACCCCTCCAGAGTGACCCTCTTTTGAGCAACAGCCTCCCTGCAACAGCAGCATGATTTCTTACCCACTGCACGATTTGACTATAAATTTAACCTCTCTAGAGCAACAACCTCTCAACAACAAAATAATAATTTTGCTACTCACAAAGGGTGTTGTCTTGGAGAGGTTGCACTGTATTTTCTACTACACCATTTAATAGGTTATTTTAGTTAAACATTGATGTTTTATGGACTATTTATGAAATACAATACTATCTTATGGATGGATATACTAATTAATTCATCTTGATAAATTGAATATCTTCATAGCTATGTTATCAAAGAAACACAAGTTGAATGTTAACCCACCAGACTTAACTGGTGATAATAATCTTCCTTATTATTCTGTATTATAAAAGATGCAGTATATTCTTCTGCAAGAGAATTTCCTCTTTACTGACTTGATGTATCTTCAGCAAAAAGGTACTGATCCTGATTAAATCTGCTTAAAAATTGCAGGAGTTTTATGTGTTGAGTATTTTTCTCCATTGTATTATTTTTTTGCAATCACACTCCTGTACATTTTTAGTCATAAAGAAACTGAGGACACTCTAGATGGTACAATAGATCATTTACCTACCAGACAGATAAGTGAAGCCAGTCAAGTGAGTCAGTCATCTATAGAAGATGTTCCTGCTAAGGAAACCAATGGCAAGGTAAGACATACTTCACACTAAAGCTTTAATAGAGGGGACCCACATAGTCAAGTAGGTTACATGACGTGTAATTACTAGCTCCTAACTGCTGCGAGTCATATCCTGCCTGGAATCAAATTTCGCCAGTGAGGAAGCTGTTCAGTTTGCTTACTCTAGGTCTGTGGTTTTAACCTGGTGTACACTTAGGGTACCTCTTCACTGTTGAAGCTAAAAAGTCACCAAATAATCCTAGCTGTTGGTGCTGTGTTAAACTCCAGTGAAAAAAAAGCTTGAATAATATATAGATAAAGGAAGATATAATTGTGTTTAAAATGTTTTCAAAGGAATTATGGTGAGTCTGTTATATGGGCTTGTTCCTTGTTGTTTGGCTTTAGACAATTTGCCTTAAATGAATTTTAATTGAAACTTCATCTTCAAACATTAGTTTGACTGATATACATGACCTGGACTTTACTGGTCTATCAAGTATAGATATCTTACACCTGATAATTATACTGGCACTAATACTTCAGTAACTATTGATATGTAGAATATTTTGATATTTACTACTATTTACTGAATTTATAGAATATTTACATAATATACAAACCGAAGAATGTGAACACATTGTTTATGCTTAATGCATTTTACCTGCATTAGAACTATCAGAATTTGAATAATATTTTGAAGTATATTGTTGATTGAATTTCTCTTTAGATATCAGTTGTAAACAGTTCCCCACCATCTATAAATGTAAGTCTGAAAGATATAGATACAGACGCTAAGGGAGAAGATGTTGATGATGATAAAGGTAACATTGTTGATTATACTATCATTTTTAGTTAATGAAAAAAATGTCCTCACATTACTAAGACTGTAAGGCGTATCTGAATCTATGGATTTAAATCGGTAAATAGAGTTCAATCTAAATAAAAAAGGATGAGCCTCAGGAAGCCTGATATATGATATCGCCACATTACTCGAGTCAGGTTAGAATGTACCAAGATCCAATAGTTAGCAATTTTAACTGTGAACATTTTCTTGTTTCTTGTATAATACACATTTCGTTTTTTTATGTTTCAGAGGAATTGACTTCCAAAAAAGCCAGTATTGGAAAATTGATTAAAACGGAACATCGTGAGACTGGTTCCATTAGCTACAAAGTGTATCTTAGTCAGCTACAATCTTGTGGAGTACCATTTGTGATATTAACTTTATGTATCAGTTTAACTTATCAAGCTCTTCTTGTAAGCACCAATATTTGGATGTCAACTTGGGCCAGCAAATCTACAGTCTTTGTGAAAAATTTGCCTCCAAATTCTACTGAGGTAAAATGTTAGATTTACATTTTTAATTTTAAATTGATAACATCTCAACTGTGTATCACTTGTAAATGATCATTAGTATGCCTTCTTTCAAAGAAATGGGGGTATATTGCTTTGCGCATGTCTTTTGGTCCTTCCCTACCCGAAACTTGTCAGACCAACAACTAGAGAACGATTTGGCCTGAGCTCTTCAGATTTGGTTGGGAGATTTGTCATCACATGTAGATTACCCCTATACATTTTGAGGTCAGTAGATAAAAGGTCAAGGTCACTAGGGGGCATCCATATTGCACAAACACTATTTGTTACTTTACAAAATGGATGATTTTAAGCTGATCAGTATATAACCATGGTTAATGAACATGGTATAATTTTTTTATGTCTGTAGTTGATGAAATAAAAATGCCTAGTTCAAAGTTTCCACGAAATTATTTATTATGCACCTGACCAAAAAAAAAGTATATTACTAAGCTTTTGTCTTACTATTGTTTTCTAAAACATACCTTTTTTACTTTGAATGTACAATTCATCCCAAGTATTTTCATACTTTGATTTTACTCTAACAAACTTTATTGTCAGCACCAAAAAACATACCATTAAATTAAATGCTGACTTTATTCATTGCAGGTATTTGATGATATGGCTTACATACCTACATATATAACATTATGTGTCTGTGCAGCTTTTTGTACTCTGTTGTCTTACTTTGTGTTACATTTAACTGGTGTTCGTGGTGCAAGGAACATGCATTCATCTCTACTGAACAATGTAATAAGAGTACCAATGAGGTTAGTATACACTTTATTTCACTGGGTCTTAGCGTGATAATAACCACCAGGGTTATTTGCCAACTTCCCATATTTCCGTTTTATAGGCTGGCCAGACAGCTGCCTCACTTTTGAAATTTTATGGTGTGTGGAATTCAAACTCACATTTGACCCAGACTTTGTGAAAAGCGCCAGACAGACAGACTTGAGAATCTTATCTCATCGGACCGGATGGCCGGTGACTTATTTACGTGATGAATATGCATTTATACTTGTTTACTTTTTTCGGTCTGACAGATTTCCTTTCGGTCTGACAGAATTTTCAAACAGAATGTCCGGCAGATTTTTTGCCTTTCGCAAAGTCTCTTGACCACGGAGCTGCTTAATAGATAACTAATATCACTCTTTTATGTTTTGTTGAATCAGATATTATTGTGTTTTTTTTATGATGAAAGTTATTACTCAAACATGATGGTGATGGTTATTTTTGAGTGTCTTATTTTTCTGCATATTTTTGTTTTTCAGATTTTTTGATACCAATCCCAGTGGTAGAATTGTGAATAGATTTTCATCAGATATTTGCCAGATAGATCAGGTGGGATATTAGTGATTAGTCATTAATAGTGAATAATTTTATCTCTTTGTAGGGATTTATTATTCCCCCCTTTCAAAGAAAATGTGGTAAATTGCTGTGCACATGTCAATCACACTTTGTCCGACCAATATCTAGAAAACAATTTGTCCCAAGCTATTCAGATTTGGTTGGGATGACCCCTAATGATTTTGAAGTCTGTAAGTCAAAAGTCAAGGTCACGAGGAGCATCAGTGTTTCATAAACACTTCCTGTTAATTTCTTAATATAAGATGTATACATGATTGTCCAATAACCTAGCATTGTTTCTAGTGGCTTGATAGTCGTATTTAACTATTTTGCATTTGTTTGGTGCTTTTGGTAATCAATGCTGATTATTATCATAAGTTTTTACTCATTTATTCTTTAAGCTGTTATGTATAACTTTATGTAAATGTATATATTCCTATAGACCTCAGGTTTGTGAAATTGTCTCTGAGCACTGCTTATGTTCTCTAAAAATAAGGTTCAAAAGTTGCATAAGGTCATTTTGTTCTCCATCTCTGATTATTCATGTTACTTACGGGGACATGGGTAGTAATATTTTTTTATATTATCTGTATACATTTGCTTTTATGTATTTCCTCACTACGTCTCACATCAACTTTGAAGAATATTAGATTTTCCTAAATACATTATTGATAAACTAAGGGTCCTCAACTTTATTATTTTTTAATTTTTCAGAAAATTCCACCATGCTGGGAGTCATATTTACATTGTGCCTTTTCAACACTTGCAGCTATTATAGTGAATTGTATTGTAACGCCATACTTCATCCTCGCCGCTCTACCTGTTCTTGTCTTATATATCCTTATTCAGAAGTTCTTCACTGCTACAGCCAGGTAAATCAACTTTGGTTCCAGCCCAGCTACCGACCATGTCTCTTTATGTGAGAAAGTAGGCAGTTGCTTATTAGTACTGGTTCTTCCCAGGAACGAAGGTTAGGTGAACTTTCTGCCTCATATGATTCTGACTGTTGAAAATGGGCATAAAAACCTGATGAAACAAAAAACTTTGAATTCTAATGTTTGTTATAAAAAAGAATTAAGATAAATTTTCAGGAGTTATCTTTTATGGCAGTATATTCAAATAATATAATCATAATTATTTGATCTGCCTCTACTGTTAAAACTAGATCATATAACCCTTACTATTGGTGCAACGTTGAAAAGCTTCGAAAAAATAGTTTGAGAAAAGAATTATTTACTCCATGTTTCTCCAGTACTTTCTACATTAATGTGTTTTTTTTCCAGAGAATTACAGCGTCTAGATAGTATCACTAAATCTCCTATATTCTCCCATTTATCTGAGACTTTAAGTGGTATACAGACTATACGTGCATACAGGTAAGATTATTGTAAATAATTAGTAACTAATACAATATACTGGTAATGTATATAAGTATAATGTGATATTTTTCAGCTTTAGTATCATTTTTATGTACAAGTTTTCCTGTGTTGCTTACCATGCCAATTTACTCACAATTTTCTCTGTAGGCCAACTGTATTTGTTGACAAAAAATATGAAAAATCGAAAATCATAGAATTTTAATTACTGAGTATTTTATGTTTGTTTGTTTACAGAGTACAGTCAAGATTTAGAAATATTGCATTTAATGCTATTGATACTAATGTGGTTCCATTCTTGTTTAATCAAACTGCCAATAGATGGCTTGGTATAAGATTGGTAAGTATATTACATATAAACTTATTACAATTCTAACTTTGATCTAATGTACAATGCCAGTGAATAAAAATATACTTAGTGTAAATTAGGCATTTAATCATGTAAAAAATAGTTTTTATTCAAAGACATAGAGGAAATTGTGGTAAAGATTCTAAATTCTCCTACACTATATTCATATTGACATCATAAATTTTAAGATTTATCTGAAATTAGTAAAATTCATTTGTTAAGTACTACCGTTTGATAAGTCCAATAGCTCGAAGTTTTTTTTCACTTTGATTTAATGTTGAATAACAGTCAGTTTGAGCTTTGTGAAGGAAGACCCCAGGCTTACACCTGGGTATAACAATCAACCATCTGTAAGCTAGCTGGATAACTTCCTCACATCAGACCATAACCACTGCACCACAAACTCCCCAACACTCCCCTAAGCATATTCACTAATCTATGACCATTTATACAAATTGAATTGTCATATTATTTTACAGGACTATATGGGTGCTATACTTGTATTTGTGTCAGCTTTAACCAGTCTATCAGCAAGTTTAGCTGGAAATACAGAGCCAGCATTTATAGGGTTATGTATAGCGTATGCTTTAATGGTAAGTATTGGTACTTATAATCCTGTTGAAGATATTACATCCTATGTTAAATTGTCCTCCACCTCTGAATTATGTGGGGTAGCTTAGTAGTAGCTTGTGGATAGAATGTGGTTAGTACTGGTTAAAGCCTAAATGAAATCCGGAGAAGCTGGTTAGGATAACTGCCTACCAGGAAAGAAGGTTGAAAATGGCGTTAATTTAAATAAATAAATATTATCTTATTGATATTACGTAGGTCATTGATTAATGTACCTTAAGATATAAGGAGAATAATGTCGTCAGGGGCGTCATTCATAGATGTGTCTTAGTTTAGTTGAACTTTTTTAATTTATAAAAATATATGCCAGCACCAGTTTTTGAAGGTAAAATTTAATGTTTCAGCAATAATTTGTTGGCCCTTTTGGAAAGCTGTTTAAAAAATGGCCGAAATAGCTAATTTTATGAACTGCATTGTAATAATTTTATTATTACCGGTTTATTATTATTTATTATTATAGGTGTCTAGCTATATGAACTGGATTGTAAGACAAGCTACTGATTTAGAGATGGCGATGAATGCTGTAGAACGAGTTGATGAATTCAGACAACTGGAAACAGAATCAACTGAAACAGGTATGAAATTCATTGATTTTTGTCCTATTTTAAT
Source organism: Lutraria lutraria (assembly GCA_964023205.1). Lineage (NCBI taxonomy): Eukaryota > Metazoa > Mollusca > Bivalvia > Venerida > Mactridae > Lutraria > Lutraria lutraria. The sequence continues at coordinate 11,629,407 of OZ026837.1, read as the reverse complement.
TTGATGAAAACTTCACATATTTGATTTCGATACATAATGTTTGGAAGGATGACGGCAATAATTTGATAGTTTCTATGTCCCCGGCATCAAATAATGAGGGGTCGTATTGTTATTGCCCCGCCTGTCCATCCATCTGTACAAGGTTAAGTCAAGCATGCCACCAGGGGTGTATGCATTTATCAACGGCAGCGTCTTGTTACGTTGTTGTTGTTATTTGTATAGAATAATCTCCAATGATTGTATATAAACCTAGTTAGTGTGATGATTATTGATATGTTGTAAGGTCTGAGAGAAAAGATGAATTGTTAAAATTGATAATTTTTCATTGTCATCTTACTTTATGAAACTATAATAATATTCTACTGTATTACTAGATTTTCATATAGACATTTTAAATTTAGACTTACAATGAATTCAAATGTTTAACTAGATTTGGCTGTTTGTTTAGCACCAACACCACTTTCTAGAATTTATACAGCTGTTGCCTTAGGCCATGATTTTGGTTGTTATCACATAGCTTCGGTGTAGTTACGGGACTTGATTATTTTCCTAGATGTAGATATATAGGGCAATTTTTAAATATTTAAACTTTGCGTCTACTTTTACACATTGACCTTATTTAGATTCAAAGTCTGTTGTCATGCATGCCACTGGGGGTAATATATGCATTTATTGAATGCAGCTTCTTGTTTTTTCATGTTCCAGAGGAGAAATCAAAAGAATCTTGTTGGCCGACTGTCGGAGAAATTAAATTTCAACATGTCAGTCTACGATATGAAAAGAATCAGGATCCAGTTGTCTCAGATATAAGTTTTTCCATACAGCCGGGTGAAAAGGTAATAGATAGTTCTTGGAAGTGCTAAATCTGCTGATTGTAAATTTTAATAATTTGAACATGCAATTTTTATGATAGCTTCTTATCTTTACAATTATATGTCAGATAATAGTTGTTCTCAGCTTGTGTTTTGTACTTTGTTAAATGTTACATATTTGAAACCATTTTTTCTATCAAATTTAATGCATTTAGTAATGATTTACATTCATGTAAATATGCATTCATTCTATATATTCCTACTTGGCTATTGACATAATATAATATATTATTCAACTATTCAGTTATATGAGATTTTCCTATACTGTCTGTTTTATTTCACCTTATACCTTTAATGGTGTAGAATTACTTATATTTGGTAAAAACACAACCATGAAATGAAAACAATAGTTTACTGATTAATAAATGGCATGAACTTCTTCTGAATAATGTTTTACATTATCTGTGAGTTTATATGTTCTATCTTTATTTTGCATGGTTTAATTGTAATCCTGTCTTTGTATTATAGATTGGTATATGTGGGCGTACAGGAAGTGGTAAATCTTCATTAACTCTGAGTTTATTCAGGATGATCGAGATATCTGAGGGAGAAATTCTCATTGACGGACGGAATATATCACATATAGCACTGCCTGAATTGAGATCAAAACTAGCAATAATTCCTCAGGACCCTACCTTATTTACTGGTACCATAAGGTAATTACATGTATATAATATCAGCACAGGCTTAGTAAATATATGTTGTCAAAAATTTGAATTTGTGTGCTTTTAAGATATAGTAACATTATTTTTAATGTGAAATCATGATTTGTGATTTTTTTGTTAATAAACATTAAACAGAAAATCAGATATAAATATTTTTAACTTCAATCATTACAATTATTACTGTTATGAGTATAGAATTCAACAATGAAAGACCCACTCGGTTAGCTCAGTGGTTAGAGCGTTGGTCTACTGATCAAGAGATTGTGAGTTTGAACCCTGGGTGAGGCTCACACTGTCTGTGACAAATTTTACTGAATATATTACATCCTATGTTAAATTGTCCTCCACCTCTGAATTATGTGGGGAAGCTTGGTAATAGGCTTAGCTAGCGGATAGAATATGGTTAGTACTGGTTAAGGCTTAAATGAAGTCCAGGGAAGCTGGTTATGACAACTGCCTGCCACTATATAACTGAAATAATGTTGAAAGTGGTTTTAAATCCGAAGAAATAAATAAATCCACAATGAAAAATAGTAATTTGTCTGGGAGATATTACTAATCTTATGGTCTCAAATTCATCTTTAAAATGTATTGAATGCATAACATCCTAGCTTCTTTGTCCCCCTTCTGTTTCTCTTTTAGAATCATGCACCATAGAGGTTCACAGGGAAGACTGGGCTTGCCCAACTGTGTTGCCTCTTCAAATAAAGTTGTTATTATTATTATTAAATACCATGTGTGCAAGTTGTTAGATTCTTGTACTGAATAGGTAGAAGTATGTTAGCTCTATTTAGTAACACGGGTACACTGGTTTAGCCAACCAACATAATTATGTAGTAACTGAAACTATGTTTTTTTGTGCTCAGTAGAAATAAAAAACAAATGAAGTTATTTGACACAGAGTGGACTGGTTTTCAATATAGAATGAATCATGTCTGGTTACCAGTCATAAGTTTTTGTTTATTTCAGATACAATTTAGATCCTACTGGTGAATTAGATGACAGTAAGTTATGGAATGCATTAGATACTGTACAGATGAAGGAAACTATAGAATCACTTCCTGATCAACTTGGTATGTATTTTATGATAGTCTTCAAAGATGGCATTGCTAGGTTTCTGGAGACAATTTTATTCTACTGGTTTATAAATTTCTGAAGTACAGTACAACCTCTCCAGAGTGGCCCTCTTTTTAGCAACAACCTCCCTGCAACAACAGCAAGATTTCTTCCCACTGCACGATTTATGTATAAATCTAACCTCTCTAGAGCAGCATCCTCTCTACAACACGAGGGTTCTACCCCAGCTCCTGATGATGTCTCTTTATGTGAGAAAGTAGGCAGTTTCTTATGGAGGATGGGAGTCTAGTACCGGTTCCTCCCAGGAACAATGTTTAGGTGAACTGTCCACCTCATATGACTCTGACCGTTGAAAGGGGGCTCAAAACTTAATCTAATCAAGTTGAAATATAGATTAACTGTATAGCTGTATGCTAGATGGTGTGTAATTGCTCAGATTGTAAGAATTCAGTTATATTGAGGTTCTTGCTGTGTACTGTGCTATACATTATGACAGTAATTGGTTAGTGTTTGATTTTGTTTTTAATATATCATCAACAAGTATTCAGATCTATTAAGTACATTGGGATTTTAGCTTACAAGTCTGTTTTCAAAACAAAAGTTGAGCTATTGTGATCACTGTGTCATCTGCGTCAGCATCTGCATCTGTGCAAGAACTTTAATGTAGCTCATAACTCAGGAACTATAAGAGGTAGCAACATGAAACTTCATAGTATTAGATGGATAGATCTCCCTGAGGCAGTGAACAGACAAGCATTGGCACCACTTGCAGCGGCACTCTTGTTTGATTGTACAAGAGTTGAGAGAAGGAATCTAGATAGGAAGAGAGAATTAGATTGGGAAGCACATTAATTAAAGACAAGCAATTTTGCCATCTTATGAGGGTGCCATCTTTTCATCATAATAAGTTTTAAGATTGGATATTATTTCTGTCTTTATAGATTCCAGTGTAGCTGAAGGTGGAGAGAATTTCAGTATTGGGCAGAAGCAGCTGTTCTGTCTAGCACGGGCTTTCCTCCGTGAAAACAAAATATTGGTGCTTGATGAAGCTACAGCAAGTATAGATCTAGACACTGATAATAAACTACAGAGAGTTGTAGGAACAGTATTCAAAGATAAAACTGTCATAACTATTGCTGTAAGTTATATTTAATCTATACTACTCAAATACCAGTTTCGGCAGGTCAAACCCTTTTTAGCTCACATGTCACAAAGTGACAGGGTGATTTTTTAGGATCAGTCTCCGTCCGGCATCGTGGGTCATCAAACTTACCTTGTGAACACACTAGGGGCCACATTTTTAGCTCAATTTTAGCAAAACTGGGTCAGAATATTAATATTGACAAAATCTCGGACGTGTTTGATATTGCACCATTTTGGGTGAAAAACTAGATCACCAGGGCCAAATAAGGGAAAACCTTGTGAACACTTTAGAAATCACTGTTTTGATTCGATCTTCATGAAACTTTGTTAGAATGTTTATTTCAATAATATGTAGATCAAGTTTGATAATGGATCATTTCCGGTCAAAAACTAGGTCACTAGGGCAAATTGCTGGAAAACCTTGTGAACTCTCTAGAAGTCACTGTTTTGATTGGATGATCATGAAACCTTGTCTGAATGTTTGTCTTTATAATATCTTGGACGAGTTCGAACATGGGTCATCTTGGGTAAAAAACTAGGTCGTTAGGTCAAATCTTATGAAAAACCATGTTAACACTGTAGATTTCACAGTTATAATTGGATCTTTACCAAACTTTGTCAAATAGTTTATTAAATGATATAACTGGTAATTACAAATATGGGTCATCTGGGGTCAATAACTAGGTCACAACTAGGTCACCAGGTCAAATCTTAGAAACACTTTGTTATCACTGTAGATGTCACATTTTTTATTGGATCTTCACCAAACCTTGTCAAAATGTTTGTCTTAATGATATGTGAGACAAATTCGAACATAGGTCATCTGGGGTTAAAAAACTAGGTCACAAGGTCAAATCTTAGGAAAACCTTGTCTATGCTGTAGTTTTCATGGTGATTGGATCTTCACCAAATTTTGTCAGAATGTTAGTCTTATTTATATGTAGGACAAGTTCTAACATGTGTCATCTGGGGTCAAAAACTAGGTCACCGGTTCAAAACAAAGTTTTAATGAGTGAACAGTGATTGTCATGTGAGCGATATAGGGCTGTCTTGGCCCTCTTGTATGAAATACAGTCCAGGAAAACTGGTTAGGTGAAACAGCCACTGTTAATAACTGAAATATTGTTGAAAAATGTTAGACCCACTGAAATGAAGCAGTGACATGTGCCACTCCTTTGTTATTATTTTTACTGCTAACATTGAAGTACTAAGGATTTTTTTTGTAGCCATCTATAACTTGTAATTAGTTTTGACATGTTAGATAAGATTTCTCAATTGCTTCACTGGACCTATAGAAATTTGCTTGACTTAACAAATCTTCCTCTTTGAAAAGACTTCAATATACAAAGGATTGATTAAAACTGAATAAACCCTTATATCATTATCAATATACATATAAAACCCTTCAAAATCTATTATGTATTTGAGTAAATGCCTCTTTGTAAAAGTAGTAATAAATGTGTTGTTTTTTTCAAATCTAATTACAGCATAGAATATCTACCATAATGAACTATGATAGAGTTATGACTATGGAATCTGGAAAGATGATGGAATTTGATTCCCCTCAGAATCTGATGAAGAGAGACAGCCATTTTTCACACCTTGTAAAACAGTCATATCATAGCCATTAGATTTTGTGTTTAATGTTTTTATACAGTTTGTATTGTATTATATCTGCAGTAGTTTGGTTCTGTCCATTATAATACATCATTGACTTTTACTTACATCCATGAGAACACATTGTTTAGTGTATCCTTGACAACAAATCAATGATGTCTAGTTATGTCCACTATGAAATATTGATGACCTTTAGTTGTATCCATGACAACACAATGATGAACTCTATTTGTGCCAATTGCTACACATTAATGATATTTAGTTGTATCAATGGTAACACATTGATGGCCTTTAGTTGTATCCGTGACAACACATTGTTGACCTTTAGTTGTATCCGTGACAGCACATTGATGCCATTTAGTTTTATCTGTGACAACGCATTGTTGACCTTTAGCAGTCTCATGACTATATATGAATGACCTGTGGTTGGGTGCACAACATTATTACTACACATGTATTATTAGTTATATCAGATGTTGTACATGTTGTCAACTTTTATGATTGACCTACTTTATGACTATTGCTATTTTGACAATTTCATCTACAGCGCCTTTTTATGTTGTTGTATTTTTTTTGTGGTGGATATTTTGATGTAATATTTCTTTCCATGTTGTCAGTTAAATGACATACTACAACATTATTAGACGGACCATTTCTTGTATTACTAAGTTTATCTATTGTCATTTTTTGGATGTTAATGTCTACTGAAACACCATACAGGGATTTGATATGTAAATTTGTCTGTGTCAGAAATCCTTGTATACAATATTTAACCTTTTGCCTATGAATTAGTGGTAATTACAGACATCAAAGATATAGAAGTAAGATGTCTTTAAAGGTCAGTTGATCTTTATTTAGAGGTTTATCTTTAATGTATTTATTAATTAGTGTGTCAGTGTTCATGTGATTGCCTTTCTTCACAAACAGCTGTTAAACTGTGACTGTTCGATGGTATTATATTCAGTACCGCATTTAACTTACAGTTAAATCAATTATGTTTAGCTAATTATTAGTACCCCTTGTGCTAGTGATCATTGAGCATACAATTTAAATTTACATGAAAATGTTTCTTGTGTTAAGTTTTTATCTAGACTAAATTGTCCACTTTTTAAACTGAATGTAAATAAAATACTCTGATAGATCACCATTTTTCATTAGTATGTTGAATTTATTGTGACATGATTATTGTGACATGATTATTGCATTATTTTAGTTCTAGTTGGAGGTAGAAGACATAAAATATTCTAATTGTTAGAGATGGATATCACTAATCAAAATATCAGTTCATATTGTTGGAGACAAGTGTTGTGAATCAAAATATCATTCTATTAGTGTGTAGCAAGTGATGCTATTTATAATATCATAAAAATTGTGACTGACAAGTGTTTCTGTATATTAAATATAATTATGAGTGATGAATATTGGTTTTTAAAATATTATAGTTTTTAGAGACAAATGTTATTATTCAAAATATCATTCTATTTGTGTGAAGCAAGTGTTTCTATATACAAATTACCATTGTTTTAATGAAAGGCAAGTGTTGCTATTTACAAACTATCATAATAATTGCAGCATTTCAAAAAAAAGAATTATATTGTTTTGCATTGTGTCTGTATTATTTGTTACCATTAGTCAATTTGTCGATATTTACTTGATGTTGAATACTACATCGTACATACTGAATGCATTTAATTTCATCTTCATTTGAACTATGTATGTTAGTATTTGTGTACGGTTTTCTGATCTCCTAGATTTTTGTTTACTTCATTCAGTATTATTTTGTTTTTAATCAATTTGGTCTATTTGTATGATTGATCGTGATTATCTCTACACTTAACCTGGGCAATATATCCCCCCAGTGAAGCAAGGTTGTAAATTGTGCTTTATTTGTTTTAACACTGATGATGTAAAATAATTCTTTTGTTATGGAAACCTTTTCCTTTTATTTAGTCCTTTAAATTTTTATCTTTTTTTATTTTAGTCCTTTAAATTTTATTTTTTTATTTTTGTCCTTTAAAACTTTTTTTTATTTTAGTCCTTTAAACATTTTTTATTTATTTTTTACTTTTAGTATATCTCAATATTTTTTGTTTTATCTTTTTACATATTTTTTTTATTTTCGTTTTAAGAATTTTGCAAATTAAGTCCCTTTACAGCATTATCAGGACAACTAATTATTTAAACATATCATCTGTGGCTGTTAAATAGTAATATATAATAAAGTAAATTCTCAATATTGAGACCATCTTTTATCCCCCCAATATTCTCAATATTCAGGTGTCCTTCGACAAATTTTCAAAGAAGGATATGACATTCTGCGACTGGAAATTAAACCTGGATCACCGGATTTCAAACCCCAGCACACTAACAATAGGACCAAGACTCTTTATTGAAAGTCCAACAATAAATGGTTGTTATAATGAAGTGGTTGTTATATTGAGTTGGACACTAAGTGAGATTTTACAGTAATTTTAGTGATTTTCAAGGGAGGTAATTTGTAAAAAAAAATTATTATGATATTCTACGTAATATTTGATTTCTTGCTGTTGTTAGTGAAAATGTGATAGATTTAGTTTGTAATAATTTTATGTAGTTGATTTTTTATATATTTTATTGATACATATTTTTTTTGCTACAAAATAGTTATTGTGTAATTCACAGGGCATTTTTTTGTATAAAGTTTTACTTTGGTTTAGGAATTTAAGTTAAGTGTTGTAATTGATTGTGTTGTAATTGTATATTTATCACATAATACAGTACTTTGTGTAGTTTTTGAATTCAATTTATGGAATACAACACTGCTATTCTCAAGCCAGCAAGTTTTCATGCCAAACCGAACAACACAATACTACTTTTTCCTTCGACGTCAGTTTTACTGAATTTAAGACATTTTCAAACCCTAAAAAATTTGAAAGCTCCAGAAAATAACTATTGAACCATTGATAAATAACTGCTGTGATTTAATTTTTGTTATCTGTCCATCTCTTGATAAACTGTTTGAAGATTTATTCAGCCAGAAATAAGTAATTCTTGGTTGCTTCTAATAACCCCTAAAATGAAACTATTGTCCAGAATAATATTTCTGTAAGACCAAGCTTATAGACCTTGTTGATATTGGTTTCTTCTGTTTAAGTCTGCAAAGTTTAAAATCTGAAAATTGATACTAAATATATTTTGTTTTTTGTTTGCATATTATCACAATAAGACCAGACAAAAGATTAAATGGTTCCACAACTAACCTGTTATTGAGTACAGGCCCTAAATTGTTTCTTGGCTAAATCCATTGTATGACAATATTTGGGGACAAATCATATATTGTATTCTCACAAGGTATGCTTAGAAAAAAAATGGGGAAAGTTTTCGATTTAACTGCTGTGAAAATGTCCCCTTTTAAGAAAAAGGGGTAACATTGCTTTGCACATGTCGGTCTAACCAAACCTTGTCTGACCAATAACTAGAAAACTATTTGGCCTAAGCACTTCAGATTTGTTTGGGAGGTTGGCCATCACATGTAGATGATCCCTATTGATTTTGAGGGCATTATGTCAAAGGTCAAGGTTACAGTGACCTTCAGCACAAAATCTTTTCTGACAAATAACTAGCAGGGGTGTCATCATCAGACGAATCTGTCCTGAAAGAGTTATGTTTTCTTGGCAAAATAAAAGTTACATTTCATATTTGATGAAAATACCTCAAGAAATGGCAAAGTTATGGTAAATTTAATCTACTGTGAAGGATTTTCTTTGATACAAACTGAGTTAAATATAGAAAAAATGTGAATGAAGGCTCCTCTTCTGGCAAAAGTTGTTGACAGCGTATAATTTTTAGGATTTTCAATTTGGCTCTATTGACACACCTGAACTAGAGAATGATTTGGCCTTAGGTCCTCAGATTTGGTTGGGAGGTTGGTCATTGCATGTAGATGACCCCCCCCCCCCCCCCCCCTATTGATTTTAAGGTCTTACTATCCATTTGGCCCTTAGGAGGCATCCATGTTTCACTAACACTTCTTATTATTTTGGTTAGGTAACCCTTAACTTGACTTTTTCTTGCCTTAGAATGATATCTAATAGATGTTACTGTTGTTCGTTTTGATTTTTTTATGTTTACTTAGACAATTATGTTAATAATAGAGGCCTAGGGCCCAGTTATAAATGTACATCATATTCTGTTATTTTATTTAAATAGTTTTTGCACTGTTATTAGTATTACAATCCTTATGTCTGTTTGTTTAATGTTGTTTTATGGTGCATCGACAACTAATGGTCATGTTGCGTGCATTTAGATATCAGTCCTTATGTAATAAGTAGAGTTTTTGTTAATGTTTCTTGTCAGAGAATATCAAACTATTAATTCATATTTGTACTTGTTTTTGCTTTGTATATTTATTTGTTTGCTATTATTGTAGCTGTGTCCAGGCGGCTAAGCCGATAGTTCTTTCATGATTGTCCATTCTTATTTGTTGCTTGAAATCTTTAATACCGGTATTTGTTTTCTGAGTGAATTTTTCCACCCAGTGATTGTGACTTGATCTGGAATAATGAATTATCTTTGTTGTTGAATTTTGTTTTAATTGTTGGCATTTAAATCTAGTAAACTCTGTTCATTGTTTATACAAAAGTTCATTTATTAGTCTTTACCTATGTTTCTTTAAAACAATTTTTTGCTGTATACATGAATGGTTGATTTATATCATAGTGGTTGTGACTGAGGTTTTTAGGATACACCACTTGTGCAGCACTGTATAATGCGGTACAAAGCAACTGTACGACACTATAGTTGTAGTTTATTAGAAAACACTGTTGCATCAAGGATCTGAGATAATTTGGCAACTGATTGGTTTGTAATAAAAAACATGAAAATATCAATATTAAAACATAAATTGAGCACACACATGTATGTATTGTCTATATTGTTTATAGTAAAGACTGAGCACTTTGATATACAATCAAACCTGTGAACAAAGGCCTACCTTGGAAAAGATAAACATGGCCTTTGTTGACAGGTGGACCTTACTTGGAGGTCATTTTGCTCTATTTTTAAAGAATTGCTCTTTTTCACATGGTGGCCTTTATTCAGAGGTGGCTGCTATCAGAGGTTTTACTGATCACATAAATAAAGACATCAAGCTTCTATGTAATAGGTAGATAATAAAACCTTGACATACAATGTACCATTAAACTCAAGAGGTAATACAGTGCTACCTCCGAATAAAGGCCATTCTTTTAGAACAGAATGACCTCCAAATAAGGAGCCACTGTCCATAAAGGCCACACTATTTATTTCCCAAGGATGGCATTTGTTCACAGGTTTTACAGTATTGTATTTCATGCATATCATGATTTACCCGGACACCAGTATGCCTAGCTGTGACAAGCTCTATATTAGTCACTTATACATTTGTAGTATGGTTTAGAGCACTTGTTCATGTAGTTACGGATATACCAATACATGACTGTACTGATTATTAATACTGTAATCAAAACTTAATTTAAATCAAATATCAGGGGTCCATTTCATTGACATATCTTAGCTAAGATCATAGTTTTTAACCTTAAGCATCTTGCTACTTATTGTTTGTAAAACATTAGTGTTTGTATGAGGGTCTATTCTCAGCTGCAAAAGGAAAATGTCGGATATGTATACCAATAGCAAAGATTCTGAAGTTTATAAACTGCTACTTTAATAAGATTATCTTTGAAACAGCCCCTGATGGGTACATTTTGTTGCTAAGTCATAAGTTCTGCCATATAAATGATCCTCTTTATTACATGACATGTATTTTCATGTTTGATAATTATTTAGTTTATGATTTACAAACTTTTTGTGTGTTGTATGTATATGGTAGGTAATTTTGTCTGGAACTGAGGTCACAAATTGTATCTTGTACACCATTTAAAGCCTCTGATTGGTCCAATCAGAGCTCAGTCTTGAAATTGACCTATCAAAAGATTCCATTCTGAGACTGGTCTCTCAGTTAATATACCAGTCTGAGAATGCAGCTTTTTCATTGGTCAGTGTAAAGATTTAACTCACCAATGACCAATGAAATGCTTGAATTACTTGACTGTTCTTTATTATCTGTTTTTTATGATCTTTATGATGCTTTACTGTAATATTGACATGGTCTGGTTTTGTCCCAGATATAACTGTACATAAAATATCAAGTTTTTGTAAAATAGAATTAATTATTATAGTTGATTAGTCATTGTCTGTGGACTGTGAAAGTTTATTGATAGTGTCATGTGTTGATAGTCATTGTTTATTGATAATCATTGGGTAGTAATTTACATGTAATCATATTTTATTGTTGTTTGTTTAGTACAATTAGTTGTTTCTGATTGTTGACTGTACTTATTGTATACTGATAACTCACAAACTCTTATTTTTAAATCATTCAAATGTTTTGCATTTAAAATTGCAATGAGATTAACACATCTCAGCCTATAATCAAATGCTGCACCTTCAGATACACAAATATGTAAATATGTACTTTACCTTTTTGACCTTTCTCTGTATTGGGAGTTTCTTGCTTACACATAGTATGTAACATAATACATTGGTACTTAACTCTACAATTCATTGGTATATGACGTAGGTTATATTGGTACCCAACATTACCATACATTACGATACATTGGTACCCAACATTACCATACATTACGATACATTGGTACCCAACATTATGATACAGTTGGAAAACAACATTAAGATACATTATGATACATTGGTACCCATTATTACGATACATTGGTAAACAGCATTACAATACATTGGTAAACAACATTACAATACAAATGGTAAACAACATTACCATACATTACGATACATAGGTACCCAACATTACCATACAATTGGTACCCAACATTACCATACATTGGTACTCAATATTAAGATACATTGGTACCCAACATTACCATACCTTGGTACTCAATATTAAGATACATTGGTACCCATTACCATACAATTGGTACCCAACATTACCAAACATTTACGATACATTGGTACACAACATTACAATGCCTTAATATACAATACAATGATACATAAGTATATTGGCATACAAAACATTGATATACAACACATTGGTACCCAACATTACCATACATTGGTACACAACATTACCATACATTGGTACCCGACATTACCATACATTTACGATACATTGGTACACAACAGTACAATACATTAATTAATATACAACATACTTAAGTATACAACTATATTACACATTGGTATACAATATAATGATACATTGGTAAGTTGGTATACAATATTACAGTACACTGGTATATAAAAATATATTTATATTCTGCTCTGATGAGTTCTACATTAAGTGATGGTGCTGAGTTAATCTGTCATCCTGTCCCCTCCACCTGTCTGTCTTTCTGTCATCCATCCATCTGTCCGTCTTTCCATTTATCTGATATAACTTTATTACACATATTTCTAAAGCTCTGACTTGGTCAGAGAGAATGCTGAACTTGGACTAATGTGTAATAATCACCCCCCTCTCTTTGCCGATGATATAAAATAAATTATCAAGCAATTAGAAAAACATATTTCTATGTTACTTAAGATAAAGTGTGGTTGCCATTCAATGCATATATACGTGTAATGTATAATTGTATATATAATAGATAGATATCATGCATATTAATGAAATATAAGTGATCATGTTTTATTTCTAATCAGTGTACCTGTTTTATCAGACATACACACATAATCTAATGCTGGATTTTCTCTTAATTCTTTATTGAGTGTGGTAGGGGTTACATACATCACACAAAGGCAGATTATCACCTTTAAAAGTGTAGTGAGATTCAGGCCTATACCTGGGTAGAATCACAGACCTTCAGTTACCTAGCTTGAAGGCATCCTCATCATAGGAAATTTGTCCTGTCCCTCTCTTATTGTTGGAAATACCTTTTTGATAATCTTTAGATGTTTGATTGTATACTTGATTTATGATGGTTCTTTTGATATACATATCTTTTTACAGGATTGTTGGTTAAATCATGATATAACCAAAAAGCATTGTGAAGTCTTATTTTACCTCTATTTACGTTCAATTATTAGGTACCCGTATGTTTATCATATTTTATGTAGAGCTATTATTTGCATTTCTATTTAATTATCCACCAATTAATTGCTAGTTTCTAAATGCATTTCTAATTTATCAATTTTTTATATGCTGAGATCAACTTTGAGATTGTAGACCAGTCTCTGGTTGTATAATTCTAGACCCAGGATGAGTGGAAGGGTAGAGTCTCACTAGATATAGAACTAAAGCTTGATGTTTCTGCTGAGTGTACAATGACTTTGCTGAAGCAATGACAAGCGACCTCTATAGAGTACATTTCTTGTTCAATGACCAACGTAAAATAAGTAAAAGTATAATGATATTGCTGCTAAAAAATGAATGATATTATTTTCTTCATGTTATAATACACATAAATAGTCCATGAATAACAAATCAGTATCTGGAATGAATTGACTTTTTAGCTCACCTGATTCATCAGGTGAGCTTTTAGGATCGGTAAATGTCCGGCGTCCGGCCACAATTAGTTTATTTACACTCTAGCAACCGCAACTCTTTACGAATCTTGATTAAACTTGCTCACAATGTATGTGGCCGCAATGTCTCGGCTAAGTTCGATTATGGGCAAAATCTGATAATAACTTCTAGAGTTATGGGCCCTTGAATTCCAAAATTTGCTATATTTAGCTTGTTTACACTCTAGCGCCTTCATTTATTCACTAATCCTGATCATATTTTCAGTAAATGTGTATAACCAAAAGATCTTGGACAAGTTCGATTATGGGCAATATCGGACCAGAACTTCAAGAGTTATGGGCCCTTGACTTAGAAAATTTACTATATTTGAGTTTGTTTACACTCTAGCGCATTCATTTATTCACCAATCCTAATTATATTTTCAGTAAATGTGTATAACCAAACGATCTTGGACAAGTTCGATTATGGATGGAATCGGACCCAAACTTCAAGAGTTATGGGCCCTTGATTTTGAAAATTTGCTATATTTTAGCTTGTTTACACACTAGCTCCTTCATTTATACACCGATCCTAATCATATTTACAATGAATGTGTATGACCTTATGGTTCTGGACATGTTAAGTTATGGGTGGAATCAGACCACAACTTCAAGAGTTATGGACCCTTGGATTAGAAAATTTGCTACGTTTTAGCTTGTTTAACAGTATTATACCTTCATTGTTGGTTTTGATCTCAAAATCTACGTAAAAATGAGTTTTACGAGATGGAAACTATATTACCTGGTCATTGATTATTGGCCTTGGTTCTCAGGTGAGCGATAAAGGGCCAATGTGGCCCTCTTGTTTTGGTTACCCTAGTTGTTTAGTTAGCTGATTGGTTATATCATTATAAAGATGTATTCTGTCTTTAATTTCATTAACCCTTGAATTTCCTGAATAGACTAATCCAACTTCCATTTTGAAACAGTCCATTATTTATTTAAGGGATATCACAATGAAAATTTAGAAGTTAGTCACCCAACAGTAAACAGTCTGATCACACTGCATGGGTGTGCAGGCTGGTAGAGCTGGCTCTATCCCCGTTGGCAATAGCTTTGCATATTCAGTTCCAGTATTGAATGGGTTAATGATGATGCTACTTGGAATTTAAAGTACATGCTCATTCAACATGCTAGTCTTTATATTACACAGGTAAATGTGTGTATCTTATTTTATCATGTTTTACTTGTTGTATTCTTTTGTTGTCATAATTCACTATTTTTACTTGTACCCGTACTGATGACCAGTATATAGCCGTGGTGGCTGTCATCTTATTGTGCATGATACTAATGTAATAAAACATAAACATTTCTAACATTTATTTGTCATTTATTTGCTGCAAAAATGTTTTCATAAATCAATAGTTTACAAGTTTTAAAATCAACCAGAAATCATTGTAATTGATGTTAGATTCAACAATACAGCAACAACAAAGTGAAGGACTCTTCATTAATCAACAAATATACATGTACAAAATTAATGGACATTCATTGTTCTTATGAGCACCAAGTTAGTGTCAGGCATTACAGCTTTACCATTGGCTTCTACATTTACTGTACATCAATGAATCTGTTAGAGATATTCATGTACATGAACTTTTGATAAGGAATACAATTACAGTACAACCTCTCCAGAGCAGCCCTCTCTTGAGCAACAACTTCCATTCAACAACAGGATGATTTTTTCCCACAACACGATTTACATATTAATTTAACCTCTCTAGAGCAACAACCTCTCAGCAGCAACATAATTTTGCTTCTCCTAAAGGGTGTTGCTTTGGTGAGGTTGCACTATCCTCTGACTACACATAACATTCAACAAGCATTCTAGATAAGATTGATGTGTTTTGGTAGTGACCTATCAATCGCTACTACTCTGGCATCCCTGGATATTCCCATCACTGAGAATATGCATCGTATGTAAGTGAAGGCTTACAAATTTAGGTTTTTGGTTCCTGTAACTGCTAATCACTACCTTTTCAAAACAAGCTGGGACTCTGAGACTAGTCACTGATACAAGGCAATCGTTTTCAAGAATCATTATTAGAATGGATGACTTTCAAACATGCTTCCTATTCGCGATTTATAAAGTGGGTATCAAGTTTCCACCAAAAGAGAAACAGGTTGTTTCCATTGTTAGATTACCAGGGTCAGACATGATGGAAAGTAGCTGATGAATTTCAATAACAATATTGCTGCCTGTCTTTTATGTCCAAGGCATTTCTATTGGACAAATGTCAAGGAGTTCTGATTGGGAATTGTATGTTTGTCCTTTAAAGACGTTTTAAGCAAAAAATCCAAATTCAAGGGCAGATAACTCAAAAACGAGATCACTGACCCCCAATTGTTTTTCGCTTAAAATGTTTCTGTTATCATATGCTACGATCATGCAAAGTTTAAAAAAAAATCATTGCTCAGTTTTAATTTTTCCTATATGTCTATGTGAAAAATGTAGCGAACTACCGAAAACGTCTTTAAGGGACTTATTTCCAGATTTTTTACAAAATATTGAAAATGTTTAATTGTAACTTAAGATAAAAAGTAAAATTACTGTGTATCATTGGTTTTTAATATGGTGTGTATCCAAATGTATACAAATGTACTTATATTTGCTACATATTCCTAATTCTTTCAACACATATTACACATATTTATAAAAGTAAGCTCTGATTTCTAGATTATCTGTCTAGATAAAAATTCTCTCAAAACTTTCAAATGTTTTTTATTATATGTATTTATCAATGACATACAATGTAAGTATAAAATCTGTGGTAATTTTGTAACTGATGCTAAGAGTTTAAGTCATAGTCGTATTTATAATGGACATGCTTGTAGTAATGTCTTGTTTAATGAATTCGACAGGTAGTGTGCGCAGATCAAAGTACTCAGCTCCCCATGTATTCACGCCTAATGTTAAAATTAAAACTGACAGAATATTCATTACGACACCTGCTCGAATCTGAAGTTCAGAGAAAAAATACAAATAAATATTAAAAATAAACCGAGCAAAAATGTTCTGTATATTTTGACCGTGATAAAATCTACAAAAAGATTGTTAAGTCTTCATTATGGTAGATTGCATTTTTTTAGAACCAAATCATAGCTAAATAATGCTATACACACAGATGCATGATCAATATTATTCTGAAGAGCTTAATATATGCATGTACACAAGTAATAATAATGATAACAAAGACTTTATTTATAGAGGCAACACAGTTAAGCATGAGCCCAGTCTTTCCTGCGAGCCTCTTAGAATGTAACAAAGTAGAACAAAATTGATCACTAGCCAAATATTATACATATGTATTGACTTACCAATTCTGTAATTGAAAAGTAACCAAAGACATACACCATTGCATTCGGTGGTGTTGCTACCGGCAACATGAAAGCATATGAGGTGGCAACAGCTGTTGGTATCATTAAATACAGAGGATTAACACCAATACCCAAAGCCTGAAATAGAAAACACAATACATACTTAAGTATCCATAAAAAAATGGATAGCAGAGCGAAAACAAGGCAACATACTATCTAACAGGATGTGTTTTACATTATTTCATTATTCTCTCTGTCTCTACACTCTCCCTCATCACTCCCCGTAATTCTCACTAACTTGCTCACTTTCTGTCCCTTTCTCTCTCGCTTCTCATTTCACCCCGTCTGTACCTGTCTTAAGTTTATTGTACATGAAAAAAATACTTACATGTATCTCAGAAATAATATTAATTTTGTTGTCATAATTTCCAACAATTCATGGGCAATGATCTATTCTTTTAAGTACATGTATTCGTATCATCAAACCAAAGATATCCACTAATCATTAAGGTGGGAATCAATTGGACAATTTCTTTAGTGTATTGAACTTAATGTAAAATCATGACCACTTACCAACTGTGCTATTATAGGTAAAACCAGTGTACAGGTTGCTGTGTTTGTAACTACTTCAGTGACAAATGATGTCAATAAAGCAACCAGAAAACTTATTAACCAGACAGGTAAATCTTTGAATACAGTCAATGCTTCTCTGATAGATTCTGATAGACCTGACACCTGTAAGTCAATGGAATAAAGGCAACAGAAAGTAAATGATAAGATTCACATTTAATATAGTCAAACCAAAAACTGGACAATGTTGGACTTCGCTATATATCTGTCAAAGAATTATTAGTATTTGATCAAACAGTTGAAATATACACAGTCATTGAACTATTATATGATGGAAAAGAAATCATTTTCTATTCAATGCAGCAGACCAAATGTTAGAATAAACTGATTTACTTAAGCTGGTAGATAAGTGAGGAAATATCACAGAATGCTAATAAAGTTACCTTACAACCTTGTGCAAGAGCAAAGCCTCCACCAAACAACAGGAAAAGTCCCCACGGTACTTTCTCATGAACCACTCTCCATGTAAGTAATGGTTTCACTGACGTAGGTCGATCTTCTACAACAACATAATACAGAAATGAAACATAATATATGAAATGAATATTCTGACAGGATGAACATCAATAAGTAGCTTATCACATTTAATGTTTTGTTTTGTACATGCAAAAAATAATAATTGAATTTTTTTCACTTCAGTGAGTCATTCATTATCATATGGGCATTGCTATCAATATTATATTTAGAATAAAAAGTATCAACAATACAGATTTTTTTAAGCAGCCATCTCTGAATGAATTTATCTTATTTGGAGCTAATCAATATGAACCAGTGTCCTGTGTCTACCATCGATATTGAGACAATTAATTATATTGTCTTAGCAGTGAGGAGGACATAATATAGAGATGGCTGCTAAGTGAGGTTTGAATGTACAATGAATATATCATACTTGACTTGAAGAATGCTGGAAGATTTGCAGGAATAAGGAAGAGCAGAGCTGATACTAGAGTAGGTGCTGCTGAATCTGTAACATATCTGTGAAATATACATTCATTATATATACATGTGAAATATACATTCATTATATATACATGTGAAGTATACATTCATTATATATACATGTGAAATATACATTCATTATATATACATGTGAAATATACATTCAATATTTATACATGTGAAATATACATTCATTATATATACATGTGAAATATACATTCAATATTTATACATGTGAAATATACATTCAATATATATACATGTGAAATATACATTCATTATATATACATGTGAAATATACATTTATTATGTATACATGTGAAATATACATTCATTATGTATGCATGTGAAATATACATACATTATATATGCATGTGAAATATACATTCATTATGTATGCATGTGAAATGTACATTCATTATATATGCATGTGAAATGTGCATTCATTATATATGCATGTGAAATATACATTCATTATCTATGCATGTGAAATATACATTCATTATGTATGCATGTGAAATGTACATTCATTATATATGCATGTGAAATATACATACATTATAATATGCATGTGAAATGTACATGTAAAATACACATGTAAAATACACATATACATGTATCTGTGAAATATATATTCAATACATATAATGTGAAATATATGTGAATTACACATACATGATATCTTATCTGTAAAATGTATATAAATCATATGTATACATCTACATATCAGTAAATTAAACATACATACAATTTACATACATTTGTACTCTGTATGATTATGCAAATCACATAAATTTTAACTGAAGGCCATATTGTAAATAAGTTTTGTATCTTTTAATTATGTTCTTTCTGTGAAAAAAATATGTTTTACTGATACATGATACCTAATATGTTACCTTCAAGAACTACAGATTTTACTATTATTATTATTAATGTACATGTATATGCAACCATCTTCAGTAAATCAGATTTAGAGCACCTATTTTGGTCAGGCTTAATACATATAGATGATAAAAAACAACTTACTTTTTCTTAAAGAGATTTCCCCAGCCACCAGCTCCACCTAAATCTCTAGAAACCCACAAGATAACCAACAGAACAAATAAACTGATGACCATAATTTCTGGAAACCTGAAAGACGCATTGCAAAATTAAGCATTCATACACCAGCAACAGCAAAGCATAGCTAGATGGAAATTTGATTTCATTGTCCTTTATGCAGTGATATTAACCTATTAAAATTGTTAGAAATGGACAATCATCTTGACAAGTGAATTAATTGCACCTGAATGAAAATCATTTGACACAAAAACAAAACTGCTTGAATGAACATTTATACACAGAAAAACAGAACTAAAATGAATTCTTAAGATCTGAATAATAACTGCATCGTAACCATATTTCCTTATACTGAAAGCAATTTAATAAATAACGATGAGTTTGAAGAAACATATTAAATACTTCCTAGTGTCAGATTCTTCAATATATAAAATTTCACTACAACCTTATTTCATTGTAGTTTTTTGGTTGACAAATGAACATGTAAATGCTTACATTACTGGACCAAGTGCCTTATATTCTCTCTTGATATATTCTCTGACACCCTGACAGTTTGCTTTTCTATTCTTAAAACAACTGAAAGCATAAAAACAACAGGTCCTTCATCATATTTTGTAATTACAACTTTAAACAACAAAATTTAAAATGACTGACAGTAAAATTAATATAACAGGACAACATTTTGTCAACTCTCTCCATACAACTAAACGACTGATAAGCAAGCAAGCGAGCACTAGTGAGCGAGTGAGTTTGCAAACACAGGGAACAAACAAACAGACACACACTCACAAACAAACTGTATGCTTAACTGAATCACAAAAAAATGTTCTGATAATATTTTTATTGATTACTTAAACATTGGGTAAGTCAGATAAACTGAACTACAAAATCTAGTATATTAATTTTCCTCTTTCAATACAATGACCTTATTTGATACAGAAAGAGATTTTTTAAATATTCATTACATATAAAACAGTAAGTGAGAACCAACCTGCAGCCTCTAAAGTAGAATGTGAGCCACAGGAAGAGCAATATAAAGATGAGTAAAGATACAGGAAAACCGAGTACCAGCCAGGTTCCAAATGATATCCCTGAGCTTAATCCATGATCAGCAAATATTCTAAAATGTACAAATATGTATTTTATATCTATGTTTAAATCAAATTTCACCAATACAGAAATTGCGAAAATTAATTCAATAAATTTTTGTAAAGTACAAATGCAGTATCAATACAATATCAACTCAAATGCAACATGTTAGATGTAATGATTTCTAGGTACAAAGTAAACAAAAAGACAAGGAATAAGATACAGTGATGAATGATAGTTATATCTTTATCTGGTATTTAGCAGTCCAGTTGACAGCTATGGTCATTTCAGGGTTGCCCCCAGAGTTAGGAGGACAGCTAGGGCATTTATATCCCAACTCTTATTTTGAATAGTTTTTCCTAGTTTTTTACTATGCCTGTTGTAAAGCACTGATACAGTCACCTCACCCATTTCACGGATTTTCTAAACACAGCACTTGGCTCATGAATTCATGTATAATAGTGTGAATAAATATATATAAATTTCTGAGAAACGTTCTTATCGGCAAAGACACTTACTCATCTGCAAGACCTTTCAGGATGATGTTTGAGGAGCATCCTGTGATAGTTGTGGTACCACCAACATTGGCAGCATAAGCTATACTGATAGTCATTGCCTTAGCTAACTGTAGATGATCTTTAGATGGTCCTCTGTTTACCCTATCAGCTGATTTATACTTGTCTCCAGCAGTCCCACTGAATGATCAAGTTTAAATTTATTTATTGCACTTTTCCACTGTAGTTAAATGCTGCACCGTACAGCAAGGGTTATTTGACAAGATTCAAGCTTTGACAGTGGAGGAAAACACTTGGAAACTTTAAGTACATCTAAAGACAGCAAGACAGACCCCTGGGTGGGATTTGAACAGCTGCAAAATTTGATTTTTTATACAACTGAAGCAATATTCTTAGACATGCATGGTACATTTTTGTGTGTATTTGGATAAACTTTTAGATCAGAGTAATACAAACATGGTGCATTGATTAATATTATATGTTGCTATGGTTACATTTACAGGTATTTGGAGTGACACTGTATAAACTGCAAATTCACATTTTTGAGTATGTATAAAATTGCTCGAATTTGAAATTGTTATAAAAAAAATTATAACGTGTCTAAATATTTTGAATAAATATTCTCTACCTATCTACAGTTAATTCTACATCTACATCAGTGTCTAAAAGATCTGTGTTTCCTGCTTCATGTTTCTGTAATGGACTTGAGGCAGTGCCTGTAATATATAAAAATAGTTATTAATACTAATATATACTTCATAAAATTGCTAAGTTAGCACTAATATTTTTTCATTAGTTTTCTACAGCTGGGAATTATTTTGGTTCCTCTCTTGTACAGATATCTGAATTATAAAAGACAGGAACCAGTCATGAGTTTGAAATGTCTATGTTGTTTTGTTAATGAAAGTGACATTGACAATTACTGAAAATAGCCACATCTTAGAATAGCATATTATTAATAACTAAATTTGATTGAAGCAGAAAAAACTTTCATCTGGAAAACAAACAAGAGGGCCAAGATGGCCCTATATCGCTCACATGACAATCACTGTTCACTCATTAAAACATTGTTTTGAACCGGTGACCTAGTTTTTGACCCCAGATGACCCATGTTAGAACTTGTCCTACATATAAATAAGACAAACATTCTGACAAAATTTGGTGAAGATCCAATCAAAACCATGATAACTACAGCATAGACAAGCGTTTCCTAAGATTTGACCTCGTGACCTAGTTTTTGACACCAGACGATCTATGTTCGAATTTGTCTTACATATCATTAAGACAAACATTCTGACTAGGTGAAGATACGATCAAAATTTGACATCTACAGTGTAAATAAGGTTTTCCTAAGATTTGACCTTGTGACCTGGTTTTTGACCCTAGGTGACCCATATTTGAACTTCTCCTCAATATCATTAAGACAAACAACCTGACAAGTTTTGGCCAAGATCCAAATAAAACCATGACTTTTAGAGCTTTTACAAGATTTTTACCTAAGATTTGACCTGGTGACCCAATTTTTGACCCCGGCTGACCCATGTTCAACCTTGACCCACGTATCTTTGAGGCAAACATTCTGACAAGGTTTGGTGAAGATCCAATTAAAACTGTGACATCTACAGTGTTAACAAAGTTTTCCTAAGATTTGACCTGGTGACCTAGTTATTGACCCCAGATGACCCATATTTATACTTGACCGATATATCATTAAAACAAACGATTTGACAAAGTTTGGTGAAGATCCAATATTAACTGTGAAATCTACAGTGTTAACATGGTTTTTCATAAGATTTGACCTAGCAACCTAGTTTTTGACCCAAGATGACCCATGTTCGAACTCGCCCAAGATATTATGAAGACAAACATTCTGACAAGGTTTCATGATCATGATCATCCAATCAAAACAGTGACTTCTAGAGTGTTCACAAGGTTTTCCCTTATTTGGCCCTGGTGACCTAGTTTTTTACCGAAAACGGCCCAATATCGAACTCGTCCGAGATTTTGTTAATATTAACGTTCTGACCCAGTTTTGCTAAAATTGAGCTAAAAATGTGGCCCCTAGTGTGGTCACAACATAAAGTTTGACGACGCACGACGCACACCGCATGACGCCGGACGGAGAGTGATCCTAATAGCTCACTTTGTCACTTTGTGACATGTGAGCTAAAAACAGAAAAAGGAAGGTATAAACAGGACCGTAGGAACCAGGGTGCTAGAGGGGCTTTAATAATAAAGGGGGCGTTAACTGATCCCCTGGTTGTCAGCTGATCCTTCCAAGTTGTCAGCTGATTCTCCCCCCCCCCACTAGTCAGACAAAAATCTAAATTAGCCCTCCCTCCCAATCCAAATTATCGCTTCCTACGGGCCTGATAAACAGGCAGACTGCAATATTTAAAGCACTGTTGCGGACCTTGGAAAGGAATTGAAGTGGGATTGAGGCTTGAGCAATCTAGCTATTACTGTAAATATGGGTGAAAATGATAAAATCTAAACCTGTTTTGCAGGACATTGACCCATAATTTGGTACAGATTTCATGTTATTTTCTGTAATAAAGAATATCCCTTGCACACAAAAGATGAACAATCAGCAATTCCAATTAACAATACAGTAAAACCTCATATGATGATCACACAATTTTTACGATTATCTAATAATGCAACACAAAATTTTGATAAAGCAAATCTATTAGTTAGCATATTTGGACATTTAATTTGTGGTTACTTAGAAAAAAGACAACTTGTCATGAACTGTACAAATCTACCAGATTGCATTGACTAGTATTAGGTGTTTACAAGATGTTTTCATACATGCTTGATGAGAAAAAAAGCAACTGGTCATGATAGGAATAAAAAGGACTAGGGTATATTCAATACAAGGCCATAGGAACTACGAGAAGCTTAATTTGTCCACCCATCCCTAATTATTTCTGCTGTATTGGTAATCAAAAAGGGCTATATCCCTCCTCCCGTTGTAAGTCAAAAAACTTGAATATGAAGTGTTTGTGAAACATGGATGCCCTCTAAAGGCCAACTGAATAGTAAGACCTTGAGCTAAAATAATAATTGTACTAAAAATTATTTGGGGTTATCTGCATGTATGTATGAAGACCATCTTAGGCCAAATTGTTCTCTAATTACTGGTGGACAAGATTCAGTTACAGACGGACTGATCGATGGACGGTCTGCCTAATGGATTGACCGACCGACATGTGCAAAGCAATATACCCCCTTTTCTTTGAAAGGGGGCATTACTAGCCCCCTCCCCAATCTGAAATTACTTCCTACAGGTCTGCATGCAATTACATAATGCTTCCAATAAAGACATTAAAGTTTACTTACTATGTTCCTCATCAATGTTCTCAGATTCTCCTTCCTCAAGTTCCTTCAACAGAGCATCAGCTATAGGACACATCATGGCAGTAGTAGCTATATTACTAGTCCACATGGATAGAAACCAGGCTGGTAACATCATTCCAAGCATTAATCTGGAATTATTGTAATACAATATCTTAAATACTGTAAAAATTCACACAGGCCAAGGACTTATATACATTATGTAAGTCCTTGCACAGGCTGAACCCTTTTTTACACTTTTTTGGCATGCCCCATATACCTCTATGTCGTGCCTTTTGGACTTGCTGTCTGTTGACGTACCTGATCACCTCAAGATATGTTAAGAGATGAGTTTATTATTTATTGAACTATATTAAATGAAACAAGATGTAAAAAAGTGTTGATCTGTAATAATCAAACCTTAATCAACAATATCATGTATTAAACTAAAGGGGCCCTGTTTGAAGTTAGATGCTTTGTTTGAGGACACTGCAACAAAAGGGAGACCAATACTGCAACCTTAAAGCTAAACTATTGACTGTGTCTGTACTGCAACATGAAATGTGAAAATCTTACCTTGAAGCATGGAATGTTATGTAACATCATAGTTATATGATTGTTGGACCTAATATTTGATTTGATGCTAAAAACTATTTTTGATTTTTCTTCAGCTTAAATTGGGTTAAATGTCTCATCAACAGTCAGAGACAAACCCCAGGTGTACACCTGGGTAGAGCCACCAACCTTCTTCATGTATAACCTAGCTGGAAGACTTTCGGACCTGAGAAACTTGTCTGGTACCAGCTGGGAGTTTAACTCATAGTGGTGAGGGCTGGTGATTACTAATCACAGACCATAGCTACTTGACCACGAACAAGCATAACATGGTATTGGCTTGCATTATAAACCCTTAACTATTAAATGAAGCAACTGAGGCTTCAGACAATAAACATTTTATGAGGTAATAAATGCCTAATACATGTTTTTGTAATTACCTTACATTTATTCAAATACATGTTTATACAGTACATGTACTTACATATTTATTGAAAAGATACTTCATTCATGCAGTAATCAATTCCATTGCATGCATTGAAATAAAGATAAAGAACAAAACATAATTTATGATGTATAGCTCAGATAGTTTATCTAAACTTAAAAATCTTGCAACCCCATGGTTGTTTATAAAAGTATTCTATCCTAAAGATTGTTAAGGGGATCTATTGTCAGATATAACTTAAAGGTTAATGTTTGAAATGCACATCATTAGCAACATAAGTTAGCATTAATCCAGGTGAGAACTCTAACATAATGATATGTTTGATGTATACACAAACTGCACAAAGTTCACAGATATGCTTTGTATTGTCAGCTTCCTCAATGATAAATATTTACAGACCAGGCCTGGCAGAATTTCCTAGTGTATTTATCTAAGAACTAAATATAGACTGTGATACAAACATAGTTTTTATCGGATTTATGGCATGCATTCTCATGTGCTAAAGAATGAAATTGCAAACATCTTGTAACCGAGCAGATACCGTGTGAAAATTTCACGGAACATGTTCTTAGGTAATTAAAAAAAACAACAATCAAACGAATTCATTTGAAAGATTAGAGGAAGACATTAATTTACTGTATACATACAGTAGATTTCTTAAAGACCATATCTATATTATATACAATTAAGATTAAAACACTTGCACATTATTATTATTATTATATACCAGAATTATGGTGTATCCTAGACTTACATACCAGATATTTACAAAGTGATGAACTGTTGGTCAAATTTTGGTTTGTATTACTTGCATGTACTTGAATCAATGGGAAATAATAAATAATATGAATGCCAAATAAAGGAAATAATAATGATCACAACTTCTTGAAACAGGTGAGAAAACTTTCCAGCATTCGACAGAATGATTTTTGTTTAGGAAACACTTGTCCAAGAATCAAATGAAAAAGTATTGCTCAGTTTTCTATCCATTGTTCTCAGAAATTGTTTGTATCTTGTTACCCAATCCCTAAAATGTTCAACGCAGCCCTAGATATTTTATAAGGCTAAGAGGAATAGTACATTCTCACACCCTCAAGATAACCCCTCTCCTATTCCTGATGAGCTAACTTAGGGCTAAGTCAATGTTAATATTCTTGTTCCGCATTACCTGGTTGGCTCTGTACCAATGAGTAACAACAACTTGAGGGCAATTCTTTTGTGAATATTCCAGTGTTCTACAGCCACGGCCATTATTAATCCTCCAACAAACAACATAGAGGCATCCTGTAACATTAAAATGATGTGTAATGTAAAAATATAGAAGATATTGTGTGTGGCATTTATTGAAAGGTAGCCTTTACTCAAAGGTGATTTTGTTATAAATATTCAATGGGTTTTTAAAAGAATGAACTTTATTCACATGGTGGCTTTTATTTGGAGGTGGACACTAACATAGGTTTGAGAGTATATCTATATTGTATGTAGAGGACTTAACTTAAATTGGTCAAATTTCTACCTTTGCTAAAAAAATTATTTTCATGATACAGACTTGATAGTAAAATGACCTAACTTAATATTTTGTAGTCATATATTATGCATCTGAAGGTAATATCATCTCCAGCTGTATTCTATTTACCATAATACATTATAACTTTATACAGTTATAACTGCCTGGTAAGATATTATAATTATGCAAACCACAAATAAATGTACAGACATATTAAGTCCTCTCTCATCTCAGTATTCATTACAGTTCACACGCACAGTGTATAAGAACTAAAAACACCCAGTATGTAAATTCTAAATCTTACAAATGTACCATCCCAACAAAGTAACTTTAAACTTTGAAGTTTAGATTTTTAAGTACAAAATTAATGTACAAAACAACCTTAATGTAGAGTACAGTAAATTCTCACTTTGCAACCACCTCTATATAAAGAGTACATTATTAATAGCAATACCAGCTTAATATTACGACCACTTCAGAATAAAGACCACCCAAGTTTTAGGACCAACTCACTATAAAAACTTCTAAGTTTCCATAACAGCTTGAAATACAGACTACCTCTATTTTAAGACCACCTATATTGCATTATCAACTTAATTTTCAAGACCATCTCACTTATAAAGGACACCTCAATATTTAGACCATCACAGTTTTATGTACACTTCACTACTTAAGACTAGATTTCAATGTTTTCTCCATATTTCAACTTAATCATGAGACCACATGGAAAGAACAATTCATTAGGTCCTTAAGGTGAACTTAAAAAAAAACAATTAACGTACTACCGTACTTGTTTTAGAAGCTTAACAAAGAAACAGTTTTATGATTATAAAATTATAACATTTACTCATTTTGTGACAAATAAAAATTTGAAGTAACAACAGTACTCATAGGATCATATAAGTCTGTAAACTGTATACATAACATGACAGATGAAGGTCACCTCTTTTCACAATTGTCATAAAAAACTTCTGACATACAAGCAAGCTAGAACATACATAAGATAAACCCTAAGGCATAAACAAAATTTGTTTGTTTCTGGTAACCCAACCTACTCTTGACTTTCCCCATGACCCTAGACATTTAATAAATAAAGAGGAATGGAAATCCACTCTCAAATGTTTAACCTTTTCTGATGCACATTTAGGAGCAAAAAAAGGTCCTACCTTACTACCCTATGTTTGATTTTTAAAGAGCATGTAACCAGAAACAAACATTTTTTAGGCCAAGCAAATGTCCTCCACATTAGTAGGTTTAACATTTTAACAATTATATTTAATGTTTAGACATACTGAATATATCTGAAACAAATTTAATACAAAAATTCATCATAAAATATGACAAGTAGTATAGGATTTTTGGGAGCATCTATTATGATCGAGATGGTGTGTTTAAACTGAGTCCTATCATTGACAGAAATGGTGTTTGTATGTGATAAGAGTCATACCCAAATGCCTGTAAATGTTGATAAGCAACTATATATAGAAATGAAAGGGAGATAACTTGGAAATCATTTTTATTTTTAATAAGGCGCACTTCTATTTTTCCAAGGTAAAATACATTGTTGTTTATACCATTTGAGAAGCAAGCAGGGTACATTAGAATTAAGCAAACACTGCTTGAACGCTGAATGTTCAGTGGAGTAAAATGTTCTGGAACACTTTATTCCAATAACTTGTAACAATCATGTTAAATTATAGAGTTAAATAAAATCAAGATTATGAAAAAAATGTGATTTTGCTCTTTTTAGATTTATGAAGCATTTCTTGTCAGATATAGATTTATACACATTCAAATGATATACATGTACTTGGTGCATATTACATTACCAAACCACTAACACTTGTAGAAATCAGATACTTGTATCAACTTACCGTAATATAAGTCATGGATACTTCTTTTCCTGTCATTAATCCCGTCATTGGAAACAACATTACTGGAAGTAGAGCCGTTACAGCAATAGGGAATGCCTCGGTGGCCCAGTATACAGCCATCAGTATCAGACAGAACCCAGCAGCCGATTGCTGTAAAATAATATACCTACATTCTTTAATACTGTAATAGAAATACATTTCTGATAGTAGTATCATTTGAAATATGCATGCTGAATGTGTTTATGGGATAAAAATATATTGTAGATGGCTTTATATAGACTTCGATGAAATACTTTACTGTTTGTTTAAGTATTATAAATATTCATTTCTGATTACAACAACCTTATGTTTACTTGACTGATAGCTATAAAGTAAACATTAGCAATATAATTGTTACAGTAACAGATTGTAGTACATTTGTATTATTATGTTGCCTTATTATTAAATATTGAATAATTGCTATAATAATATATGCATGTTCCTTAATTAATGCTCATGATGATACTAATGTGGTAACTTAAAAAATATAAACAGATGCCTGTGAAAATCAGCTGCTAAAAATTCAAATTCACTGTAGTGTAAACCCTCACTGTGAGACAATCTGAATATTAAGATCACCTCATGATTAATACAACAAGTTTTCTGTGTTTCTTCAATATCACAACTTGATAATATCAAACCATAGCATTTTGGGTCACAAAGGTGATCAAATGTCATGATTTCTCTACATTGAACAAATCATAGTTCATACAGTTAAACCTGTGAACAAAAATCACCTCGGGGAAAGAAACAATGTGGCAAGGTGGTCTTTATTGACAGGTCATTTTGTTCTAAATAATCAAAGACAGTTTTTAAAAGAATGGCCTTTACTCAAAGGGTGGTTGCTTACACAGGTTTGACTGTTCAGATTGTAGCATTGCTGTAATTCAGACACAATTGCTTATATTTCACAGACTTATAATCAAATACTGACCTTTGATCCCTCTACAAGAAGGGGCAGCAGCAGGAGTGGTGTGATGATGATGATAAAAATGTTACGTAATGTCCATAATGTCCGAAAGATTCCCATCTTTGATGCTTATAAGAAACGCATATAATCCAACACCAACTTTTTAGCCCAAGTTGAACCCTCCAAACTTGAAACAACACAAAATATCAGAATGTGCGAGTTAAAGATGCAATCCATAAATTTAAAGACTTGTAATACACATCTGCATGTTAGCAAATGTCAAATAGAAAAATAACATTAAATCAATCAACACTAATTATGTTAATGAGTAACTAATTATGAGTTTCACAAACTATCCCTTCTGTTTTATTGAGGCTAGATTTTCTTTCTTCAAATGAACCAATTTTGTAGGTACTGAAAAGTACCTGACAGAATTAAAGTGCTGAATTCATACAGTTAAATTCCTCTCTGTAACCTTACCATTCAAATTAGATGCAATTTTACACTTAGATTATCACAGGTAATAACTACACGATTATAAGTATACGCAAAAAAATATTTTCACCATCTATCTATCCATCAGTTTAAATTTGTACAGCTTCACGGTAAATTGTTACCTATGTATCTTCATCGTATTGTACACGACACAATGACACAGTGTCTCGTTGTAATTTAACACTTAGGGTCAATAGAGTGTCCACTTTATGAATGAACTATAAATTAGATATTAGGACAAACTACCAGCTAAATGATGACATCACATGTCAACTTCCACTTTCTCAAATCTAGAATGACTTTACTAAGTCTTAATAATATATAGTTGCCTTATTTCATATACAGTCAAACCTGTGAACAAAGGCCACCCTTGGGAAAGACAAAATGTGGCCTTTATTGATAGATGGTCTTATTATGAGGTCATTTTGTTCTAAATAATAATGAACTGTTTTTAATTGAATGGCCTTTATTTTCAGGGTGGCCTTTATTCAGAGGTGACTGCTAACACAAGATTGATTGTATAGTGGTAGTAATTAATTCCAAATCATGATGATGCACATATCAAGAGTTTAGTTTAACCCTTATGTATCTATTCATGTTTACATATTAAAGGTATAAACAAATAAAATGTTTGTTTCTGGTTATCCGACTGACCCTCATTTTTCTCTACAACCCTAAACTTTTCTATTAGGCCTGAGGGACAGAAAATCCCTGTTCACACTTTTTTAAAATAAAAGCCCTAGCATACCCTTATTTATAAGCGTGTAACCAGAAACACTCATTTAATTTTAGGTCTACGAATGGTAACCAAATATTCACAAACAAGCGGGCCATGATGGTCCAATAATCACTCACCAGAAAACTGTGACTATTTATATATGCCCCTGGTGGCAGCTTGAACTAATCTCATACAGACAGATGAACAGAAGATGACGGACAAGTCAACCACTATGTGCCCCAGCATCATTTGATGCTGGGAGCATAAAAATTAAGTACTGTTTATCCTGACCATTTTTACAGATCGGTTTTAATGCCAACTAAAAATATAACTGATAAAATTAGAGAAAAAAAAATCTCTACCCAGAATTATTGTTCACATACAGTCAAACCTGTGAACAAAGGCCACCCTTGAGATAGACAAAATGTGGTCTTTATTGACAGGTGGTCTTTATTTGGAGGTAATTTTGACCTTTATCCACAGGGTGACCTTTATTCAGAAGTAGCAGCTAACACAGGTTTCACTGTACACTCCTGTCAATGTCATTTGCTTTTGTGAGTTAAAATCTGACAAGATTAACAACTAGATTTTCTTAATGGTACTTAATTGAGGTCATAAGCTGAGAGAGAAGACAAGCAAATTAATTACCAAGTTAAACCTAGGTTTAATTGAAGGGGTTGGGAAAAGGCTAAGCTTACTTATTTTTTGTTACCTGGTTCATTTCTATATTCATGAATACATATATACACATGGATGGCATATCGGAATACTTAAAGAGTATCAGTAAACTTAAAGTGAGCCTCAATTGACAAATATTTGCTATAATAAACAACTTAACAAATTAATTTATTGATTAAACAATCAATAAGACAATATTTAAGGTTTTTGTGCCAGTTTTCAATAGTGTCCATAAGTTACACCCTGTGTGCAGTTAGTATAACCTGTGTTTATCGACTCAGTATACTATAAGTTACACCATGTGTGCAGTTAGTATAACCTGTGTTTATCGACTCAGTATACTATAAGTTACACCCTGTGTGCAGTTAGTATAACCTGGGTTTATCGACTCAGTATGCCATAAGTATGTTAGTTTTTACCTTCTAATTTTATTTTTAAAACCAGTTAAGGATTCTGGTACTCTGGGTAACATTGTCAAAATAAATACATGTATGATTATTAGAAATAAAAGTTGAACATAAATTTAATCATTGAAACTTTGATCTCATTTATATTAAGTAGTTGAACAGGATGAATTACTGAATATTTGACCAAATGACATCAATA
Source organism: Lutraria lutraria (assembly GCA_964023205.1). Lineage (NCBI taxonomy): Eukaryota > Metazoa > Mollusca > Bivalvia > Venerida > Mactridae > Lutraria > Lutraria lutraria. The sequence goes on along the minus strand of OZ026837.1, from coordinate 11,596,764 downwards.
AAAGTCTATGTCACAGGACAAATAATATACATTTCTGGGAACATGTAACGAAAAAAAAAAATAACAAGAAATGTTTGTGAAACATTAATGCCCCCTAACGGCCAACTGGATAGTAACACCTCGACTTTTGACCTACTGAAATCAAAATCAATAGGGATCATCTACATGCAATAACCAACTTCCCAACCGAATTTGAGGACCTAAGGCCTAATCATTCTCTAGTTCTTTGTCAAACAAGGTTTTTGTACAGAAGGTCACTGTGTTCTTGACCTTTGACATACTGACCTCAAAATCAATAAGGACCATCTACATGTGATGACCAACCTCCCAACAAAATCTGAAGAGCCTAGGTCAAACAATATGCCCCCTTTCGAAGAAAAGGGGGTATATTGTTTGACCTAGCAACTATCATACCTCATAATATTTAATTACTGGATCAAAATAATAACATGCCTGATTAGGCAAGAAAAGCTAACCTGATTTCTGCTTTCGTCCCCAAAAATGGTAAGACGATTTTTTTTCGAACATAATTTTTAGTTCAAGGATATCACATGAAAATGTTGACAAGTAAAAAATCAGTCAGTCTGGACAGCGAAAGCAGGAGCTGATGAAATGGCTTATCAAATACTAATTACATTAATATGATAAATTAGTATAATTATATCCATGTAACATGTGAATGTATTCATTTCGGTCAAGAAATCGGTTTTTCACCATGTTTCAGCCACAGTATTGTTAATTTCTTTGGCTTTTAACGTTGGAGGACGCCTGTATAATGACACCAAGCTTCTGAACGTTATCTGGACTAAAGAATTATAATGATCATATAGATGAAACATTATTATCATCCAAGCAGAAGGATTACAGTAAACTAGAACACTAATGCCACCGCTGAGAGCTAAGTCAAAATGGGGCCATAACGCCTGTGAAAAGTTTTTAATTTTAACAAAAATCAATTTTGGCCTGTACTCTATTATTAAACACCTTCATGTATTATATCAAAACCAATCCATAAAATATTTCTTTCGAGTTATCACTCAGAAACCACAAGGGATACACTTCATGCCCTTTCGCCATTTTGGATAGCGGGGCATAAAAATGGCACGTTTATAGCAGTACCAAAAAGATTTGACAATTTATATCATACAAAAATTATACTTAATAATATTAAGTAAATACTATAGTATTTCCCATTTCTTTTTATTAACAATAAATTATAAAAACATTTTATTCAGCTAAGAAACAAACTTAATACATGATTATTCAGAGATTGTTCTATTTTATCAAAACTGTCACAGAGAAGCTTAGGTCTCATCTTGACTTTAAATGTGTGACATCTCGAATAACAGTCCATTGTCCGAGGTTATAACACTTGAGATCTCAAACTATGACAAATAAATGTATATGTTTGCAATATCTGTAAATGAACATCTTAATCTACAGTCATGTATGCAGTATATTATTTGGGAAGTTATACTCCTAAAATAATTCACTTTTTTTAAATCACTTAATATCTTTATCAAATTATCAACAACATAAAATATGAAATGAGTTCAGAGACCAATCTCAAGTTTTATAACCCTGGCTGTCTGGAGCCAGCCCTTCATGACTGAGCTTACAGGACAGACTAAGTTTAAAGTTCTATAACACTTGTTCTAACAGACTTAAGTATTAAAAACATCAAAGAAATACAACCGTGAAGGAATTCCAAATACAAGAAAACTAAAAATAATTGTTGTAAACTATAACACATGTTTCTGTTAGGATATAACACATCCTCCTTTTTTTGCTGCACTTGAATTGTCATATTGTTCTAAACTAGGACTATTCTTAGTCACACTGGAGTTCTCCCCCTTTGATTCACTGTTATTCTCAACCAAACAAGAATCAAAGTCACTGGGAACAATTCTTGAATTATCCTTATTGTTATTATTATCATTATCAACTACATTGCTTTGTTGTTTTATTTCATTCTTATCCTTTTCAATAGCCTTGAGGTCATCTGTAACTTTTAATTCCGAAGTCCAGTCCTCTGGAACACGAGTTCTATACTCCCATACATCATTACCTTGTGCATTCTCCATCCTAAAATCTATTTTAGCTTGTTCATATGCCAGTACATATTCCTGAAAAGTAAAATGACATGCTATAAAATGTATCCTTAAATATTTCGTACAAAATCCAGCTTAAATTTCAGTTTGTTAAAACAATTTTCAATAAAAAAATACACAATAAAGAACTTATCTAAACAAGGCCATCCTTAAAAAAAAATTGTTTGCCATAATGCTACCTACTAACCAAAAAAGGCCCATACTCAACTTTTTGTGGGCCTCTCTGGATTTTTTAATATATTTTTTCATTGAAAATAGCATTCTAACATGTACCTACCCACAGAGAATTTTCTGGGTCGGGTTACAGCAAACAAACATTTTTTTAGGAAATATGTACATATCATGGTCATGGTCATACGTATCACATGCATGTACTACACACATGAAATTGCATCCATACATAGGTTCAGAACTCAATCCAACTTTCCAAGTCTCAAAACAGACAAAATGGTTTAACTAAAAGTCCCAAATACGTACACTTCCTGGAAACTAGCTGGGCACTGGGCAGCTCCCTAACATATGAGATTTGTCTGGTCAAGGATGAGATTCAAACTCATAGCATTGAGAGTGATCACAAGTCATCAGAGACCATAACCACTCAATCAGTAAGAGGCCCCTATGTTTATATCAACTTACAAGAGTCACAGCATAACATAAAAATAATTATATAACTGCATGTATACTTACTCTACCAGCTTCATCCCCCTTTTCCATATTTTTACAAGCTTTATAGGCCAGATTCATGTGGTCACAATCTAATTTTTGACCATAGACATAACGTTGATCAATTCTAGAAAACCATTCTGAAAAGAGAAATATATGTTATTTACTGCATGCACATCTACCTTTCATAAAATCTACATAAACATTGTGCATTCTCTAATAGAGGGTGTAACACAGGCAGCAGTAACAGGCCAGAGGTGAAACCAAGATTTCAGGCTGTCTATGGTCTGGGACTTTTAGGGGGTGCTTGCCGGGTGTGCCCCCTTATGTCTGCTAGTGCTGGCTTGTGATTAAACTAAGAAAGATTAAAAACACCCCACAATCTATAATTATAAGGAAATACAATCTAAAGATGACGTTAAATAAATCTCACTAAAAATAATTCTGTCCTATAGTCGCACTCATTATAGTCCATATTCTGTTTTACTTTGGATGTTTTTAAGGGAGGCTGTATAAGGGCAGGTTTTTTCTTTATGTTCTGGGGATGGTGCCCAAGCCCTTAATATGTAAATGAAATAAGCCTCTTTGGGGAGAGATTCTCTCTACAGCTTTATACAATAAACAAACAGAGGGTGCACTTCAAAAATGACCTGATTTCTTATTATCAGTTACATTACACATCCTGTTTTCAGATGCACTGCTTATTGTTTGAAAGATATCTAAAGCATTCATAGTGAATCAATATCATATTTCATTTTTCTCTCAAGAAGTGGGGGAATCTTAATGTCTGCAAAGGTATGCTAATATTTAAAATTGATTGATTACCAGCCATGGTTAAAACAGGACTGATGCAAAACTACTGTAAATTAATTTCTATGACTGCCTGCAGGTGATATCATGATACCTGCATTATAACTGAATCTAATTGTTCTATACAACTTACTTTTACATTCCTTGAACTCGCTTTGGTACAAACTGCAGTCTAACATCTGAAAATAAACCAATTAATCAAATTTATTTAACTGAAATGATAAAACCAGCAGTGAGAATAAAATGTAGTATTTACCAGTGAGTACATGAAACTTAACACTGATTTATTGAAATAGTGAAATTCAATAGAGGTTATAATTCTAACTAAGGGCCAATTCATTGGCAATAAACCAGTTTCAATTTTAGTTTGATGGTTTCAAACTAGTTTTTTTTCTACTTGATGGTTTAGTTATACCGAAGTGGTTTACTGAACTGTAATTACATGTAATGATGTAGCAGTGTGGTATATAGTTACTTTTTACTTTTTATCAGTTAGTAGTCTAGAGCATCTGACTCGCAAACAGGAGGTCATGAGTTCTAGCACATTACTTTCCTCTTATTATACTTACAAAATACAATGTAGTAGACAAATATGTCATCTTTTGTCTGTTTTAACTACTTGTAATATCATATTTGACTATGGCAAGCATCAAAAGCAAGTGATATATATATATAAGACCTTGTCCGCACAGGCGGAATGTGTTATTTTGTTTGTAAAAAGTGCATTAAATACACATGCATAGCATATAAACTGCATACTGACAACATTTTTATCATTATAATTATGAAGATGTACATTTGTCTGCTGTATTGTGTATTAGATAAGAAAGTGATTAACTATTGGCAGCCATATACTTCTCCCATAGAAAGCTAAGTTTGTATTAAAATTTCGGAAAGTCACAATACAACAAAAACACCTCCATGAAAGGTTTATCAGTGTGGTAAACTAGTTTAAAACTGCCAGATAAACCAAAACCGGTTGCGTTTACCACAAATGAAACAGAAACAGTCTTAATGAATGCTTTGTTACGTTTCAAGATGGCGTCCTGCCAGTTGTGAAATAAGTATCGGCAGATTTGGTTCCAGATGTACACAAAGCTGCAATGTTCAGCTATAATTCGGTACCAAATTTGTCTTATTCTGCTAACTTATAAAGAATGGATCCATAACACACCTTTATTTCCACTATATATTTTGTTTTAGATCTGGACCCATGTTTACACCTTGCCCATGGATACCATTTCGCACACTATGTCTATTTGCATCTGCAAATGGTATCCGCATACTGACTATTCAGTAAGAAGCATTTATAAGCGAATATTAATTTACATTCGTTTTGTCACATTTTCGTTAACTGAATGCGAAGCAGTTTGTCAGAGATAAATTTGCCTTTCAAACTTAGATTTCTCAAGATGAAACTTAATTAGGAGAAAATAAAGACTTGATTAAGAGAATTTAGCGTTTAGAAGTTATCTATCCGTCAAAGTTTCTCAATTTCAAACCCCTCGCAGGGACGTAGACCTTGCACGCATCATTCAACCGACAAATGAAAATTGGTAAACAGTGAATTATGACAATACTTAAGTATACTTTGATTGACGTATTTCAATTTTCTACAACAATGTATACATTGCATCAGATGACCATTTATCCGAAATTACATATCCGCATACTGCAACATTTACATAAAAAATATGATTTCTGATAAAAGTAACAAAATTGCAATGACCAAATCAGTGATAAATTGTTTGAATACTTACATGATCAACAAAATACTCTAAAACTTCCCTATCTGGACACTGAAGGTCATATAAACGCTTAGAATTCGTTTTGTCCTTGTCGGCATCACTGTAAGCAGCCATCTTGGAATTCTCTAGCAATCTGGTTCCCGTTCCATGGTTTTATTCACCAGAAAGCTTTGCAAAACACTGGAAACCAGTTTCTTGTAACTTACTGGTTCCCGTACTTATAATCACAATTTGGTTCCCAGTTATCACACACAGGCTCGTGGGTGCTGAAGTTTATTGCCCGTGGATAAAAGAGCTGGATTAGAATTGATGCTCAAGTACCTGTGAATTGATGGAAGAAGCAAAATTCTTCTCGTGCACATGTTTTTATTTCAAAAACATATTTTTAAAGCAATTACGATGTCATGTTGAGTTCATAAACAGGGAGCAATTTGTGAAGACTTACTCTCAGGTAATGATCGAAGTTGTAGACAGAGAAATGTCTGAAGGCAGGTATATAGTTGTATTAAATACAACTACCTGGTTCAAGGTAATGTGATGTGTAGCACTTAGGTTAAGTCGAGTCGACACATAAATGGTTCAGTGATGGTACCCACCAACACCATTATAACTGTTTCTTTATCTTGATGAAATGGTGATACGTGTCTATTTTTATTCTACTTTCACTTTCAGTTTGTTAAATAAATTGTTCATTATATTTCTTTAAAAAATCGGAGACTTCGCTGATGCAGACCTTTCCTTTTATTTGCCAGCTGTTATAATAATGAAAAGTAAAAACAAGTTTTTTTCTAGGATTTAAATTATCAGAGATGCTATATATTACAAATATAGCATCCCTGAAATTATGTAGTCATTTATTGTAGCATATGTTCAAATGTCAAAACTTTATTTATATAACTAATTAACTATATATATATAATCATATAATATATGATAATTATAAGAGCTTATTAATAGGCTGTAGCCATATTCAAGTGGCTAGTGTTCTTGAATTGTAACTCTGCTCAATTTTTTGTATACGTGACATTATCAGAGTTTGGGAGCTGATTTGGTTTTTACATATGCAATGAAATTATATAATATTAAGTTTTGTTTTACACAAATTTCATATGTACATACATTTGAGACACAAAAGATATTGTTGACCTCATACAAGAATTTTTTCAAGCTTATAATTTATTGGATCGTACATCGTTTCAGGTTCTTCACAAATATGGATTTTCAGATGGTGAAAAGATAAATAATCTTGTATCCGAGGTAACTCATATTTTGTGAAAATTTAACTTCATGATCCTGATCGACCTTTTAGTTTTATTAATTGCATTAGAAATTTCTGATAATTTGTCACCAAGCATGCAGTTCACAGTCTAGAGTAATGGTATAACTTAAGATTACAGGGATTTAATTACTTCCAATTTGTTGGAGTTCAAAGTATAAAAAATGTTTGTTTCTGGTTATATGATCATCAAAACTGGGGATCAGGAATTTTTTAAAAACGTTCATCCTACTTGAAAGTATGTGGAAAGGTAAAATAAATACAGTCATGTATCTTAGAATATGTTTTAAGGCCAGCCTTAGAAAAATGTTTGTTTGCTGTAACCCTTTTTTATCGAAACAATTTTTTTTACCAGAGAGGTCAGAAAAATAATTGGGAGGGGCCTTTTGGTGGGTAGGTAGTGCTACCTGAAAGAAAATATTTTTAAGGATGGCCTTATGTTATACATCTCAATTTGATACTTGCATAGATTGAAGAAGAAGTTGATAGAAGAAAAAATCGTGAACATGAGAGTGTAAAAAGAAAGGAACAGACAGCACGTTTATATACGCCACTCTACCCTCAGATATACAAACTCCAGGTTTGTTTCTTTAACATTAGTTCAGTCACAAAATTTGACGAACGATTGAAGTTCCAGTTTAGTTGCCATACAAGCTTATTAGTGGTGACTGGATATGACGAAGGAACAAAATGTTAAAATGTTGCATGTTTACAGTTGCCAAGTTCATTAAGAAAGAGTGCAGGGTGATTAGTGGTCAATGGGTATATATAGCAAGCTGGATTACTTAACAAAAGGTTGTTTGTTCCAATCTGGGCTCTGTCTTTCAATATTCAGGGAGACCTTTTCAGTGTTCCCATTCCAACTACTGAGCTATATACTGTGTTAAGAAAATCAAAGGAAACAGATGAGGTGTGTATTGGTGCTTTACACTGGGCAGGATAAAGAACCAGGAGTAACTATTCGAAAAGAGTAGGGATATAAATGCCTGGTTCTCCTGTATCTCTCTCCTCTCTCTGGGATGGCTCTGAAAGGACAAGAGCTGTCAAATTAGCCATTAAACAAAAGATAAATAAATGTTAAGAAAGAATTTCAGATATATTATCTATTCTAATGGTAATTGTATTTGTTATTGGGTATTTACAGAAATCCTTTTTGTCACCTGAGTTTCTTGCTATTGTTAATTACTGTAAAGATGAAGATGCTACGTTTGAAGGATTGTTTGACTTTATACAGGAAACAAACAGTAAGGGTTTCTTTTTAGTTGTATAATAAAATGAAGTGTTTTTATGACAGGTTTCTTTTAATTATTTTGCTATTGTTTCATAGTTTATTAATCCTGATGTATGTTTTTCAAGGTTTAACAGTTATTTTGGAGTTGAATCAAATTGAAATTCTGTAAACTTAATTAATGAGAATTGTCATACTATTGTCATGACTGTTAGGAGTGAAAAAAAACCAATCTATTCTGTTTTGCTTTGTTCAGTTTCTAGAACATATTCGTTCCCTGTATTCACTGATGAGTTCTGTAATATGTTCCTCGCTGAGATGAAGAATTTTGAACAGAGCGATGTACCAAAAGGTCGTCCAAACACGATGAATAGATACGGAGTGAGTAGTTGATTCTTTAATGTTTCGATTCAATTTCAATGAGTTTAAGGCCATTTTCTCAACAATATTTCAGCTGTGTATGGCAGCCAGTTCACCCAATCATTTTTCCTGGATGGCATTCTAACCAGTTCAACTTCTCCACATGGAGGAAACTCAACATTTGTGTAAACTTTATTTATTTTATGCAAAACTTAAAAAATTCTCTGACAATTAATTGCTGCAGTTTAGCTCAAAACTCAAGCCTTTGTTTAAACAAGAGTGCCAGGTCACAAAATACGCCTGTCAAGGGCCATAACTCAGAAGTGCCTGGGCTGATTGGGCTGTTTATCGAACTTGACTGAGATCTCATGGCAATAAACATTTCCATTAAGTTTGGTGAGGATCCGAATAAAACTGTTTGAATAAGAAAGCGGACACCGTTGTGCACGACGCCCGCCATGGGTGTTCCCATAATATGACCCGTTTTTCCAATGGGTGTATAAAAATGCAACATATTTTTTTCTTATTGATTCCAGGTTTTGTTAGATGAGCTTGGATTTGATCCATTCTTTATTTCTCTACGGGAACATTACTTGAACCCAATAGCCGAACTCTTATATCCAGATTGGGGTGGGGGTAAACTTGACTCTCATAAAGTATTCACAGTACAATATGAACCCAGCAAGGACACTGACCTTAGCTATCACTACGACAATGCTGAAGTTACTCTAAATGTAGCCCTATCTCCGAAAGACTCTTACAAGGGAGGTAATATATATTTTGGATCAATGAGAACTGACGAGGACACAAATGGTGAACATACAGAATATAAGCATGAGCCTACAGTTGGCGTGATACACAGAGGTCAGCACAAACATGGGGCTTTACCCGTAACCCATGGTGAGAGATGTAACCTTATATTCTGGATGAGGTCTTCTATCATCCGTAACCAGAAGTGTCCTATGTGTGATGAGCCGCCACAATTAAGGGATAGTGTGGGATTTGGTGAAGGTTTTACACAACAGAAAAGTGTACATGTTTGCTCTGTGATATGATACTGAATGTTATGAATGATTACTTGCTTTTGTTTCAAATCCTAAATCCAATCTCTCATACTTGGGCTGTATTCATTTTACCAACTTATTTTTAGTGCATTATTTGTACCTTGCTAATTTGAAGCAGTCTGTATTATTGTTGAATTTCTAATTTCTGGATTAGGGGGGGGGGGGGGGGGGGCGTAAAAGTACATCACAGTCAAGGCATTCCAAATTCTAATAGACAAGACTAGTGGTGAGCAATATTTTTTCAAGAATTGTCTTTAACAAGTAAAATTAATGTAGCCTTAGTTCATATAATGGAGACTTGCAATGTTATCATGAAGCTTGTAGTGTATTGCAACTTGTAAATGTAAAATACTTACTGGTAGTTGAAAAGGTATGACTGTAAAAGATTAAATACAAAAGGATACTTTACTTTGCTATGTATGGAAAGATGTACAGAGTACAGCAGAACCCTGCTACACTGAATTTTTCTGGGGACATGAAAAATTACAGTGCAACCTCTACAAGGCAACATCATGTGGGAGTAGCAAATTTATGTTGTTGTTGAGAGGTTGTTGCTCTAGCAAGGTTAAATTAATAGTTCAATCATGCAGTGGGAAAATCATGCTGTTGTTGCAGGGAGGGTGTTGCTCAAGAGAGGGCTACTCTGGAGAGGTTGTACTGTACATTAGTATATCTTTATTTCACTATATCCATATTAACAATGAAATAAATCTATTTATAGATTGTGTTTATAACTATGATTAACGGACTGATAATAAATATACATTTTTGAAAATGAACATAACATTAAAGAATAATTACTCAAGTCTATAAAGGGATATAATTTCTGAAAATGTTCTCACTACCTTCACTAGTCTACAGGCTACAATTAACCTTGCATATAATGGAACTGAAGATAAATTAATTAAGCCAATGAAATGCTGCATACATAGAAAAACAAAGAACAATGGTTGTGAATGCTGTTTTAATAAAATATATATATACATCTATTTTGTGATTGGATAAAACATTATTAACATACTTCACATGTATAATACTGTTTTATCAATATATAACAAAATTCATGAAACTTACTGTTATTTGAAGTTGTTTCATACATGTATCTTAGTTAATAGCCTGAGATAGATATACTGGGTACCATTGGCATATGTTTTAGGTTAAAAAGTGTTATCTTAGTTGAGCTATGGCACTGAAACTACACAAAAAAGGTAATGGGTGTCCATAACTTTTGTGAAAATGGTTGGATTTTTAAAGGAAATCAAACTTAGGCCTGTATTTTATTATTATATACCAACATGTAAAATATGAAACTAATCAATGAAATATTTTCAAGTTATCGCTCGGAAACTAAAATTTGAACAGACGGACGGACAGGGGTAACACTTTAAGCTGTTCCGCCATTTTGAATAGCAAGGGCATAAAAATATATTTTATGATATTTTAGTAATACATGTACATTGTATTTGCTAAAAGAGGCAAAGAAAAAATATTCTATGATATTTAAGTACAATTGGCTAAAAATATTCTGGAACATAAACGTATTTCATAATTTGATTTTGTAAATTGTCAGTATAGTTTTTATACACATTGTCAATATAACAGCACTATACACATGTAACAAACAAATAAAACTATTCTAATCTGTAATGTTTGGTCATATTCAATATGAAGTCAATAACAAACAGTCCAACAAACAACAAGAAAATCATATATTAGTAAGGCATACCAGACAAAACACTGTGCTATAGTAATAAACAAAAGCAAAATTTAACCTCACAATTACAGACTTCTTCTAGCATTGTGAGTGACTTTAAAGACCCATTAGCTTTTTGAACTACGTCATACAGATCACTACCGGTAGATAAAATGATAGTACATGTGAAATAAATGAAAAGTATTTTATTTGGTCTAAAACAGTATTTACATAATGCCTTTCTTTAGTCACACCTTGTAAAAATATTATCAGATGCTTTTTGTTGTTCGGTACGAACACAAAGTTATTACCATTTCTCAGCAATCTCTCTGTTTTCATTTTTCTGCATAATTTCTGCTATTAATTTAAAGGTGTAACTTTTTCTTCGAGCATGTCTTCATGTATGAGATATTACATTCTGCATAAGTTGAGTATGCAAAGAGGCAGGTATTGTAGACTATATAATATTATGCTAATTGCTGAACTACTTTTGTTGATCAATAGGAATCATAAGTCAAAATACTGAAAGCACATGGAGTGGGAACAACTTTAACAACTGCATAGCGGGTGTAGAAAAGTGTTTGTAGTACCTTAGTCTGCATTAAAATTCATGTGCGAACTATCGTTCAGTTTCCAAAACCAATACATCACCCTACAAAGAAATTCAACATTTGACTGTTTTGTAGTTCTGAACAACAGCAAAACCTTCAGAGCTTTGATTCTTATTTTTTGCAATATCATTAAAAAAATACTGTGCTAAATTTCTATATGTACTACTTGAATAAAACAGAAACTTTCTGAATGTTTTTATTGCAAGCAAGTTCAGTGTCACTGATAATAATCTTTCTAGGTAAAATAAGACCTACTTAAATTTCAACATCCAAAAAGCTAATGGGGCTTTAAACAAAAACTGCATTGTAAAATGAAGAAAATCTCATGTGTTCATAAAAAAATGACTCGAGGCATGCAGTCATATCTTTGGTCTATATCTATATGTAGATTGTAAAATACAAGCCGGCGTGTAAAGCACCTGTGCTTGGGTTTCACACGGAAGTTATTTGTGTCTCTCAAACATCTTATATACTGGAGCGTGACAAGTCACAATTAACACATCATTTTTTACAGAATCAGAACGGAGCTGAACACTTTGTTTAAAACATAACAGGTTTGAAAAGATCCTCTGTAAGAAAGTACCCTGTAAAAGCCTAACATCATAGATAATGCTGATAATAGGTTATTAATAGCATTATTGTACATAAATCGAACATGAAATTCATATTTTCCAAAATATGTCACATTCTCAAAAAAGAACTTCAATGAGAGCTTAAGATTTGAAAAAAAGAAAGATATTTCAGACCTTAGTCTTTGAAACACCGAAACAAAACTTAAAAGTTTTAAAGTACATGTATCAGATCATAGTAAACAAATATACAAACAAAAATAAAGATCAACCAATATACAAACAGGAAGGACAGATAAACTGTCAAGTCCATACCTAACATCAAACCTTTTTAGTAAAATCATACAAATATGTGAAAATTAAGTATTATAAAAAAGGATTAAAAAAGAATCGGTAATAACGTAATTTAAAATAGTGCTAAAACATTTGGCAACATTAATATGCAATAAGAAAACTATCAGTACCCGGAAACAAAATATATTGCTAAAACGTCTGGCAACTTAAGTATATCATTGATCTTTTAAATAGATAGAATTGATTTCCTATTTTGGCAATTAAAACAGTAGTTTAAGTATACGTCACTGTACAGTCTTTGAATTAATTTCTTGAGACAGGTTGCCCGACTATATACTTTATGAAGGAAACTCAGGCAGGGCTCAACCTACTAATTCGAAGACATAATGTCTGACTTGTAAATTTATTCTTACAAGGCAATGCATCAGAAGAGCATCATTTTTATATAATATGATAAAGTTCAAAAACTAAATGTATGTATTATACATCAAGGTAATTAAGAACAGAAATAATTCTTTAAGATCATTATACAAATAACTAAAACTAATCACAGGCTAAATCAACATAAAAATATATCTACAAAACAGTGAGAGGAGAAATAAAAGGAAGAATGCGAGAGAAGTAGAAAATAAAACTAAACGAACATGTGGCTGATTCTGTGATCAATTGGTAAAAAGGTAAACAAATAAAGAATATACAACATACAGTCAAACCTGTGAACAAAGGCCAACCTTGGGAAAGGCAAAACAGTGTTCGAACTAATTTTTTTAAAGCACTAGCCCAAACTATATATGGACTATTGAAAGTAGACAATTTACCACTAGCCCGAATACACAATTTTTTGAAAGTTTACTAGCCCGAATAGAAATTTACTAGCCCCGGGCTGTGGGCTAGTGGGTTAGCGTGAAGACTGCAAAATGTGACCTCTATTGACAGGTGACCTTTATTTGGGGATCATTTTGTTCTAAATAATAAAGGTTTTTGATTGAATGGCCTTTCTTCACATGGTGACATTTATTAGGAGGTGGCCCCTAACACAGGTTTGACAGTACACTGTCACTGAAAGTGTGTGACTGAAATTTACAAAACATGTACAAAATGTATATTATGCTCAACTATTAGTTATTAAATTTGTGAAATGAAATACAAAATTAATGATACAAGATAAACAGTAGTTGAGTTGACTAATGTTAAATCTAATTACATGCATATCTGCATTCATGCAATAACACTACATAAAACACACAACTAAAAGAATTCATCAAAGCTATAAAAATATCTGTTTTAAGACTTGAGATCAAGGTGTGAATTCGCCGGGTGATGTAATGGTTGTATTAGGACTGTCAGCAGGACTTTGTGCTCGTGCATTCTTAAATTTGTCATACAGGGCTCGATGTAGAGGCTCAAAGGGTACAGCAAATTTAGCAGACTTAGGTGTATCATTTGGTGGCCTGAAATATAGAATAACATCAACATAACTTCATTGGTCCAATCTTCACAAAATTCCATTCACTAAGTTTGTTTGTTTATATCGTGCTTTATGCCACTTTTCAACAGTCAGAGTCACATGAGGCGGACAGTTCACCTAACCATCGTTTCTGGGAAGAACCAGTACTAGACTCCCATCCTCCGTAAGCAACTGCCTACTTTCTCACATAAAGAGGCCTGGTCAGTAGCTGGGCTCGAACTCACAACCCTCTATCAGTGAGAGGTTACAGTGATTTGAAGTCAGCGACCACTCAACCGCAGAGGCATGTCTCCATACACTGAGGTACCGGTACTTGAGCCAAAGAAATATCTAACACTTCATTCTCAAATTTAAGAGATGGTGTGGAGAATGTCATTTCATATTTGTACTTAAGATTGTGAATTCTGTATTGAAATGATCAACTTTCTTGAAAGGGAAAAGAAACGTACCTGATATAGTAATGAGCCTTAAATATAAGAAATGACTGAAAAAACTTGGAATTGTATTGTAATTCAAGATATTTCAAAAGTCAGGTGGACTTTCATATCATAAATATATGTTGTAGTAATTCAAATTCTTGTGAGTCTATCTATGTATATCATTCGGATACCACCAATGCATTGCAAATACAATATATCCCTTGTTTATTAATACAAAGACTCAGCATAGAATGGTACACTATACAGACATCAATTAAGTCTGTTCATAGAAATTATGCTTTGAAAAATGGCCTTTTCACTACATAATTATAATTCTAATGCTTTTTGCAGCTTTCAATAAAAAAATATGTCTGGGCGAACTGAAAGGTTTTAGAACAATTGAATCAGTGGATGAACTTAAGTTCTAAATGACTACATGCACGTAAAATTACTCGCATTTCATCATTCTGTAGCTTACGAATGGTTGAAGTTTCTCAAATTAATAAAATGCGCTAGGTAAAATTAGGAGACTTAATACATCAGGGTAAAACAAAAATAAGCTTTTAAAGCATTAGAATAAATTTCATCAGAACTTTTAGGACATACTTATTTTCTTTGACACATTTGAGACGTTTCCATGGATTTGATGATAGAAGTTCTTGATGCAGACTTGTAAATGAACAATCCAACTGTGGGGTAGATCCAAGGATACTGAAATAAGTACAAGATTACCAGTAAGTTGTCTTCTTAGGGTTAAAAGGGCGTATCTGTCAAGTATAAGTGCAGATTTGTTCATTTTGAGGTGACAAAGTGATATGAGACCTCTGAGGTCATCTGAGCATGGTCTCATGTTGCAAACTTTGAAATAGACACCATTTTTACAGTACTGCATAGTTCTCACCATAAGTAATACCACTGAAACTTTTATTTCATATACATCAAATAATAAATTGGAAATAAGTGGAAATAAGTGCTATAAAAATCAAAACATCAAAGCAATACTGTTGAGTTCATTTCAGACAAAAAAGAGAAAGAATAATAATTCATAGTAAATGTGACAGTATCATAAATTTCCAATAACTGTCAAATACAGATGATTTACGGTAGTAAAAATACGCCATTATTTCAAATATAAAATTGGAACTTTGTAACATAGAATCCAACTTCGATTTCTAACATACTTGAGTATAAATCTTTTACAAAGTAAGCCTTCACTTAAGTATTGACAAGAGTGCTACAAGCAGTGCCAACGCTCGTCTGTTCCCGTCTCAGTGAGATCTATTCACCGATGAAGTTTCATGTTGTTACTTATAATTATAGTTTATTAATTAAAGCTAAATTAAAGTTTTTGCACAGACGCAGACAGCGACGCAGTAATCACAACAGCTAGACTTTTCTTCAAAAAACAGCCGAGCTAATAAAATAAATAGAAGTATCAAATAAGCTGAGACACTTAAATAGAAGCAAAAATAGTAGCATAAATATCTTACTCATCAGGATCCATGTTATTCCTCTTCTTTTCACAGCTGGGAGTGTTTTTCTGAAACATAGTGAGTTCCAAACGTTGAATCAGACAAAAACTTACATTAAGGAAATAAAACTTAAACATATATTAGTCTATACAATACAACACTAGCAGTTTTTTTTTCACCTTAAGGGAAAGGTGGTGCACTCTTAGAAAGAGGGAAAATTGCATCTTCAGGGGGGGGGGGGGGGGGGAATTATACATATTCTCCTTACATTTAGTGATCTTCATTACCAAAAATGTTTCAAGAAAAGAAAATTATACAGAAGAGGAAGTTTTTAAGAAATTAGAGGAAAAATATAAATACATCCACTTTTCAGATCGGCTAAATTTCGGCCTCAAATCAGTCTCCCAAAAAATATTGACTAACAAATATAAAATATTTATGACAAAAACATAAATCTAGAATTAGAAGATCATATAATGAGAGTGGACAGACTTGTGACCAGTTGACAGAAAAATTGCTTTAATCTTAAGTCAATTAATTGTTGAGATCAAAGGGTTTGTAAAAATGAACACATGAATAAGATATATGGTGAACTGGGACGAAAATATCTCCAACAAGGGTGTTCCAAATACATAGTTTCCAGCCCATGTGAGTCCTTTGAAATATATAAAAAAAATCGAATATAATATAAATGATACCTTGTTGAGTCTGTTTTCAATTGGCGTCAGTGGTTTTCTCATTAGACCATTCAGTTTTAAAGGCGTGACATTTTCAACAAAAGGTGGAATTGGAGGAGGGGGAGGTGGGGGAATGGGAACCGTCTTTGACTTTCTAGAAGGTGTTGCATTTGGGTCTTGAGCTTGGCGCTGTCTCTTAGCTTCTAATCGTTTGGAGGTCCTGCGTCCCTTTGTTTCTAATGAGAAAAAAGTTCTCTCAGTAAATATTGTAAATATAGAAAATTCATTGATCACAAAATTATTTAAAATATTAACTAGTCAATAGTTAACTGATGAAAAAAACACAAATTTATAAGTGGACCTATAAACATCATAAAGAAATATAGCACTACCAATACCGGTCTTCCTGTATCAAGTCTAAATCACTAAATCATGTTTAATACTATAACAGACTCAGGTATATAAATATTTAAACTTGTGTATAAGCAAACTATAATAATTATGGAAATACCTGCACATCTTTTAAAGTAAAAATGTTATCATTGAAAATACCTTGTTAAAAGCTCTGAACTAGGAAGGGAATATTCTCTGCAGGGGTGTCAATAGAGCCAAATTAAAAATTCTGAAAATCATACGCAGCTGATGATTTTTGCAAAACAAGAGGCCTTCAACCATATTGTTTCCATAGTTACATTTTTGTAATTCAGTTTGTATTAAAGAAAATCCTTCAGAATAGATTAAAATGACTGTAACTTTGCCACATCTAGAGATATTTTCATCAAATAACTTTTATTTTGCTCTTACAGGACAGATAATGCGGAATTCAGGATATATCCAGAATACTGTCACCTGTCTGTCTCTGAGAGATTAGCAGATGCATCAATCTTACCTTGAGAACAGTCAAATGCTTTCCTCATGTTGGACTTCAAATCCAAAAGATGTCTGTCTCGTTCAGGTTCTGTAACTCTCACAAGTGGACTATTGTCACCATGAATTATATCATACACTTTTACCTAATCAACAGAATCAATAGTAACAGTACAGTAACAGTTTAGAAATGCAGGAAACAATTACTGAGACTAAAAGATTATTTTTCTGAAATTCTAAGTTGCATGCTCATTAGACATTGACAATTTTCTACAAAAATATCCCAATCAGTGAACGTTTTATGTACTGCTGTGAAAATCAGACTGTCAAACAAATGTCATTTCTTAGGTCTAGACTAACGTTCTACCAAGAAATACAAAGTTACAAAATTTCTTACTTTCATGAAGCTGAGGATTCCACCAGTTTCAAGTTCTTGTCTTTTCTTTTTCTTCAGCATATCAGTGAATTCATCTTTATTTGTATCAAGGTATGTCATCAAATCCTGTCAATGAATGTAATTATACAGTAATCATAGAATTGAAATACATATCTCAGTAAATGCATTGCATGGCCACAACAGAACTTCTTTAATTCATTGTTGCTTAAATCTTATAAATGATTTGAATAAAAAGATCTGGATGACATACACATTTCTACAAGTGGTCTCTTTAGTATAAATGAAGACAATATATATAAATATGACCATGATATGATATATCGAACAAGGATTGACACCTTGTCAATGCAACAACACAGGATCAGCTTTGATGTTACACATCATTAAAGATAAAGTCAAACCAACAAACAAAGACCACCCTTGGGAACGACACAATATGGCCTTTATTGATATAATGTATTATCATGTAGCAGTGTCAAGTAAACACTTGATTTGAATATATCATGGCAGTCTATAAATTATAGTAAACTAATGATTCCAAGACTTCAAACAATTAGACCAGAAAGTTATGTTAACAACTTAACAGTTACATAGGGACCAGGTAGGTAGGTCACAGAACTTTTCTTTTGTATTTTTCTTTCTAAGCATAATTATTATTATCTTTGATACTTTACATGCATGCACAATTTTTCCCCATGTAATATTTTTGTACTACATATTTTGCTATCAGAAACTTTATGGTTGGTGAAAAAAATCTGTGTAATTGGATACACAACTATTTTTTAAAACCTTATTCAAACAATTTTTTGAGAACTTCCAAAATACAACTGAATATATTTATTAACAAACAATCCTGGATTTTGTCTAGTACTTGTATGTGGCCATTGTGAAATATTTTCACAATATAATAAATTACAAAATGTATAAGAAAAAAATCTAACAAAGTAACAAACAGAAGACAGTTAATTGAAATAAAAGATATTAACATTGAGAGCTTGATCAGTTTCTGTTTCTGCCTGATCTTCATATTGTTCTACAGTGAGTGGTTTACAGTAAAGCATAGTTGGTTTACAAGCCTCATCAAATTCATCTCCATCTTCCACTCCCTGTACAGATTTTGTTGGTGATACCATTTTCTGAAAATATAATAAAAAAAAACATTTCTCTGAGAAAGCAGATTGGGTAATAACTTATTATTTACAGTGATTGAACAGTGTACAAAGCGGAAATAAATGGATTTGGTCCATCGACCCAAACCGTTTGGTAGTTTAGCCGGAGCTGGGGTGGCAAAAAAGAAATTTCGGCAATTTTTTTTCTTAATCATAAATCTTTAAAATTTCTAAAACGAGGTCTAACCATGGTGATTACAGCCGCTTCAGTTGGGTAATCAACTATCGGTTCATTGTATTCACTGATCATTGCATACTAGCACTGTCGTGAATTTTAAGCTAAGTAGAGTTAGACTCGCGGTATTTCGTATGACCATGGCAGTATATAATGTATTTATTCATTGACTCGGACCAGCCTGATTAGCTCAGTTGGTATAGAGCATCTGACAACAGGAGATTGAAATTATGACTCAGAATAAAGTTAAGATATAGCCTCGCACTATTAAGCATATATATGAGTGATTTGTTCACTTGTAGCAAGTGACATATGGATAAAATTTCAATCTCCTGTGATCTGAGTTGATGTTGTCTATTTTCCTTTGCAGCGTTTTAGGTTGGAAACGACCATCATTTTCCCTTAGTAGTTGGGTCAATGACATCAATCTACAACAGATCCATTAAGGTAATAACAGTATTTAATATAAAAATAAAATGACTTTGAACCTCTAACATGGTTGTAAGTTCGACGTCTGGAAAAAATATCAAATTATTAAGTTCGAAAATACCTCTCCAGGGCAGAGTTGGTTGGGTGTAGTTGAGAATATATTCCACTAAGTTAAGATAAGTTAATTATCAGCATGACATGCTTATCATTTTATGGACGACCTTTAATTTTAGAGAATTTCATTAAAAATTGTAAATAAACGAGTATTCTATGATTTTATAGAGGGTCAAAGATATTATTCGATTAAAAATTACCTTTATAATTGTAACGAAAGAAACGACCGTATCACGTGCCATCTCGTTCACATCCGGGTTTTCTGGGCGTTTATCGCCATTTTCATTGAAGTCTTAGACGAAATCGAGCGATCATTTGATCGCCAGTTGCGTTTGCCAGCGCTCAAGAAAGCTTCAAGGGGTTTATTTTGCCCCTTTTCTGTTCATTTCCTTTAACTTCATATTATTTTTATCTTTGAATTTCTTATTTAAGAAATCCGATTTTTCCCCAATTTGTTTGCAAACATGGAGCAGTAAACATGTCGTCCAAAGTCAGTCTAGGTAAATCTTGCGTGGCCGTGTGGTCCAAAACCGAATTTTATCTTGTTGTTGATGTCCGAGACAGAGAAGGAGAAAATGGACAAAAAAGCGAACTCTCGTCAATCTCATTCTGTTCAGAAAGCCAATGGAGCCGACAGTAAAAAAGGTGAACACAGAACAGATGTCGATCTTTTTTTAATTTCTACATTGCAACATACATTTTGAATAGTGTTCATTTGATACTATTTCATGCAGTAAATTTGTGTTCGCCATCTGCAAATTTGTGTATACGTAGTTTTAAAGTAATATTTAAATTGACCCATATGTTACATAATGATATAATCTGTGATGTTCAATTATACATTGTAATTTGAGGAATTGTCTGTATGAATATGATGGTATCTATAGGCGACATCACTATTCTTGCTGTATTCATGACGTTGTGAAAGGTTTAAAACTGTTAGAACTGTCAACATGATTATTGCATTAGAATTCTTACTCTTAGCAAGGACTTATATACATACATGGATCCGCAACTTCCGTATTAACAGTTTAAAGTAATCAAATCCCGCGATAATAAGACGTGAATCAACGGGAATACAAGCTATTGTTTACAAAAGCGAAAATACGAAAAAATCCGTGATATCCGAATGATAATAACAGCGAAAATATCCGTGGTATTCCGAATGTTTAATCTCGGAGACGAAAGGATTATAATAGATGTCCGCCATCTTGGAATTTAAAATGTTCGACTGATGCCTTTTTCAATGCTTATACTTAGACTTTGTGGATTATAAATGTATCTCAATATCTTTAAGGAATTTGTTGCATCCTTTACCAATTTCCCGTGCCCAATTGCCAGAGTTTTATTAGTATAATCAAATTCGTAAACACCCAAATACAGCTGTCGGACATTGCCGAGTATATAGCAATGCATTGTGGGATCGCCGAACGATATCGTTTGATCTATTTTTAGCAGTTGCGAATCCATGTATGTATATAAGTCCTTGCTCTTAGATCTATAGACATTCTAAAATGTCAGATTCTTGACTGTTGAATTTGAAAATACACAGCTGTTTATTTTGATAAAACAATTGTACAAAAAATGGACTTGGAATGCATTAAAATTAAAACACAATTCCACTAGAAAAGTGATATTATGCCATGATATTTGAACTCTTCGAAAGTTTGACTCACTGTTACTGTAAATTTAAAGCACTCGCAGAATTTTAAAAGCAATTTGTTAAAATAATAGTTTATTAAATAATCATAATGCTTAGGAAGTATTCAAGTAAGACTTCTGTGCATTCAAAGTTGTTTTAAATTTGTATCAGAAGAAGTTCTGCGGTAGTACATTTGTCTTGCATAAGACTGCAAGTTTACTGAGAGAAAAACTAAATTTATGTGCATATATATTATACCGTATATACGGTCCAGTGATAGTTAATATACATGTAGTTTAATAATACCTGCCTAAATATTTCAGTCCATTACAGTTGAAAAAATTGCATTACAGTTTGTATTGCAATTCAGTTTGACAATTATTTTGCTTAACACTAACAGCTTATCGACTTTAATCAAATTACTTTTTTCTTCCAGTTTTAGAATTTAGATTGAATCATGCCTTATAGTGATATAATATTTTAACTCCAAATCAATAGTTACATGTAATGATGTTTTACATTTCAGAAGTTGCCTCTAGAAATCAGCGTTTTAGTAAAAAGCGTGGAAACAATAATTCGGGTGGTGGAAATTATTCTTATAATGATGGTCCAAGTAGGAAACAAACACCACAGAAGTATAGAAATTCATTTGATAAGAGACCAAGGCAACGAGGGGAGTTCACCAATGGAGGTGGGGGTGACGTAAGTGAATATTCATGTGGTTAAATTATTTCTTTGATCAGTTATTGTTATTGAATAAGAACACCATTTATAAGGTAATGTTTTGCCTGGTTACTGTGTATGTTGCTATTTATAGATTTAAATAGGTTTAAATGTAGAACATCAGGGGAGGTAACTGATTTGATTAAAATAATTCTGTTTGCATTACCTTACTTGGTTATAAGTATTGCACAATACAGAGGTAACTAGTTATATTTGTTCTACTGTATGAAGTGTAGTATAGGTAAGTTACCCAGGGGTACTTAAGTCGTTGAGTGCTACACAACATGCTAAGGTATCTTTTGGACATACTTAATCATTTAGTGGGGTGGAGAAATTTTATTGCTAACCATAGACTTAGTGGAAGGATTGAGAATAGCTGTAGAAACAAGTTCTGTCCGGATTGATGAACAGCACACAGAGTATTTTTTGTCGGAAAGCAAAGTTCAAGACAAATGTTGATGAAGACTTTGTTTTAACTGCAATAGAATGGGTAATAAATAATTGTGTTAAAATTATGTTGTTTTCTAATTTTGAGGAATACATTATTCATGCTATTTAAAACCTATTCAATTAAATCAGTTAAAGATTTTTGATTATTCATTAATTCATGATTTATTGTTTTGCAGCTAGAAGATGAAGACTTGGGTGTAGAGTATGGCTCTGCGATCCAGTCAGGATCAAAGAAAGGGAACCTCAATCATCTGCTCAACTTTACGTATGAGCATGAGATTAACCCTGGTGGATCATCTAGGGGAACAGGTGGTGGGGCTCGTTGGAGTAGGGGCCGACAAGTGCACTATAGGAATAGCTATCGAAGAGGCAGTAAAATGTTTTACAACAAGGAACTGTACTTGCAAGCTAAGTATGTGTAGTTTGATAAAATTTGTTATCCTTACTTAAGCAGACCTGTTTACTTCTACGGAATGTCCGTAGTTACTACGATTTTAACCCACAAATTACACACTACGGATCTGTCCCGATTTTACTACGGATGCAAGCGTTTTTTCGGTAAAAAATCAACTTTTGTTGATTTTTCGTTCTTTGCGGTATTTAAGTACCTTTCCGCTAACATCAGTGTAAAATAGACGCTTATCTAGCCTGGTACCCGATTGGATGTAGATTGACTATAAAGCGAAGGCAGAAACACGGCAGGGCTTTTTTTCACAGGTTGGGGAAGGGGCCTTTTCCTTAAATTTGGGGGAAAATAATGCATAATTTTTGCAAAAGGGGAAGAAAAAACTTGATGTAAATTTAATTTTAGGGGAATACTGCATGATTTTAAAGAATTTTCCAGAGGGGAAGACGCCTATTAACGGCCCCTGCTATAGAAGGAAAAAAAGCCCTGCACGGGTACCAATTAATCAAGCGTCTCTTGTGTCAGTCGTAATGGACAGTTGTCTTGCTGGTGTGGAATCTTTAAATGTATTATCAAGATGTCGAAAAGATTGGCTGTTAGACATGAAGATGAATTACAACCAAAAATAGCCCCAAAGGAAAGCGTTCAACGCTTCAATGATACTTACAGAGAAATATGGCCTTGTTTTGAGCAGTCTAAGAAATTGTTACAGACTGTACTTAAGTGTAGGGTTCGTGCATTAAATTTATGAAAATGGAATTCTTATCTGAGAAATCGACATTAAATCTACTATAAAACATAATAAATACAAAAATAACCAAATTAATACCAGAAATAGTCAAACGGGGCAATTGTAGTTCGATGTATGAACCGAAATTCATATTGTCATATGTTTCCGCGACCCTGATTTTCGGGATATATAGATCGATTGTAAAGTTAATGAGTGGATTTTAGCAATTCAGAAACTTTTTCAAAACCATTCCTAGTTTATTGGGACTCTATCACACTAAAGAGCTTTTTAAACTTTTTATCAAATTTGTCGAGTATTTGCTTCTGATTTAGGTCATAACTTCTTCTGATCATAACAGCCACAATCATTTAAGTGTGAATAATAGTGTCTTTTTTGGGATAAAATGGCTTTAAATGAGAGAGCATGACCCTGAAAATAGTCCATGAAAAAAATTAAACCCCTTGAAAACTACTTTTCTAGAAGATCTATATGAACCATGGAATGCAAAAGATATGTCCAAAGCAAGCAACACAATGATCGTGGCTTTGAAACCGAAACAAAAAAGTGTCACATCATTTTTATGTTTGAACCATAAAACTACTGACAAGACATCAAAAACTACTGACAGACATCCAAAAACTACTGACAGGTCACTCCAAAACTACTGATACGGTCCGACAGGGGTAAACAGGTCTGCTTAAGTAATGCTGTTTATCATTTCATTTCAGATTATATTTTATCTCTTTAGGGATTTGTTAATGAATTCAATCATAATGAACTTGAAAAACTTTGTCATGTAAACTAATGTATAAGCAGTGCTACAGATATAAAAATTCTGTAATCTCAACTTGAGTGACAAACATTGTTTATGGTATATTAAGATCATTTGTTTATTGGTCTAAATTTACTGTTTGTTTCAGTTGTCAGTTTGTTGTGAAGGGATCTGGTGATTATTCAGCACTTTTGATGGACCCAGACGTTCTAGTTAACTGGGATGCCGTAGAACAAGTGGTATGTTGTATTTCTATGATCACTACTATCTCACAGCAATAAAAAGTATGTTATTAGAATAAAGAAATATGCTTTTATATTTGACTTTTAATTTGCAAACTGCTGACAATCTACAACTTTGCCTTGCCGTGTGAAAAATTGTTTTTTGGGAAGAAATTTTCCATTATCTCTGAATAAGATTATTATCTGCTAAATTTGTGCATGACAGAAATTTATCATTTTGCAAACTGAAAATATATATACATACTAATAATATGTAAAATATTATTAGTGTTATTAATATTTACAGCGAGTTATTGGTACAGAAGCTCCATCATGCCCAATATGTCTACAATATCCTATAGCTGCCAAGATTACTCGTTGTGGTCATATCTTCTGCTGGGCCTGTATCCTACATTACCTAGCCCTGGGTGAGAAAA
This sequence comes from Lutraria lutraria, assembly GCA_964023205.1. Lineage (NCBI taxonomy): Eukaryota > Metazoa > Mollusca > Bivalvia > Venerida > Mactridae > Lutraria > Lutraria lutraria. The sequence continues at coordinate 11,571,769 of OZ026837.1, read as the reverse complement.
CCTGGAGAAAATGTCCGATATGCTATGAGTCCGTTCACAATGATGATTTAAAAAGGTAATTTTGTTCTTTTCTGGTTTATTCTGTTTTTGTCATGCCAGAAATGTTTGATTCTCCTCATACGACTGCAAAGTTAAACATTTAATTTTCTCTCTTTAATTATTGTTAGAAGCTTTGGTTGTTGGTTAATGTATTTACTGTACCGCTAAGAAAGATTATCGAGTTTGTGAAGAAAAGAAAAAAATGTATTTGTCCCTTTGATGTGATAAGGTATGTGTTTTCCATTTATCTGTTATTGATTTAGTAAGGTTCTGTTTTTCAGTGTTGTCATCCGTGAAGTACAGAATTATAAAGTTGGTGATAAAATCACATTGACTTTGATGAAGAAAGAGAAAGGCAGTATATATGCTGTGCCTGCTAATATGTGGCAAAAACAGCCTGGAAAATGTCACAATATTGATGGTAAGTACTATTGGTTCAAATTAACTTCTTGAATTATATAGTCATTTCATTTTCATCTATTTTGTTAAACAAAGTAGATGTATTTATCTAGTTTTAACCATTTTAATCATTCAAACTTTAACATGATAGTTGATTGAGGCTGAACGGATATCAAGTCAGTTGTGACACAGATTAAAATATCATTTGGAACTTTTGTATTTTAGCAAATGAAGAGATAACTCGTCATGTAAAGCTGCTGACAGCTAAACCTGACCAAGTGATGAATTTTATAGAAGCGGAGAAGGATCAGTTAATGGTTCAACTATTGGATGCTGAGGTAACATATTCATGCTGGATATCATTTAAATCTCAATTTCATATCCCTGTTGTACGACCAGAAACATCATTTTAAGTGTTCTGTATTTTATTCTATGGAACTCACAAAAGATTTAATCCAATGTGTTGCTTAATGTTGATTTTTTGAGAATGAGTGTTAAATTCCTATTAAAATGTTGATTGTTGAAATATCTTATATAGTCATACGTGTAGAGACCAATCTGTTCATATGTATTATATTTATTTGCAGTCTTCAGAAGAACCATTTATTAAGGGTGCTCAGGATCAGATCAAAGTAAGTTATGTACAGATTGTCCTATATATACCTGTAATACTCTTGGTATACAGCTTAAATTGCAGATCAAATCAATTCACAATCACTTGTCTGATGCCTTGGATAGTTAGCAATATCGTACATGTTTAAAGAATGTAAACTTTAAAAGTCTAAGAATGAAATAAAACAAGTAGAATATTGACTAATGTAAAAGTATTTTAGCTAAAATCTGAATAATAAATCCTGTTGTAAATATTACCTGTTTGTATTTTTCAGACTAGACAGTTGAAGGTTTTAGGGGTATCAGTAGCTAAAAAGGAAGTGGAAGAAGTTATTGAACAAGTGAAACAAGTTGAACCTGATGTTCCTGTTGTTACACACTCCACAAATGGAAAGGTAATAGACCGTTTGGTTGTATTAACAACATTATGATATTATTTTCTTTACATTGGTTATTTTTTGTTTAATGAATAACAAATCAAATTTGATCTGGGGACCTCGTTATGGAGTGGATATGATCTTTGACTAGTTTTCAATAGCTCCCTCACTATGTTGAGATCATCTCTTACCTGAACTTGTTCTAACTAGGTGTATGCCTGGGGTCTTCCTCCTGTTAAAGGTTGAAAATCACCAAATGACCCTGACTGTTGATTCAACATTAAACCTCATGAAAAAAGGATAATATACATGTACTGGACATACAGTTCTGTGACTGTACTCTGCCTCTCTCTATTGATAGGAAAATCTATATCGTTTGTGTTGTGTTTTCTTATAATAATACTATCTTTGTTGACTTATCTGTGTAATTTTTTAACAGAAGGTCAAACAGTACAGATCAGCTTTTTCTGATGACGAAGAAGAAGCTGAGGAGACTGAACATTCCATGGATAATACTATTAGTGATATTGATAATACTGCAGAGTCTGTTAATGTCAGTGAAAATGATGGACCTAATGAGGGCAAGACCAGGTAATGTTTGATTATATGTTTTGCAGATTTTACTGTTAGTCAAAAGGAGAAATGGATTTTGTTTTGGAACTTTAGTCTTTCATATTCACTTATGATAAATAATTCATGCATCACTTAGCCTGTAAAATATGTTTTTGGGTCTGTTTATATCTGAAGTAAAGAAATAATGTGAATTGTAATGTTGAAATACTGAATTGCTTCATCTGCTCATGTTTAATTTGGTTTCTTTCAGTCCTGATGTACCTATCACATCATCTACTAATAAGAATATATCACAACATGGACCACTGAGTGGTTCACCAGGTGCTATAGAACTGCCCATGGAGTTGATACCAGATATAATGCCTGTAGAAGAGGCTGCTGAACATCTTGAGCTTCCTTCACAGACAGAAGATAAAACAAGAAATAAATCTGGCGACAACTCTTTCTACTTCTATCAAGGTGTTTGACGTTTACTGTACTGAATTTAGTGTACCATGTCTTGAAATATAATTGCCTTATGAATATTAAATTTTGGTTTTAATTTGAAACGAATATGTTGCTGGTATACTGATTAATGACAAATATTGTTTCTTGAGTCAATATGTTGTCAGTATTTTCGTATTATTATTTTACAAGACTTAAAATGAATTAGTTCAGGTGAACGGTCAAGGTTATGCTGAAGGTCATTGTTGTTCTTGTATTTTTTTCTTGACCTTTTTCGTTTTTATTCATAGCTGATGATGGACAGCACATTTATCTTCATTCATTGAATGCCAGATGTTTAGTGAGAGAGTATGGTAGTCTGGAGCATAGTCCACAGAAGATAACTGCTACCATTGTTGAAAAAGAGGGTGTTTTTGTTACTGATGTATGTATAAATTACTCTATCGCTTTACTTGTGAACTCGTAAATTTGAACCTTTTTCTTAGGAATGTTCATTTCTAATGTTCTATTCAATATTTAGTGCTGTTCATACAAGAGTTTTTTAAATATGCTAGGTCCCAAGTTGTTTATATAGAAAAATAAAACTTGATACTATTTATTTCAGGAACTAAGGAAGAGGTTAAGATACCTCAGCCATTTGCCATTGACATGTGGGTTTGAAGTTGTTGAATTGGCCTTGAAGCCACCACTTATCAATAAAGACACTCTGAAATATTTTAGTGGTAAGTAGTATACTGGCACAAATTTATTGAACAAAATTATACACACCATATTAGATGTAACAAAATTTTGTAAGCTTTATTATTTAATTTACTTGAATTTATAGAATTCAGGTTGACCAAATTTTAGAAAGCCCGATGGGCTACCCAGGTAGTCCTTGGAGAAAATAGGTAGCCTTGGGCTGACGGACCATTGTTACTGTCAGTGCTGTTAATGTATTCATTCCTGTCTGTTACTAACTTGATTGTTACGTTGTTTTGTTTTTATTGTATAAGTACATTCAAGTGGTTGTTACTTTAATTTTTAATATTTTGCAGTAAGAAATGTTAAGTTTGAAAAAGACAAAGTAATCAGTATCATGTTTCAGCATAGATTGGTAATGTGATTAATAATGGTGATTATGTGCTTTCATATGTATTTATCAGATGATATAGAAAAACGTAGAAGATTGAGACAAAGACGAGCTAGAGATGATAAGAAAATGTCAAGAATGATCGAAGACAAGGAAAGAAAAAGAATGGGCCTTGGTAAGTTCTGTTATTATTCTTTTAGTTCTGCTACTATAATGTATAATATGGATATCAATTCAGATTGAAATGGACCCTTCTGTTTTTAGTATTTGAGAATTGGATTCACCTGATCATTTGATATGAATTGATGCAATATGCGTTACTGAATGATCATGAGTTTGTTAGTATTGACTATTATTCTTTATACTATATTATCATACATGATACATAATTGTTCTACCTTTGTGCCTGATATTGCTAAACTAATGCCATGAGAGAAATGTTGTAATGTATTATTACAAGAATATAAAATGTTATTTTATGTATTTATAGCTTGTGGTACTATTGTACGAAGTCAGTTCCAACAACAATCATCCACCTCTACTTCATACAGTGAACGATTGAGTGATACAAGAAGTGATACAAGTTCTCCATCACTGGATACGCCTGTTGGTAGTCCATTAGGTAAGAATCAGTCAGATTCTGTATTAATTCTCAGACCCACCTCCGTGGTTGAGTGGTTAAGGTAGCTGACTTCAAATTACTGTAACCTGTCACTGATAGGGGGTTGTGGATTCAAGCCCAGCTGCCAACCATGTCTGTTTATGTGAGAAAGTAGGCAGTTGCTTACAGAGTTTGGGAGTCGAATACTGGTTCTTCCCAGTAGCGATGGTTAGGTGAACTGTCTGCCTTATATGACTACTGTTGAAAAGGTGCATAAAACTCTATAAAAAAAGAATCTCAGTTTTGACACCCTACTGTTTTAAACTTTAGACCATGTTGTTTTAACCTTGAGGTCCATGATCAAAATTCATAATCTTAAATTGTTAAATGTGATGTCATGAATACTACGTAACTGTAAGAAATGTTTTAATTGTAGCTCAAACTTTCCATTGCATCAAAAAAATATCCTATTCTTTATTCTTACAAATGTAATATTACTTGTATTAGTGTCTCGAATAAAAATTGAAATGTTTCTTATTCTATCATACAATCTTAGACCTGTTTCCCAATATTTGACTGATTTAACTATGCCAATAGTCCTGGATTGGGTTTTGATATATTGATAGTGTTTGGTATTTAGAAAATGAATAATTTATCAAGCATTAAATTTCAGGCTTGAATGTTAATGCTCCAGAATTCCAGCCAGGTACCAGTCCATCTGACGTTGATGGGGGACACCAGACATCTGTTGTTTCATTTGCACAGGTATTTATCATGTTTTTGTATTCACTGAAATAATGAATTCAGAATTGCCAGTTTTTTATGCCCGGTATCGATAGATCACAGGCTTATTGTTTTTGGCCTGTCTGTTTGTTTAACCTTGCCTATAAAAAAACGTGCATGCAGTCATCAATCTAAATATCTTGGTTCCTCATGACAACCTCTACATGTGCATTTCAAGGTCAGTAGGCCAAGGTCATCTGGAGGGGCATTTGTTTTAAAAACACATCTTGTTGAAAGTTGTCACATCCTTGTCACTGTTAAATCTTGAATGTCCATAAAATTGTGTGATCTTTGTTGAGTAAGGCTTAAAGCATATCATTATGTTAGAAGGAAACCAGTTTTCAGTCATTACAAACTTGTGCTTCTCAAGTCTTTCAGTTTCTTGTTACTTTGTATATTGAAACAAGAACCAAATAGAATCTGCTAAATTGTTCTTTATATCTTGGGGTTATTATTTGTGTGTATAAAAAATTGAGACTTATTTCTTGGTGAAGTATATTATGTAAGACAGGGTGTGCTCATACCAAGATTTATTATATTATACTGAATTACATGGTTTCATGAATTTTCAGATGTTGAAAGCTGGTTCTAAGAGTACAGTTTGGCCTAAGGCTAAGTCTGATAGTCCAGGGTCTCCTATGTCACCATCTAGTGTACGTACAGGTAGTGATGAGAGCGACAATGAAGATAAAGTTCCTGTACCTAAGTTCCAGAGTTCATTTGGAAGTGCTATCGAAGCTGCATTTGAGAATATAGGATCTAAAACTGGTAATATTTTCATATATGTTACTTAAGGTCACACAAAGATGATGGGTTTTCACGTTTGATAGTTTCCTGTTGTATGAATTAACATGTATTTCTTTCTGTTAAGCACCTCTTCATATTGTTGAGCATATACTATAGCAAAACAAAACAACCTTAGAATTCTTTTTGAACATAGCATTTGTTAAATCATCTACTTTTTGTTGTTATTGTGATATTATATGCATTTGTTATAAAAAAGCCTCCAATTCAGTCAAATAATTGTATTTTCTCTTATTGTGTACTGTGAGTTGGTTTTATATTTTTAACTACCATTTCACCCTTTGTACATCTATGAAGATGTGACTAACTTGTTAAGTCTTGTACTAGCTATATGTTAATAGTCTTACTTGAAAATTTCAGAGTCTAGCAGCCCACAAGCTTCTGGTAGTGGTAATGTTGCTTCTGGTGGAAGTGGTAAGAAGAAAAAGAAACAATTGGTGCTCTTCTCTACATCCATGGCACGTGGTGGAAAGTAAACCTGGTGTGGAATATCAACTGTACATGATCATGTATCAACTTGTTAGCTTGGATCATCTTTATGATGAGTGAATAGCTTAAAATTCTAGACATGATGCTGAATGCGTTTGCTTTTCTTGTCTATTGAAAAAATATTGTGATTATTAGACAGGTTGCAGCTACATTCGAATGGACATCTATTTGTTTGGATAATCTATTGTGACTTACATGCACTCCCTGCCATTTCCTAACTTATGTTGGCAATTTTTCCTGTTTTTGTTTATCTGCATGTATTTGAAACTTGAGAAAAATGTTACTAAGATACTTGCAATTGATCTCCATATTTCTTGTTGATAAACCTGCTATCTCTGATGTGGGACTGTTTTAAAAAAGAATTCTGTTATCATTGCTGTATTTTTTCCCTTGTATACAGGTATATTTTTTTGTATGTTGATCGTGTAGGTGCTTGGATTCTTCTTGCATTGTGTCCTAGGTCTGTATTATTATGGTTGTTAAAATTGTACCTTCTGTGTTAAAGATTTGTTACTGTTAGTATTTAGTTATACATATATATAATTATTGCTTCTGCTGCGTTGGCTTTTTATTGGAAATGGAATAGTGTCAGCATTAGTGTTTATGTTTCACAATTTATATGTTAGGTTACAGCTGCTAGTTTCACAATATGATTATAATTGCCTTTATTTGACTTAGCAGACATTAAAACTGATAGAATTTTACACTTAGACCCTATTTTGTTTTAATTACTTCAAAACGGAATGTACTTAAATCTGATTTTTACGTTACATGTAATTCTTAATCATTGCTTAATTCTAGGAATAGAGATAAACCACTTGTCAATGGTTTTTCTTGCGTACGCCAGAATTTAAGCAATGCTTTAAAAGTTCATGTAACTTAATGTATTTTTTTGCATAATGTTTCTTCATAATCTATAACATTGTTTGTTTCCTATGAATATGTCTTATTTGTTTACTATGAATATATTTGCGTATCTTATTTTCTTACTTCATGGACGGGGAACATCAAGTTATTAAGGTTCTGGCAAGTGAATCGTATGCGTGCATTTTCTTTATTTTTATAAACTTGGCATTTTTCTTCTTGACCTTCGCTGTCCATGTTCTTCCTGGTATATATTATGATGTTATTATTTATGATTTTGTTTAAACTTTTTGTACAGATGTATTTTTATGTATTAATTGTCATGGAAAGCAATAAAATATGGACTTAGTTATTTAGTTGTTTCTTTGTGTTTTAAAGTCATTTTTTAGCTCGACTGTTTTTCGAAGAAAAAAGTTAAGCTATTGTGATCACTGCATTGTCTGCGTCTGTGCAGAGGCTTTGATGTTGCTCATAACTCAGAAACTTTAAGAGGTAACAACATGAAATTTCATAGGTAGATAGATATCACTTGAGGTGGTTAACAGATGAGCGTTAGCACAGCTTGTGGCACTCCTGTTTATATACGAGTTGTATGCCATGCTGTTTTAATAGCAATAAAGTAACAGAGATCAGTAAAAGTTGTGATGAACTTCAAATCTGATTCCATTGAAGTGAATAGTGAATCTTTGCTCTGCTGTTTTTGAGGGGGGGGGAAGAAGACTGCAGTCTACAAGTTGTTGGCATTCTTCTTCAAAAGAGTGACTTACTCATACCAACTGTCTTACACTCCATTAGTCTTCAAACTTCACTTACTAACTGGTCTTGGTTCTAGGTAATTTCTACTGTGGTTGGAAGTGATTACATATACATTTTTCAAAACAGATACGCATAAATGTATGAACTATAAACTTTTTTCACCTCCGTGTAAACTAGTTGTATATATGTGGTAACCAATTTTAAATGTATATTTATACCATTTCTTCGTCACCTTGTCACGTCTATGTATTTGTATATACTTAGGTATGTAAATATGTTGTTCACATGGGCCTTAGAGCCTTATGAATCTAAAATAAATAAACTCATCATCTGTGCATGTTAACCAGGAACCTAAGTAAAATACAGGATCTGTTCTATAAAATTTTGGAAGGGTGGACATTAAATGGACTTAAGGTTAAACAGCCCATTGAACAATTTTACCAAAACCTGTACCAAGAATCACATGGACTGTGTCATAGACTATCTTGTGACTGTATGCGTATTGAACAAATCTGGTGGTCTGTCTCACAAACAATCAAATTCTATTAACCATTGGTTATGCAACCATAATGAATTAACATGTATATTACTTTGTTTACTTCCGTCAGTTAAGGTTATTCAAACAGCAATCCTCTCAATTGACTAGCAACTATGGTTTAGATTGCTAAGTTGAATTCAACAATTAGCTGACATCATGATAGATATAACCAGGCATGTCACTGACTTAAATCTTACGTTAAATTCTAGCAAAAATGAAAACAACGTTTAATATGATAAACAATATATTATAAAAAGCTTATAAACGCACCATTTTTATACAAATTCAAAGATTGCAAAACACAATATATTTAACTCAATATGAGAAATTCAAATAACTAAAATAAAATAAATTTTACTCTGTAAGATAATCATGTATGATATGAAACAAAAATGACATAATCGAAGGTTAATGTATGACATCAATACATCATGGAAGACGATAAGTTTTTATGACAAAACATCAACTATAAATATCAGTAAACATGTTTGGATATCCTGTAAATTCAAGCTAGTGGTCCACTATATTTCTAACCTTATCTGATGTGTTTGAATGGCGCAAAATATTCACTTTTACAATCATATCAGGGTTAGAAATTAGAGGTTGTCCTATTGTCCGAACTTATGTTGATCTTGCTGTGGACAACAAGACTTCATAAGATGACCTGTCCAATGGACAACTGTGCTTATTTCATGTGTAAAAAAAGAAAAAGAAATTCTGCACTTTCAGATCAGGACAACCTGTTCTGAAAAATTATTTACAAATCCTGTCATATGAAGCTTTTACAAGCATGTCACTAAAACAAATCGACGCATGTTGATGAAAATGTTTGAACAAGCAAAATAATGGAGCACCAATCATGTAACGGTCAATACCTCTAATTTTACAATGAAAAAAGCCAGCAATGAGTATTAATAACAGCTAATCCTATTTTTCGCCTTTTTAACCGTTTATATTTAAAGGCCCATTAGCTTTTTGAATTTAGTAATACAGAACGATTGATAAAATGATACTAAAATAATTTATATAAAAAGTTCTATTTTCTCGTAAAAATGTTGTCCGATGTCTTTTCTTAATATTTTCATTGCAATGCCATTGAAAAAATACTGTGCTACGCACATATCTTTGTGTACTTCGTGATTAAAAAAGAATATTTTCAGAATAATTGTTTTTATTGCAAGTAAAAGTCAGTTTGTCTGGTAAGACATCTTTTTAACTAAAATAAAACCTTTTAATTTTGACATTCAAAAAGCTATTGTGACTTTAACGGATGAATTATTTATAATTGTGTGACTCTTCGACTTTGGCTTTCAGTTAATCGCTTCAAGTACGCCACTGGAACAATACCCATTTTTCTGTCCAGTGTTTTAATCTTACACATTCCCTCTATTCTACTTTTACCTATGTATTCTACAAGTTCCCCGACACGAATGCTGAGTTCAGAAGCGCACTGAAACGTAAAAACGACAACAGGTAAATAATCAAGGAACTGAATCAGTTATTTATTCTATCGGATTTTGTGCCATTTTCAACATTATTTCAGTTATATCGTGGCGGGCAGTTATCCTAACCAGCTTCCTGGATTTCCAGTACTAACCATATTCTATCCGCATGCGGCTGCCAAGCTACCCCACATACTTAAGAGGTGGAGGACAATTTAATATAGGTTGTACAAATGTAATATCTGTCAAATTTCGTCACGGACAGTGTGAGCCTCGCCCGAGGTTCGAACTCACAACCTCTTGATCAGGAGATCAACGCTCTAACCACCGAGCAAACCGGACGGGCCTCAGTTAGTTACCCTCAAGCTAGCATTACAAATTGTAATGGATGTGACTTGTTCAGATAAATGCTCTGTCTTCGAGAATAATACCTCTAACATTTTCACGAAACACAATTATTTACAAACAGTTTTAGAAATGAGTTAGAAATAATAAATTTTATTGTGTACAATAACATCAACAACAGACCCAAGGTCATATAACATGAGAACAATCTCTGAGTTCAAATCTCAATTTAATTCGACAGTTTATTAATTGAAAATCCTCGTATATCGCTTTTAGATGTTTTAAAACAAATTCTGATCAATCATGCTGATTAGCATTATCATTCTTATGTTATTATTGCCATGGTTAAACATAATAATGAACTTCAAAAATTAAAGAGACAAAATATGAGATTTATCCTTTGAATCTGATCTCAAGTTTCATTAACTTGGATCTTGAAAACATTTGATCAAATTCAAAATTTCTGGCATGAACTTGTTGTTGCCGATCATTGTTTATACATGTAGATTCTTAGGCCTGATTGCTAATTACTGATTTTTTAATAATTTATAACAAAATGTTTTCACATTAGAAATGTAAATATAAATGTAATAATAATGTTTAATACATTGCTGTGATGAATTGGCAAAATAAAAACTTGGTGTGCATGCATTTAGAATATCAAGAGTGTAATAAAAATGAAGGTAAGTCGTAAAATAGTGTTATTGTTTCTGGTTGCCAGACCTACCCTAATATTTCCCCATGACCTTTGACTTTTTAGGTCTTAGGATTGGTACATCCACTGTTAACTTTTGTTACCCTTTCAAACATTTTCAAGATTTAAAAAATCTCACCGAAAAAGATTGCTATTTAGGTACCCTATTTTTAATGAGCTTGAACCAGAAACGTACCTTTTTACGCTTACATTGTATATAAATGTGTTAGTAATCCTGGGAAAACAGAAGATGCATGCAATATAAAATAACACAAAATAACACATATGTATATACATCATCATGTAGTAAGGTGAATCTGGGACCAGGATGAAAAGTAATTACTAGCATGATTGGAACAGGTAATACGAAGAAAGAGGCAATTTGGGGAGATAAGATACAGGAGAACCGAACATTTATATCCATATTCTTTCGATCAGTTTTTCTTGGTTCTTTATCGTGCCCGGTGTAAAGCACAGATATATGCCTGTCCCTTTTTTCCTGTGATTTTCTAGACACAGTACTCGGCTCGTTGTTGGGATGGGGGACAATGAAAGAAATTAGAAAGGCGGAGTCGAGAACCGAACCCACAACCTTACGATTAGCAGCCCTGCGTGTTACCACTCCAACACCGACACCCCCTGTTTAATGATGTGCTTAGACCCAACAAAATTATCTTATATATAAATATATGCTTGTATACAATTATACAATTAACATACTCATAAAATTATAGTATGTTATACATTGAGTGGCTGCTGCCACAAGAAATAAAGCTACATGTATGTAGGAAATTGATACCAAGGACGTATCTACCTATACGTCCCGTGCACGTGCTTCCACTTGCTCTTAGAAATGATAAACTATGTATGGTAAAAATGGTATACAAATTGAAAACCAAGGGGGTCAGACAATAAGACGGCTGTATATACTTAATGACGAGGTAGTTTTTATATATAACGTAGAAACACAACAGGGCGAACTATTTTACTGGTACATGTGTATATACAAAGTACATGTGGACATGTGCATGCACTCTGTTTGAAATTATACGAACGCGCTAAGATACAAATGCACATTTTTAGAAATGTTGTACATGTACACATTACCAGTAAAAATTATACTACTCAAAATTTGATAAGGATCATTCGATCATTTCTTATGTATGTAATTCAAAAACCGACGATAATGCCATATAGAATAAAAAGTGATCCTTATCAAATTTTGAGTAGTATACTGTAGAAGCAAAAGGAAATTAACGACACACTGACATTGAATATCTAAAATAAGGGATACAAAATATTTGCATCTGGTTTCCCGACCTAACATTTTTCCCAGCGACCTTAGACTTGTTTAAGCCCAAGGAAATATACCGTGTTTTTTTAAAAATATTTTTTCATTTTTTTACCTTTCCGCAAGACTTTCAAGAGCCAAAAAGCGCCAACCTACCGACCCTATTTTTGATGAGAATATAACCAGAAACAAACATTTCTTATGCATAAAAACACGTGACAACACTAAGCTTATTAATTAGTTAGTACAAGTGGTAATTTGGGTTATTATTAGTATAAGATTATCAGGTACCAATCCACCAGGTATATAGTCCTTTACTACTTGTAAAATGAGTCTACTTTGTCTAGTAGAGGCATTACCAGAATTTGGTGGCTGGTTGTCAATTGATGTATAAATTCCTTCGTCAAGCGCTGTAGTAGATGCTTATAGAATACAATAACTTATTATTAATCGTCAACAGGATTGGATCACAAGACAAGTTCTTTTAAATTTTACTTCAGCAATACATATGGCCGGTCTACGTCTAATCAAGGACTTATATACATACATGTATATAAGTCCCTGGTCTAATTGCTGCAAAGGCACTGCCTAGGACCGGCTTGCAGGGTTTTAAAACTGATATAATTGGCTCAACTGTACACATATTAGTACTTCCTCCAGGTCCAGGGAAAACCAAACTAATCATAGTCTATGCAATCGGAGTCAAATCTAAGTGTTTTATATTATCTTTTCTCGCTGATCAATTTAATACGTTTTGTATAGGAAGTGTTGGGTGTGATTGCAATGCAGCTGTACACGTGTACATATATCACTTCAGGATAACATGTTGAAGGACTTGTTTAATGTTGCATCAAGGTCCAGAATGCCGACAGGGACCAAAAAATAAGCAAACACACCTCAATTAACATACATGAATATATCTATGATAAATGTGTGCTTCGGGATGAGTGGCGATTTTAGGCCTTAATGTGCAACTCTTTGATGTGCTAGCCCCCTTCAGTAGTTCCAGCTTACAGTCAAACCTGTGTTAGTGGACACCTCTGATTAAAGATCACCCTGTGAATAAAAGTCATTCTTTTAAAGACCATCATTGATAATTTAGAACATAATGGCCACGAATAAGCATCACTTGTCAATTAAGGCCACATTATGTCTTTCCCAAGGATGGCCTTTGTTCACAGGTATGACTGTATGTTTATATCAGTAACAGCTAGGCAGCTATCAAATAATACATTAATAAAACATGAACCTTTCTGGTAGTACTTATTGCTGGCATGCTAAAACATTTATCTTAAAATTGAACCTAAAATTAAACACTTTTTGAACAACCCTTGTTCATATAATTAATCTTTTAAAAATGGTCTCGCGTGTGCAATAAACGCACCACTTTTTCGTTGTAACAATGATGATATGAAAATTGTTGTTCATAGAATTACTGTTTTATAAAATGTCTAGTGTATGTGTTATATACGTACAGTTCTTTTGCTGTGTCATTGAAGATCTGGCGGGGCGTACAGGGGTTTTCCCAGTGTAGTAGTTTTCATATTTTATGGAATCTGGAAAGTAACAACATATAAATATTCTGACAGTTACTATGTAGTGCTTCATACATATACATGTATATATTAGGGCCTAATGCTAGAAGTAACCCACGTGATATAGATCAATAACTACAGTACAACCTCTCCAGAGCATCCCTATCTCGAGCAGCAACCTCCCTGTGATAACAGAATGACCTTTTACCTCTGTACGATTTAACTACATGTATTTATCTAATCTGTCTAGAGCAATAACCTCTCAACAAGAACATACTTTTGCTACTCACAGAGCGTGTCACTTTGGAGAAGTTGCACAGTATATACTGCTGCTTCAGAACGAGATATTTTTTCAGTAAAACCTTTTTTTCAGTGGGAATGACGCCGTTTTTCAGTTATATATGGCGGCCAGTTCAACTAACCAGTTTTCCAGGACTATATCATAGCTAGTATCACTACCTTTCCATAAGAAGTCGACAACGTCTGCACATGTGGAGGAACATCGACATTTTTGTCAAACTTTGATAGATGGTTATGACCTGCCTGAGCCGATATTCGAACCCTGATCGTCGTGTAGTAACCACTGGACCACGGACAGAAGCTTGAACTCATGACATTCAGCGTGGAAAACATAAAAAAGCCATTTACCTGGAGGAGTATTTTCTACCATACTTTTACTGATAAAATCATGGACATCTTCGTCAATATCACACTTTTCTAAAACGGCTCTAACACATTCACTGCACTGAAAGTAAAAGTAAATAATTCTAACAATAATTCTATAATACTCAACTACACTTGTAGGCAAATGTCTGACATATGTTTGTTTGTTTCATCGGGTTTTATGCCCCTTTTCAACAGCCAGAGTCATATGAGACAGACAGTTCACCCAACCATCGCTACTGGGAAGAACCAGTACTAGACTCCCATCCTCCGTGAGCAACTGCCTACCTTCCCACATAAAGAGACATGGTCGGTAGCTGGGCTTGAACCCAAGACCTTCTATCAGTGAGAGGTTACAGTGATTTTGAGTAGGCGATCTTAACCACTCGAGTAATCATACGGCATTTAAACGGGAGCGAATTAGTATGTGGTAAATTTTACATTTAACATTAAGTAATACATCTCACATTAATGTCAAAGTATGGGAAACGTTTGCGTCAAATGAAAAATGATATAAATTAAAATGTACGTGTTTAGCTTACATTACGTTACTTTCCGTATTCAGAATATTGTACAAAAGTTTTTGTTTGTTGCATGTTAAGAATAAATGTAAACTGGTACTGCCTGCAGACACGTCAAACATTCTTATATCATTTTTCCTTTAATGCCAAAATTACTAAATAATACTGTATGATGAACGATAATGCTTAAATTGGCAAAATAACTTGCTATTTAAAGATAACCATGTTCAATATGGATGTATACTCACCTCGTCATGTTTGACGCAAGCCAAAGAATCCACATTCGTTACACGCCACAATAAATCTCGTAATGTTTCGATTCTTCTCCGCTCCATATCTTCGTAAACCTTTAAACAAATACAAGGTAATATTGAAAGCTTTTTAATGGTGCTACATTCTGACAGATTCACTGCTTTTTACGCCGAACATCTAATAATACACTTAATTTGTAAGTTCGGCGGTAATGAATATCAAAAGGGGATAATTATATTCCTCCCCCGTTGTCAGTCAAAATCTAAAATTACACCCATTCTGAAATTGCTTCACACAGTAATATGTTTCATAATCGTCGGCTCAAAATCAAATCGCGAATTTATTATTCTTATACTTAGACATATTGCACTGCCACACTTTAGTTTTAGGTTATATAAGATTGTAATTTGAATTAAATGCGCCCAGAACAGTTACATCCAACATATACACATAATTCATCAACGTCATTTGTATGCATGTACAATGTACATGTATATTGCTAAATACATGTATCAACATTTCATTTCTTTTTCTTATTTATCATTGGAATACTACTCAGCTACATGTGTTAAATGATAAAAGAAAACGAATCAGTAATTAAAAAAGTTAGTAATATGAAGAGCGAAAATAACCATTAACTTTAAGGGGAATAACTCTGTATTAAGTAAGAATAATTAATGGCGTCAGAGCTGGATTTACCTCCCCTAACAGACATTGTGTCATAAACGGAAGATTTTTTTATTTAATTTGATTTAACTTACTCAACCGAAACCTTTTTGTTTAAGTGGTTTGTTAAGTGTTAATTCTCATAACGTCGTCTCATGTTTTATTTTGTTGAAGTAATTCCAATAATAGTGTTTGTAGTTTTATTTAGTACTGTAATTAAAGAATGCTACAGATCAGAAAGGTCAATAACATACCATTATATTGACGATTGCTTAATATTGTTTTCCCGAGGACGTCTAAGTGTACGGTAAAGTTTTTCTATTGTTAATGTGGGTAATAATTATCTGTTTGACATTTTAAGAAAATGAACAAAATTAACACTTTATCATCATTAAGTACGTCAATTATTGTCACAATAAAGTCACTTAGTTTGGTTACTGCTAAATCAACTGTCTCGAATAATTTCACTGTCTAGCTTTTAAACAGAAAACGTCTTGCGTTTAAGTTTGAATTTGAAATTTTAAGCATTATGCTATATGCATGTCGTGTATGCAAACTACGCAACTCACCAATAGGAGTTGAGTACAACATTTCACCAGAATGCAACTACAACCAAACTTATGTTAGCGGCCGTCTCCAAACAAAGACTACTCTGTGAATGAATGTCAGTCTTTAAAAAAACTGTCGTTGATTATTTAGATCATGATGAGCTCCGAATTAAGACCACTTGTTAATAAAGGCCACGTTTTATCTTAACCAAGGGGGACCTTTGTTTACAAGTTTTACAGTATCTACAATGATCACGAAAACAAATCAATTGTTCATCTTACAAATTTACTTCGCTAATGAACATAAATACACACGACATAAATTCATATAAAAACCTCTGCACATTTGTAAATGTCAGTAATATTAAATACTATATCGTCCATGATCATGTTACAATGTGTGTAATGTTAATATCAACCGTCTTCTCATTTTTCATGTTTTTGTTTAGTTTATTAACAATTTACTGTTGAAGATGTCAAATTAAACTGTCTTGCTTTACATACAGGTGTTATTATTCAGTTCAAACCTTTGTACTACTTTTTAACTCTCGAATATAAATTTTGTGTCTCGAATTCATACTCGTGTTGTAGAAAACAGATTGTACAGGCGTTCTACAAACATACTAACAATACACGTGTTCTTGAAAACATATTTACTGTACACCTGTCCCATAACATACCAATTGTACACGTGTTATAGAAATCTTACTGATTGTACACGCGTTCTAATCTTACTGATGGTACACGTGTTCTTAAAAACATACAAACTGTGCACGTGTTCTAGAAAACTTACTGATTGTGCACGTGTTCTAGAAAACTTACTGATTGTACACGTGTTATAGAAAGCTTACTTACAGAGCAGGCTTGTTGATGTTCTCTCTCCCAGTTTCTCCTGGCAATGTCTAAAGATTCTATTGCGTTCTTATAGGCCAAATCTGCGAACAGAAAACAGATTTAAGTCTGAAAGAATCTTGATATTGGTCACACGACTAAACGACCAAACCTTCGTACATACCACATATGAACCCTTGTGCACTTTAATTTTACAATTTTACTTAGACGGAATTAATATCAAATCAAAATGATTTCACATCTTTAAGTATATTTGCAATGGCTTATGTGACCAGAAACATGACATTGTAAAAAATGTGTATAAAAATATAATATACAAATAAAGAATATTGAATATTAAAAAATAAACCATAATTCTGCAGGGTCCGATGTAATGAAACTTGTGTTCAATCTCCGAGCTCCGGTCTCAATCTATATCAGATCCGTATAAATATTTATAAGGTGTTGCTTGAAAAGTGTTAAGATCTTTTTATAAATAGCCCTGACATTTAAAAAAATCGAAATTTAATCCAAGATATCAATCTCTCGAGATTTACAACTTAAGACATTGGAGTCTAGTACCTTTATATAAGTTGAGAATGATCTCATATAAATATCTTATTCATGTAGAATATAATAACAGTACATTAATTGTTTGTAATTAAGTGAAACACGTGATGAGACTATCCACCTAGTTTAGGGAAGGTCAGTGTTTCTACACAGGTGCCTTGAATTTTCCTCCTCATTTAAATCTGAAAAGTCGCGTACATAGCGACGCGACGTTAGACATCAGTGGAAAAACAGAGAAACAAACATACCCGCACTTTCTCTGCTTTCTTTGGTTTTGTTTATCTTCGTCTCAGCCTGGCGATAAAGTGATACGTATATTTATAAAGTACAATCATTTTTGTAAGTCTATAAGATCCAGTTTTGAAGCATGGACATTTTTGTTAACAGATTTGACCATCTGTAAAACTCTGAAAGTCTATTTTGAAAATACAAAAGAAGGCAAAATTTAAGTCTTAGTACATCGTATTTGAAATTCGCTGTGATATAAAACTATATATTAGCATGCCAGTCTGAATTTAATGTTCCAAGAAAAATACTGCTCGCGTTGTGTTTGGGTTCATATAATAAGGGACACATTTATTCATTGATGACCACACCTAATGTTTCATATTAAACTGACTTGAAACTTCAGTTTGCACACATTCGGCGTGGCTTATCAGCATGCATGTTATAGTAACAATATACACTGGCAGAACATTGTTTACTAAAACAGGGCAATTTAATATCATTTTATTATGATCGTTAATAAATATCCTCGCTGCATACACGAAACACAAAATGGGAGTAACTCAAATGAATAAATAAGATTTTCACCTTTTCTAATTCGTTTTTCTTGGTGGTTACAGAGGAACGGATTGTTTTCAAATTTTCCTCTGCATTGTTATACTCTTTGCATTTATCTTCATACGATTTTTTCAACTGGAATAAGCAGTTTAACACACGTTATTGACTGTAACAAGACATCCGGGATTTTTGGTGAGGGAGATACTTAACATATGGCGAGTCAGTCCCGTAAATTGAATTTTAATAAACCAGAAAGTGATGTACAAATATGTATAATAATGACATGAAGTTATATAACAAAAACAAAATGATAATTTTAGTTTCAAAAATTGTAAATTTATACATTGTATGGTATGACAAACGATGCAATATTCGCTAAATATCATTGTGTTTTATACTTCTATTTATTATTCTTATTGATATGCAATAAATTTTCATTTATATTATTGCATGCAAATAAGATAATGTTGAATATGAATGAAAGGATAGAACGCAAAATAATTTAGCGAATATTGCAACGTTTGACACACCATACAATGTACTATAGTTTCTAAACTTTGATTTTCGAGCAGTTTATGTCATCAGCAATGATCTATACATTAAAAAAATCTTTAAAATCAATCTCAGGCCATGGTAGTAAAAATTCGTCCCGCGAGCCGGATTTGAACCAGCGACCTAAGGATACCAGTTTCTTTAGACACTACAGTCCTCCGCTCTACCAACTGAGCTATCACGGGAACCTGTCGGCACAATGTTGTATTAAAATTGAATTGTAAAGGTTTATACATTCAGTTGAAATGTTTTTTTTTATGAATAAATATTTGTTATTTACGGCCTGTAATCAATACAATTGTGTTTAATATACGAGAAATAAATCGTTTTAATTTTTATTTATATCTATTCCAAATTTATATTATATAACTTCATTTACGGACAAATGTGCAATTTTATATTTTCTTTGTTTACAATCGTACATTATTAAAGATGGTATCACTTGGAAAGAAGACGCTACCGGAGTCATTCATTGGTACAGCTTGCCAAACCGGTTTCATTGAAAGGCATATTTAAGTAAACTAAATAACAGAGGCGTAGCTTTTAAAATAATCACGGAAACCTCAACCCGGATATAAAATTGTACTTTAAGTATATTTATCTAACGTAAATAATGGGTCTGAAGTGCAGTGTTGAATAACTCGGATTTCAAGTCTCTGATATTTCGAGAAGTGTTACCTAAACAATCACTTGCTAAGATTATACCGATCAGTTAATATATCCCAGTTAATTTTGTCATTATCAGTTACAATAAAGAAACAGCCTTAACTGGCATTTTACTGACATGTTTGACTGTTGTAAGCAATATTTATTTCTTAGTATTCTCTCGCCCAAATATTAACATTGTTTTTTCAGTGAAGTTAAATACCATTTTTCAGACAGCGGTATTTCAGTTATATACATTGGTCGATTTACCTAACAATCTTCCCTTGACCATGTTCTCATTTTTTGACGAATTTTATCATAAGGGTATGACCGGCATAGACCGAGATTCGAACCTCGGATCGCCGGGTTACAAATCCAGCGCTCTGACCACTGGATCACCATCGCGGCCGCAGCCCCATATATCAACAACTAAAACATATTGGTATATTAAACGTTCGCCATTTACAAACAATTACTGTGAGTTGATACTACAAGCGTTAATTCATTAATTAGAACGGTAACTAAATAGTTTACACGGAAGTACATGTATTTCGATTACGTAGTTCGTGAATGTTTATATCAACTTCCTCTGTTGTCTTTATTGTTAACACCAGACAAGACTTGTAAGTTGATAATAAACTGTAATCGGTTTGGTCCACATTCAATAGATGTCATACATTTATCACTACAGTATCATATTAGGATAACATTCCCAGTAATTTAAGACATTATCAGTATCGCACATTGACAAATTGACATTGTAATTGATAAACTAAGATTATTCGATTGTAATTTTATTAAAATATAATGTATGCTTCAGTCACAACGTGTCACCTTGGAGACGATACAGAACACATGTGAAATATTATAAGGTTTATTTCCTGCTATTTGAAAATATAAAACTTAGTTTCTGTAACAGAAAATGATTCACTGTGAGATTTTTCAAAGTAAATCACGACAATGTTTTTAGTTAATGTCTCATTGAATTTGCACTTAAATGTATGGGAGTAGCTAATTTTTCAAAGATTCAAGAAAATATGCATTTCAATGAAAGCTCCGGATAACAAGATGCAAAACACAGTTTCAGACTTGTATGATGAAGAACAATACAGGTCACCGTGCAATACCTACATATATTAATATTTTCGCAAGGTCAGAAACTACATGTATTACTAAATTTAAAAAAAATTGTCGCAAATTGAATTTAAGTATTTAGGGCAACAAACAAAAGAATGACGATAATTAAGAAGTCCAAATTTTATCAAATAAGCATTTAACATAGAGTAGACACATCATAATATACATGTAGTACAGTTCATTTTGTATTATGGGGATATGATGCATTAAGTAGAGTGTGTGTATTCTCAACATCAAATAGCACGAAATATGCATACAGCACTTAAGGAAAATGTAAATAAGCACTTTCCTATAATTAAGTCTCCGCGTTATGTAATTGTATGTATTAAGCGTTACTGTTTGATTATAATCTTAACCTACTGAGCTATGATCACACTCAGATGAGACCAACATATGTGGAGGGTTGTATATCAAGTACTCGAGGAGGGTTGTTTATTAAATACTCGTACTTTTATGCACATCTCCTTCACATTCCACTCTTGTTTCATTAATATTTAAAATAATATATAAACATGCATAAACAAAAGACAGATGGAAAGGACAGAAACAGTTAAACAAACCTGTACAAAACTGTGTTGGACGGGGAAACATGTACAAACCTGTGTTGAATAGGGATACAAATACAAACCTGTGTTGAACGGGGAACAGGGCACAAACCTGTGCGACATAGGCTGAAGTGATAAAGAGTATTACCCCACTTTTTAATATTTTTTATACAAAGTCACTCACCGTCATAGTTTTTGAATGCTCGCCTTTCTTGTTTTGAATAAATCTCTTGACGTTTTCTTCGGTCTGAAATATTGTACCAAGTACATAGTATTATTAAAAACATAAAGCATACCAATTACGACCTATGCCAAACACACTATACACGATTACTGTGATAGCAAGCAGAATAGAACAGAACGTGGAAAATTGTAAATTTGAATATTTGTTAAGATCAAAGAGAGGCTTGTATGATTAGAAAGTATGTTAACATAATGAATGATGTTAATACTGTGTTCATGTCTCTTGAAATTATCAATGCAAAAATCGGTGTAGGTAAATTTTCGTTCGGACTTGCTTTGTACCAATCCTACTAAATTGTAACCTAATCTATAAAAAAAAATTGCGGAAATTAGTATCGATATTAAGATATTTGAACTCACCTGTTTCTTACATTTCGTTTGTTCATCATTAAATTTGTTTACTATGTCTTGTAATGAGTTAAAGGTGTTTGCCGCCTCCTCATGTACAGAAGCAATCCTGTCTGTTTGTGCCTTTAATACTCGCCAACTCTCACCTAGGACACTTTAATATAAAATTAAGGTACGAATGTCAATTCAAGTTTGTGATGCGGGATTTAAAAATGGGGGCTTGTACCTGCGTACAAACTATGAAGAATGGTGATGCGAAGTTATCGAGATTAAATACACGATCCCACTTCTGACACCATTGTTGCGGACTAGTAAAAATGTACTACTGTACTGTGCTATAAAACGTTCGATAATAGTTGGCTTGGAAGCAGTGAAATAATAACTGATAAAAAATGTCAAAATAATTGACTCGTCAGGATGACACCACCCTTTTTGAATACAAAAAGGGAAAATAAAATACAAATACTAAATAAATCTTAAAATCAACCAAATTTTTAATTACTCTTTAAGTGAACAAATACAAGTACATGATCTTAAAGTACAAGTATCAAATCAAAATAAGGAAATAAAATCAATATCTAAAAGTGTCAAAAATATGTTAATTTAAGTATGAAAAATAGACCTTAATGATTCTGGACTCCTAAAACAATTTACTTAAATAAGAAGTGGCAAGCTATGAAAAATATACTAAGTTAAACAATGACCCTTAAATTCACAAATCCAAGATGGCTGCCACTAGATAAAGATTAATTACCAAATAAGTGTGAAAGTTAACTGTAAATAATCAGTGTAAAATTTACTGTAAATAATAACAAAATTTTACTGTCCTAACAATAATAATTTAGAGTTTTAGAATGTCTGAGGTAAAATGCCAAAGTTCCTAAATAAATAATTAATTAAATAATTAATCAATTATACCTCAGACCCTAATAGTTTAAGAGAAGTTACCAGTTCAGAAGAAACAGCCAGAATCCTTGACTGAAGCCAGAATTCTGCTTATATTAGAATCTTAGCCAACAGGTGGCGCTGCAGTAAAAGTTGTTACTGATGATCTGATTGGTCAGAGGAAAATTAGCTAAAGGATGCTGACCAATCAGTGATAATATAACAAAAGTTACAATGCCATGGTATTGCAAAATATTCCTTTGTCTGTAAGTCTAAAAATAGAACTTCTATAACTTATGTAAGTGGTCACATGACCAAAAATAAGTCACATGACTAACTAAAACAAAGTGATGGAAAAATACCAGTGATGGAAACTAAACATTGATAGTCTCTAAGACAAAGGCAGTAATTTATCAAAGAATGATATTAGCTACAAATAATGCTAAAGTTAACAATGTTTATGTTGTTTATGTTGTTTATGCATATTAATAGAAATAAAGTAATAATAAAGTAATTATTACAATATAAAATAAAGAGTTAAACATTATCATAACTATCTAAGATAATACATAATCTAAAAATAGATTGGCTAAAAATAAGTCCTTCTAAATAGAAAGGGTAGCTGAAAATCCATAATAATTTAGCTCTGCAAGTTATAAATGGTTATGGTGAATTATACTTATTATGTAATACTATTGTACTACCTAGGATATTATGTAATAGACTGTTGTAAAAATCCAACTTTACAACAACACACTGGGTTTGGGAAAAGAAAAAATTTAATGATAAAAAATATCATTAAATTTTTTCAAGATAAAACTTGAAAATAATCTTAATAAAAATTAAAGAACCTTCTTATATAGAAAATAAGTACTGAGAAAAAAAATATCAAAAATATGAATAAATGAACAATGCAGTACTCTTTGGCAAGTCTACTAAGAAAAATCTTAAACAAAAAAGAGTACCGGTAAGCAATAAACATGTTAGAATAAAAAGGACAAACTAATCTACTGAAAAATAGTATTAAAAATATAGTAAAATGAATAAAGAAAAATGCAAGTAAACAAAAATATTTACAAAATGTACAAAAGTTGAATGATATTAAAAATTATCATTTTAGTCACGTCCGGGATAAAAATGTTGAAGAAACAAAGTATAACGTAAAATACAAAGTACAAAATGTTGTCTTCTAGTAGTCATATACGGGATCTTCAGATTGTCATTTTCGGGATATTATATTGTCATGTCCGGGGTACTAGTGTGTTGACGCAATCACCTTAAATGTTCATTGTGTCAAACATCAGCACTAGATTTTTGTCTCACATAAATGGGTATATTTCTGTTGCGCGATGGTTTCACATTTTATTATTCTAGAAATTCACAATCGCGTCTTGTTTAAAATCTTATATTACGGTCATTTCTTGGATACTAGTGTGTCGACACAATCACCTTAAATGTTCATTGTGTCAAATGTCTGCACTAGATTTAGTATCGCATTATTAAGGTTATGTTTGCGTTTAGCGCAAACTTTTAATATTGTCATGTCCAGGATACTAGTGTGCTGACACAATCACCTTAAATGTTCATTGTGCCAAACATCTGCACTAGATTTTTGTCTCACATAAATGGGTATATTTCTGTAGCGCGATGTTTTCACATACTTTTTGTTCACAAATTCACAATCGCGTCTTAATTGTTTAAAATCTTATATTATGGTCATTTCTTGGATACTAGTGTGCTGACACAATCACCTTAAATGTTCATTGTGTCAAATGTCTGCACTAGATTTAGTATCGCATTATTTAGGTTGTGTTTGCGTTTAGCGCAAACTTTTAATTAAACACATATCAACACTGTTTCACCTTCATTTAATACTTAATATAGTAAAAAACATCACCCTTCCTTTAACTTATACTAAAGATGGTTTTGATTGATTATAACCTTACTTTACTTTCTTACTTAATATAAATGAGTTACACTACCATGTTACAAATATAATAGAATTACAATTATAACAAGTTTCAAGGATCACAAATTTCAAAGATATCCAAGTCTCACAAACAAATGACTTCATGTACATTCATCTTAACTTAATGCTAATAATTTTCAAATCATTACAAATAAAAGAAATTATTTGTGACATGGTGCCGGGCAAAAAATATGCAAATACGAATATTAACTTATCAATAAATCAAAAGTTTACTCTTCTGTGAAAAAGTATTCACAAAATGCTATGCGTTAGACTTAGCCGCGTGGGGGCTATACGCACCTGGCTAAAATCACTCGCTTCTACCCTAGCATACAAAGGTGACAAAAATAAAAATCTGTGATTTACATCCAACAGACACCTATAGATATTAAATCCTATAAAAAGACTAAAACACAAAAATTATGATATTATACAATATCAAGCCCATAGAGATTAGACTCTATGTACACAAAATACCATCACTTTGCATACTAGGAAGCCTTACATAACTTACAGTCCAAAAAACTTCTCAAAAATAAAAAGGTTAATGAACACATCACATAAGATGTGTCCAACAAAAATACAAAAACAATAATTCTCATGTGCAATAACACAAAAGTCACCTACATTATGAAAACAAAAAATACATAAGTATATCAAAATCTTAACAATACAAAATGTAGATGTTAAAAATATCAAAATCTAAACAATACAAAATGTAGATATTAAAAATATCAAAATCTAAACAATACAAAATGTAGATATTAAAATAGCATGGTATGGTGGTGTAACTTTCAACTTACTAATTTACTATTAATTCAAAGATAAAAAATTTAAATACTTGAAATAAAAATATTAAACTCAAGCAAAAGTAAGGTGATGCTGAACCCTATGCGCGTGTATAATTATTAAGTATCTTTGCGAATGTCACTATCATTCTATTAAAAACACGGGATGTCTCTGGATTCCTCTTCTTTATTGTGGGTAACAGGGAATATGATTCCCGTTCAACTTTGGGTGAATATGTGGTATCTTCTTGTGTAATACCATTACACTGGTTTTCTATAACATATACTGAATAATTCAGTATTGTCATTAAATTGCTATTTGGTTCATCATCGTCGGTGTGTGGTCCAATTTTGGTATCAGTTGCTGTAGTAGTATTGTTACTATGGTCAAAGCCTTAAACTATGTCATCGTATATGGACGCTTTGAGGATTGTCCATTTGAATATGTTGTCAGCTGGTCTGGGATTCATGTCCATTATGGTCTCCGTTGGTCTTCTTTCATTGAAGTTGGAATATTTTCTTTTTGTCTTCTTTCGTTTTGGTGTTTCACCATGACGGTCAGTTGAGTTGACACTCTGGGTTGTCGTCATGGTTACAGATTGAACTTTAGCTTCAGTTTGATTATCATTTGAACACGGAGGTATTTTAACGTTAGCAGATATGCTCAAATGATGATGTAGGTAGGTTTCAGGTTTGTCGTCGGCCATTTTCTTCGGTTCTTCGTCAACTTGATTTAGTGGTTGGACTGTCTCTCGGCCTGCAGATTCAGTCCTTGGTAGTTTAAAGTTTTCTGCTGAACATTTTCTTCTGTAACGGATTGTTCTTTACCTTCTTGATGTTGACGATGAACATCTTTGCATCTGGAACCGAGGCTGATGCGTGGTATACTGATGAAGTTACAGTGTTCTGTGTCTTTAGTTGTGGATTCAGAAGATCTGAAATTGTTGTTTGGCTGAACATGTTTAACAGTGAGTTCAGTTCTTCTTTGATGGATGTAGGGATCTGTTTGTCGAGATGGAGGTAGCTGTTGTATTGACTTACAGCTAGTCTTGAAGTCTTTGTTGTCTGGTATAGATGGAGATTCATACTGGTATTGGTTTGAAGTATGAACTGGTATTGTCGACATTTGATGTTGGAGAACTGGAAACTTTGTCTTGTAGTTATGTTGTAGATCTGTATCTTTTTCTTGGTCTTGCCAGTCCTCCAGTATTGACTGTTTAAATTTTCCATGACTTGTACAAGTCTTTCTTCAGTTACAAAGTTCTGTTCATGATGTCTTTGGAGTTCTGGTGGTGTTGGGTGGAAGTCTATAACCGGTTGGCAACTAGGGTGTTCTGGTCGTCTAGTAGTTTGATGGTTCTCATAGTAAAGTGTACCATTGGTTTCTTCTGTTGTACGTTGTTGTTGTCTTGGTCTCTGGTAGTGGTTTAATGGTTCTATTTGTTTACCATTATTAAGTTTTTCTCTCTGTAGTTGTTCCGCAAATGTGCGCCAGATCTCAACTTCTTTTTCTAGGAAATATTCTCTAATTGACTGGTAGCTGGGTGAAGACTGGTTGTACATCGGTGGTTCTGGCGAGTGGTATACGTCTTCTTCAGGTGTGGTGTAGTTTGAATTCGTTCTGACAGTATAGTTCTCATGTGACGAAGTAGCAGGTAGCTTTCTGTATCGTGGTTCCATCTTCGTGTTTAAACTCAGGAACAGTTTGTGTTTCCTTCACAGCAACTTAACATTTGACAAAAGCAGAGTAGCAGTCCTTTCAAACACAGGTGGAGGTTTTTTGGGGTGCAATATACGGACAGAATTTTGAAATTAATACTAATTGCTTAGGAAGTGCTCTATAGTGGGAGCCTTTCTCAGACAAAGAATATTAATATTCCACGACATAAAACCAAAATTGTGGATCTTTTAATGTCGGAGCACTTTCGGACGCTGAAATAAAAGTAACTTTAAATTGTTCCTTGATACTTCCTACGCAAAAATACCTATCCTAATGAAAAGTGCGAAACTTCACTGTAGTGATTTATTGCCAGAGGGTTAAGGACTCTAGGGGTGGTGGCCTTTATATGTACTTAAAAGAGAACAAATAGGCCTGGTCAGAGTGATAGAACAGACAAATTAAGGTGAATACGGAATACTCTGTGCACCGAGATAATATTCACCTAACTTTTACTAGAGAGTGAATAGTAAATAATGTAACACTTAATATATTGCCCAATCTGCCTGCCACCAGTATAGTCGAGTGTATATTGTCTAGCGTTACAGATAATAATAGTGGTAATAAACACTTAATATATTGCCCTAACTGCCTGCCACCAGTATAGTCGAGTGTATATTGTTTAGTGTCAATAATAATAATTGTTGTAATAATAAACACTTAATATATTGCCCGAACTGCCTGCCACCAGTATAGTCGAGTGTATATTGTTTAGCGTTGATTATAATAATAGTAGAATAAATAGAAGATACGAATACCAAGAGAAGGAAGAATAGAGAGGTGAAAGTATGACTATGTCGGCAACTCACTACAGAGAACTAATGTTAAGAATTAACTTTAACTTAATCAAGTAGTCTCGAATATTGAAATACTAAAATCAAAATCTTACTTATCAAAAATAAAAATTTACTGCTGCTGCCAAGTTAAGAAAAATTACTTATTTTCAAAAACTATCCCGATTCTGACACCATTGATGCGGGATTTAAAAATGGGGGCTTGTACCTGCGTACAAACTATGAAGAATGGTGATGCGAAGTTATCGAGATTAAATACACGATCCCACTTCTGACACCATTGTTGCGGACTAGTAAAAATGTACTACTGTACTGTGCTATAAAACGTTCGATAATAGTTGGCTTGGAAGCAGTGAAATAATAACTGATAAAAAATGTCAAAATAATTGACTCGTCAGGATGACACCACCCTTTTTGAATACAAAAAGGGAAAATAAAATACAAATACTAAATAAATCTTAAAATCAACCAAATTTTTAATTACTCTTTAAGTGAACAAATACAAGTACATGATCTTAAAGTACAAGTATCAAATCAAAATAAGGAAATAAAATCAATATCTAAAAGTGTCAAAAATATGTTAATTTAAGTATGAAAAATAGACCTTAATGATTCTGGACTCCTAAAACAATTTACTTAAATAAGAAGTGGCAAGCTATGAAAAATATACTAAGTTAAACAATGACCCTTAAATTCACAAATCCAAGATGGCTGCCACTAGATAAAGATTAATTACCAAATAAGTGTGAAAGTTAACTGTAAATAATCAGTGTAAAATTTACTGTAAATAATAACAAAATTTTACTGTCCTAACAATAATAATTTAGAGTTTTAGAATGTCTGAGGTAAAATGCCAAAGTTCCTAAATAAATAATTAATTAAATAATTAATCAATTATACCTCAGACCCTAATAGTTTAAGAGAAGTTACCAGTTCAGAAGAAACAGCCAGAATCCTTGACTGAAGCCAGAATTCTGCTTATATTAGAATCTTAGCCAACAGGTGGCGCTGCAGTAAAAGTTGTTACTGATGATCTGATTGGTCAGAGGAAAATTAGCTAAAGGATGCTGACCAATCAGTGATAATATAACAAAAGTTACAATGCCATGGTATTGCAAAATATTCCTTTGTCTGTAAGTCTAAAAATAGAACTTCTATAACTTATGTAAGTGGTCACATGACCAAAAATAAGTCACATGACTAACTAAAACAAAGTGATGGAAAAATACCAGTGATGGAAACTAAACATTGATAGTCTCTAAGACAAAGGCAGTAATTTATCAAAGAATGATATTAGCTACAAATAATGCTAAAGTTAACAATGTTTATGTTGTTTATGTTGTTTATGCATATTAATAGAAATAAAGTAATAATAAAGTAATTATTACAATATAAAATAAAGAGTTAAACATTATCATAACTATCTAAGATAATACATAATCTAAAAATAGATTGGCTAAAAATAAGTCCTTCTAAATAGAAAGGGTAGCTGAAAATCCTTAATAATTTAGCTCTGCAAGTTATAAATGGTTATGGTGAATTATACTTATTATGTAATACTATTGTACTACCTAGGTTAATTATGTAATAGACTGTTGTAAAAATCCAACTTTACAACAATTGTATACATTTAAGCAAGAACATCGTAATATACCATAAACGAAATGTTCATTTTTCTGAATTAGTGTATTTCCCATGAGCTTACTGTGAAATTTAAGATATATAAAAATATAGCAAGCGTCGCAACGCACGTCTGTTCACAGCCTCAGTTCGAGCCACCCACCTATGAAGTTTTATGTTGCTACCTCCTATAATTTCCGAGTTATGAGCTACATTAAAGTTTTTGCACAGACGCAGACGACACAGTGATCACGTGCACAATAGCTCGATTTTTTCTTCGAAATCAGCCGAGCTTCTTAAAGTATAAAGAAACACACTAATATAATACCAAACTAGCAAAAAGTCAAAATACAGTTTATACGCAATCCAAGCAGAAATAAAACATGACACTATGGTGGCTGATTTATGCCATGTCGTATTTTCGCTTTTTCGCCACAACAAAGCGAAAATGCGAAAAAGCTAAAATACGACAAAGTCGACTTTTTCGCATTGTTACATTGTCGCATTGTTGCATTGTTGCAAAAAACAGGCCCCGAGGTTATAAAACTTCAGACCGGACTCCGAACTCAAATCTTATATCTTGTCTTTTAAAATTTCTAAGTTAATTATGATCGGGCAATAAGGATATTACCGATACATTAGTCTGACATAGTGATTTATCTAAACATGTATTAAAACATTAATCAATTTTTTCAACAACAACCCTAATAAAGTTTCCTTTTAAAAAGGAAAGGCTTGGCTGGTTGTTGCTGATAAAAGTTAGTTCTGATACCGTAACTAAATTGGTTCATTTTATTTCGTCTTGTTGACCATTTTAGTTATGGAATTGTCCTCTTTCAAAGTCAACAGGTAGTCTGAAACATCGGTATATTTTTCTATTTATAGATTTTCCTATAATTCATCGTACTGTACACAAGTTTTAAATTGCATCAGAGAAAGCGTTTCGCAAGTTAAATTACAGTAGGGGTGTATTTCATTAATTAATTAATCCTCCGCTTATTACCTTCAGCAATTATGTTGATAATTAAACAAAGAGCTAGTAAAGTAAAAATAATTGAGACTGCGTTAATATATCTTATCTTTTCGTGCCTTAACGGTTGATGGAACATGCCGATTTATAGTGAAACACCCCGATTTTACAATGAAATCGCAAATGTGTACATCAAGATCACGTGACAAAATTATTGGCGGCAATAGCGTTTCGCAGGTTTCATTATAGAAGGGGCTTCCTTAAGTTCTCTTGAACAATCCTCCGCTAATATGTCTTTCAGTAATGATTAAAATAATTGATTTAAAGATATTGTACATAGTAACAGAAAAAATAGACAGTTTTAAAATGTGTACCTTAACGTGTAATTAATGTTAATAGAACAAACCGATCTTTAGTGAAACACCCTGATTTCATAATAGACTAGCACAGTGATGTTGGTACACTCAAGTCATGTGATACCGATTCACACAGTAAGCGTAAACCAATCACCGGACTGTTAACATATAGCTCTCAACCAATCGCCGGACTCTTAACACTTTTGTGCACTTGTACCCAGCTTTCGCATTGCATCTACCAGCATCTAGGGAACAAACGTAACCGAAAACAATACATAGGCTTGGAGCCGTAGCTCCAAGCAAAAAATGGAATGTAGATTTGAGCTCGGAGAGTAGCTGTATTTATCACCCAAAGTTCAGGGTTCTAAAAGAGAGACCCGTTTACAGTTTTTAGCTCCATTTTCAAAGAGTTCAATGGGTCTATCGCATGCTTGGCATGTACATATGTAGTATGATAATTCTGCTTTTAGTCACACGAGATAAGATGGTGTTCTCAACAACATAATAAGACTTACCCAATCTCTTCGCGACCATCAGCTTTACGGACCAAGTTCTGTAAGGCTTTGCTGTAATCTGTTTCTGCTTTAGCTCTGAAATGGAAACATGGTGATGCAACAAATGCCAACAAAACAAAAACATCTGATCAGCTTTATACATCAAATCACTGTCTTGAATTTATAGCGGGCGTTGAATCGGATTTGTAACGTATATAGATAAAGGCAACTTTGTTATTGTTACTTCAAGACGGAACATATAAATACTAATAGGAGAGACAAACTTTCTTTTTCAAATTATAAGACAGTTTAGAATTTAGCGAGACATTTAGGAAGTGGAGATGCTATATTAGTCGTAATATCCTCGTTTTTGGGAGCTGGGCGATAGTTCAGCTTCCATGGGCCGTCACTCGCTCAATGCGCAGGAATTTGGATGCGGACCAAAGTACTACGTTTTTCTACATCCGCCATGCAATTGTTAACCTGGTTCCCAGTCCATGTTGCAGTGTAAGTCTATTGAATTCAGCTTCGGAATTCGGAATCATGGACGTTATGTATAGCAGTTTTGTAACAATAAAGCTATATTTTACCATACTTCATGTATGAACATTCGTTACCGAAATCTACAACAAGCGATCTATTCTAGGATCGAGGAACCTGATATTCAGTGTTTAAAACAAGCGTTATATACATTTTATTATACATGTACCTCACTGCAATTTCCAATGTAAAGTCGCCTATAACTGAGCGGGCATTAATTTTTAATAACACATGGTAATAACACATGCACAGAAATGATGCGCATAAAGTTTTCGGTTATTAAATCATTTCCTATTTATTTGACGAGTTTTTCTTGATAAAATTAGTTCTAGATTGTCGAATCAACTTGAAAATACTTTTGTTTACTGAGTTTGAAGCGCTAGTAAAAGCTTGATAGACAATGTAGTAATGTACATATAATGTCATTGTTTATTAATATGTTGTGACATCTTATATTTCTTCGTATATTTCTATGAAATCTTCGGTAATCTTCGCTGCCTCGGTCAACATTATGGGCTGACAATTTTTAATAACGCCGTTTCAGAAATGCGTTATTTGTATGTGAATGCGTTCTAAAACAATCGAATGAATGTTGTACACTATTGTTGAATGAAGATGGAATTAATTGAACAAATTATATTTTATTGCTTCGCAAATTTTAGCCGTGGCAATTACCTCGGCATGCTTCAGCATGGCTACGACGCTGTACGAGGGCTGTCCTGGAAATTAGCGGATTTTCCCTGCAGTATGACTATTTACTAGACTAATGAGATAAAATTGCGAACAAAAAATGTCACCATTAATCTGAACAACCTTAAAAAATATAATTATACCCACACTAAAATATATTGTAGTCACTTTGTCTGTCTGCCGGTTTGTCGGTCTGTCTGTCCCAAATCGTGTCGGATTGTCGGATTTTGTTTTAACTTGCCACAAATGTTAACCATCATTAACCATGTGTCCCACGCTACTCCTATGCCTGTAGCTTAAATGGCAAGGTCACACTCGGAATTCAAAGGCCATAATTTTAGTATTTTGCTGTGTCCGCTCTGTAACTTTGTCATTCAATGATATAACTTACCACAAACGTTATGATGTGTCAAGCGTAACTCCCATGGCTGTAGCTCCAAGGTCTATGTAACATGAGGGGGTATTTGTCACCTTGTGACAGCTCTAGTGTAATATAGCTTATTCTTCGTTATAAATAGCGGTCTCCATAGCAACAGCCATACATATAAGCGTCAGACAGTCTGATAAATTAATTTAATAAACCAAGGGATGTAATTATTCTAAATCTAATATTATAATTCTGCTCAATATTTTTTTTGATTATAATAAAATGTGTGTTTCTCTGTAATTTAAATCACTCTGCTTTAAATTGCATCGACGTATTAAGAACTACTTTTTAAACTACTATGTTTACAAATAAATTAACCGTATTATTATTTGTATTAATTATATTAATTGACAAGCGGTCTAAGTATAAAGCCAACGATTCCTGCGTCAATACCATTCCCAGAACATTCAAGTGAAGGCTCTTTTGCCTGAATAAGACACAAGACTCGTTTTAGATCCGATCTTGAAAGCCAAAATGGCATTTCGGGAAACGACTAGGCTATTTTGGTGTCCACCGTCCGAGGTTGGGGAAGTCAGCTATATATGGTCATTAAAAGAGCGTTTTTCGTCTGCTGTAGACAGGTTTTTGTTGTTCACGGGTGTCTGTTAGCACTGGTTAAACTGTATTTACTTTTGAGAGTATGGTAGAAACAAAATAGGTTTTCTTTTATATACATGTACATAGTTGTATATGATGTGTTGTGTATTTACGTTATGCGATGAACACGTTGACCGAAGCGAGGTGTGACACGTCTTAAAAAAGGACTTGGATTTGTATAGAGTGTATATATCATGCCCCGGGGGTACGCGTGTTGACTACGTAGAGGTAAAACAAGACCTAATATTCATTAATAATACTTTAATTGATGTTTCAAATATTACCAAACTTCAAAAACATATTGCATATTATAATTTGAAGCGCCATTGAAAATTAGAATTGATTTGGTATTACAGTGAAATTACTAGACATGAAAATGCCTATGGTTATTCACATTGTCAACTTTTTGCCTGGTGTTATCGTGTTCGTATAAAAGGTGGATATTTTGTTGGAATGGATCATGTATGGCTTTTACAGGCCGTCATCATCAGGCGCATTGCGTCTATTTTTCTTTCGTCGGACGAAAAACCCTTATGACGCGTGTATGTGGTCGCACGGTCATGCAAAGCTCCCCTGTCTGTCTCCTCCTTTATGATCATTGTCTATTGGCATATCTTTTTAAGTTATTGTCTGTTGGCATCTCCTTTATAATTATTGTCTGTTGGTACATTCTTTAAAATCACTGTCTGTTGACATATCTTTTTAAATTACTGTCTGTTGGCACCATTGAATCATCGCCTATGTTTTACGTCTATCTGCATTCAGATTAATATTCATACACTTTTGACCAATGATGCACATTTTAATCACAGTAGAATGTTTCAAACCGCTTACGTATTTGGCTATTACTCCAAGAATCTCTATGTTCATGTAATAATCATTTCGCCTTCTGCTTGTGTCCGTCTAAAATTTACTTTTTGTCTGTAAGTTAACAATGGAGTAGACAGACAGGAGACGTAGGGTTTCCTGGGTGAGAGAGGGTTCCCTGGGAAGGCTTTCGTTAGGAATGGTAACTGGGGTTAGGGTACATTTTGTAGTGGAAAGGTACAACATTAATGGAATCTACCGTATACTGTTATTATTTATTATGTGTTATTTTTATTTAAAAAAACAACACATATATATACCAAAACTATCAATTTTTACCACGACTCATTTACATGTACATTTACTAAAACATTCAAGAGAAATCGATTCTGATTGGTATTTATAATTAGACATCAATGAGTTCTACTGAATTGGCACTATTTCTCAATCGGAACTCCTCGGCGTTTGTCTAAAGAAAAGTTCATCACAGACAGACCGCCATTTTATTGTTGTTGTTTACGGGCTACTTTCTCTTTCAATGAGAATTTGATGCCGATTTTCTCGAAGTTTGTAATTCTGAGAAAACAAGTTGCTAGTGTTGTAAAAGTAGTGACCGGAAACCAAATTACCAAAACTTGTACGAAAATGTACGAGGCGTATTTTTCACTTACGGAAATGCCCGAGTAGTTACGATTGTCTACTTCCAAGTTAATCATATGTGAATGAAAAACTGAATAATACTGATGAATTTAATATCACTTATTTTTCTAGAAATTAACACATCATTATTGTTTAAAATTTACAGAGCAATAAAAAATAATTTGTTCAATTAATTCTATCTTACAAACATATTCATTTGATTGTGTTATAATGAATAGAACCCTTGTTATATATCGTGAACAGGTTCCTCGATCATATCGCTTGTTGTAGATCGCTTGTTGTAGGTAAAAATAACTTTATTGTTACAAAACTACCATATATAATGTTCATGATTTCGATAAAATAGGGTTAAAACATAGGTTGTATGATCTATAAAAAAACGCAACAAAGATGTTCTAGGTAAAAAAAGTTCAGGTGTATGCCCCGGACCCCCATTGAGTGATCCCTGGACCCCCCCCCCCCAATGATGTGTCGACAAGCATTTGTGCCCTGTATGTAACATCACAGTATTAGAAAACTACCACAGGTCTATAGGGGTCTACTACATTAAGTAAAATAGGTTATATTAATTAATTATTGTCG
Source organism: Lutraria lutraria (assembly GCA_964023205.1). Taxonomy (NCBI): domain Eukaryota; kingdom Metazoa; phylum Mollusca; class Bivalvia; order Venerida; family Mactridae; genus Lutraria; species Lutraria lutraria. The sequence goes on along the minus strand of OZ026837.1, from coordinate 11,535,911 downwards.
GCTCTGATGTAACCCTATTGTCTTAAATGACAAGACATTGGGATTAAAAAAAACCTTTTCAAAGTATGTTTTAAATTCACTAAGCCCTTCTCACTATTGTTTACAGGATCAGGAACATTCAGTCATACCTGTGAACAAGGGTCACCCTAGGGAATGGCAAAATGTGGTATTTAATGACAGGTGGTCATTATATCTTAATAATCGATGCCAGTTTTTAAACGAATGATCTTTATTCACAGGGTGGCTTTTATTCGGAAGTGGCCACTAATACGTACATTTTTAAAGGTTTATTTTAACTGTATTTACTGTCAAACTACTGATTACTTAACTGTTTTGCCAGGAAGTTGTGTCATGGATCGTTCAGTGTACAAATTTGTAACACGTGACATGTTTGCTCTTCTTGACTTCCTTAATTCAGTATGTATGTATTCAAGGAAAGTTTAGCGTAGGAGGAAAGAAAATGACTTACGTAATGTCTGAGGTCACGTAGATAAGAACGCACGACTCACTTAGAAAATAATTTATCATTATTTGATAAGCCATGAATATCTCCTATGACAGTGTTAGTTAACTACATAACTATTCTTTTTTTTCATTTCGGATTTTAATAATACTTTGTGTACAATATTTATTTAACTAAATGTCTGTTTGAAAAGACCATTTTGCATGATTTATAATTGTGTTAGGACTTGTATTCAAACATAGCGGTAATACAATATTGAACGAGCCACTTAATTACTTATTTAAAGTAGATTTTAATGAAACTTCACCATCTCAACATTATGTTATGAAAATGAGTTGAACACATTTTAAGAGAACGCACAATCAAAACAAAGTTTCGCATAATTGAACAAACAGTAAATATACGACATAACACTTATTATGTTATATATATTATAAAAGGTGTAAATAATTATGAATAGTGATATCTCAACCTGTGTTAGCAGTCACCTCCAAATAAAAGCCACCCTGTGAACAAAGGCCATTCCTTTAAAAAACGTCATTGAATGTATACTTAGAACAAAATGACACCCGAAGATAAGCAACCATTCAATAAAGGTCTCCTTTCGTCTTGACCAAGGATGGCCTTTGTTCACAGGTTTGATTGCATACAAATATAGTGTTATTCTTCACTTAAATGAGTTAAGACTTTTTTCCTTGTTATAGTTACTGATCTTACCTGTCTTTAAGATAATGCGCAAAATCGGAGCATACTTTTTTGCCATCTTTCATACGTCTGCAAAGAGCATCCCATCCCGTTGTTGCGACAATATCACTGTCCTGCAACATGAAATAAACAAAACATTTACAAAATTAAAAAATTCTCAAGCATTTAGAAAACCAATATCACTGACATGTCTGACCGAAAAGGAACGACAACTCTGCATAAAGATTGTGTCAAGTATACAGTTTTAAACGCTGACGAGAGATGACAATATAACTGGAATATGGCAAATACTTATCCACAATTTCGTTCAATATTGATCATACACTGGAGGTTTATATTCTAACATTTTATCCATCAGTGATTCGTGTATACATGTTCTTTACAGTTATGTGTGTGGTTTCAGGCATGTAGGAGTCTCCGTAGCCGACTTGTTATGGTCTATGACTAGTAATCGTTATCCCATCACTGCCTCGATATTGTCTCCTACCAGAGAAGAGACAAAATTCACATGTGAGGAAGCCGAAGATCAATGTTTATACTGAGACGTACATGTTGGGTAGGTATTCTTACATCGATATAGCCGGAAAAGCTCGCCCATTGTTCCCTAGCTATTGGCGCGACGTTAATCGCACGTGGAAAAAAGATAAGGCTTGAAATAAACATATCAAGGAGATTATCCAGGGTTTCTCTAAGTTCACAGGTCTGTTGTCATTACAGACAGAAACCATATATCTCATCATATTAGCCACCTCTTCCTCTCATGAAGTCATGGCGATGGTAGAACGCCTTAGGAGCATTATCAAATTACGTAAATACAACAAACTGGCCAGGCATTATACTCAATTAAATTTAACACCTATGTACGGATTCTAAGAGACTGTCAAGGTTTTTGAAAGCAAACAAATAGGAAGTGAAACCATAGACAATTGAATGTCCAATCCTTAGATGCCCAAAACATCGGATACAACAACAACAACAACAAAACAAAAACAACACACTAATAAAACCGTTGGCTAATGTACTAACATTGCAGTCATACGTACATGTACCTGACATAAGGCCTGATCTGCTTGTTTCTGGTTACACGCTCATACAGTATTGGTAAGTCGAGACTATTTGGCTCTAGAAAGCATGTGGAAAGTTAAAAAATGTACCGTTTCTCAGGTCTAATAAAAAGTCTAACGCAATCAGAAAGCAATTTTTATGTTTAACACCCACTATTAAAAGAAATGATAAATGACCATGGCAGACGTCTGGTTTATTTTTTCGAAATATTTGAAGATTTTTCCGTGTTCAATCAAGTGACACTTGAAAACATTGGTAGAAGCCCATACACTCCAAATCGGAGCTCTTGGTCTTATGGTTTTTGAAGATTTTGCTATAGAAATCTTCATACTAGTATAAAATCAAGTGACCCCCTGGTTGGGGCTTAATTTTGACTCGGAGTCATGATTTTAACAATCTTGGCACAGATTCACAAGGCAATGCTACAAAGCTCTAGGTCAACTGGTTTTCAGAAGTCGAAGATTCCTAGTGATTTTCTTGCAGGTTGCCATGGCCATGAGCTCAGCATGGAATGAAATTATTTGAATGAATCTGATGAAGCTACATGCAAGGAACACCCCAGTGAATTTTGTTGAAATTGGCCCAGTGGTTTATGAGGAATTATTGCGTGAATAAAATTTGAAACGACGCACGACGTACTACAATGGATATAACCTGATCCCGGCTCTCTATGCCTGGCGAGCTAAAAAGAAAGTCATTTCGGAAAAAATACTCATTTTCTATCTACAATTGTACATATTGCCTTGGAATTTAAAGCATATTTCAAAAGATGAAGATAAAAATAAAACAGTGGTATAATCGTGTGATTGTCAACACATGAGATATAGATAACTTGATAAGTGAATGCTATACAATAATGCAACTAGGGTGTCTTGTCATTGGCATAGTGACAGGGTTTATATTGTTCATTTAAAAATACTGCTTCGATGATTCGTGATACGTTTCTTAATTTTAATCGCATTCAAAGGTTCGACTAAAAGGCTTAAGCGCGTAAACACGTCGGGTGTTTATAATAAGGCTTAACATTTAACAATGTTTGTTTCTGGTTATATGCTCATTAAAATAGAAACTTTATAGTTAGATAGCGAATTCTTTTGTTATTATTGTCTTGATAGCTTTCGGAAAGGCAAAAAAATGAAACAGTGGCTGTACCGTTCCTCGGGTCTAATAATACGTCTAGCCTCGGGTCGCGGGGGAAATTATATGGTAGGTCGGGTAACCAAGAAACGTATTCATTGAGAAAATTATCTGATTATAGTAGTTATTTTAATACTGGGTATACAATTCAGGAAGAAGTCTCACGTTAATTAAGTCGGACCTATCAAAATTGATATATTCAACCAGGAACTGAAATTTCACGACTCATTAATGATTTTTTTTCAATATACGATTTCGGTGTACGTACTTGAACTAGTATGATTCACGTGTAGTTTAATTACCTATGTATCTATGTTACAAGTATATCAGGTGACCGATGTCAAGTAAATATATCCGAACATTTTCTTTTGTGATATATTCCGACATCTCTTTCGTTATATGTTGACACTCATATAGACATTTATATTTGTGCAATCTATGAAAAATATTTGAAAATGCTTTAAACAAATATCGGTGTGTACTAGTACTAAAATACACAATATCAGTGTAAATAGCATCATTGTATACCTGTATAAAATTACATGTAATAATTTTACACGTGTAAAAAAACTACATGTGTTCATGGTACATGTGTAAAAAACATGTATTATCATTGTACATGGGTACAAAACTACACACTATTAGTGTACACGTGTTCAAAACAACATGACTAATTGTACACGTGTAAACAACATGGAGACACCACCGTAGATTCATCAAAAAGAATCTGCTTGTTGCAGTTTCAGCCAAAAATTCATCCAATTAAAAATAAAATCACAAAAATATTAGTTTCCATAAAAGATCGGAAACTCTTTGGAATTTGTTGTACAATTTTTGGGTGGAAGTGATTTATTATTCATAGCTATGATTTTTGCGGCTAGTACCTAAACTAGTCATTTTATGTTTTACATATACATCTAACACATTTTTACACTTTCACAGAATGTTTGTCAGTTGTAGGGTATGCCCCTTTAACAGAGATGAAGAAAAGCCGTCCTCACATTAATTAATGACGGTCAAAATAATTTGTCACTACACCTGTCGGTGTTAATGCAAATAAAAATGTTACTTTGATAACATAACATCCCAGGTATGCGACATACCTTTGTCATAAAGGTAAAATTTTGTTGTATCTAAGTTTATGAACATCGTATAACTGTGTTTTTATATCTATTATCTCATGTAATTTCATATCACGACACGAACAGCGTTTTGAAGTTTTTTTTATGAAGATGAGTTTCACCCAAATATCTTAATGTAATACTTGTCCGTTTTATTTCATACTACTTATCCATGATTGTTCATCTTTAATTGTTGGACAAGTAACGTCTCTTACAATACGCAATTTAATACGACATCAAGTTTAACGTAGTTACAGTACAGAACAACATATAGTTCTTAGGTCTTTTTCTCAGATTTCTATTTCTTTGTTTATGGACTCAACACAACTATTTTTTGTTTGTTTATGGACTCAACACAACTATTTTTTGTTTATGCACGCAACACAACTATTTTTTTTGTTTATGGACGCAACATAACTATTTTTTGTTTATGGACTCAACATAACTATTTTTTTTGTTTATGGACTCAACACAACTGTTTTTGTTTATGGACTCAACACAGCTATGTTTTGTTTATGGAGTCAACACTGCTATGTTTTCACTGAGTTTTCAAAGTCGCACCAACGGCCATGTTCATTTGGCGGCTTGTCGTGCTATAATGGTGGTGGAAGAGATCCCGGCATTCACCACCGAGCTTCCTCGTACATGAAATTTGCTTGCTCTCTGGTGCGATTCGAACTTACAGCGGCTAGGGGGTTGAGGTGACTAGTCAGATATCAAGACCACCCGATCACGGAGTCTCCTTTAGTTGGTTAAAATACATTATTCTATGATGATTTGACAAGGTCCACTATGTAACATTTCATGTATTATACCAGAACACCGCCGCTTCATTTTTAATGTTAATGCACATTTTGTACATGCAGTTATGAGCGTGATGTATATTTACACGGGATGATAAATACACTGATATCAGTGGTGTGATTCAACACGCAAACTTGCAATTACAAAGAAAAAAGTCAAAACAAAAAAAAGTACTTCAAATGTTTCATTGTTCTTTGTTTTTTTTCTTATTTTTATATTAAGGAAGTTAGTATTATAAAGCGGAGGTTTCAGTTTCAGCTATTGTTAGAGTCGCCGGTGATTGATTACAATGCATTCTTATAATTGCTGTCCTAATTTGAAACTGAATAATATGTCAGCTGTCCATAGCTTCACTCGCTCGGCGCGCATGAATTTTGACGCGGACCAAGTTTATGTTTTTTCTACATCCTCCATGTACGCTCGTAATTGTTAAACTATTCACGTCCATTGGGCCTGTGAGATTGTACGTAAGTACAGTTTACATGAGTACTTTCCATCAGTTCTTTGATTTTCTTGGCGTGTGCATCTTTGACGAGCACTAAGCTTTCGACAAAACAACTATATACGAGTAGATGGCCCTTAACAAAACGATTCACTCTATATCATGAGACAAGAACTGATAATATTGTTCGACACGTCGTAAAACTATTAAAATGTACATATAAATGTATTTGAGATCCTTGTCCGTACAAGTTGTAAACTGGTTTCCGTTCCATGTTGCAGTGCACCAAAGGTACAGCATGAGTCAACGGGAACCAGTTAAATACACACTGCATACGATTAATAATGAACACAGCAAGTTATATAACTTATTTCTTATAAATGTGAAGATTTGAATGTATTTAGACTGATACAGCTGAATGATTTCATTGTGTTAAATAAAAGCCCGTCAAATTATAGAAGTTTTGTATGCATTACGTAAGTATATAAGTAAACAAACTATTTTTCATACAACCTCAACGAATGTACTCGTACATGAGCAATAATTTAAGGCCATCGTTTTAAAACGCGACTACAACTTTAAACAGTGGACAGGTAGGTAGATATGCATTTTTGTGAACATTGCTAGTATATGCTGAAGACGAAAATGTTGAAATAAAGAACGCATTTTTTCTTTTTGACAAAATCGATAAAATATTTGAATTTCGACATTTTCTATGTGTCGGCGCAACTGCAAATCTACATTTTTAAGGTTGGTCTTATATCGAATGAGCTTTACCTAACTTGTCATCTGTCAACATTTTTGATAATCTTTGTGAGGTCGTTTCAATGTTAGGTAGATTTTGATTTTTGGATTTTTTTCTAGTGTTAGAAAAATTAGTTCGGTTACCAGGGGGATACCGTGGTTAAGTGTTTTTTTCTGACTTGTTACCACTAGTCCATCACCGTTGTGACATCGTATCCCACCCAGGACAAAACGTATATGTGTCGTAGCTGTACCACTAGCTTACGGTAGATGTTGGCGGTTCTACCCAGGTGCAAGTCGTGGTCCAAAATCCACGGTTGTAGCTAGAAAGTCACCAAATATCCCTGACTAACGATACGAGGTTTTAACATCCACCCGTCACCAAATATCCCTGACTAACGATACGAGGTTTTAACATCGGCCCGTGATTATAATATTTATCAAATCTCATTTCGTTCTCATACTTTAATATCGGATCATTTTAAATGTTTGCAATATGTGTAAGCAAATAGTTTTATCAATTGATTTGTATACAGAATTCTAGTAGAAATGTTAAATAATCTTACTACAATATATATAAAACTTCAGATACCAGGAAACAAAATCTTCTGATTAATTTTGAACTTTGAGACAGATCTAAAATTTACAACCCCGGATCTTGAATTTGACTAAAATCGTGGAATGTACAAATCAAATTACAAAGTCAAGTATTTTTCAATTCAATATCTTGGTGTATTTGTAATGAAAACCCGTAATTTCTGGTATGTACTGTCTATGGTAAAGATATGAAAATATAGGGCATGAAAATATAAGCTTAATAACAGAGCGATATCACATTTAATGATCGCGTTTCGTGTAGGCTACAATGATTCTATGAATAGAACATACAATACATGTAGCATTAAAAAGATATTATAGGTATACCGCCTTTAATTTAGTGTCAAGTACTTTACGGTAGAAATGAAACTTACCCTAAATACAGGTTACAACGTCAAGGTCTTAGTTATAACTATTATAATTAAGAATTTATTACTTCCCTCAATTCATGGTATAATTTCATCTTCATGTCTTAGAGGGGCGTGTTATACCCCAAAGTCTTGTCAAAGATATACACATGTACATTCGTACTTCAATTGATTTCGTTATCGTAAAACAAAAATAAATACTACAAAAGAAATCGGCATTTGATTTTACAAATTATATGGGGCAATGGTGTAAGTGTAAACCGCTTTTATTGTTAACTATGAGCGATTAATGTAAAGGAAGTTAACGAAGTATATCTGGGTCCATATTCACAAAGCATCTTAAGTAATTTTTCAACTTAAGTTATATTTTTCCTTAAATTCGACATTTTCCTGAACTCTTTTGTACTAATAAAAATCACAATAATATAATTTTATCTTTGTTCTAAAGATGCCAATTATGAAAATGATAAATCATTTTTACACTTCTGATGACTGGTTTACAAACTTTTACCATGATAAAAAATTACACTTAAGTAAAAATTTCGACTTAAGTTAAAGATGCTTTGTGAATACGGACCCTGAACTGAAATGACTATAGTTTAACCGAAGAGTAAATATAGACAAAAAGCATCTGCTTGTTTTTAATTATTAAATACCTCTGAGATTGCTTATTCGAACCAATTTACTCCGCTTGCTGGATAATACTGCCCTAATGTCAAGTACACCACTTGATAAACACTGCCCTAATGCCAGGTACACCATTCGATAAACACTGTTATTATGTCAAGCGACTGATTCTATAAACACTGTTATAATGTTAGGTGACTAATTCGATAAACACTATCATAATGCACAGGAGCCTGTTATTCAATCCGGAAAAAAAATTATACTCAATAAAAAATTACCTACGTATATAAAAAAAACAACAGGAGTGCAATGCCTCCCACTCCCCACCCACATCGCCGATACAAGAATCTCTATTAAACAGCGGTCAACGCGTGAAATTCTGGTCTACATAGTTAAAGGCTATAAAAAGGTAACAAATGCAGGTCCTACCCTTGACATTTTCTCAGTTTTGCTTATCCTATTTCAATAAATCTAAGAGTTTCTCCAGCGGAGGGTGGCCATTGCGTGACGTCATCAGCCAGCCAAAGATACTGCTGCGGAGCGAAAGGTTTAAATATTAATTTTACTCTGCTAAAATGTATTTCAACATGCATTGCTTTCAAAATATTTTCTGATATTGGAAAATGAAAGATTCATTTTATTTGTTAATTAATTTCCATAAAAGAATTGTTATTAGAGATTTGGAAAAACCCAAGGGGAATTAACTCTTAAGATTGATTACATCATCCTGTCGATAAAATATAAGCGTTCTGTACGGAACGGTACGGTTGCCCGGAGTTTATACATATAACACTTACTCCGGAGCAGCATCTTTGACCCGCCTTATGACGTCACGCAATGGCCACCCTCCGCTGGAGAAACTCTTAGATTTATTGAAATAGGATAAGCAAAACTGAGAAAATGTCAAGGGTAGGACCTGCATTTGTTACCTTTTTATAGCCTTTAACTATGTAGACCAGAATTTCACGCGTTGACCGCTGTTTAATAGAGATTCTTGTATCGGCGATGTGGGTGGGGAGTGGGAGGCATTGCACTCCTGTTGTTTTTTTCTATATACGTAGGTAATTTTTTATTGAGTATCATATATATTTTTTTTTTGATTGAATAACAGGCTCCTGTGCATAATGTCAGGTGGCTGATTCGATAAACACTGTTATTATGTCAGGTGGCTAATTCGATAAATACTATCATAATGTCAGGTGACTGATTCGATAAACACTGTTATAATGTCAGGAGACTGATTCGATAAACAGTGTCAACATGTCAAGTGACTGATTCGATAAACACTGTTATTATGTCAGGAAACTAATTCGACAAACACTATCATAATGTCAGGTGACTGATTCGATAAACAGTGTCATAATGTCAGGTGACTGATTTGATAAACACTGTAATTATGTCAGGTGACTAATTAGATAAACACTATCATAATATCAGGTGACTGATTCGATAAACAGTGTCATAATACTGGATGACTGATTCGATAAACACTATCATAATGTCAGGTGACTGATTCGATAAACAGTGTCATAATGTCAGGTGACTGATTCGATAAACAGTGTCATAATGGCAGGTGACTGATTCGATAAACACTGTTATTATGTCAGGTGACTGATTCGATAAACAATGACATATTTTCAGGTGTGTGATTCGAACCGGTGACCCAGACTAACAAGCCAACGTATCCATCACTCCTCTGTCACAGTAAACTAATGGTTACATTATTAATATGAACCTTTATCAGCTTTGTCAGGTCATCCTCAAACTTCTTTTCGAACGGCGTCATGTTACATGTTAACCTGTGTATTCTAACGCCACTCACCTTCGCAGCTTGTGTTTAATGGCCATTACTACTCTGTTACCTTTTACAATCAAAGCAACGTAAAGCATACATACACTGATGCCCTAGTAAAAAGTTATCATTTGAATTACATGTATATTAATTCTGTATAAATGAAAACCATTACATAATCTGAGTATAACATAATTATACCACACAGAGGAATTATTAAATGTACATTTTCAACCGATTAATTTAACAGTCAATAAACTGTTACTTACCCAAAACGCTTGAGCAAAAGTATATCCAAGTGTCATTTTGGTGTATATATATTTTGTATAACAATATGTATTGCAAAACTTCACGATGCCCAATGTATACCGACACACAGCTGAATTACTATATTTAGATTTCAACTGTCATCTTAAGATTAATTACGCACTGAATACGTTTAAACCTTTCCCGAGTCTGAGTTAATCGACAGAGATTTAAATCTACTTAGTATCTGATTCATTGAAATTTTTTTGCCACATTAAAATATATCAAAACTTCCGCTTTCAAGTGCTATTCAAATTGTTTAAAAGATTTCGTTTCAAATAGCAAAGTCCACGATTGTATATTCACGTGTATTTACTTCCCGGTCGATCTCCGATTTGGTCGACAAAAAGATAAATTTCCGCTCGTGAAATTAACTTAACAAATTACGTATATACGATACGTATGCTTGATAGTGGGCATTGATTTAATTAGTGTTACTGACTGTGGACAAAGGGAAGCAACTCGAATATACTGTTTGTTGCAATCACACTTCGTTGTACATACTAAGAAATGAATACTTCAGGTTTAAACGTGGCTGAATAATTTGAAAGAGCTAGATAGAATATTTGTCGTATTTTCTTCCATACTCTCAGAAGTTTCAATGTTTTTTTTTCTTTCATCTAATGAATGGAGTTATTTTGTTAATTTTTTTTAATATGACAAAATTGCAAATAATTTTCGGCAAAGTCACATATTTATATCTGTATTTCCCCCGAACACGGAGAGCATATAATAAATAAAAATAAAAGATAGTTAAATAGACATTTTATTGTTCATATACAGATTTACAATAATTCAAAAACAAGAAATATTCGCATGTTAATCATTATTCAATGCACGAGCATTTATCATTATTTATATAACTTGAAGACTTAGCTCATATCATAGATATGTTCTGACCTTGTTTCGATACCATTATTTAGTAGACAATACGGTTGAACAGGAGCAATTTGTAATATCTCTCAATGGGTCAAACTATGTTATACAAATGTACCTAGGCCTATATTCTTTACTACAGTAAATATTTAAATTTAAATAAAAAGAAAAATGAAGATTTTAGATTATTTTAATTCAGTTTCTTTCCAATGTGTCTCAGAATAAATAGTTTTTCGCTTTCTTAGCAGCGTAATTTCGCTATATTAGCATCATTGTTTTGCTATATCAGCGGTGAAGTTTCGCTATATCCGCGACGTAGTTTCGCTATATTAGCAGCGTAAGTTCGTTAAATTTGTACCCGCTTATTGAATTATTAGTTTAATTTAGTAAGCGGCATATTTTTGCTATATCAGTGGCTTTGTTTCGCTTGATAGACGACGCGTAGTTTCGTTTTAATAAGCGGCGTGTAGAACAGAAGAGACCGTGTACCAGGACATAGTGAGAATGAATATAGAGGAAGATTGATAGCAGGTTTCCAAGGGCAATTTAGATTATAATTTTCACCTCGAATATAAACCGTTTAGCGTACTTCTTTATTTCTCTCTTTTGTGTCATAAAAAACCCAGATATCCATTAGATTGTAATCTAAACTAGATTTGAAAGTATGGCACAAATCTCTATGTAAACTTGATTTTAAACCCAAAGAATTCCATTCATGTCACGTACAATTTTAGAAATCTTAATGAATTTCAAGTGGGGTAAAAAAAGAGCAGACACTTTTATGTCACAGATAAAGGTTCGCTACAGATTCTAGAAGACACTCCTTCCGGGAAATAAGAACTTCTAATTAAGACTGGTTTGTATGCAACATTATACTTGTACAAACTTGAAAATATCACAAATTTATCCCGAGTTCAACAGAATTTACGCGACTCCAGTCCAAAATCTGAAAAAAGTAATGAAATTTTATGGAACGCCCGTGCTCTGCATGTGTTTAGATCGGATTTGTTTGCCAGGATTTTTGTTTGTTTGATTTAGTTTTACGCCTCTTTTCAACAGTCAGAATCATATGAGGCGGACAGTTCACCTAACTATCGTTCCTGAGAAGAACCAGTACCAGACTCGCAACCTCCTTAAGCAAATTTCGACTTTCTCACATAAAGAGACATAGTCTCAATCCTACAATCCACTATCAGTGAATAGAAAAATGTGTTGATCAAAAATGGGTAAAAATAAATTCAATATTATACGATTTTAATTAGTAAATTCAACTTTGTGATTTAAAACACACTTTGTTATCAACATACTTATTGTACTAGTAATTATATACTTTAAATATTTAAACAGCAGCTGCAGGTTACTCGAAATCAAGGACGTACCTCATTCGACTTTCGTTTATACATCAGTATGGTATACTCCAAAAAGTTGAACACAAGTTGTCACTCAGATTTAGCGCATTAAGTTGACTTAAAAGTTATACAACGATTATACAATATACGACAACTTAGTGGTCACGTTACCCCTCTGTCATAATGGCTTTCTTATATTGGGTGTCAATATTCCATGCCAAAGAATGACAGTCATAAATTATGGTGATGACTCATTATTATTGCACGATACCTGGAAAATAAATAAAGTGAAACTAAACGATTTTCTTCCGTGCATAATTTGAATATTAATCACCGAAATAAAAATTCATAATTTTATAACATTTCGATGAAAAAGGTTATGAAAATATAGCATTAACTATGAAATAAACAACTCCTTTGACAAGCAAATCATACTAACATGTGAATTTACCGGAACAGTGTCATATTAAAGAGTAAATCCAAACACATGTACATGTACATAGTGCAGGAGATTATGTGTTGTTTCCTGTAGTCTACTTCATATAATGATTGCTTCATCTTATCCGTATCCTGTCATCCATAACAATGAAGAAAAGAAGGCGTGTACAGGAAATATTGATACAGTGCAACCTCTCCAAAACAACACACTTTGGGAGAAACATGCTTAAATTGTTGTTGAGAGGAGGTTGCTTTAGAGAGTTAACTTAATAGTTAAAGTATACAGAGGGAAAATGATGCTGTTATGGCAGTGAGGTTGTTGCTCAAGAAAGGGCCGCTCTGGAGAGGCTGTACTGTGTAGTCAAACCTGTGAGCAAAGGCCAACATAAGATATGACAGACAGGTGACCTTTACTCGGAGGTCAGTTTGTTCTAACTAATCAGAGGCGTTTTTTTTCAAAGAATGGTATTTATTTACAGGATGACCTTTATTCAAAGGTGACCGTAGACACATGCAGGTTGGACCTGCAGTTCACCGTATCCTATTCTACTCTATAACCGAGGTCACAATAATCATGTTTGACTGTAGCATTTTAGATAATTCTGACTGACAATGTATATATTTAAACTGAACTGAAATAATTGCATGATACAGTCACTTGTACAAGTATACAACAATATACCGAAGAATTAGGCTCCAGATATAAGTTCAGGCAACTGATGAATAGACATCATATAACCTCCGACTCCAATATATTCTAGTTACTGAGTAGGTATATAACGCTGTACGCCTCTATCGTTTCCAATTTAAACAACTTCATCGCTGGCATAAGATACCTAAAAGAGAATTCAGTATTCTCCGAACTGAATTTTTATTGTGTCAAATTGGCTCATTTGTAATTCGGAAATTAAATTGAAATGGAATATTGTGACAGTTGAACATTTGAATATTGAAAGTGTCTTGTAACATAACCATTTTAAGATTATTTTACGTTTTAATTCAATTTACAACAAGATTTAGATTAAAGAGACTGTTACACATGTATACGCGTATATACACCCGCACGCACACATCGTTTATTAACGTATGTACCATATTACATTAATTAAGCCGTAGACCAAATGATGAAATTCCCTGGGTTTCGAATCTACTACCGATGGTCCGTTTTTTCCAACCAAGTACATTTGGATGAGACTTATATGGATCCGCCAGGGTAGCCGAGTCGATGAGGGACATGAGTGTTGATAAAATGGTTCAGAATTTGAAATAACCGAAAGTTACGGCACCGAGTCACCCCTAAACCGAAATAAGGTATGTAAAGGATGCTAGATTCTGGGCGAGTATAATAAGAGTAAGCATACACAGTATTTAGCCTGTTATTTAAGTTTATGCAACATTATCTTACAATGCATGGTGATAATCCTGGTGCTCATGCACCAACATTGGAGGACACAAACAATAATCCACACTTAGTCCAAACGCCGTGAGGACTTTATAAAACTCATGACAGACGGAATTCAAACACAAGATCTGACGATTAGCGATAACAGTAGCCCACGTTACTTTAAACAGACAATGTCACAGCTACGAAGTCATATAAGCAGTCGTTCAAATAACAGTCTGCTATGTCAGGGTTTGTAGACCCTGTATGTTAATTTAACCACGATAAGGTTGTTTAAGTCATATTGATTTCTTTATCTAAAACATGATTTATCTTTTAAAAAACATCAATTTCTCTTCCTGTTTTCAGTTAGCAGCGAAACTATTAGAAAGGTATGTATGAGACAGTCCAAGATATACTCATACATGTATTTGTCACTGTATACATATTATTCAATTTATGTTTGTAAACCCCTGAAGTGTCTCGCTGTAATATAACATTGATATGAATCTAGTTATAGTTCATCCAATCAATAACGTTAAACTAACCTTATGATATTATGGTATTTAGCCTTTTATCGTCTGCAATACATATTAACGTCCCAAGCGGGCTTCTTATATAGCTTTATTACACACTGATCATATGAAAATTATTAACTATAAACTTAACCATACAATTATTTAGTTTGTTCCTCTGTATTATTGTGATGATTGTATTTCAAACGTATGCTTCATAGATCCACGGACATTCTGTCAACAGAAGAAGATTACTGGGAACTCTATTGTCGGTCGGAATAAAACCACCGTGAGTTTCGAAAACATCTGCTGCTTAATTGCATACACTTACTAAATAGGTAGTATTGTATACTACGTATATATTTTGTATTGTTTAAATGTATGACACTGTCCTCCACATCTGAATTATGTGGGATAGCATGGTATTAACTTGTGGATGGAATGTGGTTAGTACTGGTTAAAGGAATTAATGAAGTCCAGGAAAACTGGTTAGTTTAGTTTAAACATATTTATTCCAAGTCATTCACAGGTACATGATAAAACAAAACATATATATATTATATAAGGAAAGGATTAGAACGAAAGACAAAGTCTTATAGAATTCTTCTCCTTAGGCGGATGTTAATAAGTTTACATTGAGCTTGCTCTAATGTGATGAAGACATTAACACAGGAATAAACATGGCAAACATACAAACAAACAATATGAAGAGTGAGAGTTCAAAAATGTATATGAGTATGTGCAAAAGAGAGAGAGAGAGAGAGAGAGAGAGAGAGAGGGGACAATGAGAGGGAGAGAGGAGGGGGCGGGGGGCAGGGCTCATAGATAAGATATAGGTAATATCCTGGGTCAACTGGTTAGAATAACTGCCCACCACGATATAACTGAAATAATGTTGAAAATGGGTTTAACTGATGACAAAAACAACACAAACAAACACGTTTGACAATATACCATTCGGAACTCCATGTAGATTTATTTTATGAAAATAAATACAGTACTTGGCAGACAAAAAACAACTTCAACAAATGTTTTTAGGGGCAAACCCTCTGTCGCTCTGTAACATAACCATTGTGGGCCGAAGCACATCCTACATTGATTTTACATGAAGTGCAACTTTTGGGGTAGAATGATATTGTGGTATACCAAAAAGGTATAATAAACAACATATAAGTGACAAAAAACATAGAAACACAAAAACAAAACAAAGCAAAACACAATCATGCCGCTAACTCTCATAATTTTGACCTTGATCAAGATATGTCTTTTCGAATCCTCCCCCTCAAAAACTATTGTTTAGAATTAGACACGTACAGTCAGTTTTTATGGTTTAAATGTAAAGTAGGACGAATAAGAAAAAATGGGAACAAGTTGATTTATCTGTTCGCAGTTCATGTTATCAGTTCAATATTTTTCTCAATCAATTGGGTCAACCAAAACCCGAACATTTACAATACCCACTACTACTTTTAAAGTTAACATCGATAATAGTTTAAAAACCAACGAGGTGGAATATTATCATACCACGTATATAAACGTCCTGGATTTGATTAAAAATGAAACTTTTATTCAGCGTGATTTGTTTCTGCATTGTTCTTGGCTATGCTAAAGGTATTACGTTATTTTAATTACCACGCACTTAATAAAAACTTGTTTTAAGCTGATGTATTGTTAACTTCCACACCATTACTAGCGACATGGGTGGAATTGCATTCTTAATTAAACAGACTCAATTAATAATTGCAGTAAAACGAACCTCCGTTAATGTGATTTTTATAACGTTTTATGACCAGAACAGAATATATTCAATTTATAAATTTAAGGATATGACTATAATTCAAAAGCGTACTACATGTACATGTATTTACAAGAAAAGTTACAATCTTAGAGAATCTATGTACATGTAACTTGTATCTGGACTCTAATACCAAGGTATACGATGAGATGACATATCATTGCATTGTCACCTCAAGTATTGATCTGTAATATATTTTTCACTATGATTAGCACACAGACCATGTGTTGGAGAATGTGACCATGCTTGCTACAATCAATTTTCTAAATATGATGCGAATGCCTTCCTTTCATCCGGAAAAAGATCAACTCCTAGAGAATGCTGTCATGAATCATATTGCGAAGGACAAGGAGATAAGTGCAAGGTACAAATGTAATAGACATAATAAGTTTAATGACATGTTTGTTCAGAGAAGTCAACATTTACTAATTGTTTACTAACACAATCCATGTTTCTTAAAGTATTATTCGAGAAAATTAGAAAGAAGTTTCATACATATCTCCACCGTTTATGTATCTGGACGATACTCGTTCATTACATGCACTCGTATGTCTTTTTGACATAAAACTTAATTTGGTTTATTTTTGTATACATGTATTAATTATATGTCATTTTATCTTAGATCAATTTCTTCGAACGCATTCTAAATTTGTATTGAATCGTAATTCACTCTTTAAAGTACGTTAAAATGTCTCCTTGTATGATTACAGACGGAACAGTTTAGATCGTACATAGTTAATTATGTTGCACCCAGCAGAGGTTTTACGTGTCCACCTGGTCAAACAATTGGCGTGAGCAGCTGGTGTTATGGTCATTATTCGTTTAGATGCACAGGTACTTATTACGACGTATTTGGAATATACATAATAGAATATCGTATTATTGAGTTTAAAAATTAAAAACTCATAGCCTGTCATCTATAGATAATTGAAACAAATGCATAAGTTTGGCTCTATGTTCGCTTTAAAATATAGTTAGAGAGAGATCATGAATAAAAGATTGTGAGGTATAAAGTTTAAGTCGGTCTACAAAGATAAAACGTAAAACCTAATCTCTCCTTTGCTTTGATAGTGACTCTTTTAGTACAATCTCTATCGGTGGCGTACGTACTTTTATCATTTGGAGACAACGTAATGTTTCCACTTTAACATATCATCCTTGATTAAATATGTCACTGTTGTGCATGGGAAATACATGATTATTTACTAGAGGAAATAAGTCAAGTTGCTGGTAAAACAAGTTTTTAGCATCTTCAATTTTCAGTCTCCTTTTATAGTTTGTTTCAATATGTATGATATTTGTATGAAAGCTATTTTAAAACATGCAACTACAGTAATTTCCCTGAAGCAGCATTGATAAAAAAAGACATCTCCACACATCATATTCTGGTAGGAGCTGATTTGAGGAGATGCGGCTATATCTGTACCGCATATGTAAGTCTTATGCAAAACGAACTTGATATAAATTTGATAGCGTTTGTTTTTTAATCGGATGTCCAACGGTGATAATCTTATTGTAAACAATCATAGTTCAATATTTAGAAGCCTTAAAGGGTTTGTTCCGCACATTAAGTCAATAACCACGCCATATATTTAAGTCAGTAAAGTCTGATAAGAGTAAAAGCAAGACTTGCTCAAATGACCATTGCAAGTCCTTCACTAATGC
This sequence comes from Lutraria lutraria, assembly GCA_964023205.1. NCBI lineage: Eukaryota > Metazoa > Mollusca > Bivalvia > Venerida > Mactridae > Lutraria > Lutraria lutraria. The sequence goes on along the minus strand of OZ026837.1, from coordinate 11,517,721 downwards.
TAATAGAATACCAATTCATGTTCTGTTTGTGGATTTATATACGAATATAAGTAACCAATATCGCATTTTTTTATATTTTCGTCAGCGACCTAAGCGTGGTTTTCAAACACCGAAAATTAATGCCATTTCACAGTATAGCATAATTATTGATGGAATGGTTGCTGTCGATAAATGTCAATCCAGAAGCAGGTTATCTACGTTTAAGCCAGTAGACAAAAACAGTCTTCGACAAATTATGTTTCCTTCATAAATGGTTTTCGTAAAATAACACAGTTTTCAAGAAATCAGTCATCTTGCGTACAAATGATTAATGACGTAGTAATTACTGTAGATTTGAATAAATATTTTAGATATTTGCCATGCGTTATCTGTGGATAGATGTTTGAATGGCGGGACATGTGTACCTAAAGGCGCAAGTTTTGAGTGTAAATGTCAACCTGGTTTCGAAGGATTGATTTGTTCAGTGGGTAAGTTTATACATCGCGTTAGTTAATAGTCTAAAACTGAATTAGATTTTGCTGATATAACTGATTTGTTTATAATCTAATACATTTGGGATTAAAGTGTTTCCTATTCGTCGTTCTTGGATTTAAAGTAAGTTGCAGCAACAATCACGATCAAGTGGCTTATAATGGCGTATTAAACTCATTAAACTGAGCTGCTCCTACATTTTATTGTAACTGCTCTAGAACAATCATCCTAGTTTTTATATACATCAGTATGTCTTGTATTGTATCTAGATATAAACGAATGTGCTTCAAATCCATGTAACACAACCACCAGCACTGGTTGTATAGACGCAACAAATGCTTATAGCTGTCGATGTAAACCTGGATATACCGGACAATATTGTGACACAGGTAACTTTTATAAGAAGATTCAATACAAAAATTTCCCGACATGCATGTATTTTCTTCACACCTCCAGCTTTGAATTTAGCTGATATTATGTTATATGGAATTCTTATATCTATTTTTATACCTGATGCTTCAGATTACACATTTACACGAAAGTCTAGTGAGTCAAAGAGTAAAACGAAGCTGGGCAGTTATGAATAGAATATTAATGTGACAGATTTACTCAAAGTACTAGTGTATACAAACACTGACTGCCGCTTCTCTAAGTTCACAGTTTACAAAAAGAATAAAGAAATCACTAGTGTTACTCGATGTTTGTAGCGTATCATATTGGATTTGTAACTACAAATATGTTTACGTACAAAACAACATGCTTAATATAAAAATGTATCGTCAATATCATGCTATTTAGGAAACGTAAATTCTAATAACAATTCTCATTTATGTAAAGGACTAAACATTACATATCTTATAAACAATTGTATTATCAAGTGAAAGTGATGCGGCATGTGCCTTGAACGTGTCCTAGAATTAAATAGGCAAAATGCTTGTAAAACTTTCAGTTTGATTGGATAATACTCGAGGTTCGATCGCTTCTGGCTACGGTAAGGCATAAATTATTAAAATTTGTAATTATATTTGTAATTATAAGGTAATATATTACAACAGCTGTTTGTTTTGTTGTATTTACAGAAATTGATGAATGTATTGAATACAAGAATACACATGGACAGCCACCTTGTCAGAATGGTGGAACGTGCATTGATCAGGTGAATGGCTTTACTTGCTCGTGTATGCCTGGCTACACCGGCGTATACTGTGAAACAGGTAATCTTGTTTTATTACGCATTTGTCATTGTTCTCGTAATAGCAGTTAGAGTAGCAGAAGAGTATGAACATGTATTTCACCAATTTGTACACATATAGGAAAAGGATTAAGGATTCTTAGAAAAGATCACACACAAGAAACTTTTCACAATTCCCCAACCAAATGAAAGAGAATATCCCAGAGGGTAGAACTTTTGAACTGTATGTAGCCAAGGAATGGGTCTGTATTTATAGCCCAGTCATCATAATTTTTTTGGGGAATTAATTAGTATATAAGCCATTTTTGGTATGTTGGTTCTGTTTGTGGTGAATACGTAACACCCAGAAAAAAGTCCCCAAGAATCCCATGGTGCAAAAGCGATATTTTTGGGCTAAATGTTGAAAAAAATAAATAAAACTGGGAATTTCAGGAATCGATGTATAACTCAAAAACTATTTGACCAAATGAGTTATAATTTTCCAAAATGATGTGTATTGATAAAAGACATTATTTTGATTTAGTTTTACTCTCGAGTCGCATCCAAAATGGCCGCCATAATCGTAAATGGCCGCCGAAATGTTGTTTTTACTGTTTAAATCCAAATTTGACTGATTGCCTTTTATATCAGTCATTCTAGTTTCAAATGTTAAAAGAATAAAGATTATTAAAAAAAGAATAATGAAACTTATAAAAGCACACAATGTAATGTTGGGCATGAACTGTATAAAAACTCGAATATGACATTCTAGAGCACTATATTTGTTCAAGTTCAGAATTATGCCCAACTTTTGATATTGATAAATATTAACAACTTTTGTATTTTAATTAACTTGATTATTCATTACATAAATCCAATATGGCCGCTCCAATCCAAAATGGCCGCCAAATTGTATTACTGTTTTATTCCAAATATGACTATTTTGTCATATTCTAATTACAACTGTAAGAAGAAAAGAAATTACTTTTATCTCAATTGTGATGAATTTCTTTTTAAAAAGTAAATATTGAATTTATAAAGCTCACAGTGTAATTTTGGGCATAAACTGTGTAAAACACGAAAATGACATTCTAGAACCACTATATATAATTATTCAACTTTAGAATTATGCCTAAGACATTTTTAATCTTTGATATTGATAAATACTGAGAACTTTTGTATTTTAATGTTGATTATGCATGATATAAATCCAATACGGCTGCTATATTTAGAGTCGATAGGTCATACAACAAAAGTAAAAATTAATCAGATAATAATAAAAGATGCCAATGCAAAGACCTATCTACATCCTGGAATAGATTCCTTCTCTTCACCTCATTCTTTTCTGAATAAGTTCTCAGATGAAGACTTTTTTCCGAACGCAGTAGCTAGTGCCTCTTCCTGAGGGTAGGTAGTCTGTATGATTGTTGTCAACAGACAAATGCTTAATTGGAGATAAGCCTTCTCCATTGACTTCGTGGACCATACCTGTCATGTTTTAGAGATTTTCGAGCTTTTGATCTTTATATACAAAAAAGGGAGTTAAGATTTTCATCAGATTGAATTTCCTTAGGGCTTCCTTGAGGGTTTAGGTAGCCCTTATACAGTCATCATTATACCATACATTTGTAGTTTGTCATGGCTTCTAGAGTTTGTGGAGGTCAGAGGAATTGAGCCTTCAGCTGTCTCTATGGGCAGTGAAGTAACAATGTTAGACATATCCTCACTATTGTCTAACCAAAAGAAGTTTTTTCAAATTCGCTATTGCTAGCTTCCGCAGTTTGGATTGGTCTTAGACAGACGGACATGTTGATGAAATAAGATGTGAAAGTGGTCACTTCCACAAGTGTCATCTCCAACTTTCCATGTAAAAGTCTCTTAGCAACGTTAGGCTACACAGCAATAGATTTTTTCAGGCACACAAGACCTGGGATGAGTGAAAAAACTTAATATCTCTTCCAAAACCAAGAGAATTAAGTATTAAATCCTCTGGTCCAGACAAAGTTCATTATCAATTATTTCTTAAACACCCATTCTCTCTTTTTTACTTGATGCGTTTGATAATGTATGGTAATCGGATGAACTCCCTTCTTCCAAGCATTGCTAATTCCTATTCCTAAGCTGGGCTTTCTAATGATCATCACCCGATAACTTTTACCAGTTGTATCTTTGAAGCACTGGAAAGAATAGTGAACAACGGACCTGTTTGGTTCTTTGAATCTATCAACCTTATTGTGAAAATACAAAGTGGTTTTCGTCACCAACGTGGTACAGTTGACTACCTAAGCTGTGCGCTTTAAGACTTGTAAGAGAGGCCTTTATACACAAAGATCATTCAGTGGCTATATTTTTCGTCTTTAAAAATGCCTGTGACACTACCTGGAATTATGGCATATCAAATGATCTTCATGGTTTTGGGTCGAATGCCACCTTCCACTTTTTTATTGTGGTTTTCTTCCATGTCCAAGTGGGAAACACTCTTTTCGATCCACACACGCAATAAATGGGTGTGCCGCAGGGCTGTATCCTGTGGGTCACCCCATTTAGTATCAATAGTGAAGTTGAAGTTTTAAATCCAGGAGTAAAACTGCTCCCTTTATGTAGATGGTTTTACTTGAATCCTTTGATGTTTTGAGTCTCAAAACAAAAACCTCGTTAAAAGACGACCCCATTAATGATATACTTGATATGAAACTATGTCGGATCAAAATGGTTTCAGTTTCAATACATTTCTACATGCATCCGGAACTATGTCTTAATATGGACAACACACCAATTTAGGCTGTACCAGACTTACATTTATATTAATCATATTTAATCACTCAAAAAGTAATTGCTAGAAGACTCAATACCTCCTGAAAGTTGTCACTGATTGAGGATCTAACGGATAGTACTAATACCTTTATATCGGTCTCTTATCCATTCAGAACTGGACTACGGATCCATTGTATACGGATCAGCCTGGAAATCATATCTAATAGCCATTGAATCACTACATATTCATGGTTGAAGACCTGTCCCTGGAGCCTCTATGTTGAGGCAAATGAAAAACTAGTACTAAGTATCCCCTTTTAACAACAAAAACTTGCCGCTCATAATACATTTGTATTTTAAAACTAAAATTAAATTTCTTTAACGCTACATTCCAAGTTGTTAATTACACTTTATCAAAATATATCTTTGAATGTAATTCCACCACTTGGCACTTTTCAAACCTAATACCAAGAACGAAAGAAACATATACCACATTCATCAACCCATTTAATCTGATGCTATATAATCTAATTCACTATAATATAATACAATGTAAATGAGATTAGTCTCACACACTCTTATTTTTTGTCACTACATATCAATTGCAACTATTTCATTTTACATTTTTAGTTGCGCTTCTTTTCTTATTAACATGAATATCATCCTTTTACCAATCTGATAACATACTTCTTGACGTCCTCTTATTTAATTTCGCCTTACATGACTTATGTTGTCGATGCGCCGTAAAACAACATAAACATTGCATTTCCAACAGTGAAAATTAATATAAGGATTCATTGTGATAGAAAAACAACATGGTAATAAAAAGTAATTACATAAAAATCACAGCCACTGATATATACATTGTACATTATAACTATTAACCTCCACAAAAAAATGCGTCTGAAACAAAAGAAGTCCAATACATTTTTTCTACCTAGAAGTACCAAATCTATGTTTTTGGAAGGTGATACTTTCCTTCATCATCATATTCAAATTAGTTACCCTCGGCCCAATAACAGGACAGGAAACATAGTACAACTTGTTGTATACGTGTACATTGCAGAGTGAGACTTTTGATAAAAGCTTTAGATATTACTGCAGAAATATTATGTTATGGCAACTTAAACTGTAAAACTTATAAGTATAATAATTAAGTATTCAAACGCACAAAAGTTTCATTTATAAACTGTTGGGGTAACATGATTTACTTATATTGAAAATAGTACATTCACTATTTAGAATAGTGCTCGAACACATAGTGGTGATTTACGCCATGTCGTACAAGTTTCAGCGTTTTCAACACGAAAATGCGAAAATACGACAAAGTTGACCTTCCGTCAGTACTTCCAGTACTTTGATAGAGCTTTGTAATGTAAATTACTAAAAATGTATTGATTAAAAACCTTTCAATGCTAAAATACTAGAAAAAGCTACTAACTTGACAGTTTTTTTATCGCAGAAAATGTTTTTATACGACAATTCAAAAATTAATCTTAAACCAAATGAAATTTGGGCGGCCATATTGGATTATGGCGGCCATCTTGGATTCCGAGTTGATATTAAAAACATTCAAAAAGATGCTGTTGATAAATTTTTATCAGCATAGAAGATTTAAAATGTCAGGAATGAACTGTTTTTGAGTTATACAGGGATTCCAGAAATTCGCAGTTTTATTCATTTTTTCCATCTTTAAGCCCAAAAATCTCGCTTTTGCACCATAGGATTCTTGGGGACTTTTTTCTGGTCATTCTCTATCACATAAAGAACCAATATACCAAAAATGGCTAATGTACTAATTTATTCCCTAAAAGGCCAATTTTGAACTTTATATGACTGGACTATTATGTCAAGTCAACATTTTTTACTTTTCAATTATCATTCTAGAAAATGATTGACATTGCTAAACATATTATAATAGGATGGTATTGTTTCGAACTTGACGTTGACTAGTGGTTTAACTTATGCTTGGAAAGCAGTTATTTTATCACAAGGCAAAGTATTAAAACATGTAGACAAGACAAATAACACTATAATTATAGCAGTCATGCATGTATCTAAATAGCAAAAACAACCAGTCTAATGTTTTCCGATATTCTAAAAAGTATAAATGAAAACGAACCGGGAGTGATCTTACAGTAATACCTTAATAATTTACTTAGATTCATCAGCTGAGGTATATTTGATATGAATAACGTTTTCGGATATGCCTGCTCAATTGACTAGCAAAATATACTCAGCATCACTGAGGGTATCGCATTAGGACTGTCTGTAGCAAAGATACAAGTGAAACTGGTTTCGTCCTCCTCCAAACCTCAATATGTGTGTCAAACCAGCTTGTATGGCCATGATCTGGAAGCAAATAGTCGTCTATTCGATATGTTACACACCATATTAATAAAATAAAAGAATTTGTGCATTTTTACGTGAAACTTTCCAAAAACATTAATAAAATAAAAATGTTTTATATATTACGAAATAGATATCAATGAATGCTCAAGTAACCCATGTCAGAATGGCGCAACCTGCGTCGATCAAGTGAATTTGTTCAGATGTATATGCCCTGATAGAATATACGGCGTCCTTTGTGATACAAGTAAGTATGTTTCGTTCGTCTCTAGTATCTTATGGAAAATATTTAAAATTAAAGTTAGGAGAATAAGTACACAAAATAATCACAGAAAGACTTATTTAAAAAATGATTGTTATTCTATTCGACATAGACCTAGTGTGCTTCGCTCTCGATTCCTCAACCTCTTGATCAATAGTCCTGCTCACTTATATCTAAGACGGGTCCATCGTAGTCGAGTGATTGTGGGTCAAATGCACCAAACCGCTGTGAGTTCGGATCTAACGCAGGTCCGGAAAATTTCACTTGTCTGGAAGCTGTAAACATGATCCTCCGTAGTAAAATATGGAATAGTTACCAGATGTCCTTGACTTTTGGTGCGAGTTAATTAACAAAAATCTAAGCTAACTTTACTAGGTAACAGACCATTGGATGAATGAATTATGACCCATGTCCTGTTTCATTTGAATAATTTTCGTATATTTTTGAGATCGTCATTCACATACTTAGACAATACCATTAACAATTTCTTTCGGCACAGGTCGTCTGTGTTTTCTGTATTTACGTATGTTCCATCCATGTTTGCTGGTTTACAGGCATGATAGCATTCTTGGCAAGGGAGCAATTTTGGAATTTAAGTCTTTTAATGAATAACTGTATGAAAATAAGCTTACAGAATTTAACATATTTAATTATAATCCACATACTTCAAGCATTACAGTTTTACTATTTTGCAGATATATGCCATCCCACACCAGCTGATGTTGTATTTGTACTGGATTCATCCGTAAGCATGACTGAAAAACAATTCAGAAAACAACTCGATTTTGTGGCAAATTTCACCCAAAACGTGCCTGTCGGACCACGTGACTTTCAAATTAGTGTGGTAACATTTTCATTTGAAGCCAAAATAGAGTTTTATTTGAATCAATACACAGACAATACAACACTTGTAGATGCCATAATGAATGTAACATTCAGACCTGGTGCAACGTTCACAGATAAAGGACTGACAGCGGTGAGTTACTCCTGAATAAAAGCATCATGTTATGGAATAGATATAAATTTTGTAATATTCTTAATGACTGCATACACAAGGCATCAAAGCTAAACACCAGATGCAGAGTTTTGAACTATAATAAGATACTAAAATTGCATTTTTACAATCGACAACTAAATTGGTTCATGCGGAGGCATTGATATTTATACTTAATTGTTTTGATAAAATGGTTCCATCGCGTTGATTATATGCATTTATTTACATCTTCATCAATGTTAGACAAAATGAATCTAGGCACTTGCGGTGATATAAATTTGCATTTAATTGCATGTTACTTACAAACAGGTGGTTGATGTGTTTAGTACTGGTCATGGTATTGAAAGAAGAATAAACAATACTCAAGCAACACGATTTGTATACCTCTTGACGGATGGTATGTCTACCAATAGGCAAGAAACTGTGAAAGCGGCAGCAAAGATATCAAAATTTGTTGATACAATTGCAGTTGTGGGTAAGCCTTCCATTTTATATAGTGTATCTCAATTCATTTGTATATCAAATGTGTTCCGATTGCACATTGTCAAACAAAATTGCTTCATTTTCTATCATACCAGAATCTATATCCACCTATTGCGACCAAATTTTCTCGCATATTTTTATAACTTTTCTATTAATACTATGTATGCTTAAACAAAAATGATAAGTTACCAAATATTTTTTCTGTATTATAAGCAATATTGTATTACTTATGTAATACTCGATATTTAAGAAATTTTTGTGGATATTTGTTTAAATGCTTGTTTTCTTTCAAACTCTCAACTGGTATCTGTCTTTATTTGGATAAAGAAAAGAACCAAAATGAATACCATCCGTAGATAGGTAATAATACTGAAAACTCAATTATCTGCAAATAAACTCATATTGACAGAATTGTTCGTATGAAAATAAATTTAAATTAAGATGGTTAATGAAATTTTTTCAGGCATTGGCGAGCAAGTTCGTCATCAGGAACTCATTAGTATCGCTTCCGATCCTTCCCTCGTGTACTCAGTTGAAAATTTCAACTCATTGTACTCCGTCTTGAAACGTTTAGTCCACTTTGATTGTGATGGTAACCTTGTGTTTTATTATCTTTATCTCTTATGTTACTGCTTTCAATGTTACAATATAATTCAAGCAAAAATAAAGAAATAGAATAAAGAAAAACAGATTTAGTTTTATTTGTTACATTCCATTCTTTAGAATAAGTTGTCTGTGTTTAATCAATTGCTATTACATGTGATAGTTGTGTAAAGTCGCATTTCGTCAATGATATTACAATATAGATGCTTGTGTTTTTCAGAGTGTGTACATAGTGCTAAATCTGACGTAGCAATACTTCTTGACTCCACTCATACAATGTCGCATGAACAACACGAAAAGAGCAAAAACGCCATGATTTATTTAATCGATAAAATTAATCTAGGTACAAATGAAACACAAATCAGTTTGGCATCATTTGACACGAATGTAAAGACGTCGATTGACATGGGACAATCTGATGATATCAATAACATAAAAATTGAAATCAGCAAAATTGAGAAGTCGACGTGCACGGAAAAGATGTCCATCTCAAAGGTGTATGAATTTGCCAGAAATCAGTTCATCAACGCCTCCAGTTCAAGATCAGACGCAAAGCGATTTCTGGTTGTTTTTACTAATGGTGACATTTCAAACGACAATATCGACGATTTAGAAACAGAAAAGTCAGAATTAGAAGCAGATGGGGTCAAAATAATTGTAATTGGATGTGGACTCGATGTTAATTTTACTGGATTGTATGACATGGTTACAGATTCATATAATGTCTTCCTAACAGACGAAGACATACCCGTGAATTTAGATGTTCTACAAGCTGAGTTTGTGTACAACAAATGCGATTTGCACGGAGAGTAGCTGTCATTACCCGATGTTTGTAATGTCGATTTATAGAATTGTTACCCTTGTCTCAATTAACCCTTTTTTATTTTATTTCATATGTCCTTTATGTCCATGTCTAGCTGTATTATGTATTGTATATTTTATATAGTGTGTATTGTATCTGCCTAACTGTATACCAGTAAGGGGGATACTGATTAGTTGTTTATTGTACGGATCAGCGAATGAATGCGAGTATGGTTGATTGAAAGTTGTGAATTGGTATGAGAGATGTTCACTAATATTCTCGTGCACTTAGTCCCATCATGCACTATAATCCTCTTCCCGCTAAAATGAACCCTTGCCAGGTTTAAACACTCTTTAGTTCGTTCTTTTTGAGTCTAGACCGTTTCACAACTCGTCTATATATTATCTTCATCGCATTATTGAAATATAACAATTTACATTATTATATTTCTACACTGATCCTGGTAAGTTTATTTAAATAGTTTTATTGAACATTATTGAATTAACTCATACTTCGTTTTTCGTACGCGTGGAACTTATTATTTATTTTCTTGTTGTTTTGTATGCTTCGCTATTTCTAACCTGTACTTTTATTATTTTATACAGGCTCTCTATTACTATTTCTTCATCACCATCATCTGAATACATATTATCGGAATCAAACAATCTGTTTGTGTTGTATATCTAAACCCCTGTAACAGAATTATAGTCAGTATACGACAACATGTTGTCTATAATAATAACTACTCCCCGAAAGAATCACTTTGCAAACATGTTGTTGACAATCTTAGCCTCGAACATGAAAAGGATAAATTCATTCTCTCTGCTGATACTGATATTTAAAGAAATGCACATACATACATGACACTTAGGCTTGAAGAATTTATTTTTTTCTGGTTCCACGACATGTCCGAGACTTTTGTATTAAGCGCGAGGAACAGTGCACCAGCCTATGCTGAAAATAACCAAAAATCATTTCTAATGTATTTTAGTCCAAAATCGACGATAATGCCACACAGAACAAAAAGTAATCTTATCAAATTTTGAGTTGTATATAATGAGCATGTAACCAGATACAATTGCTCACGCCTTGATCTAGTGATTACGTGGACGACGAAAACAAATTTATCACAGCTTTCACACAGTTCTCTTGGGAAATCCCCACGTGTTGAAAGGTCAACTTCTTTGTATCAAATATATCAACACCGAATAAGTGACGTCTATGACATTGATCATAATTAATCAGAACTATGCCACTGTTCGATATTTTCCTTGAACGGTGTTCGTAATGTCACGAATTATTTACGGTTGTTAGAGCTATTTGTCTTATCCTCACATGAACACATCTTCTGAATAAAATCCAATACCTCAGTTGTAACATTCAAGACATCAATAATCTATAATAAGCGATGTTTTTCTACATGATATAAAAAGAGAAATGTTTTCCTTTATATAATTATAACCCCTGGGACTCGTATAAAGCATTCTAGTTACTAAATGGTCTGACGCTTTTTCAACATTCTAAAAGGTCTGATAGCCATCTTGGGAGACCCATTCAGTATGTGTGGTCATATAAATATAGAATATTTATTGCGTTTATTAATGTTCATAGAAGGTATCACTAAATATATAATTAATTATCATCATTATTTTACTAAGAGGGACATCGTTTGTTTCTAGTTACCCGATCTATCCTTATTGTTACCCCCAACCCTAGACTTTTATTAGCTTCGACGAACGGTACATCCACTGTCTCATTCGTTTACCCTTCTACACCCCTTCAGGAAAAAAAAGGTTTAGTAAATACTACCTACACTATTTTAATTATTTTTACACCTAATATAAATCGGTGTAACATGTCGAAGTTAACTAGTCTTCATGTATTGTCATTTCGTACTGCCATACTTCAATAATACATAAAATAAATTTCCAAGTTCCAAGAAAAAAGGTGTAATAGTCCTTACGATGGACTTTGACACTCTGTCTCGTCCAATCTCTAAGTAAGCTTATTGGTCAATCCGTGTCATAACATAATAAGGGAATTTGTTAACATACTGGAATCAATATTGGGCATGACAGCGTAAAAAGTTCGGGACACATCTCATTGATATAATCATTGGCAAACCTTATTATAAATGATCTTATTGAAGTGAGAAAACTTTAATAATAAACTCACGCTGAATTGATACATGTGTAAAAGGTAGACAAATTGCGTATAGATTTAAGTATATGGGTTTGTTCGAAGTTGTCAAAATGAGTATTTGGATTACACCAAGATCTAGTGAATGTAGTATTGCCTCGCCTCGTTGTCTCCAAGACATAACGAGGATCAATGTCTAACTAGTTGAAGTTTCTTTTTACTACAGTGAATACGTTTTTTTCTCATTCTGTATCATTTTTAAGGAACAGTAAAGCGCAGAAACAATGATATGAAAAGGTTAATAAAATATGGCTTTCTTTGTGTGAATTTTGTCCCTTCGGACTGATGTGTTATTAATCCTTTTGTTGTCGGTCACAGTTTATAGGCTGCTTTATTTGTCTGTGTCATACCCCAGTGGGATATTTTTCAGTCTACTGCGTCTGGATGTTTATTTCACGTGGGTTTGTACTCGATTTATCAAGATATAACCGCATTATCAACACTTAATCTCAATTTATTTACAAGTTGTGGCCAACTGTCTGGATGTACATTCCTCCCAGGACAACGTTCAATAGATTGTTTGATATTATCATTACGTTTAGCAGCCCCATGAGAGGACACTATATTTATAAGCAGAAATGAACAGAGAGACTTTGAACAGTGTTTTCATCATAAATACATGCTATCATAGAACAAACAGTTGTTTGCAATGTTGTTGAATGAGCATTGATACCTGATTAGATGTTTGTGCTGGGGATTTAGGTTATCTTGTTCTGCCAGTTTTGAACTGGTGTGTTAGTGTAGTAAGAAATGTCGGCAAAATAACATAACAATATAGCATGAGCTCATACAAGCATTTTAAACAACATAATGACAAATTTAACAAAATAATAGCAGCTATAGACTTTTTTTGCATAGGATTTGCATTTAGAATGAAGTTGTAAAGATACAAGAACTAAATAGTTAAGGTAACTAAAGAACTAAGCACTTAAAGCAACTATAAGAACGTAGAGGAGAACAAATCAAAACAAATCAAATGAACTAAAACAGACAACGCAAGCAGATAAAGTACATCACATATAGAAGTACAAATGCAATAATTCAAGAATACCTTAGAGTACGTAGCAAAGCAAGGAGAATAATTTAATGAGACATGTGATCTTTTATTCTAAGCCTTTCCGAATATTGTATATTTATTAACAGGTACACTGTATAATAGCTGGGAATAAATTATGTTCAAACTAAGCAAAGGCAAACATAAACAAACCGATTGCACTAAAGTAAACAAGGCAGGCAGACAAAGTACGACACATACAGGAGTACATATTATACAACAATTTTCTGCTTAAGTAATTAAGAATGATAAAATACATCACCAGGAAGCTAAGCACTGATATAATAACAACTGAACACAGAAAAAAGACTCACTGCTGGATTGCATGCAGCATAGGTGCAATCCATTACAAAAGGGGACCATCTTCCTGAAATGGTCAAAATTGACTGTCTGCATGAACTCGTCCGGCAGCGAGTTCCACAGGAAAGGAGCAGAATACCTGGAACTGTTCTAACCGAACTTTGTAGTCTTAGTATGTGGTACCTGTAACATGTTTGCTTATCTTATAAAAGGTCATTTAATACTGGCGGGGCTACTTTAATTAGGATTCTAAAAGTTTCTTATGCCACGATTCCAATTCTTCTTTTGTGCAAGGGTTTTAATTTAGGTTTGTCCAATAGCTCTTTATGAGGGCTTGGGTAATTATTATAAACAAAGCGCAGTTCTCTTTCTTGAACCTTTCCATTTGTCCCATTTTTGTACAAGGGCAAACGTTAAAAGTTTGATTATACAATGAATTTTATCAAGCCTATAGTTTGATTTACTCAAAGGATCATTTTTCTTATGTACAGGTGTTACTTGGGATTAATACAGTCTGTCTATATAAACTACGATATGAATGTTGTCATATTGTTTTTTTTTATCTAAAAATGATCATTTAAAAGGCTTAATTCCTCTTCCTTCCGCTGCATAATCGTATTATTGTTTTAACATAGTTGAATTTTGCACCTTCTTACACAATTCATATATTCGTTTTGTATATTTTTATACACATTCAAATTATTTATAAATTTTCTGAAAACGTTAGATTTAGATGAAGTCATCTTCATTTTGCTACAGATACAAATCCTTAGCCAAGAAGTTCTTCAAAGACTGAATTCAGATAACCTTTCTGGTTTAATATATAAAAATAGATACACTACTTTCGGCTTGAAGTATCAGTTCATTCTTAAACACTGGAAGTTGTTTTTAGTGATGAAATCATTTGACATTTACATTTTGCAGACTAAAACATGTCAGACCATTTTTAATTAAAGCTACAGTTGTATTTTACTTAAAACCAAAATTCATACGCATGGTAGTAGCTTGCGGATAGAATGTGGTTGGTACTGGTTAAAGTCTAAATGATATCCAGGGAAGCTGGATAGGATAAATGCCAAAAACGATATAATTTAAATAATTTTGAAAACTGCGTTAAATCCGATATATAATAAAATAATGAATAACAAATAAAGCACAATATCTCTTAAAATGTAAAACCGGGTATAGAGTAACGCGGAAGATTGGGTTTATCTCTTATCTGTTCGATATTTTTCTTAATCATTTGGTTCAGTCAAGACCGATCATTTGCAATGCTCACTTCCGCTTTTTAAAGATAACGCTACGTTTATAATCGAACTGACAGATAAGTTTCAGGTAGAATATTGTCATACCACGTATATGAACATTTTGGATTTTATTGAAATGAAACTTTTGATCTGTGTGGCTTGTTTATTCATGGCTGTCGATGTGAGAGGTATTTATGTCAATTTGATTTTGATTAAAGCTTACTTAACAAATATCCTCTTCAGATTTTTGTAAAGTTTTGTTAAATTATCCGCTGTTAACTGTGGTGTGTGGTTAGATAAGCAATAAAGCATTCCATAACTACAGCTACAGGAACTAAACATCTCTGGACTTTAATATCAAGTTGAGCTGAAATAGCGACTTAGTCCAGTGGTATTCGGGTACGAATCTCAGTCGTGGCAAGTATCATACATTGGTATGAAAAAATGACAAACATTTGTTAGGACTGGTTAGAATACAGTCCATGAAAGCTTCTAAGGTTAACCGGCCGCCGCATATAACTGATTTTTCTTAAAAAAAGAAGAAAAACGGCATTAAACCTATTTAAACAAAGATATAATAACATAACATTTATTTAATAACATTGTCACCTCATGTCTTGATTTATACTATATTTTTTGTATTATGATAAGCTTCCAGACAATGTGTTGGAAATTGTGACAGTACTTGCTACGCTTTGTTTTCTATAAATGATGCGAATACGTTCCTTTCATCCGGAAAACGATCAACTCCAAGAGAATGTTGTCTTGATGACAGAGAATCTTGCTCAGAAGTAAAGTGCAAGGTAATAGATAAAATATATTTTACACGTTTGTATTTCAGTACAGTCAACAATCTACTGATTGTTCACAATCAAAATTCGGGTTTCTTAAGTTGCCTTAATTGTCAATACACTTTAAAACGGTAACAAATATCTCAAGTCATTTACAAAGATAAAACATCATACTTTTATATCAAGCGACAAAATACTCTAACCGAACGCGTAAAACAATGTTTTTTTTTGCGATAAATACTTCACCCCTTTATTTACTTCACTTTATCAGCGAGAACCATCTCTTATGTGTTATACATTGCGTTGGTGCGATATGATAATATTTTGACTATTATTCGGTATTAAGACTCATATATGACATTATAACTTGGCGTGATTATTGAACCGTAAACGATTTGCGATTTTGATTGATTATCAAAATCAAATGGAATGAATCAACTCATCAAAATTCGTTAATTACAGACGATAATGATCAGACATTTTTATAATTAATTACTCGCTTAAAAATCCACAGCGGGTGTCGTTTTTAAATAAAGATTGTCACTTTATTTGAAGATGGATTTTAAAGCGGTGTTCGGTGCTTTGTGGTGGAACTGTTTATCTAGGGAGCCGTGCCTCAGAATTTTTATTTATTTTACATTTATTACCTAAAAGTATGTTGTATTACGTAATTGTCAGGCGGGTTTAGGCTACGGAATTTCTTTAAAGTACAATATCTAATGAACGAAGGACGTTATCAAAATATCTGAGGCACATTTCTGTGCATTATCCCTTTATAGTTATTTAAAGACTATTTGTTGTAATATATTCTTAGAATACAGAGAAACATATTTTTCCCCAAACATATGTAAATTACCAGCGACATTGGTTTAAGAAGACCAACTAAACACAATACTCGTTTCAAATCACTTGCAATAGACTTATTACCGTGGATTTATTTAATAAGTATAGCTTAGTTTTAAATGCATGAATTAGTGAAACATGATTTGTCCGGTCAGCCATTCACGTTACATTAAATTATCATTCGAGAATATAGCAAAACATATATATCGACGGTTTATGTACATCTGGTCGAACCTCGTACTTTTTAATTTATGTATGCATGTTTATACGACTATACCCCCAGCAGAGTTATTCAAAAATTGTCTTCTAACGTTTGTAAGAAACACTTTTCAATAACTCAACTTTCACGTGGACATTACCCTTTATCGTCGTATAAGTCAGATACACGTACTCGTATTTTCTTCAAAAATGTCTTCTTACAGACGCTAAGAAGACGGTTCCCTTAGACAAACAACCATTTTATCCTCGGCTTCGCCTCGGACAAATTGGTTGTTTATCTAAGCGAACCGTCTTCTTACTTCTGTAAGAAGACACCTTTGAAGAAAAACTCTTACTGTATCTATTACTTGTTATTATAGTTAGTTTGGTTTATTCTCGGATTTCAGTTGTAAGTCATTCTATCTAGGTTCAATACATAAATGAAATTTTGTAGATACCTTAATATGATTGTCTTCTCGTATGATTACAGACCGAACAGTTTAGATCGTACCTAGTAGATAAAGTTGCACCAATCAGAGGTGTTAAGTGTCCACCTGGTCAAAAAATTGTCATGAGCAGCGTGTGTTATGGACATCATAATTTTACATGCATAGGTAATTTCGATTTATTCGTAATATACAGTATAGAATATCATTTTTATTTAGTACATCATTTATACCGAATGCGATAAAACTTGTCACTTGTATGGGAGTTATTTTACTATTTACAACAGAAAATAAATTAGGATGTTGCTAAAACAAGTAACATCTTCAAGCACTGCGCCGCTCTTTTCAGTATCATTGTATAATTCTCTTCAATTTGTAGAAATTGTATTTGTATTAGAACAAAGTTAAAAACTACCAAAAAAACTTCCTCCAAATTAGCGTTGATGAAGAAGATATCTCAGTTCTTTTTATTGCGATGGAAGATAAATTTAGGGCTTACTGAAAAGAGTGCGAGATCAATACCGGATTATACAAGTCTGATGTAACACGTTTGTACACGTTTGATATTTTTAGTCAAAACCCCATTTATTTCCAACAATGAAACTTATATATATATATGTCAGTACTTCTAAGCATTGAAGTGTTTGTTCCGCACTTAGGCCAATAACCAAGCTATATATGTGTGTAAGATGAATCAGATGCGACCATTGCAATTACAAAACAATGTATTTCGCTCGTATTGATATAGTGCCAATGTATCTTGTATTTATGAATGAATACTAGTATACGAACGTAAGTAACATACATGTATATATAACTTACCTGTCTTTGCAATCGGCTTACGCGTGGTTTTCAAACACCCAAAATTAATTCCATTCGATATACTAACATGCTGATAATAAGTTAACTGTTGTAAGGAAATGATATAGCACTATCCGATTATCAAGTTGTATTTACAGAAATAGATGAATGTATTGAATACAAGAATACAAATGGACAGCCACCTTGTCAGAATGGAACGTGTATGGATCAGGTGAACGGCTTTACTTGCTCGTGTTTGCCCGGCTACACGGGCGTACATTGTGATACCGGTAATTTAATTTTATTACGCAGTATTCATGTTCTCATAAAAGCAGTTATAGTAGCAGAAGGGTATGAACATGTATTTCATCAATTTGTAAACAAATAATAAAACTATTTAGAGCTGTCAGAAAAATCACATGTATACTAGAGATCCCACATTTGAAAGGCAATACACAGTATCCCAGAGGGTATTACATGTGAACACTTTGTAGCCAAGAAATTGATCTGCATTAATGTCAACAAGTCAATATTTATACCTTTCAGTTTTCATAATTATTAGAAAAGGATTTACAGTTTTAAAAATGGTTTTGAACTTGACCTCGACTGGTGTTTTAAGTTATCATGCACGTATCTGAATGCCAGAAACCAGCGTTTAGTTATTTTCCTAAAACATTAGTAACATTAACTACTAGTCTGAAATAATTCTGTTTTATATAAATAGACATCAATGAATGCTCAAGTAACCCATGTCAGAATGGCGCAACCTGTGTCGATCAAGTGAATTTGTTCAGATGTATATGTCCTGATAGAATATACGGCGTTCTTTGCGATACAAGTAAGTATGTTTCGTTGATCTCTAGTATCCTATTGAAAATATCTAAAATTAAAGTTACGAGGACAAATTATTAACATAAAGACTAATTTCACAAACGTTTATTCTTTTATTAGACACAGACCTAAAAAGTCGTGTTTTAAAAACACAAGGACCCCCTCCGGGTTACCATTGAATTGAAAAAGCACAACCCGTAGAGGTTGTCATGAGGAACCAACATATAAACTTTGATGACTGTAGATAAAAGCGTTTTGATTTTACAGGCAATGTTAAAGTCTGGTACAAACAGACAAACAGACGAACAAACAGACAGACAGACAGACAGACCAATATACTACCGATCTATCGATACGTGGTCATAAAATAGAGAAATTCAGAATGAAAATAGCAGAGTTATCTTAATAAAAAGATTTAAACATTCACTGAAGGGCATTTTTTACAAGATATGTTTTAAAACACAATGCCCCACCGGATTTTTCTTTGACCTTAAAAAATGCGCAGGTTCTGTAGAAAATGTCATGATGAACCAACCTATGAAATTCGATGATTGTAGGTGGAAGCCTTTCGATTTTATAGGTAAGGTTAAAGTTTAGTACAGACAAACGAAGGGCCATAAATCGGCTAAAATGATCGAATCACAAAACCCAGACAATTGGAGCTGGTGAACTTGGTGACAATAGTTCTATCAAAGTTTGGTAAAATTCCTAGAGAAATGTAGGTTTGCACAGAAGAGTATTTCTATATTACATAATAATTATGCACAAAGTAAACAATGGACAGTCAATCCGCCAAGTTTCGTCAAATTCCTTTGAGAAATGCAGGAGGACTATCATAGAAGAAAGATAGGACACAAAATAAACAAAGGGCCATAAATCTGCCCAATATATGCAGGTGAACTTGGTGACAATAGGTCTATTAGAGTTTGTTCAAAATCTCTTGAGAAATATAGAATAAGTTGCAAACTAAGGAGTATAATTCCGTAAACTACGATCCAACATAGAACCTCGACAATGATCACTGGGTAACTTGATAACAATAGTTCCATGAAAGTTTGATAAAAATCACTTGAGAAAAAAGCAAACAAGACTATTTATCTATTATAATCGCACAGAATAAACAAAGGGGCACAATTACGTAAAAAATTAGATCACAAAACCCGGAATATATGTGCTACTGCGGTACTTGGTAACAACAAGAACGTAGTAATATCCTAAAAGAAATTTAGATTTTTAAAAGAAAAACAATGACCTTGTGACCATTGACTTACTGACCTGAAATTGCACAGGTCATGTAGAGGTTGACCTGAGGAACCTAGATAAGAAGTTTGATGATTCTAGATGGAAGCGTTTCTCTTTATAGGCAAGGTTAAAATTTGGTAAAAACAGACAAATAGACAAACATATAAGTAAAAATAAATAAGCCCCGATCTATCTATACGGGGACATAAAAAGAAATACATCATATTCATTTACGATTTATATAATACTAGTAACTGTTTTACAGATATATGCCATCCCACACCAGCTGATGTTGTATTTGTGCTGGATTCATCCATAAGCATGACTGAAAAACAATTCAGAAAACAACTCAACTTTGTGGCAAATTTCACCCAAAAAGTGCCAGTCGGACCACGTGACTTTCAAATTAGTGTGATAACCTTTTCATTTGAAGCCAAAATAGAGTTTTATTTGAATCAATACACAGACAATACAACACTTGTAGATGCCATAATGAATGTAACATTCAGACCTGGTGCAACGTTCACAGATAAAGGATTGAGAGCGGTGAGTTATTCTTGTATAAAACCTTAACGGTATGGAATAGATATAAACATAATTTTCTTAACAAATGCATACACAAGACGTTAAAGCTGAACACCAAACACAGACGTAGTTTTAAACTATAAAGAAGCAACTAAAATTGCATTTTTATAATTGCCAACTAAACTGATTCATGCGCATGCGTTAACATATGTATTTAATTACACATTGATAAGTATTTTGATAAAATGATTACATTGCATATAGCATTTATTTACATATTTATCAATGTTCGACAAAATGGTTCTATGCACTAGCGTTAATAATTGTATTTTATTGCATTTTGCTTACAAACAGGTGGTTGATGTGTTTAGTGCTGGTCATGGTATTGAAAGAAGAATAAACAATACTCTGGCAACACGATTTGTATACCTCTTGACGGATGGTATGTCTACTGATAAGCAGGAAACTGTGAAAGCGGCAGCTAAGATATCAAAAGTTGTTGATACAATTGCTGTTGTAGGTAAGACGTCCAGTTTGAATATGTTATCTCCATTTGTATAAGTTATCAAATATCTTCCAATAACATACATTGCTTCTTTTTCTATCGTACCGGTATTTATATCTACCCAATGCGAACAATTTTCTATCAGTCATGTATCTTTGAGTGTTATTCGCGTATTTTCATAACTTATTGGTAATGAAACTATGTATGCTTAATAAAAATGCTAAGTTACCGCATATATTTTCAGTATTATTAGTAATAAGTGTATTAATTATATACTGGAAAGTGTCATTATGTAATATTCGTTGAAATGTATCAAACGTTCGTGGATATTTGATTAAATGCTTGTTGCTTTAAACCTCTCATCTGGTTTCTGTCTTTATTTGGATGTCTGTGAAAAGAAAGGAACAAAAATGAATCCTGTTCGTAGATAATAATGTCACTAATAGTCGCTTAATTTCCAGTGGGGCGTATCCAAAATTTTAGTAAAATTGAGTGTTTGGTATCGTTGGATTCGTCTTTTCGATCTCTACATGATGGTATGATCTATTTCCACGTGCTACTGATTTTGATAGCGTAAACCTCAATTCCAGAAAGGCGTATAACCTATTAATTCGTTTATAATCAATTCAAGAAAGGCGTACAACTTCAACCAATCAAATTCAGCGATTCGAAACAAGATGGCGTCGTAACATGCCGAGATTTAATCTTCTTTGTTATTGTTTTCATTTTTACACTTCTATAAAGGACTGATGTGTAAGTATAAATATGTATTGTGATTGTTTTTTATATATTTATTCAGTGAAAATACTTTGGATGTTGCTTATTGTTGTTCTTTTCTGTATCAGGTAGAATGATAATGACTTCTGCACTATTAATTTCGGATATGTTGCATTTCGGATATATTAGTTTTTAAAATCTTTCTTTCGACAAAGCTAACTCTAATACTATCTACAGTATTACGTTAACATAGCAAATGGGCGGCTCAACAACCAAGAAAGGTAACATTACATTTCTGTTGTAACTTCATACATTTGAACGCTATATTCGTCGAATTACATGATAAACGTCATGTTATGTTTTAATCATATTGAGCTTGTCAAGCGATTGGTGCTGAAGAACATATGTCTTATGTCAGTATGTATATCTGTTCAAAACAGGTATGTGTGTACATCTTTTCAAGAGTCAAATATATCATTTGCTTTTTGTATGTGAAATATATTGTTTTTTATTTTATAGGACTGTGTTGACAGATCTTTCAAATGGCGTGCTTGTGTATATATTTTCTTACATTGAAATACAAGAACTTCTTATGTGTGTGAACAGAATATGCAGAAGATTTTATGAACTTATCAAGTACACATCAAGCCTCTGAACTGTTATTGACTTTCAATATCCATTGCAGTTGTCAAAAGAGATTATAGAGATTATTTTATCTTACTCCAAGATTCGACAACTATTGTTGCCATGTACAACGTTTAAATGCACTACTCAAGAAATAGACAGGGTTTTTACAAGAAGTGACTTTTCGTCATTAACTTGGCTCGATATAACAGAGGCGCCTTTTTCAACTTTGTGTTTCTTGTCGGAATGGCCAAACCTTACAACTGTAAATGTGTCAGGTTGCAAAAAGCTGATTAAGGAAGACTTTGTTGTGTTGAAATCCTGCATCAGATTGGAACAAATATACTTGAGTTTCACCAGAAATTTGGCCGAAACATTAGTGGAGATTTGTCAAAACAAACCGATATTAGTATTAGATGCCTGTGAAGTCTACTTTGATATTGGAAATTGTGACAAAATACTAGTACGGAATACGCGTGGATATATGGTATTTCTGCACATATCATTGCATTCAAGTGTTATGTTAGACGAGTTCAAACCACAGTTTTTAGATATTTTCTTAGATACATCTGTCACAATCCATCCAAAAATGAGTAAGTTAAGTTTAGGTGAAGTACTAGATATAATTAACTGTGATTTTGAATCCGAAGGTACCTTTGATGACCAAGTTAATGAAAAGAGTCATTGTGAAAATAATGATGAAACTATTCCAGTGAATGTGTACGATTTAAATACTCTACCACGTTTCTTCGTAGAGGAACTTGAAGGTAAAATACCGTTTGATCATCAAAATGTTTGTATGGTCAACGAAAGCAACATTAATGTTTACATTGATTTAGATAGCACCTCTTCGAACGAAATTGAGATAGATACTGTATTATACAACACAGACACTTTAAATAATGGTAGTGTTTTAAATCAGAATACAAGAGATTAGTCAACCCGAAACACAGAAGAAAATGTACTATTCAGTAACAAAGAGTTATCTCTAATCAGAGACTTCAACAACAACGACATAGGTATTGTCGAAAATCAAACAGAAGACACTGGAGATGCTATGTTGACTTCGGTTTTCATGTTCCAAAAAAGGACAGATGCGATTTGTGTGAAGAAATGAAAAATGTTATCCGAGTAGCTACAACAACCGTACAAGCCTTGAACACTGAGCTTCAACGGAAATTCGATGCACATGAAGCAGATAAGATACATACGAAGATGTAACGTGACAGTGATCGCTGTGACAAAGTACAAGCTGTAGTATGTTTTGACTTAGAAAATGTAATAGTGCTACCAAAAGCAAATATTAGCAACTTTTACTTCAAAAGAAAACTAAATATTTACAATTCAACGGAACACTGTTCAATCGATGGTGCTATGAAGCAGTATGTGGAAGAGGTGCTAACGAAATAGCAAGTGCCATTGTGATGATATTGCGAGATATAAAAGGGAAACATCCGGAAGTAAAATTATTTATATTGTGGCCGGACTCGTGCGTCCCGCAAAATAGAAACTCGGTTTATGATTGATTGTAAAGTTCCAGTATTCAAGAAATGGATAACATCCATAGTACGATAGCGGCAACTGAAAAAGACTCGTCGAAAATATTGTTTCGTCATCATTCAGATGCAGAACACAACTTTCATGACTACCGGAAGTCCATTCTTGACAACAGGCAACTATTAGTAGCAGAGTTACGAGAACAAGCGGACTATGTAGGTGCTTACCTATTCCCAGAATACTGACCAAAGTGCCTGTAATTTCCACTGAGAAAAAAAGAGACATTACCAGCATGCTAAAATACCTGCCTGATGTTGACCAGCACTTTTACAAAGCACTGCAATTAGTCATTTAAACCGGCACGTGCACTCTGTGCAAACTACTAGTATCTTTCGTAACTTTTTTAAATAATTTTGAGTCAGCCTCCATAGATACAACCGTCAGTGATTATTATGTAGATGAAAATAACTGGACTGGGACAATATTTCCTTACGGTGTAATTATGGTGTTATAAACGCTGTTATTTGTTTGAATATCTAGTTCATATGGAGTTATTGTGTTAAGCCAGTTATTTTGTTAATTTTAATGTTAAGTTTTTTTTTGTTTTCACTATAAACGAGTTGTGCATATAGCGGTTTGTTTACCTCCATTTAGTTATGTTATGTTGAATAAATCCAGCAAATTGTTGATAAGCTGTTGAAACAAATACGGGTGTAGCGTTTTTTAACTGGCAAATCACCTTTTACCCTAAGTCATCGAAATTTACGTTTGAAATTAATTATCAGACTAAACAGCCCATGAGTGTGAATGTGAAATCTGCTCAAATAATTATTGTATGGACATATTTATAAGAATGTCAGCAACAGAATTATTATGATCACTATAGATTTTAGTACTGTATAATTGCAGAATACTGAAGAGGTATAGAAATTAAATGCTGTAATATTTTAACATTATTATTGCAATTCAGGATTTCTGTACAATGTAGATAAACGACTCTGGACCACATTGTCGGTTTTATATCTAATTATTACAATTAGTATGAATTGTTCTAATAAAGTTCGTTATGTTTCATAATCTTTTTATTTATCATTACATTGATATGTACAGTGAGATTTAAGTTCCACATTGGCGTAATTAGAATTTCATCATAATAGATCAATTCTAAAAGGTCGTAAGTCGATACTTCATTGTAAAATTGACAAGTTACGCCCCAGAAATTCCAAAAGGCGTATCTCAGTTTCAGTCTTTGTTGTTTTAAAAAATATAGAAATTCATGAAAAATTATTAATAAGTAGTTAAATATCATCTAAAGCTTCACAGCAAAAATCTGAAATTTCCGTTTAGTAACAAAAAAGTTGTGGACACTCAAATCTTTAGAGGCTTATTTCTCAAAAGTATCAAAACCTCTCTTACGCCCCTCTGGAAATTGAGCTTTCAAGAAAGCAATTCATAGTGTAGTGATAGAATTGTTTGTATGACAATAAATACAAATTAAGATGATTAATGCTAAATTGCAGGTATTGGCGTGCAAGTTAGTCACCAGGAACTCATTAGTATCGCTTCTGATTCTTCCTTCGTGTACTCAGTTGAAAATTTCAACTCATTGTACTCCGTCTTGAAACGTTTAGTCCACTTTGATTGCGATGGTAACTGTAGTTTTTATTATCTTTATCTCTTTTACTAGTGCTGACAAGGTTACACTATAATTCAAGCAAAAAAAACAACAACCAAAAACACTGAATAAAAACATTCTAACGTGTGTATTTAGTTAATTGATTTTATGTATACATGTAATATGTTTGTAAAATCATCGCATTTTAGCTAATGATATTTCAATATAAATGCTTCTATTTTTCAGAGTGTATACATAGCGCTAAAACCGACGTATCAATTCTTCTTGACTCCACTCATACAATGTCGCATGAACAACACGAAAAGAGCAAAAACGCCATGATTTATTTAATCGATAAAATTAATCTAGGTACAAATGAAACACAAATCAGTTTGGCATCATTTGACACGAATGTAAAGACGTCGATTGACATGGGACAATCTGATGATATCAATAACATCAAAATTGAAATCAGCAAAATTGAGAAGTCGACATGCATGGAAAAGATGCCCATCTCAAAGGTGTATGAATTTGCCAGAAATCAGTTCATCAACGCCTCCAGTTCAAGATCAGACGCAAAGCGATTTCTGGTTGTTTCTACTAATGGCGACATATCAAACGACAATATCGACGATTTAGAAACAGAAAAGTCAAAATTAGAAGCAGATGGGGTCAAAATAATTGTAATTGGAAGTGGACTCGATGTTAATTTTACTGGATTGTATGACATGGTTACAGATTCATATAATGTCTTCCTAACAGACGAAAAAATACCCGTGAATTTAGATGTTCTACAAGCGGAGTTTGTGTACAACAAATGCGATTTGCAAGGAGAATAGCTATTGTTACCGGGATGTTTTTATGTCGAATAATAGTCAGTATACAACAACATATTGTCCATGATAATAACTTCTCCCTGAAAGAATCACTTTGCAAACATGTTATTGACAATCTTAGCCTCGAAGACGAAAATGACAAATTCATTCTCTCTACTGACGTGATATTAAAAAAAATGCACATAAATACATGACACTTATGCTTGAAGAATGGAATCTTTTCTGGTTCCACGACAGGTCAAAGACTTTTTTATTAAGCCCCAGGAACAGTGCACCGGCTTTTCTTACATTTCTACACGTTTTTAATATCACCAAAAGGCCAGGACCTTCTTATCTATATATCAAATGAGCATGTAACCAGAAACAATTGTTCACGCCTTGATCTAGTGATTACGCGGACGACGGAAACAAATTTATCACAGCTTTCACACAGTTCACTTGGGAAATCCCCACAAGCTGAAAGGTCAATTTCTTCGTATCAAAATGTATCAACAACGAATAAATGACGTCTATGACATTGATCATAATTAATGTTCGTAATGTCACGAATTCTTTACGGTTGTTACAGCTATTTGTCTTATCCTCACTTCCGACTGAACACATCAATAAAATTCAATACTTCAATTGTAACATGCATGACATCAATAATTCATAATAAGCAATGTTTTACTTCATAATATACGAAGAAAAATGTTTCCTTTATAGCATTACAACCCCTGGGACCCGCATAAAATCGAGCATTCTAATGGTCTGTCGCTTTGTCAGCAGCCTGCGTGAGAGTCCCATTCTGTATATGTGACCAATTTCGTGAATTGTTTATTACGTTCATTAATGCTTATAGAAAAGTATCACCCTGGGTATGATATTAAATCACTATCTATCTAAGGCGTAATAGACTGTTTCAAGTTACCCGATCTATCCCAATAGCTACCCCGACCATAGACTTTCATTAGCTACGATGAACGATACACCCACTGTCTCATTCGTTTACCATTTTACACCCTTTCAGGAACAATAAAATTTAAAAAAAAAACTACTATCTACGCTATTTTAATGAGCATGTAATCAGAAACAAACACTTTTTACACCTAATATAAATCGTACTAGCATGTGGGAGTTGACTGTCTATAGTTTTGTTGTATTGTCATTTCATATTGCCATACTTCAATTATACATAAAATAAATATCCAAGTTGAAAGAAAAATGTGAAATGGTACTTACGATGGACGTTGACACTCTATATCTTCCAATTTGTAAGATAGCCTTTAGGACAATCCGTGTCATAACATAATAAGGGAATTTGTTAACATACTGGAATCAGTATTGGACATGACAGCGAAAACTTTCGGGACACATCTCATTGATATAGTCATTGCCAAAGGTTATTATTATATATGATCTTATTGATTTGAGAAAACTTTGATAATAAAACTCACGCTGAATTATTCGTGCGTAAAAGTTAAACAAATTGCGTATAGATTCAAGTAATGGTTTTGCTCGAAGTTGTCAAAATGAGTAATTGGATCACATCAAGTTATAGTGAATGTAGTATTGCCTCGCCTCGTCGTCTCCAAGACAACACAAGGATTATTGTCTGACTGGTAGAATGTTCTTTTTACAACAGTGGATACGTGTTTTTTTCTCATTCTATATTATTTTTAAGCAACGGCCCCTCGTGAAGACAATGATATAATAAGGTACATGAAATATAACTGTGTGAGTTTTGTCCTAACGGACTGATGTGTTTTAATCCTTCTGTTGTCAGTCAATCTTTATTGTAATTCTTGATTGTAGTTAATAGGCTACACAGTTTCTAGGCTGGTTTATTTGTCTGTGTCATATCCCAGTGGGATATTTTTCAGTCTACTTCTTCTGGATGTTTATTTCACGTGGGTTTGTACTCGATTCATCAAGATATAACTGCATTATCAACACTTAATCTGAATTTATTTACAAGTTGTGGCCAACCGTCTGGATGTACATTACTCCCAGGACAACGTTCAATGCGTTGTTTGATGATATCATAAAGAATCACGTTTAGCAGCCTCATTAGGCAATACCTTAATCATCAGCATACACAGAGGTGGATGTTTTCATCATAAATTTATACTATCAAAGAACAAACAAGACAAATAATTTTTAGTTGTTTTCAATTTTTTGAAAGCGCTATGGTACTTGATTAGATGTTTGTGATGTGAATTTATGTTCTCTTGAATGTCATGCCAGTAACAGCGCATCAAAGTACAAGTACATGTCAAACGATCAAGCCTAGTTTGCATTTAAGCTGGGTACATTTCTTATCTGCCAAACAAATTAATTGTGTCATTTCTGTTGCTCGTTGATAACTTTGTTCATCCTAACCAGTGCCATTTTTTTGTGAAGAACACACTTCATAAAAACTAGTGTGCAGTAATAAAACCGACCAACAAATTAAACATCAATATAAAGACAAAACATGACTTGAACACGTCACAGACCATAAGTGGATGTAAACGGAGAACCGTAAGTCATGGCTGGCTACACGATAGGAGACGATATCATTGAGTGTTATATATATGCACGATTTTATTTGTAATTCAGCCCTCCGCATTCACCAGTCATTTCTTTGTTTCCCAGCATCGATCAATTTTTCGCTCGTGTTTATTTCTTTTATGAATCTGGTTTGGATGTCAGGTCAAATCAAGTTTCACCAATTCATAGATTTAAAAAACTTAACCATAATTATAAACTAAAATAAACCTGAATAAAGTGCACTGCAAGTAATTTGAATTAAATATTACATTTGATTGGTCTTCTATAAACCAATATCGCACGTAATTTACAATTTTTTGAACAACGATAACTACTCTGTATATAGGAATATATAACAACAAAAAGCCTTAAAATCACTATAAATGTATAATGTAGGGAACCGTGCCTCAGTTTTTGATAGCGTCCTCGGTTCGTTAGATACTTGACTTTAAAGAAATTCCGTACCCAAAACCCTGCTGTTTATTACGTAATACGCCATAGATACAAAATGAAAACAAGTATCAAATATTCGGAGGCATGGTGCCCTAGATTAACATTCCCGCTACAAAATAACCACAAACCGCTTTGAAATCCGTCATCAAATAAAACGGCAATATTAATTCGAAAATGACACCTACTGTGTTTTTTTTAATCTGAGCAATTAACAATTAAAGTGTCGGATCATTATCGTCTCATGAAATCAACGAATTTGACGCACCCCATTTCAAAATCGCTAATATTTACGGTTCAATAATTGAAACCACGCCCAATTTTGATGTCTAGTAAGAGATTTATAACAATTTTTTGTCATTAATGAATTAATAGTATCATATCGTACAAATACAATGCACATTACGTTAGAGATGTTTAACGCTCATTAGGACAAGTCGATAAAGGGGTGCAGTATTTATCGCAATAAAACACCATTTTTGAGCGTTCGGTTAGAATTTATTGTTTCTTGGTATTAAAGTATGATATTTAATCTTTGTAAATTACGTAAAATATCATTTTACGCTGTAAACCAAGCCAGATACGTTAAATGTTTCAATAGGTTGGCGACAACTTATCTATTTTACCTTAATCAATATTGTATATACATTCACTTTAAATAGTTTATTTACTAGTATTAATTCTGCTTTGTTAATCCCTTAGCTTGTTTGCAACGGTTAAGCCTATGTAAATTGATAAAAGCAATGTATTCATCACTGGTATCCCTGTAAACTTTGAAATCCTGAAAACTTAATATTGTGTTGCTAGTCTTGAGCAACTAAACTCTATGCTATACTCTGATATAATGATTAAGTAAATTGATTTTTGACATTTTGATTTATAATGGTACAAGTAAACAATTTTAATCTGTTTGTGGTTCAATATTAATTTCACAATCGTAATTGGGTACTTTTAATTCCCCAGACGATTTGATTTCATTTTCGTAGACAGTAACAGGAAAGTTGAGTGCGAGACGATCTACTGGCTGAGACACCGTCTTTTCAATTCTAAGGTTTTTGCTTTCTCGTTAGGAGTCTAGACTATCAAAACACACAATAATAAATCCATAAAAACGAAATAAATTACATTTTGAGACTTGAATCATTTATTATGTTGTAGAAAAATATTCTCGTAGTTGCCAAGGCTTCATACCGACATTATCATATAATTATCACAGCAGTACAAATTTAGTGATATTAAAATTTATGGTGAATGACTATATTCGAGAGGTTGCTTTAAACACCATAATCAACAACAACGGCCACAGTAAAACAGGCGAGCACCACAAAAAATGATTTAAATCACAATTAAACCCCAATCAACCTAAAATGACACTCCGCTTAGTTACTTAATGCAAAATAGAACCAAAATATTTGAACCAAAATGAATAATTAATGCACTTTCACTGTCGGGTTAAAATTTTGAGGTTGTATTGAACATCGGTACTTATAATGAAGTAGTCACTAGGTTGCATTTATACTATACTATATTTAATTATATTATTAATCATTTAATTTCTTATACATTATTCATATAAAGTTTATTTTAACAAGTCGACTGTTTTGTGATTTGACTGAATACTTGCACATAATCCCCCTGGACATTAGTTATTTCATTAAAGGTCATAGACGTCTTATGCTAATAAATTAAGTCACTATTCATATTTTATACACACATTTTATAGTTTTGTTTCTTTTTATGAGGTAATATCATTTACTCAAATATTAAGTTGGTATATGGCTTAATTAGAAGAAATGTTCGCATCATCATTTAATCATTGTACACAAAGGCGCATTTACAAATACCCATTTATTCAAGACGTATATCAGGTCGGACTTCTGCCACATTACATTAAATTTTGTATATACTTTTTTATTACAAATGTGTAAGAAATCATTTGAGCATTGTGAATTGTGTATTTCTGTAACGCTACCCGTGGTAAAGAAACATATCGCAACTGATTCTGATTAATTTCAATACATGAAACTTCGTCTTAGCCAAGAGGCCAGATTCCCTGGAAGGGCTATACATAAGATATCAACACCAACAGTTATCAATTTTACAGCATAGTCTACAACAATAAACTCCATGATATAAAAAATATTCGAAAACCAATCGTCAGTCACCATATTTGACAACAATATTCACATAACATGAATACAACAAAACCTGTGTTTAGCAGAACGAACATGCCTCTTCCAGATGTATGCAACAGCTTGTCCCCGGAGCGGTAAGCGTTTACAATCTACTGTCATTGTATTGACAGTTATTGAAGCATGTTGCAAACCCTGGCGGTTGATGTATGAGTTGCATCAACACAATCAAACATATTAATATTGTGTGAAGCGGCTTTGCTACAGATCCGCGGGGGAGACTGCCTTCAGTCAATTAAGTTGGGCGGTTTCTGAGTTGATGGATTTACAGAGTAAGGTATTTTCTGGGTATCTTTTTTATCTACATGTATATGCAAATAGAAATACTTCACTTTTTACTTTTACAAGTGTTGTTTGATTACAGCTTAACTACGCTGGTATATTCCACAATCATAGTATCACCACAAGGATTTGTTTAATGGTCCTTGAAAGATGCCTTTTTGAAATAATATTGTGCAGAGCGTACTTTTAGAGGACAAGACGTATTTCAATATGAATCTTATAATCTTACAACTCCAGACAATGCTATTTTGTTTGTTTGTAAGTTACTTATGAAGAATCACGTAGTCAACTCTGATTTCCTCTGTTGTAAAGTGATTAATTCGCGGATACTGGCAAAGTTATTTTCTTTCTTTCATAGTCCTCTGTGCAATTTTGTCGAGACAATCGTATATTTTAGAAGTGTTACATAATTATTATTACACATAATTCAATGAATTATTTTACATCAGACATTTGTTTTTTTTGCATGATTACAAAATACGAAATAGAATTACGTTACCTGACACTTTGCTTTATATATAATCTGGCTGGTATTGAGATTTCAATGCTGGTATGCAGCACAAAAACTAATTTCATTCACCCATACTTCCATTTCGCTTTCTGTCTGATTATTGCCAGGGTGTGACAACATAGTTACGTAGAAACGTATTTGCTGTTGACTTTAAAGCTGGTGCAATAATTTTTGGCTCTGATTACTTTTAGCACTTCGAATGTTATGACTAGGCATGTTAATGGTTATTCGACCAATCGTTTGTTGATAGCATCCTTCCAATTTTTCTGATTCTGGAATCTTTGGAGGTATGAGTCGTCACCAAATAGTTTATTTCTTTGGACATTTCTGTTTGGGGTAGACCATTTACCTCGAAACACAAATATTCATTTTGTCTTTCCAAATACCATTTTTTTTCATTTGATAAAATAACATCTTCGAATGCTTCAGCTGTCGTTAGGTTATTTTTAATGTCATTTACAATCTCTCGGTATTCAATGAGTTATCCATTTACGGAACAGGGAAATTGGATCAAGAAGCCTTATGTGTCCTTAATTAACAAGATGTTCTTAACAGCATTTTTATTCTAGTCTGATTTCTATTATGTATGAACTTTGCAACCCAGTATCTTAAAACGAGACTAATCGTAAAGGATCTGGCTACTGTTACTTGGCATTTATTTGCTGTTAAATGTAGATGCACTAATTAGGGTACTTTGTCTAATAATTTAGCTCAAATTACCTACACGTAGGTATAGATTAGTGCAAGTAAAACGATTTTAAATGTAAAGTAAAGTGTTTTTTTTTCTTCTCACTTCCAATCTTAAATTATTTTTTTGAAAAATCTGCCCGAGGAATTTTTTCAAGTGTAGGTAATTTATTATCCGCTATAAAATTTCTATTTCATTAAATATCTACATAAATTAATAGAGCGATAGGTATTTTCAGAGAGGCACTATAAAATGACCGTTTTGGCGTCGAAATCGACGTTATTTCACATCGTTTGGTTCCACCTTTACGGTACGTAATTTAAAAAAAACCGCTAAAATTGCTAATAATTGGTGTCTACAGATAGCTAACATATTATACTACACAAAACCAATATGTATTTCGGTATCTAATTATATAATGTGGTATTAAACAAAGTACCCTAATTAGTGCACAAAAAATGACGTAACTTCATTCAATCAATACCTAAAAATAATTGCTAAATTGATTTCAAAATGAGTATCATCAAACAAAATCAGACGAAAATAAAACAGTCATAGACCTGGAAGAGCAACAAAACGACACGACATTTTTCTTACATTTAAATAGTTTACTTACACGTAAATCAAATAATTACATGAATGTGATTAAGAAACTGAAAACGATTACATCGAATTTGAAACTACTGAACCTAGTATAACATCAATAATGAAGTGTTACATTAAACATAACACTTTCAACATCTGCATTTAACAGCAAATAAATGCCAAGTAACAGTAGTCGGATTCTTTACGATTAATCTCGTTTTAAGATACTGGGTTGCAAAGTCCATACATAATAGAAATCAGACTAGAATAAAAATGCTGTTCAGAACTTCTTGTTAATTTAGGACATATATAGTTTCTTGATCCAATTTCCATGTAAATGGATAACTCATTGAATACCGAGAGATTGTAAATGACATTAAAAATAACCTAACGACAGCTGACGCGTTCGAAGATGTTATTTTATCAAATGAAATAAAATGTTTTTTGGAAAGACAAAATGAATATTTGTGTTTCGAGGTAAATGGTCTACCCCAAGTTTAGGCACCAACATTAATGTTCTGAACAGAAGTGTCCAAAGAAAGAAATTATTTGGTGACGACTCATACCTCCAAAGATTCCAAAATTTGTTCAGAAAAATTGGGAGGATGTTATCTACAAACGATTGGTCTAATAACCATTAACATGCCTAGTCATAACATTCGAAGTGCTAAAAGTAATCAGAACCAACAATTATTGCACCAGCTTTAAAGTCAACAGCAGAAAAGTTTCTACGTAACTATGTTGTCACACCCTGGCAATAATCAGACAGAAAGCGAAATGGAAGTATGGGTGAATGAAATAAGTGTTTTTGTGCTGCATACCAGCATTGAAATCTCAATACCAGCCAGATTATATATAAAGCAAAGTGTCAGGTAACGTAATTCTATTTCGTATTTTGTAATCATGCGAAATAACAAACGTCTGATGTAAAATAATTCATTGAATTATGTGTAATAATAATTATGTAACACTTCTAAAATATACGATTTTCTCGACAAAATTGCACAGAGGACTATGAAAGAAAACGTAATAACCTTGCCAGTATCCGCGAATTAATCACTTTACAACAGAGGAAATCAGAGTTGACTACGCGATTCCTCATAAGTAAGTTACAAACAAACAAAATATCATTGTCTGGAGTTGTAAGATTATAAGATTCATATTGAAATACGCCTTGTCCTCTACGAGTACACTCTGCACAATACTATTTAAAAAAAGCATCTTTCAATGAACATTAAACAAATCCTTGTGGTGATACTATGATTGTGGAATATACCAACGTAATTAAGCTGTAATCAAACAACACTTGTAAAAGTAAAAAGTGAAGTATTTCTATTTGCATATACATGTAGATAAAAAAGATACCCAGAAAATACCTTACTCTGTAAATTCATCAACTCAGAAACCACCCAAATTAATTGACTGAAGGCAGTCTCCCCATAGATACTGCAGTGGAACGATCTGTAGCAAAGCCGCTTCACACAATAGTTTTATCTTTGATTGCGTTGATGCAACTCATGCATCAACATGACCGCCGGGGTTTGCAACATGCTTCAATAACTGTCAATACAGACAATGACAGTGGATTGTAAACGCGTACCGCGCTGGGGACAAGCTGTTACATACATATGGAAAAGGCATTTTCGTTCTGCAAAACACAGGTTTGGTTGTTTTCCATGTTATGTGAATATTGTTGTCAAATATGATGACTGATGATTGGTTTTCGAATATTATTATTAAATGAAGAACATTATAATGGTAATATAAATCCGTCATCAATGAAATAAAACGCACGAAATGTTAAGATGGTTTGATGACAAGGCAAACACACCACTAAATGACTGAAGCCATGTCCAGGATGATAAAACTTAAATGGGCATGCCCTGGAATTGAAGCGTCTCGAATATAAATCAAATTGGTATCATTTGAATGCCTAAATCAATTAATGAAAGTCCTGTAAAATATTTACGAAATGTCCCGCTATTTGACTCAAAATACACATTTCAAGATTTACCAAACCTGCCGATTACGCCTTAGAAAATATTCGTCATTTTCATAACTCGACCCTTTCGGGATCTGTCAAAAGCGGAAAAAATGTCAACAAACTGTAAAATGGTAAGTATTGCTCATGTCATGTTCATTGTTTGCGACATAAAGCTTATCTATCGATCAATTATAGGTAAATATCATTGTTTTGCTGCTTGAAAGGCAGCGCGCACGCTAAGTTAAATTCTCAGACGAATCGGAAATATCGTTGTTGTCAATAAAAGGCTTGTAAGCCTTTTATTTAAACCGGCATATAAATACCCACGCGTGCGTTATAGGGCCATTTTGAAGGCACATTCTTCTTTGACTTTTCGGTAATAATTGTTTTTACAAGTGATAAACGCATTTTTGGTGTATAAAACCCAAGACACAGCAGTTCCAGGGCATGCCCCTTTAAGATCGGACTCTAAGCTGAATTCTCATAATTTGACTTACATTTAAACAATTCAGAGTCAATTTTCTGAAACAAAATATATTGAAAATAAATTGAATTATATGATTGGAGACTGCTCTCAAGTTCATAGCATTGGAGCATATTAATTAATGTTCTTAAACTTGTTTGTTTGGTTACATGCTGAATAAAAATAGGATACGTTGGTGTTTTTTGGCAATTGAAAGCGTGCGAAAAGGTAGCAAACTAGATAAAGGGTTGTGTCGTGCCCAATACAAGACTAAGGTCACAGAGAAAACATGTGGGTATGACGGTTTACCAGACAAGAATAATGTGTTTGGCTGTTTATCTCTCCAGCCTTTGAAAAAGAATATATTAAAGAAGAAAGACCACGTGCTTTAACACTTACAAGACGAAGGTTTGATAAGAACAAAATGTTTCAAAGACACATTTAAATTTAGATGTGTGTAAACAGATAAGAGATAGATAGAGATATATGTTTATTATCAATTATTCTTACTTTACAAAAGTAAAATGGCGACATTTGTTTGTGTGGCTCTTTTTGTCGTAATCAGTTTTGTGAGCTTGACAGGTTGGTGCATTTTAAGTTGATTTACATTTATAGCTCTTCAACAAAACGATTTATTTCTATTATCTTCAAGGTCTGTAGTTATCTTAATCAGCTAGGCTATGTTCACTTTGAGATATGTTATGATTGTTTATCAACGTTTCTCTACATACTGCCTCGGTTCTCAGCTTGTATTTAAGGAATGCGACATTTGTGGTTAAATCTTGTCTGAGACAGGGTTTGAGCCCATGGCTTGAAGATTGGAGGCCAGGTACCTCATATCATAGACCTGCCCATTAATCATTGTTAGTCTTACGACTCTGTTGATAAGCAATATACAGGAAATTATTCAATCTGCTTTAATAGTAACCTGTTAAACTGACATTTTCAAACCGAAAAAAACTCTTAGCTTGGACGTATAAATGATGTCCAAAAAGTTGTAAAGATAGCTTATGTGTTCAAAGTCAATGATTCTTCACAGGCGTACGTCTGGTGAGTCTTTCGCCACAGTTAAAGCTGGAGAACTCGCACCCTCACCAAATGACCCTTGCGACATTAAAGCCCTGAGAAAAATGACATTTAATGTACTAGTATGTAATAGTTCAGCGAGAATTACCCATTTATACAACGGATGCATTCATTCTTCGTGTATGTAAAAGGAAAGAAAACTACTGTGATAGACTGTCTAGTGTAATGTTGTAAATGAGCTGTAGTTTTACAAAAGCAAAGGATTGTACTTGGTGAAGATGTTGGTTGCAATAGGATACATTTTCATTAAAGGACAATATACTATTTACAGAGGGCTCGTGTCCAGATGGTTGGATAAGACATGGTCCGACGTGTTACCATTTCAGTACTGAAGTTGAAGATTGGCCGGGCGCAAAGGTATATTGCGAGATATTTAAAACTCACACAAAGCATTCTATTGTGACGAGCAATCGGAAAATATTCCAGGAAACTCGAAACTGCACACTCAGTGTATTTGAACATCATTGATTTTTATTCCATTGCATCTATGTATAAAATGCATATTATCATACATGTATTTTAATAACATTATACTGAACAATTTTATGTTATACTTTGCTTACTAGTTAATCTTAACTGTCTTAATACGCTAAAAACATAAAATGATATTTAAGTTATTTACAAAGATTAAATACAAATGTTTTAAACTTTCAAACTAAATAACAAAAACATCTAACCGTATGCGCAAAATAGTGATTTATTGCGATAAACACTGTACCCTTTTATCGACTTTACTGTATCAGCGTTAACCTAGTACGATATGATATCATTTAATTCGTTAGACATTAATTTGTTATGAATATCTTTCTACATATCATATCGGGGCGTGGTTACAATTATTTAACCGTAGATTTGTCGAGCATTACATAAATTTCGGCGCTTTTGAAGGGTTAAAATACCATTAAAGACAAATGTCTCGAAACTGGGGATACTTATCAAAGTTTTGAGACACGGTTCCCTCCAATGCGTATTAATTAACAGGCTAAGACATAGTATGCACATTTTCATGGAAAATTGACTATTAAAGTTCAGAATTTTGCAATTGTCATGCAATATGTGTTTATATTAGAGCAGAAATAACTGAATTATTTATTTTTATAACTGATTTTACACTCGTCTGTCATTAAGTATCGTGATAAGTCATGTTAGTATAACTTGACTAAAGTGTCTCTAAATGGGTTAGATTTGAAAGTGTCCGAGATCCAATCATGTATCCTTCAGTCATTCATTTTTTTCGTCATAATGAATCAGAAGAAATGAAAAGTAATGATCACAT
This sequence comes from Lutraria lutraria, assembly GCA_964023205.1. Classification (NCBI taxonomy): domain Eukaryota; kingdom Metazoa; phylum Mollusca; class Bivalvia; order Venerida; family Mactridae; genus Lutraria; species Lutraria lutraria. The sequence continues at coordinate 11,479,533 of OZ026837.1, read as the reverse complement.
CAGCAAAGAATTGATAGAATTAGATATTGATCTACCGACCTGCAGGTAGTTATCAATATACGTTTAGACACATCATCCCATCACATATCAACAGTGCGATATTACGATACTCTTATTGTGTTTATGATGGCTAAAATACCATGCCTGATATAAGTTAACTGTTTACATCATTTGTAGATCATGTGTGAAGCAATGAAAGGTCAGCTAGTTGAGATCGAAACACCCGAGGAGAACCATTATCTTGGACAGCAAGCTAAACTATATAATAGTGAGATTATAACTATAATTGCTTATCCACTACCAGGGATTATTCTCTTTGTTTAATAATATAAGCTAATAGTTATAAAATGTACCAGTAATCAATTTTAGCTCAAATTGATAATATTACAGTGTTTTGGGGTCTGGTTCCCAACTGATATTTTGCTTGCTCTTGCAGTTTAAAAACAAAACCTTGCAACCAATCCAGCCTTCAAAATCCAGGTACATACCAATATGCTGCAATATGCGAAAACGCCAAAGACATGTATGTCTGTAAGATTTACATGAAGAACCATTGGCAATAAATTGCGAAAGATTTTCACATTTCATAGTATATATTTTAGAGTATTACTGGATTGCATTGTCGGATGTTATCGAGGAAGACACCTGGGTGTGGATGATCAGTATGAAACATGCTACATACACAAACTGGAAGTCGGGAGAGCCCAATAATGACGGCTTAGAAAATTGTGTTAATTTATTTGCTAATGAATATTGGAACGATGATCATTGTCATCATTATTTTAATTACATCTGTGAAAGACCTGACGAGTAAGTTTCAGAGTACATTTTTTCATAATTGCATTGCATGTATTTACGTTGATTCATGGTAATCATAATTTGGAAAGAGGTTATACATGTTGTTGCTAGTAATAGTTTTGCTTTAAATACTTATCTTTCATGTTTAATTTGTTGTTAATTATTCGCTTACTATTTAACGTTAAAGTTACTCGATGAGTTTAGAGACAAGACATAGTATTTTGCAAATATATTAGTGTCATTGTATGAAATCATGCTGTGCTTGTGCTTGGTTAAGAGTGAGGTTGGACACACAAAACTATTTAAAACCTGTACCATATGCTAAGGACAGTTCCTTTCGGGAAACTGTTTTCCCCGCAATTTTTGGATGATCTAAAGAACAAAGTGACATTTCATGTTTTGCTCAGAAGTTATAGAATCTCATCTGGCGACAAGCTTGTACAAATCATAAACTTAACGTATCTGGTTTGGTTATAATCGATAAAATAACGTAAAATGATATTTTACATTATTTACAGAGATTAAATATCGTACTTTAATACCAAGCAACAAAAAATTCTAACCGAACGCTCAAAAATGGTGTTTATTAGCGATAAATATTGCACCCCTTTATCGACTTTTCCTTATCAGCGTTAAAAATCTCTAACGTAATGTGCATTGTATCGGTACGATATGATAGTATTAATTCATTAATGACATTTTTTTTTTATAAAATCTCTTACTAGATATCAAACATGGGCCTGGTTTCAATTATTGAACCGTAAACATAAGCGATTTTGACCAATCAAATGTAATATTTGTTTAAAATTACTTGCAATGCACTTTATACAGTGAGTTTATTTTAGTATATTATCAAGGGTTAGTTTTTAAATCTATAAATTGGTGAAACTTGATTTGACCTGACATCCCAGCCCATTATCTTAATGACTAAATTGCTAGACAAAAAAAAAAAGAATTATCTCATTATGTAATTTACAATTGATTAAAAATTATGTGATGGGTTTATGCTTTTAATATGTGATTATGAAAATAACTCGGCTTGTGTCTCATTCATCAAAGTGCCTGTCAAACGACCTGTCCGTTCGTCCGTCTGTATGTGATGAGTCTGTTTTTTTACATAATTGTATTCTCGTTTCAGGGTTGAGATAATCGGCTAGCGGATTAATAATGTGAAGTAACGCTCAGTAACACCTGTGTGTTTGTGTATCGAACCAGTTTATCAAAAGACCAATTCTTAGATATTGCAAATAAAATATGACAAAACTACTCACTTGTTTCAAAACACATGTTTTCTGTTTCTCAGATGGATTCGAACAAGGCCCGTATCACCGTAATGATAAGTTGCCATACATATACATGATTCTGTTAACAATTTCTCCCACAAGAAGCTGGCATCTTCTCCACATAGGGAGGAAAATCGAGATTTTTGTCAAATGTCACAGAAGTGTAAGTCCTGCCGCGACAGAGTTTCAAACCAAGACCGCCGGGTTAAAAGTGCAGCGCACTAATCACTGGACCACAGCATAAGGGGAACGAGATGGATAGCTTTTTGTTGATAAGTAGAGGGGAAGAACTGGGTGTGGATGTAGTTTAATAGGGAACAAACTCACTGTACAAATAATATGTTGGGTTGATTTTTGTAATTTAGGTGTTTTATCCTTTTGGAAGTATGAGACTTGCCGACCATCCTTGTTCAACTCCAAGTAACCATGCTACATACCGTTCAAAGGCGGAACCCCCTGAATGATTGTGTTTAGCCCTATTTAGTATGGTTCTATGTTTTGGGGTTGGCTCGGGTTGGACGAATTTTGGGATTTTTTATGTGTTGTATGTGTTGTCTCTTCTGGTATCTTTTGTATCTACGCGCGTATCGCTAAGATGAAACAACGAATATGTACAAGTAATTAAAATAGATTATTTACAAGTATATTTAAGACTTCGTGAACATGGAGTATTTAAGGATATCCTAAGAATTGTGAGCATACAAAACGAGTTAATGCTGCTTCAAACTGAATTCTTAAAAATATTGCAGTGCTACAAAGACTGGGTAAATTTCAACAAAATACAAATTTTGTATTGAGAACTACGAGGGATGTTCGATATGTAATATGTATTGTACTATAACACGAAAACAGTATGCACGATTTCACTAATATTGATACGTTTAGATAACTTATTCAATACCTTTACAATGGTATATAAATAAATATTAAGTTCAACACAAAATTGTCAAAAATCTTTATTTGAAGAGAGCCAATCATTGACCACTGTTGCAAAAATGTTTGGAAAGCATGTTGAGACTTTTTAAGACATTTGAGCTTACAAAAAACTTCGAAGAAAACTCGGTCATTAATTGAAGCTAATTATTAACTAACTGACGTAAGGTTATGGGTCCCTAAATGTATCTTATGTGACAGGTGGGAAAGGAGATTTGTTGCTTGCAAGGAGACAGTTAAATATTCTTCAAAATCAGGACGACCGGTGACTGCAACAGGATTAAGGTATCTGGCTTGGATGTCAGGTCAAATCAAGTTTCACCAATTTATAGATTTAAAAACTAAACCATAATTATATACTAAAATAAACACCACTGTATAAAGTGCATTGCAAGTAATTTGAAACAAATATTACATTTGATTAGTCTTCTATAAACCAATATCGCACGTAATTTACAAATTTTTGAACAACGATAACTACTCTGTATATAAGAATACATTACAACAAGTAGCCTTAAAATCACTATAAATGTATAAAACAGGGAACAGTGCCTCAGTCTTTTGATAACGTCTTCTGTTCATTAGATACTTGACTTTAAAGAAATTCCGTACCCAGAACCCCGCTGTTTATTACGTAACACTCCATAGATAAAAAATGAAAACAAGTATCAAACATTCGGAGGCACGGTTCCCTAGATTAACATTTCCGCTACAAAATACCGAAAACCGCTTTGAAATCCGTCATCAAATAAGACGGCAATGTTAATTCGAAAATGACACCTACTGTGTTTTTTTAAGCTGAGCAATTAACAATAAAAGTGTCGGATCATTATCGTCTTGTGAAATCAACGAGTTTGACGCACCCCATTTAATTTTGATAGCCAATCAAAATCGCTTATGCTTACGGTTCAATAATTGAAACCAGGCCCAGGTATGATGTCTAGTAAGAGATTTTATAACAATTTTTTGTCATTAATGAATTAATAGTATCATATCGTACCTGTCCAATACAATGCACATTATGTTAGAGATGTTTAACGCTGATAAGGAAAAGTCGATAAAGGGGTACAGTATTTATCGCAATAAAACACCATTTTTGAGCGTTCGGTTAAAACATTTTGTGCTTGGTATTTAAGAATGATATTTAATCTTTGTAAATAACGTAAAATATCATTTTACGTTATTTTAGCGATTATAACCAAGGCTATATATTATAGATTATAACCTTAACTAATGTCTCCAAAGTCAGTGAAATGATTGAAAGGGATGGCAGATATACAGTTCGCGATGTTGGCATTTCACTATCGAGAGGATATTTCATTCTGCAGAGTATTTTTGAAGTTCGAACTATTAGTGCCATATGAATACCCCCTCTATTGACAGATGATCAAAAAGGGTACGCATACAAACGGCAAAACAATTGCTAAACATTTTTTTCCAAATTTCAACTACAGACAATTTGCAAACATTAATACTGGTAATGCGACTGGGGTTCATTATATCAAGACAGTTAGAAAAATAGGAAACAAGATATAAATTATCAAACGCAGAAAACGACCTGTAGTTGTCAACAGGGCAATGAGCGAAGAAGGCCATCTATGCCATATTCTTCTCATGTGAAGGAATTGTCAAAAAATGTCTAATGGCAAACGTGACACAGGTCGGTTTTACCGTGATGTTGTACTTATAAATATAAGATATATTATCAAATACGACGTGCAGTTGACGGCTTTCAACATGTTTGCCCACTCCATCATAATGCTCCAGTACATTCATCTGGCATTGTAAACCGCTTTCTGAAGTCGGAGTAGGTAACCGTCTTGTCGCACACACCGTACTCACCAGATCTTGCTTCCGGCGACTTTTTTCGTTTTCAAAAACTGAAAAAGTTATTATCTGGTTGTCGATATCACTCCAGACAAGCCCTTGGCTCATCTGTTTGTCAGTGTATTTGAGGTATATCCAAATCAGCCATTTCAGAAATGTATTTATAGATTGAAGTTATGTATTTCTAACTACAGGAAATACTTTGAGAGGATGGAAAGTTATTTTGACCAATACAGCCGGTTCTTTATAAAATATTACACAATACACATTACTTATCGAACATCCCTCATAATTATAGTGATTTGCTTTATACAGTTTGAGGCATTATTTAGAACTAAATGAAAATAACGAATGTAGCAACCCCAAGAACGGATTATATCGAACTTGACCGGTATGGACGGTAATTATCCTTATCGTTTTGATAACCCTTTGTTTGGTTCCATATACGCTTGTATAACCTTTATAAATCCTATTCAATTCACATCCAACCGATTGCTTAAAGAAAATTAAACTCTCATAACGTACAATTAATACAGTTTTATAACAGAAATGGTCACTACCTTTGTTTGTTGGTTCCAGTGAACGCAGATTTTTAACACAAGACTGAGCCGAAGTATTAATCACAAGTTTTATTCCAATACACATGAAAAAAGGAATGTTTACGGAAACAAATACATCGATTAACGTTTTCCAATGATCTCTTCATCTCTAAAACAAAATTAAATATACACTTAATGATACATCGATGATGAATGCATTCATTCAATACACCTACTTTTATTTCAATTATAAAAAATAGTTGATGATAATTAAGTCATGAACGGATAACTCTTAATTTCTGCACAGACACTAAATACTTCCTGCATCTCAGATATAGTCGTATTGTTAGCATCTTCCCTATAACCTTATTAATTTTTGTGAATACTAAGTAAGTATAAAGCTATTCTTTTGCATTTTGAAAAAAATATGAGATTCAAGCAGACATGGTAAGGTAACAGTTCTCAACAATCAACGACATTGTTATCCATTTGTGTGATTTTGTCAGAATGCTATAAGAATATTTAGATACACTTTTGCGATATCACAATTTATTAGATTACTCATGAATGTATCATTTATTACCCGTCAGCTTTTTCACATATATAATAGTGTTTCTGGAGGCAGGGTGCATCGCTCCAATTTCCACCAGGATACATTATCACACAATTTTCATTTATAGCGCCCGCTGGCTCCCCTGGTAGCCACGTGGTGAATGTCGTTTGTATCAGACTGTTCATCCAAACCCACGTGTCCTCTTCAATAATGTCTGTCAGGGCTATCCAGTAATAATCTAAAAGACATATTCCACTGATGTATGTAATTGTAAATATAGGGACAATGTTTCACTGACAGAGGTCATTGTAGCGTTGAAGTACAAATACACAACTCAACTTGTATAATTGTACTCATGGACTATACTGGATATTTTTTGAACAGGGAATATCTCTTGATTTATTTGGTATACTCTATCAATGGAACATATGATGACACAATATTGTACACATTATACATATTAAGAAACACATTGTAATTTAACATTGTGTCATATATTTGTAAGGTATTTCAAACTCTAGGCGACCCATTATAAAAGTTGAGCAATATAGTAAATGCATAATGCTACGGAAACAGGAATGCCTAACCTCTTACTTAAATGATACAAAGTGATTTGGTAAAATGAAAAATAATATGAAGCAAACAGTTATTTATTTTTTAGGTTTAACGCCGTTTTTTCAATAATTTGTCAGTTATGTTACGGCGGTCGATTCACCTTACCAGTTTTCCTGGATTCTCCACATGGGGAACAGTAAGTAGAGAGATTGAGCTATATCAACTTTGTAGAAGATCGGCCATTTACGAGCGGCACTTATACTAAAGTAATCATTGTTGCATTTTTGAACCCAATTGGACTTCCTTGTTCAGTATTTTTCTGGTAAACATATTCTCATCACTATCATTTTTTCATTGGATCAGACGTAACGTCGTGCCAACACCATGGTCATTTGGGAACCCTTTGACTTTAACGGTTCAGGAAGACCACAGAAGTACATCTGGGTAGACCATAATCTTCCGGAAGCTGCGTTGACCACTTGCTCGCATATATAATTAGTCTTGTCCCGAATGGGATTCGAATTCACTTGGTTAGGGGCTAGTGATTGATTACTTGTCAAAGTCTATAACCACACTATTACATACATCATATATGTCATTTTAACGAGATACTACAAATCACCTTCTTTAACGATCTTTTGTACCGATGAATCAATACTAGTAGCGCATAGCAATTAATAATGAATTGTATAATAAAAAGAACTCAGTACAAATGTCAGCTTCAATCTAAGACCGTGTATTTTTGGAGGGGGTATTGTTAATTGGTTGCTCACCGCCGTATGTTTTCGCTTGCTGTCCAAGAAAATGGTTTTCTTCTGGTGTTTCAATTTCAACTAGTTGACCTTTAATGACTTCACACATGTCCTTAAAACCATGAAACACATTGTTTAAAACTGGCGAGAGAAATGTTCTTCGGATTAAAGTTTTCTTTAACACAAAATATACAGTATATCAAAAAGATTTTTAAATTGCTTTAATTCCTGTAAATCACGGTGTCGCATGTGTTTTTTGTCACATGCATATCAAATTTCCAGGTCAGATTCTCCTTCATCAACAGGATATCTAGAAGTTTACCTGTCTGGGAGTTGACAGCTTTTTTCTGTCAATGCTAGTACGTAATCTATGTATGGTAATCGAATCAAATTGCAGCTTAGCTCGTGGTCAAATTGTCAGCTTTTGACCAAAGTTGGCAATGTTAACTTCAACATACTCAGATACACAAATGTTACTCAATGTGTTGTTTATTTTGCTGAATATACAATTGTAGGTGGAAGATAATTTTTTTTGCATATTTGAAGTTCTGTCTTAATAAATATAAAATAATTATGATTAACAATTTCATTCACTTTTCATGTGCTTGTATTTGTTAAGAATTATAATAATTTTATGTTAGACCTACCTTTGCACCAGTCCAATATTCTAGATCATGACTGAAATGATAACACATTTGTCGATGTGTAATCCAACCATCTGGACAGGAACAATCTGTGATGACAAATGTTTATTGGGGTTTCATGCCGTCTTTCAATCATTGTTCAGTTATATACGACGATCGATTCATCTATTAATTTATTTTCCTGGATTATATTCTAACCAGTACTAACTTACCATTTCACAAGGAACATCAACATGTGAAGGAAAAAGTATGATCTGCCGCCACAGGATAATCAACCCGAATCGCCGGGTATCTAATCCAGCGCACAAAGTATTGGGTCAAGGTCGCGGTCCCTTTGATGGTTAGCACAGAAATCGCTTGATTAAACAAAAATTTTGTCAGCAATTCTTTATGCCACACAGAGCAACACTACAGCCTGTATTTTGACTATGCGAATAACCTCTTTTATGTGGAACACATTTGTAGCAATCAGCCATCCTTCTACGTTGGTTCAAATGAACACCAATTGGCTTTGTAAAGCTTACATTTTCTACTTTTACTCGTCAACAAAATTAGTTAAGATTTGTTAGGATTCCGACTACGGAGACACAGAAAGTGCATGAACATCTCAAGATTACATAAACATGTCAATGTGGAAAAACGAAATATCAAAATGTAATGTCCAAAAATATTATTGTTAATCCAGCCCTGTCTAAACTAGTCGTACAAATGACTTGCGAACAAAACTGAAGTATCAGTGAATAGCGTGAAACATAAATGTTATAAATCTGAATAATCGCGTGCATACCGGAAAATCCAGCCAGTATTAGTGAAAGAAAAAACAGTCCTATTGTAGTATCCATGTTGCGGTCTGTTATAAAACGTGTAAGACTTCGGTAGACTCTCTTATCTGAACTGAAAATGTTTTGACGACCTATAAAATTTATGTACTGATAATACTTCACTGGTGATAATTGTACATTTGTTAATGAGTTTTCTACTGAAAATTATAAAACCATGGAATTTCAATCCTTGATTACAATAGTAAATCGACAATAACGACATGATTTATAGAAGGCGAATTTCATCCTTTGACACAAAAAACTCTTTTGAAGACATTGAACAGCTACTATATAAGTGACCCCCACCAAAAAATAAATCCACATGAGGTCTAATTTCTTAATTATTTTATTGCCTTTAATCAGATTAATCCTGTCTGGCCATAATCTGTAGCCTTGACACCTAGTAAAAAAGTAGGGCCATTGCTTTTATTGATTTATGGTGGTAATAAGTATATGACTAAATTCTTATTGTTTTTATAAGCATAGATTATATAAACAGAACCTAGTCTATCAATGACCCTGTCTGTTTTATTACCCCCTACTGTGGAACCAGGGGTCTTGCTGGTCTATAAGTCACATACCTCGCATTCCTGGTTAAATGTCTTTAAGCCGAAAAACACATCAATTGTTTGTTATTATTACTCCTTTCAAAAACATAAGACTAATTCTATAACCTATCTTTTCAATAGCGACAACATTTATGGTGTTTATCAAAACACTACAGACATATTAATGCTCCTTATATTGGCACAATCCGGTAATTACAAAAATTGTAAACTACAACTACAAAGGGAATTAGTTTATTAATTGATATGTCTTGACATAATCTCTTTGGTTCAACAAACGAACTTAGTAATAGGAAGCAATTATACATTTAAGCAACAGTGCTAGTTAGATTTGTATGCATATCTTGGGTTCAGATGTGTATTGTATGCCCATAAACAAAAACCCAAGGTATAGTACGGCTTTATTAAAGTCCCATAAACATATACATTTATCGGTCCTAATAGTTTCTGTTTGTTCTATAACAGATGAATATCATTGAAAAAAATACTATTTATAGAACAGCTGTGTTTTCCCGCAGTCATAGTATGCACACGGCATTAAGTGACGTCACGCCCTCTATATATTTCAAGTTTACAAAAGCAAAATTCACAGCGAAATGAGTGTTTTAGAAGAAAAATGGCTTGTTTCGTCGGTAATAATTATCTTGGGATAATATTAGCAAATCTTTGTTTTATGCATATATTTTTATAACAAAAAGCTCATGGGACTTTAAACTGTCTAAGCTCCATAGTTTCCCGGTTAACGCATGTAATTAACTAGCTTAGCCATACCGATTGCCTAATGTATGTGCATTTGACTTATTATACAACAGAACATTCCATTGCAATAAGAAAACGGAAACTTTCGACTGTTGAACGAAACAAATTCTTTAAAAACTAAATTTTGACAGTTGGATAAAATTGCGCTAGAACAAACCAGCTTGCGCTTAAACAAATGTGCTTGAATCAGTAGTAGGAACTTTTAACGCGGTTGGCAATTCTAAAAAAATGAATCGCGAACTCCTTTGCAAATTCATACAACCACTTTGTACTCGTATATATGCACTACAGCAACACTATTCTAGATTTTCTCCACCGTTCCTGCAGCTATATTCCTCGGCAAGACACGGATACGACACTTCGTAAGCAGTTAGTCATGCTAACAAACCATTCATTCTAATTATATATTTATCTATTAATGAAGATATTATGAATTAGATTTACATTCTCTCCTGTGATTTGATGTAAAATGGGGACGTTCGTTAACCTGTATTGTTATGATACAAATACTATTTACTGTAAAATTAATGCTTCCGTGTGTTTACTTTGCTAGAAACCTCTTAAAGCAGACATTATGAACACAAATCATCCATTAGCTATACGTTAACTGGTGAATGTCAGATCGAGATTAATATACAGCCAAACTTGTGTAATAAATGTCGCCCTGTGAATAAAGCTCATTCATCTAAAAACATAATTGAATAATTAGAACAAAATGACCTCCCAATAAATGTCATCTGTCAATAAAGACCACATTTTCCTTCCCATGGGTGGCCGTTATTCACTGGATTGACTGTACATGATGGAGATTTTAGGTTGCGATCGTTAGTGTGGGTAATACATTTAGAAATATTGTTTTTGCATTTTTAAGATGTTGTTGTCATACAAAAGTTAGCGTCATTCTGTATTTTTTCATGCTGCGGCGATAAGTATAGTATGTTGCACAAAAGAGTTTCAGTCCTAAGACCGTATATATGTTTATTTTCAGTAAATAATGTAGATATATATAGCATGTCTTTTCTTTTTCCAGCATAACTAAATAATTGCTACTGCAAAAATGAAATTGAAAAAATTCTTATTTGAAATTTAGCTTGTATCTGCTTAATATCGTCGGATAGACAGACCAATACACAACATTATTTATTTATGCCCTTTAGAAACCCAAAAGATTTCAACCAAAAGTCACTGTATTAAACGCGTTCCGCAAAGACAAATATTACACACCATACAACGTAACGAGTGAAATTGATATTAATCGCCGAGGGGGGATTTCTAAATACACGTTGTTCGTCTTACTAAATACCGCAATGTCATGGATTGTAGGGCATTGTGTCTCGGAATTAACTAGTCACATCTTACAAGAAACGCCGGCTCCTTTTTACTGCATAAATATATATTTTGTTCACATTTATACAAAATATTTTTTTGTACAAGTTTTAAACATTTTATTTCAGGGCACCAATGTACGTGGTTGGAGGTATTACGCATCATGGTCCGCTGAAGTTCTTGTAATATCCTTAATGATGACTTCATAAACAACATAATTTCAATAAGAAAACTAGGAAACTACACACAAAGATGTACTTACTTGACAACAAGGAAACATCTCCACACTACTGCAATAGGTGAACACCATTCAGGACAATCCTATGGTTCATGTTCATGTTTTATGTAAGCTTTGTAGACCACAGACAATATCACAAGTAATAATGTGACAAACATGATAGCAGACAGTCTGGCATTTAATAAAAACCTGCTTAGCAAGTAAAACTATGACAAAATGTAAGTCGACACCCGTCTGCGTATGCTCATGTGTTTCTGTGTGAAAATAGAGTACAGTAAAAACTGGGCATGGTGCACTTCTCAAGACAACAGTAATAACCTTTACTATATAATATACATGTATGTTTACTTATTTCACTACAATAGTCATAGAAATAAGAGTAGGTATACAAATGGCCAGTTCTTCTGTATCTTCTTGTCTCCTGAAATGTTTAGTCTCTGCCCTGAAATGACCATGGCTGTCACATGGGCCGTTAAACAACAGAAACATCATTCAAAAGGAAATACTTGAAGACGTTTTTCATGCAAAATGTATACGGTATCATATCCATCTCTGCATGTGTTGTGTGATAAAATTTTCGACTACTTAAGAATGGTTTCAACTTTTATACAATATAGTATATAGTATATCTTTTGAGGTGCTCGGGCAATTCGGTTAATTGTGATTATTCTTACACAGTGTTTTCAAAGACGAACATTTATTGGTGATGTTAATGATCCAGCATTATAATGATGTTCATGGACATAACATTGTGTATGTTTATCTTTCATAAAAGTTACATCATAATTATTTTGTAGTTGGTTTATGGTACCGCGGTTGTTGAATTCCTAACGATATGTTTAGCGGTGAGATGTCATTGTAGAGCAAGTGTTAAGAAAACAATAATCATCATTTTTCTCATTTCTATCAGTGATTCTGTATGCAATGCATTTATTACAAATTCAACAATCGTTTGTGAAGGTGGGATCTTGTGCGTATGTTTGTTGTTCGGTACGAACACAAGGTTAAAACCATTTTCAACAGTTGGTCGGGTAATTTTTCCTACATACCGAAGGGCTTCAAATAGCCTTCCTCCTACGAAAATAGTTCCAATAAAAAATCAATTCAGTGGCACAAATGCAAATTAAAATAGTACGTCCATTCAGAGCAAAATAAGATGGCTACGTAAAATCTTAACTAGCAAATCAAAAACAGTCGTAAAACATTCTACACAATCCTCTGCCTCAGAATACAATGTTTACAATCAGTACGCACATTTCAAGGAATGATGCTGTCATAATTCACGGACTGTATAGGCTAATTGCTGAACTCCTTTTGGTTATCAGAAGGGAAACATAAATCAAAGTACTGAAATCACCTGGATTTTTTAAAAATTGCATGATGGATGTAGAAAAGCAAAGTACTTTGGTCTGCATCAAAATTCATGCGCGCCGAGTGAAGGCTATGGAAATCTGAACTGTTGTTCAGTTTTCAAAACTCAGCTCAGAACTTCACCCTATAAAGAAATTCAACTTTTGACTGCTTTGTAGTTCCAACTAACAGCAGAACCTTCAATGCTTTGATTTGTTATAGAAATCCTTTCGTTAACTATATTCGTTCAAATATGTCCACTAGAATAATAAATATTGGTGTGATTTACTATACTGTATCTGTTGTATATGATGTAATCTTTGTTTCACGCGCCTTTTTAGTTTAGTCGACTCTTAAAGGATGCTGTCCAAATTTACATTTCATGGTTTATGGCGACAAAACTCTGTGGAAACAAATTGCTGGATTACACCAACGTCGAATGATGAGTTTTGTGTTTTATGTAAGTCACAGCAATGTCATTGACCAGAAATGTTACGAAATTTGTCACGAAACTACCCAATCTCTTATCTAATCTCACAATAACAAAAGACAATATGATTATCCATCTCAGAATAAGCAGTACATGCGAATTTCCACAGTTCGCGATTTAAAGTCCGAATTGCGATCATACCATGAGGGCAGTAATTGAAAAATGGATACTATTTCTTATAATTCGTATATTTAGTCATACTTAAAGCCCCATTAGCTTTTTGCTATAGATTATATATACAAAAAACCAAGCAACTGCTTAATATATTATTCCAAAATATAGTCCTTTCTTTCTAAAAACACTCATTTCGCTGTGAATTTTGCTTCTGTAAACTTCATGCCGTGAGCATAATATGACAGCGGGAAAGCACAGCTGTTCTATAAATAGTATTTTTTTAATAATATTGAAAAAAATACGAAAGTGGTTTCGGAAACATTTTTTCTTGCTATAAGATATGCACGGGAGGAAATCACACCGGATTCCTCGGTTATAGGACAAACAGAAACTATCACGACTGATAAATGTATAAGCTTATGTGACTTTAATGAAGCCAGAAGTAAATGTGCAGTCAAATCTGTGTTAACGTCAACCTCCGAATAAAGGCTATCCTGTGATTAAAGGACATGTTTTGTCTCTCTATAAGGTGGCCTTTGTTCAGAGGTTTGATTGTATGTCATTTCCTGACACTCCTCATTCTTCATTTTTTTTATCTCTGTAGTCTCAAACTGCATATCACGACAAATCTATTGACTTCTATTACCTTTTTATTCGCAGTTTTTACCAAATGTTGTGTTATCAATTGTATAAACAAACTGTAATTTCATCTTTAATATGAACAATGGATTTTATTAACGCACCATTTAAACCACAACACGTCTGTTAGCGCTTGCCGATAATTTCAACTCTGAAAATATAACAAATTATTTGATCATTTATTGTCATTGCTATTTGAACACATGATATAAACACGTGACTTTAAAATGAATCGGGTGATATCTTCCCATTTATTTTATTGTTTTCCTTTCGTACAATACGTTTAGCACGTACAACATATACTTGCTTCATTGCTTCTGTGAGATCAACCTTAGTGCAAACTTGAAGTAGTATATCTTAAAAAAGATATAATAAGTCAGTACTTACTCATCCGCTTTTTCACATATGTAATAGTGCTGATCGTTGCACGAATAATCATACCAGAGTCCATCAGTCTTCATGATTATACAATTTTCACCTTCTCCACCATTGGGTTCTCCGGATTTCATGTTAAGAAATGCAGCATGTTTCAGACTGTTCATCCAAACCCATGTATCTTCTTCGATTACATCAGTTAGTGCAGTCCAGTAATATTCTTAAATAAATTGCTTAAAGATAACGTCCGAACAAAAGAACACACAAAAACAAAGGACAACAAATAACAATGACAAACATGAAGGACGCAAAAACAATGACCCCGAAGGATACCGGCCTGGGTGCTACTGTGGTTTAAGTCTAGTTTCAGTGGTACAGATTCACATTTACCCTAAATGGAAATAAAAACAAATAGCACGATTAAGAAACAAGTTGATTGTTCAATTTCTCTCAATACGTTATGATAAAACAAGAAAATCAAATGAAATGAAGTAAGTGATGTCATGTTTCTAGTTATGACGTCATATTAGGACTGATAAATAATCTTAAGTTGATGGCGTATAATCAGTCCCCATCGGTAATGCACAACCAGGGAAAAAGTAAAAACGATTACAAAAATGAAATAATCCCACCTCTTCAGCTCTATTAGGGTTTTATACGAAAAAAAATATTCTTAAACGTCTTTGAACGCCATCCCATAAAAAAGAAGTAAAATAACTAGATTTAGGTTAAACCTCAGACAATAAGTACGAACTAAAACATGTCTCTTATATTCTCTAGAGCTGTGACATTAAATCTACTTTCTTATTTTATACTTATCGTTGAAATATCTCAGAACAACTTATTGTCAGCTATGTGGATCGATTTATTAAATATGTGGACTGGATGTATTCTATACTTATACAGAAATACTCACTGTTGTTCAGTCCGGCTTGTTTGCCAATAACATGGTTTTCGTCGGCAGTTTCTATTTCAACTAGTTGACTTTTCATGGCATCGCACATAACCTTTAATTGATAAATAAACAAAAGTCAAGACTTTGTAGAAAATGATGTCTTACAAAAATCAATAGACTTTTTCAATGTTTTTTTATGAAATACACCAAGGGCTCAACGGCTTCGAACACGTGATCTAGCTTATAAACTAAGTAAACGGGCTTTATCCAATTCCAATTATATGTCTGGATATGCGTGCTTACGAAATTGTTCTGACTGTGAGCAACCTTAGTGTTATAAGAAGTTTCTTCGTTGTAACACATAAACAAATCGAAGATTACCGCCACATATTTACAAAAAAAAAAATTATTATGCATTGACATACTATTGTTTCTTTTATAAAATTAATGATTAATGAATAATTTGTAACAACCATTGTTACATCGTTCTGTATTTACATCTTATCTGTATCATGTGGTATCAAGAACAATCGTAAAATTAAAAAAGAAAACAAATACCTTCGCGCCAGTCCAATCTTCTACATCATGACTGTAATGATAGCACATTTGTCCATGTCTTATCCAACCATCTGGACACGCAGCGTCTGTGATAATAAAAGATTTAAAAACATGACAAGTCTTTCGAGGTTCACAGGGCAGTAGATGATAATTGTCGTCAGTATTAATGGATTATGCCGATTATTAGCATGGATAATTACTTCTGATTTTTGATCTAACCTATTAGGCAATGGAATTATTTTAGTTAAGTAGAAATAGTTGGGAGCCTATTTCCGAACTCGGACATTGTTGGCTTCAACTACTTTGATTCAAAGCGATCTCTGTATTTTTTCAGTTTAATTTTAATGGGCATACACAATCAATTTATTCAAATGATAATTACAAGTTTCATTCGGAACTGGAACGATATAGATATTACCATTGTTAGCGACTAAATGCGTACAATGTCTAACAATTTATTTCACCAATGCGTGTTTGAAACGCCCTATGCCATTAAATGTTCGATGGAAGTACACCACAATAACGAATCCAGTAGCTTACAGAAACTCTATGGACACAGACAATGGAACACAAAAAGCATTTACTTAAATATCTGAAACATGAAGTTTATATTTTCACAACATCATAACAGCTGCATAAGTGTTGATGTAAACATATTTACTTGCAAGCATTTTGTTATCTACCATAAATAATTAACTGCAAACCTGAGAAGTTTATTGCAAGTAAAAGGAACAAAAGTCCAACTAAAGAATCCATGTCTCTTTGTTATACGGTGTAATCCTATCACTGCATATATGACCTATGGTAAACTGATAAGTCTGAACGTACATGACTTATGTTTGTTTACATTTCATTCACCTTAAACCATCATGTTGATATTTTATCTCACTGAATACCTCTGTTGTCTTAAAAGCACAGGGTATCACTAATTATATAAGAACCATACGTAGTTTGTATCTAACATGTTTTTAATACTACGACGATACCATAGGTGCTCGAAGTCAGGAATTGTTTTTTTTCCCGGCAATTTTGCCCTTTTCATATGTAATATTACCCAAACTTTAATAACTCAGTCGTATTTTCTCCAAATATTGACTTTTGTAAATTACTCCAAAATGGGTCGGATAATCTGAAAAAAGAGAAGGTGTGACATACGCCATGTTATCCGCAACAAACGCCAAGAGTGACTCCCCTCGGCGCGGTCAGTTTTTTATCTACCCCGCTGGTTCTCACAGTAACAACGCGGCGCAATATTGTACCGGAAACCCCGGCAATTGTAGTCATAGTGCGGTGGCACCTAGAAAACGTGCGCAACGGTCAATATTTCTTTTCTGGAGCTGGCATAGGACGTTGAGCTTATTTGTATACATGGTAAGATTTCACAGCTATTTCATAACATTTTTTCATGCATACTAAAACACAACATTTGAAAACGTTGTGATAGAGTTTACTGACATGCTTCACAAGCTATCTAAGTCCATTTTCGTGTATACAATGACTAGTTAAAAACTATGAAAACATGTTTCTTGGATGTAAACATAGTAAATGGTCAAATATATATAGACCCTAAACAAGTCAGTTTTATTGTAATCTATATGCTACAGTTGATTTACAAGTTGAAGTTCAAAAGGAAATTTGTAAATTAAAAGGAATTAAAATGCCGCGATTAAATAATGAAAATCGAGCACGGGCTTTAGGGATGCTAGAAAGTGGATGACTTTCGAATGCTGACGGACGATTTCGCGTGTATAGGCGACGTCATGAAAGTTTCGCACGTAATTGCATCTTGGAGTATATTTATAACCGCTACGGTGGAGGAGACGTTATGGTGTGGGCAGCCATGAGCCATACTTTTAAGACAGATTTTGTTGTGATTAATGGAAATATGACAGCACATCGCTACATAAACCAGGTTTTACGACCCGTAGTTCTTCCAATGTTCCGTCAACATCCCGGAATGACATTCCAACACGATAATGCACGTCCTCACGTAGCCCATGTAACAAGAAACTTTCTAAATGGCAACAATATTGATGTTTTGCAATAGCCAGCCAATTCCCCGGACTGCAATCCCATCGAACACATGTGGGACGTTCTTGGATGCCGTTTACGTCAGCGTCACCCCCAGCCACAAAACGTTCAGCAATTAACACAAGCTTTACACCAAGAGCGGGCACGTATTCCACGGTACATGTTACGTAACTTGTGTGGGTCAATAAGACAAAGATTACAAGCAGTCGTCGCAGGACACGGAGGCCATACTCGATACTGACATTTTGGACAGGGCAATGTTTTTGTATCACCATTCTGAACATCACAATGGCGATAAAAACAAATGAAATTTTGTATACGTGTTTGCAAATCTCTTTATATTGGTATTTGACATGAGTTGTAACTGTTACTACCATACCGTTGTAAATATGCATACATAAATACAGGTGTAGCGATTCTTTTTGACGTCAGTGTATAAACTGCAAATTCTGCGATGGATACGACAAGTGATACTATTTTCAACCCCGATGGAAGAGGTGTCACGTAACTATAAGTAGAAAAGGTAATACATAGCTGTAGGAGCTTGCGATACTGCATCTTGTAAAATAAACAAGTTAAACAAAGTAAAATCGTTGGGATAGATACAAATAATTATTTACAAAGGTACATATTTACTACACTAGGCCGGATGGAAAACGTGTTTAGTTAAGGTCTTTATTTGGGTGAAACATGCTGGAATAACCTACACGTATTCTTGTGTATCTATACCACTAATTTGTCAAGCATTTTATTAGATACATGACATTAACAGTTGACCGATTTTTATTGCGCAACTTTTTGCGCGTGCTTTTCGAGAGGCACGATTTACAGGCTTTATTTGTCCTTGAATGATTTACATGATTTCTTGTACAATAATTAAAGCGCTGGGAGGACTGTCGCATTGAAGTAAAAATCGTTTGAGCGACTTAAGAATGGTAATGAACACCTGTCCGCCTTTGTCTATAAGAATGATTTTCATATATTTTCGTCGAAATCCATTCTGAGCTAGTTTAGTTTACAGTTTCGTTTATTTCCAAAAAAAAGATGTACATGCAAAACCATACCTGACTTCACTTTTTGGTCAAAATTTAGGACCTTTTTGCATAAAACAGACCATTTCCCACCTGATTAACTCCCCTCTAGCCATGTATTCTCCTGTTTCAGAGTTAAAAATGGTATTTTGTAAATGCAAGATTGGTCTAACTCATCATTGGACTTAGGCCATTTCTTGCACAAACTTGACACAACTGATGTTATGAAAATCGTTTGCGTGCGTGCCTTACCAATTTGTGTTTTTTCTCTCCCAATTTTTAGCGATAAATTGGTGATAGATCCAGCTATTATGTATTTATTATGTTTAACTTACATTTTATTTATTGCTTCGACTAGTTTCGACTACACAAAAGTCTTCATCAGGGATCAAAAGTAGGAGATGTATATTGCATGATTCAGTTGATTTTGAAAGCATGGGAAATATTTTGGCAATTTAGACTGCAAAACTAGTAAGTATAATAATTAGAAATTCCCCGCACAAAAATTTTAATCATAAACTGTTGAGGTAACCAATTTTACTACTTAATGGAAACTACTTTATTTAGTTAAGTAGTTCTGGAACACTGTATTGTCTCTGAGAGTAGTGAGATAGTATCATGGCACAAGGTCAGAAGTTCAGTATACAGAATAACAAATGTTTCATATAGTTTACATATTAACAGTATAAACATCAAAGCTCTGAAGGCACTGAATTTGTTTGGGTTTTCAAAATGTGTATTAGCTTGTAATTTCTCACCGTATGTCATGATTTTATCATTACACGACAAAGTCGACTTTTTCGCATTGTCGCATAGTTGCATTTTCGCGTTCCGGTTGTACAAGCGCATGCGCACCAACTTGTATAAGGTTTATGTAAACTACCTGCGCATGCGTAACCGGAACGCAAAGATGCGAAAATGCGACAATGCAACAATGCGACAATGCAACAATGCGAAAATGTAACAATGCGAAAAAGTCGACTTTAAATTGTCGTGTTTTCGCAATGTTGTATTTTCGCCACGAAAAAGCGAAGATACGACAGATGTAAGGCGAGATGTCAAATTCTGATTAATAATGGTAACAACACAGGCCTTTAATTATTTAAGGATGAATTTATTTAAAATATTTAAACTTCGGTCCCTACAGTACTCTCAGTGCTTTGATTTTTAAATAAGTGTATAGAAAGAGTTCTGATGTGTAAGTCTACAGCCAATCATGACATTTGTATTGACCGGTTGCTAGGTTCTTTAGAACAAATAGTAAGACTTTGTAGGAACTCGAAAATCTCGTGCTTTTGTAAATATCTATATAAATAGTCCCGTCCCAGTCCTCTCAGTCAATTCCAGTACAGCTCGTGGGCTACCAAAGGTAAATATTTACAAATTGATTTTAATGAATCTTAGCATAAATGTATGTTCAATTGAGGAATGGGTAATTATTTACTGAAAACCAGTTATATTTTAAAACGAAGCTGCAATAAATATATGCATGCCCGTTTTTTCTAATGTTTCTGTTATTGTGTCATAAATTGTGTCATAATGTAAACTGTATTCTAAATTCATAAACCTCTGTACTTTGATCATTTTTTAGACTTAAGGTGACTCGTCACAGCACAAATTTGTGAAAAAATAGCTACCTGACACTTTTTCTATGCATTCTAAAAAGTAGCGTTGTTCAATAATTACTGAAAGTACATAACTGAAATGAGTTTTTATCAATAGCTAATGATTCAATGTACATTTCTGCATCAGTAAAATAACATTTGATGATTAACAAGTATCTATAACTTTCACCTGAACTTATGCTAATTCCATTTGCCAAAATAATGTAGCATCATATCAAAACTACAATGTCCAACAAAAACTTCAATATGTCTTGAGGGTTTCCATATTCTAAATGTTCTAAAACATTAAATGTTTTTTCGTGATTAATATCAATTCTTAACACAGACCTCAACTTTAATTTCACACAGTGAATTTTCTTCCATGTTTGTTTAAGCTAGGGTGTAGTACATAGTGTAAACACATGTGTGTAGGATTTTTGTAAAATGTGAATATTGAGGACTGTGTTTAGAATTGAAAATAAACATGGAAGAACATTTAAAAGTGAAAATTTAAAATATGGAAACCCTCAATGACATATTGAAGTTATTGTTGGACGTTGTAGTTTTGATATGATGATACATTATTTTGGCAAATGGAATTAGCATAAGTTCAGGTGAGAATTATAGATACCAGTTAGTCATCAAATATTATTTTACTGGTGCAGAAATGTACATTTAACTTCGAATTATCTTAATATAGACATAGACTTAATGAATTTAGTTCTAACTGTATCTCCACTTTGCATATGCATATACGGTGAAATCAATGCAGTTTAAATATAATGCATTTATTTTCATTCGATTTTATTGAACAAATCTGTCAATAATATTCGTGCAATGAAAATTATAGATGTATATAGACCATAGTCAGCTACTGTCGATTTTGTCAAATAAAGTAGGCATGATACTATCATTCTGGGTAGTTGTATTAGAAATCATCCTAGTAACTCAACATAATTAAAAGTGATTAAAAGTCAATGCAAAGTGAGCATTTTTATAACTTAAAAATCTAAGTAGTGGCTTTAAAAACCACCAAAAGGGTCGAAGAAGATAATACTTAATTGTTTTCACAATTTACACGGTGAAAGAAATTAAATTTTCCAAACGAATACAAAATTTTATTGAAAATCTACCAATTTTACGCTTTTTACATTGAATATAGAAGTAATCGATACGTGCCTTTTTCAAACGCGAAAGGGTCGGAGAAAGCATTAATTTGAAATAATTAAAATATATCAATAGAAAGATGAAAGATTAAATAAACTTTTGTGATGGGTACAAATTTCGTAATTTAAATAGAATAAAATTATGACGATTATAGTGAAAATCCCATTTCTTTGTACCTGAATGTAAAACTATTATCTATTTTCAAAATCAGCATGTCCGCGAAAGTTGGATATGGTTAGGATAAAAATATGGATGCATTGATTGTAAACATTTCTTCATTGCTGCACGGGTATGGCGCTATTTTATTAACCAGTCAAAGATGAATAATTACACGGTCACAGCATGAACGTGATTACTTTTAGCTTTGTACCACAGTCGATAAGTTTTCGTTTATTTTACCGTTTGGGCATGTTCCATTCAGTATGTTTGTATAGTATTATGTAGCACATCTATAAATACATGATTACTTTCAATAACCGTTATGTTGAAAATTATTGTATAGATTACGAATGTAATCGAATCCTACAGAAGCCAAAATTAAATGCAACTATTGAAACTCCCAATGTAAGCGCCCTAGGCTGTGATATGAATTTAATCACGTGCATTCAATACAAAAACCTGTTTCAACGTTTCATTGTAATAAAAAGAGGGATTAACAAATATTCGATTGGCCAATTGTGTGCGTGCAATTTTGAGTGAAACGTGAAATGATTTTCGCAGGTAGTAGTAGCCTATGCGCGGACAACAGGTAAACATTATCTTATTTAAAAGAATTTTGTAGATTTTCATTTTTCATGCATTTAATATGTACCGACAAACATTTGGTGTAATATATCTTGAACTGTAGACTTAACTTTATATCATGAATGTTTTCGGTCTTTGCCAGCATACATTTAGATTGGGACGAGCGACAACATGACGCCATTATTGACGATCAGGTCTGATTTGAGTATTTACTTATCGCGAGAATACTCTATCTAGACGGATGCAATTACTAGAAATGATGATGATGATTTCTATGCAATTATGCATTTTAGTATGAGCTGAAATTCAAGCCATTTTGTCTAATGTTTCGAAATGTTTGTAAAAGTGTTTGTGACCATATTCTGCAGTTCTGTTATTTATTATGTGTTGAGTAAAATCAAATTTTATTTTTGAATTTTATGTACAGGAATTTTTTATGACTGGGAATCGAACTGGGTGTGTCACGTTACTAATCCCCTTTTGATCACATTCTAACTGCCGTTCTGTTTTCTCTTTTGCCAGGTCAACTGATGTGGATACAATGGGATGATGGTGATATGTGGATGCCCTTGATATCCAGCACACTAAAAAGATCAGTATATTTCTATCTCATTTTCTCATCCATATATCTATGTGTTTAGTTTAGACTTCCAGCATTTAATGTATGTTTCTTTTCAGGATATTTTTCATTTTATATTGGTTTGGATGCAGTAGAGCATTTCGAACTCCACTTCTTATCAAGTTTATGTTTTTAGTAGTATTAATCACTTCATTTTGTGTATGGCTAAGTTCTGATAGTGATTCTTGGTGCATTTGTTTGATTTTTGTGTTTGTCTGAACACTGGTGCATGTAGGATGATTGTGTTATGTCCAGCAAAAACTTGATTAAAGGCTCAAGGCTACAACATGTCGGACGCCAGCGGGCACTTTAGGTGGTGTTTCTGCATCAGGCCTGCATGCCTAATTTAATTTGGACTATATTTATCTGATAACTTTTAGCGCACTGGCATAGCATTTTCTTCCTGCACTAAAATTTAAAAAACATATGTCTGATAATGCAGAAATTGAATGGAAACAAAGTTTATAATTTCTGCATAATTAATTAAAATTAAGTAAGTTTGCACAGTGTTATACTTTGAATATTGTAAAGTAGGTTGCACTGAGAGTCATCATTTGTATGTAGAAGCAAAAGTAACCAGCATACTAAAACAGTCCGTATATATTTACCTTTTTATTCAGGTGTTCATGTATTTTCAAATTTTTCATGCTTGTCAATATTCAATTGCATTAATCACAGTCCGGATCTGTCTGCCTGAGGTTTTGTCTGAGAGTCAGCTGTCCATAGGCTTACACTACATATTAGGTTCCTTACACCAAAGTGGATATTTGTTTCATTGTCTTCCTGTGTCCCAGTCAAGTTGAAAGGCCCTCGTACCAGTCCAGTGACTCATGACCCAGTAGGCTTGTTTGGATATGATCGTTATATAGGGGTTACAGTATATGCGGTTGTCATCAGCAGGAATAAAGTAAGGAATCTTTGTCAAACTAGTTGTTTGTGGACGCTTTCACTAAGGATGAAGTTTGAGAGATGGAACCAGTAATTCGGAAAGTGTGGACAATTCAGATGGTGTCATACTTGATGATAGGCTGAGCATGTTACATAATGCATGATTGAATATATTGACTTCACATAAACTTATAATCTGGATCTGGACAAAGATGCCTCTACAAATCGAATTGGAGAGTAGGATTCAGCTAACCAGTTTTCCTGGACTGTATTCTAACCAGTACTACCTGACACTTGTCAAGTAAGATGACTTGTAAAACGTGTTGAGTAAAATCAAATTTTATTTTTGAATTTTATGTACAGGAATTTTTTATGACTGGGAATCGAACTGGGTGTGTCACGTTACTAATCCCCTTTTGATCACATTCTAACTGCCGTTCTGTTTTCTCTTTTGCCAGGTCAACTGATGTGGATACAATGGGATGATGGTGATATGTGGATGCCCTTGATATCCAGCACACTAAAAAGATCAGTATATTTCTATGTCATTTTCTCATCCATATATCTATGTGTTTAGTTTAGACTTCCAGCATTTAATGTATGTTTCTTTTCAGGATATTTTTCATTTTATATTGGTTTGGATGCAGTAGAGCATTTCGAACTCCACTTCTTATCAAGTTTATGTTTAGTAGTATTAATCACTTCATTTTGTGTATGGCTAAGTTCTGATAGTGATTCTTGGTGCATTTGTTTGATTTTTGTGTTTGTCTGAACACTGGTGCATGTAGGATGATTGTGTTATGTCCAGCAAAAACTTGATTAAAGGCTCAAGGCTACAACATGTCGGACGCCAGCGGGCACTTTAGGTGGTGTTTCTGCATCAGGCCTGCATGCCTAATTTAATTTGGACTATATTTATCTGATAACTTTTAGCGCACTGGCATATCATTTTCTTCCTGCACTAAAATTTAAAAAACATGTGTCTGATAATGCAGAAATTGAATGGAAACAAAGTTTATAATTTCTGCATAATGAATTAAAATTAAGTAAGTTTGCACAGTGTTATACTTTGAATATTGTAAAGTAGGTTGCACTGAGAGTCATCATTTGTATGTAGAAGCAAAAGTAACCAGCATACTAAAACAGTCCGTATATATTTACCTTTTTATTCAGGTGTTCATGTATTTTCAAATTTTTCATGCTTGTCAATATTCAATTGCATTAATCACAGTCCGGATCTGTCTGCCTGAGGTTGTGTCTGAGAGTCAGCTGTCCATAGGCTTACACTACATATTAGGTTCCTTACACCAAAGTGGATATTTGTTTCATTGTCTTCCTGTGTCCCAGTCAAGTTGAAAGGCCCTCGTACCAGTCCAGTGACTCATGACCCAGTAGGCTTGTTTGGATATGATCGTTATATAGGGGTTACAGTATATGCGGTTGTCATCAGCAGGAATAAAGTAAGGAATCTTTGTCAAACTAGTTGTTTGTGGACGCTTTCACTAAGGATGAAGTTGAGAGATGGAACCAGTAATTCGGAAAGTGTGGAAAATTCAGATGGTGTCATACTTGATGATAGGCTGAGCATGTTACATAATGCATGATTGAATATATTGACTTCACATAAACTTATACTCTGGATCTGGACAAAGATGCCTCTACAAATCGAATTGGAGAGTAGGATTCAGCTAACCAGTTTTCCTGGACTGTATTCTAACCAGTACTACCTGACACTTGTCAAGTAAGATGACTTGTAAAACGTGTTGAGTAAAATCAAATTTTATTTTTGAATTTTATGTACAGGAATTTTTTATGACTGGGAATCAAACTGGGTGTGTCACGTTACTAATCCCCTTTTGATCACATTCTAACTGCCGTTCTGTTTTCTCTTTTGCCAGGTCAACTGATGTGGATACAATGGGATGATGGCGATATGTGGATGCCCTTGATATCCAGCACACTAAAAAGATCAGTATATTTCTATCTCATTTTCTCATCCATATATCTATGTGTTTAGTTTAGACTTCCAGCATTTAATGTATGTTTCTTTTCAGGATATTTTTCATTTTATATTGGTTTGGATGCAGTAGAGCATTTCGAACTCCACTTCTTATCAAGTTTATGTTTAGTAGTATTAATCACTTCATTTTGTGTATGGCTAAGTTCTGATAGTGATTCTTGGTGCATTTGTTTGATTTTTGTGTTTGTCTGAACACTGGTGCATGTAGGATGATTGTGTTATGTCCAGCAAAAACTTGATTAAAGGCTCAAGGCTACAACATGTCGGACGCCAGCGGGCACTTTAGGTGGTGTTTCTGCATCAGGCCTGCATGCCTTATTTAATTTGGACTATATTTATCTGATAACTTTTAGCGCACTGGCATAGCATTTTCTTCCTGCACTAAAATTTAAAAAACATATGTCTGATAATGCAGAAATTGAATGGAAACAAAGTTTATAATTTCTGCATAATGAATTAAAATTAAGTAAGTTTGCACAGTGTTATACTTTGAATATTGTAAAGTAGGTTGCACTGAGAGTCATCATTTGTATGTAGAAGCAAAAGTAACCAGCATACTAAAACAGTCCGTATATATTTACCTTTTTATTCAGGTGTTCATGTATTTTCAAATTTTTCATGCTTGTCAATATTCAATTGCATTAATCACAGTCCGGATCTGTCTGCCTGAGGTTTTGTCTGAGAGTCAGCTGTCCATAGGCTTACACTACATATTAGGTTCCTTACACCAAAGTGGATATTTGTTTCATTGTCTTCCTGTGTCCCAGTCAAGTTGAAAGGCCCTCGTACCAGTCCAGTGACTCATGACCCAGTAGGCTTGTTTGGATATGATCGTTATATAGGGGTTACAGTATATGCGGTTGTCATCAGCAGGAATAAAGTAAGGAATCTTTGTCAAACTAGTTGTTTGTGGACGCTTTCACTAAGGATGAAGTTTGAGAGATGGAACCAGTAATTCGGAAAGTGTGGAAAATTCAGATGGTGTCATACTTGATGATAGGCTGAGCATGTTACATAATGCATGATTGAATATATTGACTTCACATAAACTTATACTCTGGATCTGGACAAAGATGCCTCTACAAATCGAATTGGAGAGTAGGATTCAGCTAACCAGTTTTCCTGGACTGTATTCTAACCAGTACTACCTGACACTTGTCAAGTAAGATGACTTGTAAAACGTGTTGAGTAAAATCAAATTTTATTTTTGAATTTTATGTACAGGAATTTTTTATGACTGGGAATCGAACTGGGTGTGTCACGTTACTAATCCCCTTTTGATCACATTCTAACTGCCGTTCTGTTTTCTCTTTTGCTAGGTCAACTGATGTGGATACAATGGGATGATGGTGATATGTGGATGCCCTTGATATCCAGCACACTAAAAAGATCAGTATATTTCTATCTCATTTTCTCATCCATATATCTATGTGTTTAGTTTAGACTTCCAGCATTTAATGTATGTTTCTTTTCAGGATATTTTTCATTTTATATTGGTTTGGATGCAGTAGAGCATTTCGAACTCCACTTCTTATCAAGTTTATGTTTAGTAGTATTAATCACTTCATTTTGTGTATGGCTAAGTTCTGATAGTGATTCTTGGTGCATTTGTTTGATTTTTGTGTTTGTCTGAACACTGGTGCATGTAGGATGATTGTGTTATGTCCAGCAAAAACTTGATTAAAGGCTCAAGGCTACAACATGTCGGACGCCAGCGGGCACTTTAGGTGGTGTTTCTGCATCAGGCCTGCATGCCTTATTTAATTTGGACTATATTTATCTGATAACTTTTAGCGCACTGGCATAGCATTTTCTTCCTGCACTAAAATTTAAAAAACATATGTCTGATAATGCAGAAATTGAATGGAAACAAAGTTTATAATTTCTGCATAATGAATTAAAATTAAGTAAGTTTGCACAGTGTTATACTTTGAATATTGTAAAGTAGGTTGCACTGAGAGTCATCATTTGTATGTAGAAGCAAAAGTAACCAGCATACTAAAACAGTCCGTATATATTTACCTTTTTATTCAGGTGTTCATGTATTTTCAAATTTTTCATGCTTGTCAATATTCAATTGCATTAATCACAGTCCGGATCTGTCTGCCTGAGGTTTTGTCTGAGAGTCAGCTGTCCATAGGCTTACACTACATATTAGGTTCCTTACACCAAAGTGGATATTTGTTTCATTGTCTTCCTGTGTCCCAGTCAAGTTGAAAGGCCCTCGTACCAGTCCAGTGACTCATGACCCAGTAGGCTTGTTTGGATATGATCGTTATATAGGGGTTACAGTATATGCGGTTGTCATCAGCAGGAATAAAGTAAGGAATCTTTGTCAAACTAGTTGTTTGTGGACGCTTTCACTAAGGATGAAGTTTGAGAGATGGAACCAGTAATTCGGAAAGTGTGGAAAATTCAGATGGTGTCATACTTGATGATAGGCTGAGCATGTTACATAATGCATGATTGAATATATTGACTTCACATAAACTTATACTCTGGATCTGGACAAAGATGCCTCTACAAATCGAATTGGAGAGTAGGATTCAGCTAACCAGTTTTCCTGGACTGTATTCTAACCAGTACTACCTGACACTTGTCAAGTAAGATGACTTGTAAAACGTGTTGAGTAAAATCAAATTTTATTTTTGAATTTTATGTACAGGAATTTTTTATGACTGGGAATCGAACTGGGTGTGTCACGTTACTAATCCCCTTTTGATCACATTCTAACTGCCGTTCTGTTTTCTCTTTTGCCAGGTCAACTGATGTGGATACAATGGGATGATGGTGATATGTGGATGCCCTTGATATCCAGCACACTAAAAAGATCAGTATATTTCTATCTCATTTTCTCATCCATATATCTATGTGTTTAGTTTAGACTTCCAGCATTTAATGTATGTTTCTTTTCAGGATATTTTTCATTTTATATTGGTTTGGATGCAGTAGAGCATTTCGAACTCCACTTCTTATCAAGTTTATGTTTAGTAGTATTAATCACTTCATTTTGTGTATGGCTAAGTTCTGATAGTGATTCTTGGTGCATTTGTTTGATTTTTGTGTTTGTCTGAACACTGGTGCATGTAGGATGATTGTGTTATGTCCAGCAAAAACTTGATTAAAGGCTCAAGGCTACAACATGTCGGACGCCAGCGGGCACTTTAGGTGGTGTTTCTGCATCAGGCCTGCATGCCTAATTTAATTTGGACTATATTTATCTGATAACTTTTAGCGCACTGGCATAGCATTTTCTTCCTGCACTAAAATTTAAAAAACATGTGTCTGATAATGCAGAAATTGAATGGAAACAAAGTTTATAATTTCTGCATAATGAATTAAAATTAAGTAAGTTTGCACAGTGTTATACTTTGAATATTGTAAAGTAGGTTGCACTGAGAGTCATCATTTGTATGTAGAAGCAAAAGTAACCAGCATACTAAAACAGTCCGTATATATTTACCTTTTTATTCAGGTGTTCATGTATTTTCAAATTTTTCATGCTTGTCAATATTCAATTGCATTAATCACAGTCCGGATCTGTCTGCCTGAGGTTTTGTCTGAGAGTCAGCTGTCCATAGGCTTACACTACATATTAGGTTCCTTACACCAAAGTGGATATTTGTTTCATTGTCTTCCTGTGTCCCAGTCAAGTTGAAAGGCCCTCGTACCAGTCCAGTGACTCATGACCCAGTAGGCTTGTTTGGATATGATCGTTATATAGGGGTTACAGTATATGCGGTTGTCATCAGCAGGAATAAAGTAAGGAATCTTTGTCAAACTAGTTGTTTGTGGACGCTTTCACTAAGGATGAAGTTGAGAGATGGAACCAGTAATTCGGAAAGTGTGGAAAATTCAGATGGTGTCATACTTGATGATAGGCTGAGCATGTTACATAATGCATGATTGAATATATTGACTTCACATAAACTTATACTCTGGATCTGGACAAAGATGCCTCTACAAATCGAATTGGAGAGTAGGATTCAGCTAACCAGTTTTCCTGGACTGTATTCTAACCAGTACTACCTGACACTTGTCAAGTAAGATGACTTGTAAAACGTGTTGAGTAAAATCAAATTTTATTTTTGAATTTTATGTACAGGAATTTTTTATGACTGGGAATCAAACTGGGTGTGTCACGTTACTAATCCCCTTTTGATCACATTCTAACTGCCGTTCTGTTTTCTCTTTTGCCAGGTCAACTGATGTGGATACAATGGGATGATGGCGATATGTGGATGCCCTTGATATCCAGCACACTAAAAAGATCAGTATATTTCTATCTCATTTTCTCATCCATATATCTATGTGTTTAGTTTAGACTTCCAGCATTTAATGTATGTTTCTTTTCAGGATATTTTTCATTTTATATTGGTTTGGATGCAGTAGAGCATTTCGAACTCCACTTCTTATCAAGTTTATGTTTAGTAGTATTAATCACTTCATTTTGTGTATGGCTAAGTTCTGATAGAGATTCTTGGTGCATTTGTTTGATTTTTGTGTTTGTCTGAACACTGGTGCATGTAGGATGATTGTGTTATGTCCAGCAAAAACTTGATTAAAGGCTCAAGGCTACAACATGTCGAACGCCAGCGGGCACTTTAGGTGGTGTTTCTGCATCAGGCCTGCATGCCTAATTTAATTTGGACTATATTTATCTGATAACTTTTAGCGCACTGGCATAGCATTTTCTTCCTGCACTAAAATTTTAAAAACATATGTCTGATAATGCAGAAATTGAATGGAAACAAAGTTTATAATTTCTGCATAATGAATTAAAATTAAGTAAGTTTGCACAGTGTTATACTTTGAATATTGTAAAGTAGGTTGCACTGAGAGTCATCATTTGTATGTAGAAGCAAAAGTAACCAGCATACTAAAACAGTCCGTATATATTTACCTTTTTATTCAGGTGTTCATGTATTTTCAAATTTTTCATGCTTGTCAATATTCAATTGCATTAATCACAGTCCGGATCTGTCTGCCTGAGGTTTTGTCTGAGAGTCAGCTGTCCATAGGCTTACACTACATATTAGGTTCCTTACACCAAAGTGGATATTTGTTTCATTGTCTTCCTGTGTCCCAGTCAAGTTGAAAGGCCCTCGTACCAGTCCAGTGACTCATGACCCAGTAGGCTTGTTTGGATATGATCGTTATATAGGGGTTACAGTATATGCGGTTGTCATCAGCAGGAATAAAGTAAGGAATCTTTGTCAAACTAGTTGTTTGTGGACGCTTTCACTAAGGATGAAGTTGAGAGATGGAACCAGTAATTCGGAAAGTGTGGAAAATTCAGATGGTGTCATACTTGATGATAGGCTGAGCATGTTACATAATGCATGATTGAATATATTGACTTCACATAAACTTATACTCTGGATCTGGACAAAGATGCCTCTACAAATCGAATTGGAGAGTAGGATTCAGCTAACCAGTTTTCCTGGACTGTATTCTAACCAGTACTACCTGACACTTGTCAAGTAAGATGACTTGTAAAACGTGTTGAGTAAAATCAAATTTTATTTTTGAATTTTATGTACAGGAATTTTTTATGACTGGGAATCGAACTGGGTGTGTCACGTTACTAATCCCCTTTTGATCACATTCTAACTGCCGTTCTGTTTTCTCTTTTGCTAGGTCAACTGATGTGGATACAATGGGATGATGGTGATATGTGGATGCCCTTGATATCCAGCACACTAAAAAGATCAGTATATTTCTATCTCATTTTCTCATCCATATATCTATGTGTTTAGTTTAGACTTCCAGCATTTAATGTATGTTTCTTTTCAGGATATTTTTCATTTTATATTGGTTTGGATGCAGTAGAGCATTTCGAACTCCACTTCTTATCAAGTTTATGTTTAGTAGTATTAATCACTTCATTTTGTGTATGGCTAAGTTCTGATAGTGATTCTTGGTGCATTTGTTTGATTTTTGTGTTTGTCTGAACACTGGTGCATGTAGGATGATTGTGTTATGTCCAGCAAAAACTTGATTAAAGGCTCAAGGCTACAACATGTCGGACGCCAGCGGGCACTTTAGGTGGTGTTTCTGCATCAGGCCTGCATGCCTTATTTAATTTGGACTATATTTATCTGATAACTTTTAGCGCACTGGCATAGCATTTTCTTCCTGCACTAAAATTTAAAAAACATATGTCTGATAATGCAGAAATTGAATGGAAACAAAGTTTATAATTTCTGCATAATGAATTAAAATTAAGTAAGTTTGCACAGTGTTATACTTTGAATATTGTAAAGTAGGTTGCACTGAGAGTCATCATTTGTAATGTAGAAGCAAAAGTAACCAGCATACTAAAACAGTCCGTATATATTTACCTTTTTATTCAGGTGTTCATGTATTTTCAAATTTTTCATGCTTGTCAATATTCAATTGCATTAATCACAGTCCGGATCTGTCTGCCTGAGGTTTTGTCTGAGAGTCAGCTGTCCATAGGCTTACACTACATATTAGGTTCCTTACACCAAAGTGGATATTTGTTTCATTGTCTTCCTGTGTCCCAGTCAAGTTGAAAGGCCCTCGTACCAGTCCAGTGACTCATGACCCAGTAGGCTTGTTTGGATATGATCGTTATATAGGGGTTACAGTATATGCGGTTGTCATCAGCAGGAATAAAGTAAGGAATCTTTGTCAAACTAGTTGTTTGTGGACGCTTTCACTAAGGATGAAGTTGAGAGATGGAACCAGTAATTCGGAAAGTGTGGAAAATTCAGATGGTGTCATACTTGATGATAGGCTGAGCATGTTACATAATGCATGATTGAATATATTGACTTCACATAAACTTATACTCTGGATCTGGACAAAGATGCCTCTACAAATCGAATTGGAGAGTAGGATTCAGCTAACCAGTTTTCCTGGACTGTATTCTAACCAGTACTACCTGACACTTGTCAAGTAAGATGACTTGTAAAACGTGTTGAGTAAAATCAAATTTTATTTTTGAATTTTATGTACAGGAATTTTTTATGACTGGGAATCAAACTGGGTGTGTCACGTTACTAATCCCCTTTTGATCACATTCTAACTGCCGTTCTGTTTTCTCTTTTGCCAGGTCAACTGATGTGGATACAATGGGATGATGGCGATATGTGGATGCCCTTGATATCCAGCACACTAAAAAGATCAGTATATTTCTATCTCATTTTCTCATCCATATATCTATGTGTTTAGTTTAGACTTCCAGCATTTAATGTATGTTTCTTTTCAGGATATTTTTCATTTTATATTGGTTTGGATGCAGTAGAGCATTTCGAACTCCACTTCTTATCAAGTTTATGTTTAGTAGTATTAATCACTTCATTTTGTGTATGGCTAAGTTCTGATAGAGATTCTTGGTGCATTTGTTTGATTTTTGTGTTTGTCTGAACACTGGTGCATGTAGGATGATTGTGTTATGTCCAGCAAAAACTTGATTAAAGGCTCAAGGCTACAACATGTCGAACGCCAGCGGGCACTTTAGGTGGTGTTTCTGCATCAGGCCTGCATGCCTAATTTAATTTGGACTATATTTATCTGATAACTTTTAGCGCACTGGCATAGCATTTTCTTCCTGCACTAAAATTTTAAAAACATATGTCTGATAATGCAGAAATTGAATGGAAACAAAGTTTATAATTTCTGCATAATGAATTAAAATTAAGTAAGTTTGCACAGTGTTATACTTTGAATATTGTAAAGTAGGTTGCACTGAGAGTCATCATTTGTATGTAGAAGCAAAAGTAACCAGCATACTAAAACAGTCCGTATATATTTACCTTTTTATTCAGGTGTTCATGTATTTTCAAATTTTTCATGCTTGTCAATATTCAATTGCATTAATCACAGTCCGGATCTGTCTGCCTGAGGTTTTGTCTGAGAGTCAGCTGTCCATAGGCTTACACTACATATTAGGTTCCTTACACCAAAGTGGATATTTGTTTCATTGTCTTCCTGTGTCCCAGTCAAGTTGAAAGGCCCTCGTACCAGTCCAGTGACTCATGACCCAGTAGGCTTGTTTGGATATGATCGTTATATAGGGGTTACAGTATATGCGGTTGTCATCAGCAGGAATAAAGTAAGGAATCTTTGTCAAACTAGTTGTTTGTGGACGCTTTCACTAAGGATGAAGTTGAGAGATGGAACCAGTAATTCGGAAAGTGTGGAAAATTCAGATGGTGTCATACTTGATGATAGGCTGAGCATGTTACATAATGCATGATTGAATATATTGACTTCACATAAACTTATACTCTGGATCTGGACAAAGATGCCTCTACAAATCGAATTGGAGAGTAGGATTCAGCTAACCAGTTTTCCTGGACTGTATTCTAACCAGTACTACCTGACACTTGTCAAGTAAGATGACTTGTAAAACGTGTTGAGTAAAATCAAATTTTATTTTTGAATTTTATGTACAGGAATTTTTTATGACTGGGAATCGAACTGGGTGTGTCACGTTACTAATCCCCTTTTGATCACATTCTAACTGCCGTTCTGTTTTCTCTTTTGCTAGGTCAACTGATGTGGATACAATGGGATGATGGTGATATGTGGATGCCCTTGATATCCAGCACACTAAAAAGATCAGTATATTTCTATCTCATTTTCTCATCCATATATCTATGTGTTTAGTTTAGACTTCCAGCATTTAATGTATGTTTCTTTTCAGGATATTTTTCATTTTATATTGGTTTGGATGCAGTAGAGCATTTCGAACTCCACTTCTTATCAAGTTTATGTTTAGTAGTATTAATCACTTCATTTTGTGTATGGCTAAGTTCTGATAGTGATTCTTGGTGCATTTGTTTGATTTTTGTGTTTGTCTGAACACTGGTGCATGTAGGATGATTGTGTTATGTCCAGCAAAAACTTGATTAAAGGCTCAAGGCTACAACATGTCGGACGCCAGCGGGCACTTTAGGTGGTGTTTCTGCATCAGGCCTGCATGCCTTATTTAATTTGGACTATATTTATCTGATAACTTTTAGCGCACTGGCATAGCATTTTCTTCCTGCACTAAAATTTAAAAAACATATGTCTGATAATGCAGAAATTGAATGGAAACAAAGTTTATAATTTCTGCATAATGAATTAAAATTAAGTAAGTTTGCACAGTGTTATACTTTGAATATTGTAAAGTAGGTTGCACTGAGAGTCATCATTTGTAATGTAGAAGCAAAAGTAACCAGCATACTAAAACAGTCCGTATATATTTACCTTTTTATTCAGGTGTTCATGTATTTTCAAATTTTTCATGCTTGTCAATATTCAATTGCATTAATCACAGTCCGGATCTGTCTGCCTGAGGTTTTGTCTGAGAGTCAGCTGTCCATAGGCTTACACTACATATTAGGTTCCTTACACCAAAGTGGATATTTGTTTCATTGTCTTCCTGTGTCCCAGTCAAGTTGAAAGGCCCTCGTACCAGTCCAGTGACTCATGACCCAGTAGGCTTGTTTGGATATGATCGTTATATAGGGGTTACAGTATATGCGGTTGTCATCAGCAGGAATAAAGTAAGGAATCTTTGTCAAACTAGTTGTTTGTGGACGCTTTCACTAAGGATGAAGTTTGAGAGATGGAACCAGTAATTCGGAAAGTGTGGAAAATTCAGATGGTGTCATACTTGATGATAGGCTGAGCATGTTACATAATGCATGATTGAATATATTGACTTCACATAAACTTATACTCTGGATCTGGACAAAGATGCCTCTACAAATCGAATTGGAGAGTAGGATTCAGCTAACCAGTTTTCCTGGACTGTATTCTAACCAGTACTACCTGACACTTGTCAAGTAAGATGACTTGTAAAACGTGTTGAGTAAAATCAAATTTTATTTTTGAATTTTATGTACAGGAATTTTTTATGACTGGGAATCGAACTGGGTGTGTCACGTTACTAATCCCCTTTTGATCACATTCTAACTGCCGTTCTGTTTTCTCTTTTGCTAGGTCAACTGATGTGGATACAATGGGATGATGGTGATATGTGGATGCCCTTGATATCCAGCACACTAAAAAGATCAGTATATTTCTATCTCATTTTCTCATCCATATATCTATGTGTTTAGTTTAGACTTCCAGCATTTAATGTATGTTTCTTTTCAGGATATTTTTCATTTTATATTGGTTTGGATGCAGTAGAGCATTTCGAACTCCACTTCTTATCAAGTTTATGTTTAGTAGTATTAATCACTTCATTTTGTGTATGGCTAAGTTCTGATAGTGATTCTTGGTGCATTTGTTTGATTTTTGTGTTTGTCTGAACACTGGTGCATGTAGGATGATTGTGTTATGTCCAGCAAAAACTTGATTAAAGGCTCAAGGCTACAACATGTCGGACGCCAGCGGGCACTTTAGGTGGTGTTTCTGCATCAGGCCTGCATGCCTTATTTAATTTGGACTATATTTATCTGATAACTTTTAGCGCACTGGCATAGCATTTTCTTCCTGCACTAAAATTTAAAAAACATATGTCTGATAATGCAGAAATTGAATGGAAACAAAGTTTATAATTTCTGCATAATGAATTAAAATTAAGTAAGTTTGCACAGTGTTATACTTTGAATATTGTAAAGTAGGTTGCACTGAGAGTCATCATTTGTATGTAGAAGCAAAAGTAACCAGCATACTAAAACAGTCCGTATATATTTACCTTTTTATTCAGGTGTTCACGTATTTTCAAATTTTTCATGCTTGTCAATATTCAATTGCATTAATCACAGTCCGGATCTGTCTGCCTGAGGTTTTGTCTGAGAGTCAGCTGTCCATAGGCTTACACTACATATTAGGTTCCTTACACCAAAGTGGATATTTGTTTCATTGTCTTCCTGTGTCCCAGTCAAGTTGAAAGGCCCTCGTACCAGTCCAGTGACTCATGACCCAGTAGGCTTGTTTGGATATGATCGTTATATAGGGGTTACAGTATATGCGGTTGTCATCAGCAGGAATAAAGTAAGGAATCTTTGTCAAACTAGTTGTTTGTGGACGCTTTCACTAAGGATGAAGTTTGAGAGATGGAACCAGTAATTCGGAAAGTGTGGAAAATTCAGATGGTGTCATACTTGATGATAGGCTGAGCATGTTACATAATGCATGATTGAATATATTGACTTCACATAAACTTATACTCTGGATCTGGACAAAGATGCCTCTACAAATCGAATTGGAGAGTAGGATTCAGCTAACCAGTTTTCCTGGACTGTATTCTAACCAGTACTACCTGACACTTGTCAAGTAAGATGACTTGTAAAACGTGTTGAGTAAAATCAAATTTTATTTTTGAATTTTATGTACAGGAATTTTTTATGACTGGGAATCGAACTGGGTGTGTCACGTTACTAATCCCCTTTTGATCACATTCTAACTGCCGTTCTGTTTTCTCTTTTGCCAGGTCAACTGATGTGGATACAATGGGATGATGGTGATATGTGGATGCCCTTGATATCCAGCACACTAAAAAGATCAGTATATTTCTATGTCATTTTCTCATCCATATATCTATGTGTTTAGTTTAGACTTCCAGCATTTAATGTATGTTTCTTTTCAGGATATTTTTCATTTTATATTGGTTTGGATGCAGTAGAGCATTTCGAACTCCACTTCTTATCAAGTTTATGTTTAGTAGTATTAATCACTTCATTTTGTGTATGGCTAAGTTCTGATAGTGATTCTTGGTGCATTTGTTTGATTTGTGTGTTTGTCTGAACACTGGTGCATGTAGGATGATTGTGTTATGTCCAGCAAAAACTTGATTAAAGGCTCAAGGCTACAACATGTCGGACGCCAGCGGGCACTTTAGGTGGTGTTTCTGCATCAGGCCTGCATGCCTAATTTAATTTGGACTATATTTATCTGATAACTTTTAGCGCACTGGCATAGCATTTTCTTCCTGCACTAAAATTTAAAAAACATATGTCTGATAATGCAGAAATTGAATGGAAACAAAGTTTATAATTTCTGCATAATGAATTAAAATTAAGTAAGTTTGCACAGTGTTATACTTTGAATATTGTAAAGTAGGTTGCACTGAGAGTCATCATTTGTATGTAGAAGCAAAAGTAACCAGCATACTAAAACAGTCCGTATATATTTACCTTTTTATTCAGGTGTTCATGTATTTTCAAATTTTTCATGCTTGTCAATATTCAATTGCATTAATCACAGTCCGGATCTGTCTGCCTGAGGTTTTGTCTGAGAGTCAGCTGTCCATAGGCTTACACTACATATTAGGTTCCTTACACCAAAGTGGATATTTGTTTCATTGTCTTCCTGTGTCCCAGTCAAGTTGAAAGGCCCTCGTACCAGTCCAGTGACTCATGACCCAGTAGGCTTGTTTGGATATGATCGTTATATAGGGGTTACAGTATATGCGGTTGTCATCAGCAGGAATAAAGTAAGGAATCTTTGTCAAACTAGTTGTTTGTGGACGCTTTCACTAAGGATGAAGTTTGAGAGATGGAACCAGTAATTCGGAAAGTGTGGACAATTCAGATGGTGTCATACTTGATGATAGGCTGAGCATGTTACATAATGCATGATTGAATATATTGACTTCACATAAACTTATACTCTGGATCTGGACAAAGATGCCTCTACAAATCGAATTGGAGAGTAGGATTCAGCTAACCAGTTTTCCTGGACTGTATTCTAACCAGTACTACCTGACACTTGTCAAGTAATATGACTTGTAAAACGTGTTGAGTAAAATCAAATTTTATTTTTGAATTTTATGTACAGGAATTTTTTATGACTGGGAATCGAACTGGGTGTGTCACGTTACTAATCCCCTTTTGATCACATTCTAACTGCCGTTCTGTTTTCTCTTTTGCCAGGTCAACTGATGTGGATACAATGGGATGATGGTGATATGTGGATGCCCTTGATATCCAGCACACTAAAAAGATCAGTATATTTCTATGTCATTTTCTCATCCATATATCTATGTGTTTAGTTTAGACTTCCAGCATTTAATGTATGTTTCTTTTCAGGATATTTTTCATTTTATATTGGTTTGGATGCAGTAGAGCATTTCGAACTCCACTTCTTATCAAGTTTATGTTTAGTAGTATTAATCACTTCATTTTGTGTATGGCTAAGTTCTGATAGTGATTCTTGGTGCATTTGTTTGATTTTTGTGTTTGTCTGAACACTGGTGCATGTAGGATGATTGTGTTATGTCCAGCAAAAACTTGATTAAAGGCTCAAGGCTACAACATGTCGGACGCCAGCGGGCACTTTAGGTGGTGTTTCTGCATCAGGCCTGCATGCCTTATTTAATTTGGACTATATTTATCTGATAACTTTTAGCGCACTGGCATAGCATTTTCTTCCTGCACTAAAATTTAAAAAACATATGTCTGATAATGCAGAAATTGAATGGAAACAAAGTTTATAATTTCTGCATAATGAATTAAAATTAAGTAAGTTTGCACAGTGTTATACTTTGAATATTGTAAAGTAGGTTGCACTGAGAGTCATCATTTGTATGTAGAAGCAAAAGTAACCAGCATACTAAAACAGTCCGTATATATTTACCTTTTTATTCAGGTGTTCATGTATTTTCAAATTTTTCATGCTTGTCAATATTCAATTGCATTAATCACAGTCCGGATCTGTCTGCCTGAGGTTTTGTCTGAGAGTCAGCTGTCCATAGGCTTACACTACATATTAGGTTCCTTACACCAAAGTGGATATTTGTTTCATTGTCTTCCTGTGTCCCAGTCAAGTTGAAAGGCCCTCGTACCAGTCCAGTGACTCATGACCCAGTAGGCTTGTTTGGATATGATCGTTATATAGGGGTTACAGTATATGCGGTTGTCATCAGCAGGAATAAAGTAAGGAATCTTTGTCAAACTAGTTGTTTGTGGACGCTTTCACTAAGGATGAAGTTTGAGAGATGGAACCAGTAATTCGGAAAGTGTGGAAAATTCAGATGGTGTCATACTTGATGATAGGCTGAGCATGTTACATAATGCATGATTGAATATATTGACTTCACATAAACTAATACTCTGGATCTGGACAAAGATGCCTCTACAAATCGAACTGGAGAGTAGGATTCAGCTAACCAGTTTTCCTGGACTGTATTCTAACCAGTACTACCTGACACTTGTCAAGTAATATGACTTGTAAAACGTGTTGAGTAAAATCAAATTTTATTTTTGAATTTTATGTACAGGAATATTTTATGACTGGGAATCAAACTGGGTGTGTCACGTTACTAATCCCCTTTTGATCACATTCTAACTGCCGTTCTGTTTTCTCTTTTGCCAGGTCAACTGATGTGGATACAATGGGATGATGGCGATATGTGGATGCCCTTGATATCCAGCACACTAAAAAGATCAGTATATTTCTATCTCATTTTCTCATCCATATATCTATGTGTTTAGTTTAGACTTCCAGCATTTAATGTATGTTTCTTTTCAGGATATTTTTCATTTTATATTGGTTTGGATGCAGTAGAGCATTTCGAACTCCACTTCTTATCAAGTTTATGTTTAGTAGTATTAATCACTTCATTTTGTGTATGGCTAAGTTCTGATAGAGATTCTTGGTGCATTTGTTTGATTTTTGTGTTTGTCTGAACACTGGTGCATGTAGGATGATTGTGTTATGTCCAGCAAAAACTTGATTAAAGGCTCAAGGCTACAACATGTCGAACGCCAGCGGGCACTTTAGGTGGTGTTTCTGCATCAGGCCTGCATGCCTAATTTAATTTGGACTATATTTATCTGATAACTTTTAGCGCACTGGCATAGCATTTTCTTCCTGCACTAAAATTTTAAAAACATATGTCTGATAATGCAGAAATTGAATGGAAACAAAGTTTATAATTTCTGCATAATGAATTAAAATTAAGTAAGTTTGCACAGTGTTATACTTTGAATATTGTAAAGTAGGTTGCACTGAGAGTCATCATTTGTATGTAGAAGCAAAAGTAACCAGCATACTAAAACAGTCCGTATATATTTACCTTTTTATTCAGGTGTTCATGTATTTTCAAATTTTTCATGCTTGTCAATATTCAATTGCATTAATCACAGTCCTGATCTGTCTGCCTGAGGTTTTGTCTGGGAGTCAGCTGTCCATAGGCTTACACTACATATTAGGTTCCTTACACCAAAGTGGATATTTGTTTCATTGTCTTCCTGTGTCCCAGTCAAGTTGAAAGGCCCTCGTACCAGTCCAGTGACTCATGACCCAGTAGGCTTGTTTGGATATGATCGTTATATAGGGGTTACAGTATATGCGGTTGTCATCAGCAGGAATAAAGTAAGGAATCTTTGTCAAACTAGTTGTTTGTGGACGCTTTCACTAAGGATGAAGTTTGAGAGATGGAACCAGTAATTCGGAAAGTGTGGAAAATTCAGATGGTGTCATACTTGATGATAGGCTGAGCATGTTACATAATGCATGATTGAATATATTGACTTCACATAAACTTATACTCTGGATCTGGACAAAGATGCCTCTACAAATCGAATTGGAGAGTAGGATTCAGCTAACCAGTTTTCCTGGACTGTATTCTAACCAGTACTACCTGACACTTGTCAAGTAAGATGACTTGTAAAACGTGTTGAGTAAAATCAAATTTTATTTTTGAATTTTATGTACAGGAATTTTTTATGACTGGGAATCGAACTGGGTGTGTCACGTTACTAATCCCCTTTTGATCACATTCTAACTGCCGTTCTGTTTTCTCTTTTGCCAGGTCAACTGATGTGGATACAATGGGATGATGGTGATATGTGGATGCCCTTGATATCCAGCACACTAAAAAGATCAGTATATTTCTATGTCATTTTCTCATCCATATATCTATGTGTTTAGTTTAGACTTCCAGCATTTAATGTATGTTTCTTTTCAGGATATTTTTCATTTTATATTGGTTTGGATGCAGTAGAGCATTTCGAACTCCACTTCTTATCAAGTTTATGTTTAGTAGTATTAATCACTTCATTTTGTGTATGGCTAAGTTCTGATAGTGATTCTTGGTGCATTTGTTTGATTTTTGTGTTTGTCTGAACACTGGTGCATGTAGGATGATTGTGTTATGTCCAGCAAAAACTTGATTAAAGGCTCAAGGCTACAACATGTCGGACGCCAGCGGGCACTTTAGGTGGTGTTTCTGCATCAGGCCTGCATGCCTAATTTAATTTGGACTATATTTATCTGATAACTTTTAGCGCACTGGCATAGCATTTTCTTCCTGCACTAAAATTTAAAAAACATATGTCTGATAATGCAGAAATTGAATGGAAACAAAGTTTATAATTTCTGCATAATGAATTAAAATTAAGTAAGTTTGCACAGTGTTATACTTTGAATATTGTAAAGTAGGTTGCACTGAGAGTCATCATTTGTATGTAGAAGCAAAAGTAACCAGCATACTAAAACAGTCCGTATATATTTACCTTTTTATTCAGGTGTTCATGTATTTTCAAATTTTTCATGCTTGTCAATATTCAATTGCATTAATCACAGTCCGGATCTGTCTGCCTGAGGTTTTGTCTGAGAGTCAGCTGTCCATAGGCTTACACTACATATTAGGTTCCTTACACCAAAGTGGATATTTGTTTCATTGTCTTCCTGTGTCCCAGTCAAGTTGAAAGGCCCTCGTACCAGTCCAGTGACTCATGACCCAGTAGGCTTGTTTGGATATGATCGTTATATAGGGGTTACAGTATATGCGGTTGTCATCAGCAGGAATAAAGTAAGGAATCTTTGTCAAACTAGTTGTTTGTGGACGCTTTCACTAAGGATGAAGTTTGAGAGATGGAACCAGTAATTCGGAAAGTGTGGAAAATTCAGATGGTGTCATACTTGATGATAGGCTGAGCATGTTACATAATGCATGATTGAATATATTGACTTCACATAAACTAATACTCTGGATCTGGACAAAGATGCCTCTACAAATCGAACTGGAGAGTAGGATTCAGCTAACCAGTTTTCCTGGACTGTATTCTAACCAGTACTACCTGACACTTGTCAAGTAATATGACTTGTAAAACGTGTTGAGTAAAATCAAATTTTATTTTTGAATTTTATGTACAGGAATATTTTATGACTGGGAATCAAACTGGGTGTGTCACGTTACTAATCCCCTTTTGATCACATTCTAACTGCCGTTCTGTTTTCTCTTTTGCCAGGTCAACTGATGTGGATACAATGGGATGATGGCGATATGTGGATGCCCTTGATATCCAGCACACTAAAAAGATCAGTATATTTCTATCTCATTTTCTCATCCATATATCTATGTGTTTAGTTTAGACTTCCAGCATTTAATGTATGTTTCTTTTCAGGATATTTTTCATTTTATATTGGTTTGGATGCAGTAGAGCATTTCGAACTCCACTTCTTATCAAGTTTATGTTTAGTAGTATTAATCACTTCATTTTGTGTATGGCTAAGTTCTGATAGAGATTCTTGGTGCATTTGTTTGATTTTTGTGTTTGTCTGAACACTGGTGCATGTAGGATGATTGTGTTATGTCCAGCAAAAACTTGATTAAAGGCTCAAGGCTACAACATGTCGAACGCCAGCGGGCACTTTAGGTGGTGTTTCTGCATCAGGCCTGCATGCCTAATTTAATTTGGACTATATTTATCTGATAACTTTTAGCGCACTGGCATAGCATTTTCTTCCTGCACTAAAATTTTAAAAACATATGTCTGATAATGCAGAAATTGAATGGAAACAAAGTTTATAATTTCTGCATAATGAATTAAAATTAAGTAAGTTTGCACAGTGTTATACTTTGAATATTGTAAAGTAGGTTGCACTGAGAGTCATCATTTGTATGTAGAAGCAAAAGTAACCAGCATACTAAAACAGTCCGTATATATTTACCTTTTTATTCAGGTGTTCATGTATTTTCAAATTTTTCATGCTTGTCAATATTCAATTGCATTAATCACAGTCCTGATCTGTCTGCCTGAGGTTTTGTCTGGGAGTCAGCTGTCCATAGGCTTACACTACATATTAGGTTCCTTACACCAAAGTGGATATTTGTTTCATTGTCTTC
Source organism: Lutraria lutraria (assembly GCA_964023205.1). Classification (NCBI taxonomy): domain Eukaryota; kingdom Metazoa; phylum Mollusca; class Bivalvia; order Venerida; family Mactridae; genus Lutraria; species Lutraria lutraria. The sequence goes on along the minus strand of OZ026837.1, from coordinate 11,435,368 downwards.
CTGTGTCCCAGTCAAGTTGAAAGGCCCTCGTACCAGTCCAGTGACTCATGACCCAGTAGGCTTGTTTGGATATGATCGTTATATAGGGGTTACAGTATATGCGGTTGTCATCAGCAGGAATAAAGTAAGGAATCTTTGTCAAACTAGTTGTTTGTGGACGCTTTCACTAAGGATGAAGTTTGAGAGATGGAACCAGTAATTCGGAAAGTGTGGAAAATTCAGATGGTGTCATACTTGATGATAGGCTGAGCATGTTACATAATGCATGATTGAATATATTGACTTCACATAAACTTATACTCTGGATCTGGACAAAGATGCCTCTACAAATCGAATTGGAGAGTAGGATTCAGCTAACCAGTTTTCCTGGACTGTATTCTAACCAGTACTACCTGACACTTGTCAAGTAAGATGACTTGTAAAACGTGTTGAGTAAAATCAAATTTTATTTTTGAATTTTATGTACAGGAATTTTTTATGACTGGGAATCGAACTGGGTGTGTCACGTTACTAATCCCCTTTTGATCACATTCTAACTGCCGTTCTGTTTTCTCTTTTGCCAGGTCAACTGATGTGGATACAATGGGATGATGGTGATATGTGGATGCCCTTGATATCCAGCACACTAAAAAGATCAGTATATTTCTATGTCATTTTCTCATCCATATATCTATGTGTTTAGTTTAGACTTCCAGCATTTAATGTATGTTTCTTTTCAGGATATTTTTCATTTTATATTGGTTTGGATGCAGTAGAGCATTTCGAACTCCACTTCTTATCAAGTTTATGTTTAGTAGTATTAATCACTTCATTTTGTGTATGGCTAAGTTCTGATAGTGATTCTTGGTGCATTTGTTTGATTTTTGTGTTTGTCTGAACACTGGTGCATGTAGGATGATTGTGTTATGTCCAGCAAAAACTTGATTAAAGGCTCAAGGCTACAACATGTCGGACGCCAGCGGGCACTTTAGGTGGTGTTTCTGCATCAGGCCTGCATGCCTAATTTAATTTGGACTATATTTATCTGATAACTTTTAGCGCACTGGCATAGCATTTTCTTCCTGCACTAAAATTTTAAAAACATATGTCTGATAATGCAGAAATTGAATGGAAACAAAGTTTATAATTTCTGCATAATGAATTAAAATTAAGTAAGTTTGCACAGTGTTATACTTTGAATATTGTAAAGTAGGTTGCACTGAGAGTCATCATTTGTATGTAGAAGCAAAAGTAACCAGCATACTAAAACAGTCCGTATATATTTACCTTTTTATTCAGGTGTTCATGTATTTTCAAATTTTTCATGCTTGTCAATATTCAATTGCATTAATCACAGTCCGGATCTGTCTGCCTGAGGTTTTGTCTGAGAGTCAGCTGTCCATAGGCTTACACTACATATTAGGTTCCTTACACCAAAGTGGATATTTGTTTCATTGTCTTCCTGTGTCCCAGTCAAGTTGAAAGGCCCTCGTACCAGTCCAGTGACTCATGACCCAGTAGGCTTGTTTGGATATGATCGTTATATAGGGGTTACAGTATATGCGGTTGTCATCAGCAGGAATAAAGTAAGGAATCTTTGTCAAACTAGTTGTTTGTGGACGCTTTCACTAAGGATGAAGTTTGAGAGATGGAACCAGTAATTCGGAAAGTGTGGAAAATTCAGATGGTGTCATACTTGATGATAGGCTGAGCATGTTACATAATGCATGATTGAATATATTGACTTCACATAAACTAATACTCTGGATCTGGACAAAGATGCCTCTACAAATCGAACTGGAGAGTAGGATTCAGCTAACCAGTTTTCCTGGACTGTATTCTAACCAGTACTACCTGACACTTGTCAAGTAATATGACTTGTAAAACGTGTTGAGTAAAATCAAATTTTATTTTTGAATTTTATGTACAGGAATATTTTATGACTGGGAATCAAACTGGGTGTGTCACGTTACTAATCCCCTTTTGATCACATTCTAACTGCCGTTCTGTTTTCTCTTTTGCCAGGTCAACTGATGTGGATACAATGGGATGATGGCGATATGTGGATGCCCTTGATATCCAGCACACTAAAAAGATCAGTATATTTCTATCTCATTTTCTCATCCATATATCTATGTGTTTAGTTTAGACTTCCAGCATTTAATGTATGTTTCTTTTCAGGATATTTTTCATTTTATATTGGTTTGGATGCAGTAGAGCATTTCGAACTCCACTTCTTATCAAGTTTATGTTTAGTAGTATTAATCACTTCATTTTGTGTATGGCTAAGTTCTGATAGAGATTCTTGGTGCATTTGTTTGATTTTTGTGTTTGTCTGAACACTGGTGCATGTAGGATGATTGTGTTATGTCCAGCAAAAACTTGATTAAAGGCTCAAGGCTACAACATGTCGAACGCCAGCGGGCACTTTAGGTGGTGTTTCTGCATCAGGCCTGCATGCCTAATTTAATTTGGACTATATTTATCTGATAACTTTTAGCGCACTGGCATAGCATTTTCTTCCTGCACTAAAATTTTAAAAACATATGTCTGATAATGCAGAAATTGAATGGAAACAAAGTTTATAATTTCTGCATAATGAATTAAAATTAAGTAAGTTTGCACAGTGTTATACTTTGAATATTGTAAAGTAGGTTGCACTGAGAGTCATCATTTGTATGTAGAAGCAAAAGTAACCAGCATACTAAAACAGTCCGTATATATTTACCTTTTTATTCAGGTGTTCATGTATTTTCAAATTTTTCATGCTTGTCAATATTCAATTGCATTAATCACAGTCCTGATCTGTCTGCCTGAGGTTTTGTCTGGGAGTCAGCTGTCCATAGGCTTACACTACATATTAGGTTCCTTACACCAAAGTGGATATTTGTTTCATTGTCTTCCTGTGTCCCAGTCAAGTTGAAAGGCCCTCGTACCAGTCCAGTGACTCATGACCCAGTAGGCTTGTTTGGATATGATCGTTATATAGGGGTTACAGTATATGCGGTTGTCATCAGCAGGAATAAAGTAAGGAATCTTTGTCAAACTAGTTGTTTGTGGACGCTTTCACTAAGGATGAAGTTTGAGAGATGGAACCAGTAATTCGGAAAGTGTGGAAAATTCAGATGGTGTCATACTTGATGATAGGCTGAGCATGTTACATAATGCATGATTGAATATATTGACTTCACATAAACTTATACTCTGGATCTGGACAAAGATGCCTCTACAAATCGAATTGGAGAGTAGGATTCAGCTAACCAGTTTTCCTGGACTGTATTCTAACCAGTACTACCTGACACTTGTCAAGTAAGATGACTTGTAAAACGTGTTGAGTAAAATCAAATTTTATTTTTGAATTTTATGTACAGGAATTTTTTATGACTGGGAATCGAACTGGGTGTGTCACGTTACTAATCCCCTTTTGATCACATTCTAACTGCCGTTCTGTTTTCTCTTTTGCCAGGTCAACTGATGTGGATACAATGGGATGATGGTGATATGTGGATGCCCTTGATATCCAGCACACTAAAAAGATCAGTATATTTCTATGTCATTTTCTCATCCATATATCTATGTGTTTAGTTTAGACTTCCAGCATTTAATGTATGTTTCTTTTCAGGATATTTTTCATTTTATATTGGTTTGGATGCAGTAGAGCATTTCGAACTCCACTTCTTATCAAGTTTATGTTTAGTAGTATTAATCACTTCATTTTGTGTATGGCTAAGTTCTGATAGTGATTCTTGGTGCATTTGTTTGATTTTTGTGTTTGTCTGAACACTGGTGCATGTAGGATGATTGTGTTATGTCCAGCAAAAACTTGATTAAAGGCTCAAGGCTACAACATGTCGGACGCCAGCGGGCACTTTAGGTGGTGTTTCTGCATCAGGCCTGCATGCCTAATTTAATTTGGACTATATTTATCTGATAACTTTTAGCGCACTGGCATAGCATTTTCTTCCTGCACTAAAATTTTAAAAACATATGTCTGATAATGCAGAAATTGAATGGAAACAAAGTTTATAATTTCTGCATAATGAATTAAAATTAAGTAAGTTTGCACAGTGTTATACTTTGAATATTGTAAAGTAGGTTGCACTGAGAGTCATCATTTGTATGTAGAAGCAAAAGTAACCAGCATACTAAAACAGTCCGTATATATTTACCTTTTTATTCAGGTGTTCATGTATTTTCAAATTTTTCATGCTTGTCAATATTCAATTGCATTAATCACAGTCCTGATCTGTCTGCCTGAGGTTTTGTCTGGGAGTCAGCTGTCCATAGGCTTACACTACATATTAGGTTCCTTACACCAAAGTGGATATTTGTTTCATTGTCTTCCTGTGTCCCAGTCAAGTTGAAAGGCCCTCGTACCAGTCCAGTGACTCATGACCCAGTAGGCTTGTTTGGATATGATCGTTATATAGGGGTTACAGTATATGCGGTTGTCATCAGCAGGAATAAAGTAAGGAATCTTTGTCAAACTAGTTGTTTGTGGACGCTTTCACTAAGGATGAAGTTTGAGAGATGGAACCAGTAATTCGGAAAGTGTGGAAAATTCAGATGGTGTCATACTTGATGATAGGCTGAGCATGTTACATAATGCATGATTGAATATATTGACTTCACATAAACTTATACTCTGGATCTGGACAAAGATGCCTCTACAAATCGAATTGGAGAGTAGGATTCAGCTAACCAGTTTTCCTGGACTGTATTCTAACCAGTACTACCTGACACTTGTGAAGTAAGATGACTTGTAAAACGTGTTGAGTAAAATCAAATTTTATTTTTGAATTTTATGTACAGGAATTTTTTATGACTGGGAATCGAACTGGGTGTGTCACGTTACTAATCCCCTTTTGATCACATTCTAACTGCCGTTCTGTTTTCTCTTTTGCCAGGTCAACTGATGTGGATACAATGGGATGATGGTGATATGTGGATGCCCTTGATATCCAGCACACTAAAAAGATCAGTATATTTCTATCTCATTTTCTCATCCATATATCTATGTGTTTAGTTTAGACTTCCAGCATTTAATGTATGTTTCTTTTCAGGATATTTTTCATTTTATATTGATTTTGGATGCAGTAGAGCATTTCGAACTCCACTTCGTATCAAGTTTATGTTTAGTAGTATTAATCACTTCATTTTGTGTATGGCTAAGTTCTGATAGTGATTCTTGGTGCATTTGTTTGATTTTTGTGTTTGTCTGAACACTGGTGCATGTAGGATGATTGTGTTATGTCCAGCAAAAACTTGATTAAAGGCTCAAGGCTACAACATGTCGAACGCCAGCGGGCACTTTAGGTGGTGTTTCTGCATCAGACCTGCATGCCTAATTTAATTTGGACTATATTTATCTGATAACTTTTAGCGCACTGGCATAGCATTTTGTTCCTGCACTAAAATTTTAAAAACATATGTCTGATAATGCAGAAATTGAATGGAAACAAAATATTTGTGATTTCTGCATAATGAATTAAAATTTAAGTGAATTTGCACAGTGTTATACTTATATGATTGTAGAGTAGGTTGCACTAAGAGTCAACATTTGTATGTAGAAGTAAAAGTAAACAGCATAGTAAAACAGTCGTATATATTTTCCTTTATATTCAGGTGTTCATGTATTTTCAATTTTTTCATGCTTGTCAATATTCAATTGCATTAATCACAGTCCGGATCTGTCTGCCTGAGGTTTTGTCTGAGAGTCAGCTGTCCATAGGCCTACACTACATATTAGGTTCCTTACACCAAGTGGATATTTGTTTCATTGTCTTCCTGTATATCCCGGTCAATGTTGAAAGGCCCTCGTACCAGTCCAATGACTCATGACCCAGTAGGCTTGATTGGATATGATCGTTATATAGCGGTACAGTATATGCGGTTGTCATCTGCAGGAATAAAGTAAGGAATCTTTGTCAAACTAGTTGTTTGTTTGTGGACGCTTTCACGAAGGATGAATATTGATAGATGGAACCAGTAATTCAGAAAGTGTGGACAATTCAGATGGTGTCATACTTGATGATACGCTGAGCATGTTACATAATGCATGATTGAATATATTTACTTCAAATAAACTTGTCCTCTGGATCTGGACAAAGATGCCTCTTCTAATTGAATTGGAGAGTAGGATTCAGCTAACCAGTTTTCCTGGACTGTATACTAACCAGTACTACCTGACACTTCTCAAGAAAGATGACCTCTGAAACATGTTGAGTAAAATCAATATTTATCTTTAAAGGCTGGGAATCGAATTGTATGTGTCACTTTACTAATCCCCTTTTGATCACATTCTAACAGCAGTTCTGTTTTCTCTTATGCGAGGTCATTTGATGTGGATACAATGAAATGATGGTGATATGTGGATGCCCTTGATATCCAGCACACTAGAAAGATCAGTATATTTCTATCTCATTTTCTCATCCATATATCTATGTGTTTTTAGTTAGACTGTATGTTTCTTTTCAAGATATATTTCATTTTATACTGGTTTGGATGCAGTAGATGCATGTCGGACTTCACTTTTTATCAAGTTTAAGTTTAGTAGTACTGAGAATTTTTTCATTATGTGATTAAAAAGCAACAACAAAGAATAACCAAATAAATAATTCTTCTGGTAAACATGATAATATATCACATTAAAGCTAATTTGCAAACAAGGGAAGTAATCTCCTAATCAGTTCATTTTGTGTACGGCTAAATTCTGATAGTGACTCTTGGTGCATTTGTTTGATTTTTGTGTTTGTCTGAACACTGGTGCATGTAGGATGATTGTGTTATGTCCAGCAAAAACTTGATTAAAGGCTCGAGGCTACAACATGTCGAACGCCACCGGGGCACTATAAGGTGGTGTTTCTGCATCAGGCCTGCATGCCTAATTTAATTTGGACTATATTTAACTGATAACTTTTAGCGCACTGGCATAGCATTTTCTTCCTGCTATAAAATTTTAAAAACATATGTCTGATAATGCAGAAATTGAATGGAAACAAAATATTTGTGATTTCTGCAAAGTGAATTTGCACAGTGTTATACTTTTATGATTGTAGAGTAGGTTGCACTAAGAGTCAACATTTGTATGTAGAAGTTAAAGTAACCAGCATACTAAAACAGTTTATATATATTTATACCCAGGTGTTCATGTATTTACAAATGTTTTTATACACAATGTTTCAGTTATATAAGGCAGCTGATTCAGCTAACCAGTTATCCTTGCCTGGCTTCTAACCAGTAATGAGTTAAGGAGACAATGGCCTTGGTTTCAATTGATACCAAGGTCAAGTTCTTCTTCATTTGAACAGCATCTTGAGGGGGGAAGATGGACCCAGTCTGACGCCAAGATCTTGGTTTTTTCCGTAAATTGTAGTTATGCCCCTTTTGAACAAATGGGGGTATAATGCTTTGCACATGTCAGTTGGTTCTTTTGCTCCTTTGGTAATCAAACCTTGTTCAGCCAATTCGATTTATTTTTCCACTTGACTTGATGGTTGGTCACATAAAGATAGATGACCCCTGTTCATAATTAAAGCCTATCGATGGGTCAAAGGTCAACTATCCATTTGCCCTTTAGTGGGCATCGGCGTTTTACCAACACTCATCATTCAAAATCGCATTAGTACCCTTATTTAATTGGAGGTATTTCCAGTAACTTTAAAAACTTAGATTGTAGATTTTTTATTGCTTTATTTTTAAGAGGTCAATTTGGAGTTTTCTCATTTTTTGTGTCCTGATTACTTAAAGTACACTTATTTAAACTTAAGATATATATTGATTAACTTTAAAAAAGGTTCTTTTTCTTAGCTTTATTTTGCATTTGTAAACTCAGAATTTTCTGAATATTTGTTTCCCGAATTACTATATGCTCTATGCTTGTTGTTAATATTTCTTAGAAAAAAAACTCCTGTCTCATTGTTCATGCGTGTTTATTGATACATTTCTTATGTCCAATGTATAAAACAACTTTCTATATAATTACCGGGTATACATATGTCAATGTTATACAAATGTATATGACTATTAATTTCATATTGTTTGATTGTATAGCATGAAATATTTGCCTTTTTGGGTGGTAGCATATTAATAAGGATGCTTTATAGCTAAGAAGATGACTACCTACCCGTAGCTATTTTCACAAAACTTCAGTCTTATATGCAGCAGTTATTTCTATTAGTTAAACTTTCTCAATTTGAAATTATTTATATTTTTTGTATTTTTTTTTACAGTTCTAGTTATGCCCCCCTTTTGAAGAAATGGGGGTATATTGCTTTGCACATGTCAGTCTTTTATTGCTCGTTGGGTAATCAAACCTTGTCCGGCCAATTCGACTGTGTTGGCCCCTTAGGTTTTCACTTGGTTTGATGGTTTGTCACATATAGATAGATGACCCCTGTTCATAAATAAAGTTTATCAATAGGTCAAAGGTCAACTATCCATTTGCCCTTTAGGGGGCTTGGTGTTTAACCAACACCTCATCATTCAAAATGGCGTTTAGTACCCTTATTTAAGTTAAATGTATATCCAGTAACTTTAAAAAACTTAGATTGTTGATATTTTGATAGCTTTATTTTTAAGAAGTCAATTCGGAATTTTCTAACTTTTTGTTTCCTGATTACATAACAAAGTACACTTGTGTAACTTAACACATATTGATTAACTTTAAAAAAATTAATACATGTAGTTTTTTTTCTGAGCTTTATTTTGTAGTTGTAAATTCAGGATTTTCTCAATATTTGTTTCCCGAATTACTATATGATCTATGCTTGTTGTTAATATTTCTTAGAAAAAAACTTCTTGTCTGCATTGTAATCAATTATCATTGTTCATGTGTGTTTATTTAAACATTTCTTATGTCCGATTTATAGAACAATATTCTATATTATTATACATGTGTCAATGTTATAGATGACTATTAATTACATATTGTTTGATTGTATAGCATGAAATATGTGCCTTTTTGGATGGTAGCATAGTAATAAGGATGCTTTATAGCTAAGAAGAAGACTACCTACCCGTAGCTATTTTCACAAAACTTCAGTCTTATATGCCAGCAGTTATTTCTTTTAGTTAAAATGTCTTGAATTGACATTATTTATATTTTTGATTTTTTACAGTTCTAGTTATGCCCCCATTTCAAAGAAATGGTGGTATATTGCTTTGCACATGTCAGTCCTTTATTGTTCGTTGGGTAATCAAACCTTGTCCGGTCAATTCGACTGTGTTGGCCCCTTATGTTTTCACTTGGTTTGATGGTTTGTCACATATAGATAGATGACCCCTGTTCATGATTAAATTTTATCAATAGGTCAAAGGTCAACTATCCATTTGCCCTTTAGTGGGTATCGGTGTTTAACCAACACCTTATCATTCAAAATGGCATTTAGTACCCTTATTTAAGTAAATGTATATCTAGTAACTTTAAAAACTTAGATTATTGATTTTTTTCATAGCTTTATTTTTAAAAGGTCAATTTAGATTTTTCTAACTTAAATTACTTAAAAAAGTACACTTATTTAAACTTAACATATATTGATTAACTTTAAAAAGAACTGAAGTAGTTTGTTTTTTTCTTAGCTATTTTTGTTAATTGGGTAATTTCTGAATATTTGTTTCCCAAATTATTAAATGCTCTATGCTTGTTGTTAATATTTTTGATACCGGTAAACCTCTGATTTGTTTTGTCCATTGTACTGTTATTATCATTGTTTGTTTGCGTTCATTTAAACTTTTTGTATGCACAAGTTGTTTTTAGACAATTTTCATAAAGTACTTCTATGTTAATATATAAAACAATTTCAGTTGTTATATGTAGATTTTAGTATAATCATTATACTGTTGAACTTCAATTTTGCATTTGTAAAGTGTGTGGCCCCATATGCTCTGCAATCTGAAATTTGACATGGGGTACAGGTTTCCAGCGATTTTTTCCCCAATGGGGTTTTGATCTCTGGTTTTTCCTGGGCGATTCAGTTTGCACACTAGACTTTTTCTTAATACTTTATGTAAATGTCAATCATGTTTCATTATTATGAATAAATGTTATGTAAATTATGTTTTTTTTTGTATTTTCTTGACAGTAATATAATGTACAAGTGAAATGATGCCTTGTGTTGGAGTAATGATTAGTTGTGTGCAAACTTAACACTTTCGATAAGTTACCACCTATATTTTTTTAATATTATTTTTTACAAAGTGTTCTTATCTTCGGGTTTTCATTTAAGTTCCTTCTTTCACAGATATCAAAATAGAGTGAGTTTGAAAGGAGGCAGAATTTTATGTATCAACAAATATTTAATATCAATGATCACAAAGGCACTTATGACAAGTTATAGTACTGAAAAAAATAGGTGGTAACAAAGCAATTTTGTTAAGTACATGTATATTATACTATTATCTAGATACAATACAATTCTGTGAACACATTGACAAAAAGCAAACATACAAACAAAGAAATTTATTCAATAATATTGCTTGCATTTAGTTACATCCGGATGTCACAAAACATCACATTTCAGAAACAGTTAATCTACTGATTATAATAAAGTTCCCTGTAATAAAAATCATGAGTTTTACAAGGATCCTTTCAAACAACACAACATAGAAATAAGTCCAGATATTAGCATTTCCATATCCTTCAGTGTAAATTTGATAGAAATATAAATATTTCTAGAATAAGAGTAAATGCAAATGTATTTTCCACAAATACCACAATTACTTTTAAAAATTCTCATACAAGTGCCATTCTGAAAGTTCTGATAATGGGTGCGGGCTAGTAAAACCTACTCAAAATGGTCTATATCAGTCCTTCTAAGTACTCCACCTTTACCTGTATACACTTTTTCAAACATTTGATCGATTCAGAAAATACCTGTTTATGGTCCGATTTTGGGTATAGTGCTGCATGGTGCACTGAAATAAGGCACTTCCAATAGCTGAGCGGGTCTCTAACCTCCGCCCTCTAAGGCACTGTTTGATGTACGGGTCCTGCCAGAAATCACCAAGTGCCAGATCTGGACAGCATGGTGGATGTTGCAAAGTATGAAATCCATTGGCGTTTTATTTATTTATTATTATTCATATTTTAACTATTTCTCAAACATGGTACATAGGAAATATATTACACAAAATGGGCATATAAAGTTACAGTGTTCAAACAAACAAAAAATATTACTGAATATACAAATTGAGACTGTAAAATTATTAAAGGTAAATAATCAGAAAAAAATTGAAACCATGTCAAAAACGTTAAAATACAAGGATAACACAAAAAAGGAAGTAAATCCTTATTTCCATTGTGGTCCTTTATAAAATTATATGTAAATAACCAAGAAAACAACAACAAATTATATTAATATGAAAAAAAAAATACAAATTTATCTTAAGAGATAATTATTATCACAGAATAAAATCACTATCACAGAATTTACATCACTATATAAGAATGATTGATATTTAAAATGTGTATAAAAAACAACTTCAAACACTAGCAAGCAGATGGGCTTTCACGGTGGACTTAAACTGACTTCCAAATGATTTTCTTCGCTTTCCATATACAGTATACATCTTAATATTGGCGCCCATTTTATTTTGGCGATATTGGCAGTCAGCATCGAAACCCCCAAATCTAGACCGCGCCAATATAAAACCACGCCAATAATGAACACCGCCAATTAAAACTTGTTTACTTTTATCAGTTAAAGTACGAGGGTTACATGCATTACGTTTATTGCCTTAAGGTAAATCATAATTGAAAGAAGATAAAATCTATACGATTCAAACGATACAGCTTATTTGTCACACCATATAAAACTTATGTCGTCGGCACGTATAAAAAGACTAAACTAACCCGATATAATAACAATATGTGTTAATTTAAAATAAATTGTTGAAACAAATAATTACTTATAGCCAGTGTGTTAACTCGTGTTCGATCCCAACTAATTACCAACACTTTGGTTTTCATGTATCTTATTCTTGCTGTTTATACATTCCTCACTTGATATGATAGTAGTTATGAAGATATTTAGTAAAATAGTCTAATTATTCCCCTTGAAAATGGTGGAAACTTATATTCTTAAAACAAGTGTTTTAATTTTGGCGCTTAAGAAGACAGGACATGGTTTTATATTGGCGGTTGGATATGAAACCGCCAAATATAGAATCTGCCAATTCATTAACATCTTAAAAACACCAAAGTTTGCACCCGCAGAATAAAAGAAGTATACAGTATGTGTTTTATTAGAATCATATAAGCTGAGTTACATGCTCATAATCAGAACTTTTAAAATGGCCCTGGTACATGTGGACAACATAATTAATATTCTAAGTTGAAGACACTGACTCAACCTTCAATCAAGGCAGTACTCATGAGGTTTTAACATAAAAAGCTGCAACTCTGAATATCAAATCTAATCTCATCATCATCATGAGCAGAAACAATTATTAAAAATTCTGGAATAAACAATGAATCAACAGCAGTCAGTCTATAAATAGGTCAACAGCAAATAACAAACATTTCAAATTAATCATCAACGTCAGCAACAGTAGCAATAACAAAGCAACTATCACAATGATAACAGTAGCAGTGAGCAAAGAGGAATATACACAACATATATTATACATATAAGCAGCATAATCCCAAATGATGAACTTAATCATCATTAGCAACAACAACAACACCAGTGGTCCATCAGCAACAACAGCAGCGTTCTTAAACAATCTTCAGCAATGTAAAAGGCCTGAATGAACTTGACAATCAGAGGCTACGACAACAGCAGCAACATCAGCAAAATTAAAACCGAAGTTAAAACAGAACAAACTCCAGTAACAGCAATTAAAACTGATTTTATGCAAAAACACAAAATCTCATCATTGTAATATGTAGCAGCAAGAACCATAATAACAAAAATACAACACCAACTCAACATCAGCAGCAGACAAAATTACGGTAAATCATATGCATTCAAAAAATTAATTTCATACTTTCTCATAAGAAATATCCTACAAACATCATCATCATCATCATCATCATCAGCAGCAGCAGCAGCAGCAGCAGCAGCATAAGAAATATCCTACAAACATCATCATCATCAGCAGCAGCAGCAGCGGATAACATGGCGTATGTCACACCTTCTCTTTTTTCAGATTACCCAACCCGTTTTCAAGTAATTTACAAAAGTCAATATTTGGACAAAATACGACCGAGTTATTAAAGTTTGGGTAATATTACATGTGAAAAGGGCAAAATTGCCGAAAAAAACAATTCCTGACTTCGAGCTCCTATGAGTCCGACAACGACCTGTGAATGATCAAAGATCAGCTAAGTCCATTTTGTAGGGTGAGTGGCTTTTCGGAACGTTTCGTAGGTTTCCGTAATATATAAATATCAGTTATTTGACCGTCATAGCTGAGACTATGTGCGTAGCTTGATCGGTAAAGGCACCAACCATTTTACTTTTGAAGCCTGGTAGTCAAGATGCTATGGGTTCGAAACACATATGAACGTTTTTCCTTTCCATTTTTGCTTGATATTTGGCATTTTATTATTGCAAAATTTTATTTCAATATTTGGAATGAATTTCATATGTATTTCATTTAATTTCATTTCAGGTAATTTCATGAAATTTCAATTACTGCGTTCATTAGCAGTATCTGTACTTGAGCCACTGTCAGAATCTAATAATTTGCTTCATTATATTAAGTTATATAACAGCAAATAACAAACATTTCAAATTAATCATCAATGTCAGCAACAGTAGCAATAACAAAGCAACTATCACAATGATAACAGTAGCAGTGAGCTAAGAGGAATATACACAACATATATTATACATATAAGCAGCATAATCCCAAATGATGAACTTAATCATCATTAGCAACAACAACAACACCAGTGGTCCATCAGCAACAACAGCAGCGTTCTTAAACAATCTTCAGCAATGTAAAAGGCCTGAATGAACTTGACAATCAGGGGCTACGACAACAGCAGCAACATCAGCAAAATTAAAACCGAAGTACAAACAGAACAAACTCCAGTAACAGCAATTAAAACTGATTTTATGCAAAAACACAAAATTACGGTAAATCATATGCATTCAAAAAATTAATTTCATACTTTCTCATAAGAAATATCCTACGAACATCATCATCATCATCATCAGCAGCAGCAGCAACAGCAGCAGCAGCAGCAGCAGCATAAGAAATATCCTACAAACATCATCATCAGCAGCAGCATAAGAAATATCCTACAAACATCAGCAGCAGCAGCAGCATAAGAAATATCCTACAAACATCAGCAGCAGCAGCAGCAGCTGCAGCAGCAGCATAAGAAATATCCTACAAACATCATCATCATCAGCAGCAGCATAAGAAATATCCTACAAACATCATCATCATCAGCAGCAGCAGCAGCAGCATAAGAAATATCCTACAAACGTCATCATCATCATCATCAGCAGCAGCATAAGAAATATCCTACAAACATCATCAGCATCAGCAGCAGCAGCAACAGCATAAGAAATATCCTACAAGATCATCATCATCAGCAGCAGCATAAGAAATATCCTACAAACATCATCATCAGCAGCAGCAGCATAAGAAATATCCTACAAACATCATCATCATCAGCAGCAGCATAAGAAATATCCTACAAACATCATCATCAGCAGCAGCATAAGAAATATCCTACAAACACCAGCAGCAGCAGCAGCAGCATAAGAAATATCCTACAAACATCAGCAGCAGCAGCAGCAGCTGCAGCAGCAGCATAAGAAATATCCTACAAACATCATCATCATCAGCAGCAGCATAAGAAATATCCTACAAACATCATCATCATCATCAGCAGCAGCAGCAGCATAAGAAATATCCTACAAACGTCATCATCATCATCAGCAGCAGCAGCATAAGAAATATCCTACAAACATCATCATCAGCAGCAGCAGCAGCAGCAGCATAAGAAATATCCTACAAGATCATCATCATCAGCAGCAGCATAAGAAATATCCTACAAACATCATCATCATCATCAGCAGCATAAGAAATATCCTACAAACATCACCATCATCATCAGCAGCAGCATAAGAAATATCCTACAAACATCATCATCATCAGCAGCAGCAGCATAAGAAATATCCTACAAGATCATCATCATCAGCAGCAGCATAAGAAATATCCTACAAACATCATCATCATCATCAGCAGCATAAGAAATATCCTACAAACATCATCATCATCATCATCAGCAGCAGCAGCATAAGAAATATCCTACAAACGTCATCATCATCATCATCATCAGCAGCATAAGAAATATCCTACAAACATCGTCATCATCAGCAGCAGCATAAGAAATATATACAAAAATATACATTAATCTTATACTAGTCTACTGAGTGATATGAATTAAGTAAAAGTTTTATATTCATTATTTATATACAAAAATATACATTAATCTTATACTAGTCTACTGAGTGATATGAATAAAGTAAAAGTTTTATATTCATTATTTATATACAAAATATACATTAATCTTATACTAGTCTACTGAGTGATATGAATAAAGTAAAAGTTTTATATTCATTATTTATATACAAAATATACATTAATCTTATACTAGTCTACTGAGTGATATGAATAAAGTAAAAGTTTTATACGCATTATCAATATAAGAAAAATATTTATTAATTTATACTACTTCATTTTTTACTTTATTCATATCACTCAGTAGACTAGTATAAGATTAATGTATATTTTTGTATATAAATAATGAATATACAACTTTTACTTCATTTATATCTCACTGTATTACGAAATTAATGCATATTTTGTATATAAACAATGTGTATAAAGCATCTACTCAATTCATATCATACAGTAAACATATGCATATTCAAATTAACTGACTTGTTTATGGTCTATACACATTGGACAATTTACTTCTGTCAATTCTTACCATTTATACAAATAAGATTAACTTTCTAAACAAGCTCCAGAAAAGAAATTATATTGGCTGCGCACTTTTTCAATGTCCAACCGAACTTTGTTTACAATTGCCTGTTTTCCAGTGCAATACTTAAAAAACCTATAAAAGACAGAAAACAATAAGACAGAATGTATTCAGAACATAAATGCATGTCATACATGTACAATAATCATCTGTATAAGAAGTCACAAACTCTACATGCTGTACTATGATTACATGGATCACATCAGACAATATTCATGCACGTTATAAAAAGTAATTAAATAATTGCCTGAGATAATATGAATGAATAGAATAAAACTTTTACTCCATTCATATCACATAGCAAACATGTACAGATTAAAATAATACTGACTTGTTTAGGGTCTATATATATTTGACCATTTACTATGTTTACAGCCTAGAAACATGTTTATTAACGAGTTTTTAACGAGTCATTGTATACACGAAAATGGACTTAGATAGCTTGTGAAGCATGTCAGTAAACTCTATCACAACGTTTTCAAATGTTGTGTTTTAGTATGCATGAAAAAATGTTATGAAATAGCTGTGAAATCTTACCATGTATACAAATAAGCTCAACGTCCTATGCCAGCTCCAGAAAAGAAATATTGACCGTTGCGCACGTTTTCTAGGTCCCACCGCACTATGACTACAATTGCCGGGGTTTCCGGTACAATATTGCGCCGCGTTGTTACTGTGAGAACCAGCGGGGTAAAAAACTGACCGCGCCAAGGGGAGTCACTCTTGGCGTTTGTTGCGGATAACATGGCGTATGTCACACCTTCTCTTTTTTCCGATTACCCAACCCGTTTTCAAGTAATTTACAAAAGTCAATATGTGGACAAAATACGACCGAGTTATTAAAGTTTGGGTAATATTACATGTGAAAAGGGCAAAATTGCCGAAAAAAAACAATTCCTGACTTCGAGCTCCTATGGACGATACTTCTATGTACATTGACGTGAAAATTGCCAGACCGGTGGGGTGGGTCCAATGAGCCGCATCATTGAAAGGTCTTAATCACTTGAACAAATATACCGTAAAACCTCGAATATCCGAAATGTTCCTTATTACTATACCATATAATCAAATTAAGTAAGTCTGAATCTTGTGTTTGTACCATATCATAAAAAAATGTCTTATTTCCAGACTATTTCATGATTGCACGCTACTTGTTAACTATTATATAGATATATAAAATATTGTTTCTGCTTAATAATTCGGTATTATTTGGATTATTCTGACTTTGGGCTGTGTTCTTTACTGTAACATAATTATTGCATGTCACATTCCAGTTACTGAAATAAAATACATAACTCTAACACGTATAGCTTTTACAGGTAGCTTATTGCACTATTACATGGTTTTCTTCATCGTGTTCATCCAACAGGTCCTTGTATGCTTCATACCCTAAGTTGGTCTTGGAAACATCTTGTGAAACTCGATTAATGGAAGAAACCTTATAAGTTAATTAATTGTTACAACAGGCCAACACAAATGAATCGAGTATTCAAAGTAAGTTTGATGAAATACATCTGATTTAAGGTTCACAAGGTAAACGTCCACGTGTGTTCAATGACTTTCTTTGAGTGCTATAAAACAAGATCGACACGGTTAAGTGGATGTGTTCTTTAAGAAAAGATGTATTGCTTATTCAGGTAATTAAAACTGTTAAGCTGAGGGATTTATTTTACTATTTTCTATTTATTCTTTAAAAGCTTAACATTCATTATTAAGACCCCTTCATTTTAAAGCGCTTGCTAAAATATTACAAGGTATACATGTACGTATTAAAAATACTCGTGTCTTTATCTTTCAGAAGGCATAGGCAAGAATGTTAAGTGTATCCAGCAATATAAAATACACGCATGTAAAATATTTGCATCACAAACCTATAAAAAGCTGATTTAATTTGGATGAAAAACGTTTTCTTTAAGATATACTCAATGGTGTACTAGATCGTTCTATACATCATTAAAACTGCTGGCAATCTTTGAATTTCCTAGAGGCCACATTCATTAAAAACAGATTTGTTCGACGGCAAAATGATATTCCTCCAAGGTCTTTTTTATCGTTTCTTTGGCAAAATTATGTTGAACAAATGACTCGATTATGGGAACGTCGAATAATGACTTATTGTTAATGTAAATGACAGAAACGTCATCGACAAAGTAGTTTATGATAATTTAATTTTAGGGAAATATCTTGCCACTACTCCAGGATGTCATTGGACGAGTGTTCATTGTCTCAGAGTAATTAATCTCCTCTCGATTGCATGTTTGAATCCCATCCGAAACAAGACCAATTTCACATTATGAGGAATATGACCAGCTAATTAACGGAAGGTCAATGGTTCTGCCCAGGCATGCATCAGGGGTATTTGTTCATTGTTAAAGCTGGAAAGTCTCCAAATGATTCTGACTGTAAGAGAGACTGTTATCCCGGTGAAAAATATGCAATCACTCTTAATCACGGCATGTATTCAGAACTGTGAAAAATAATTTGACAATTTGGTTGGTAGAAATGAAAGTAAATTGAAGATCAAATCCATCACGCCGTATTTGCTAGACAGATAAGTAAGTAAAATACTTATATAATTATAAATGTGCTTGGGTAAATAAATAAAACGAGGAATTATGGAGGTTCGGACTTCAAAGCAACATGGACAGGGCTGCAAATAAACATTTAAACAATGTCTTAAATAAAACTAAAATATCCGAATTGATATAAACTTCATTTATGGAGTTGAATTGCATTATTGAAATTGTCAAAGAGAAAGGGTACCACTTATATGAACTATATTCATTTTCAATTGAGAGAAGCTGAACAAGTTGAAGCGATTGTAAATAAGCCACAAATTCTCGTTCTCTAATCGCAAGTTTGTTCGGTTGCTAGTTATATTGTATGGATCGTTCCTGGTTAAATGATTGATTCAGTAATCAGCATTTTTGTTTAAATTGAACAACGAAAACTCATTTTGATATATTAAGATATTCTGGACACATTCCATCATGTAACCATTTACATAACTCTACAGGTTAGTATTCTTTACCGCAGAGATTATAATTATTAGCTTTAAAACTGACACACTTTGGAATACAGTTTCACTCATGAAAACTAACAATGTAAGTTCTCAACTAAAGTTCAAACAGTCAGGAGGTAAATGCGACGAGCTTGTATTTTATAGGTTTAAGGATAATCTTCATTTCAGAGAATGTCACCATAAAATGTCTACGCTTTTCTTCAATACAACAATTTCACTCTTATTAAATTACATACATCAAGCAACATAACGATTTTACCTCAGAACTGCCAAAAATAAGTTTACTTTATTGACGATGTGAAATGGAAATATAATTATAAAGAAAGGTATTTGACAAAAGCATTTGACACAATGGGGGTAAACCAAGATCTATAAGATGCAGGCACCAATATTGTGTGAGCCTTATATTGGAGATATAGAGTTTTATATTCATATATATATTATAGAGGTAAGTGTGGGCTGTGCTGACAAATTGTGCTTGTGTAGAGTCTTTTGTCGTACTTATCTCTTAGACTAACAAAATAGCTCAGCCTGGTGATTTGAGGTAGCTTTCTTGCATATGGTGTTTTGGGGAAAATCAATGTTTTACATTTCTATTTCAGATAATGCATAAGAAATACGACCATACAATGTCATGCTAAATATTTATGAAAAAATACAGGAGAACAATACGTTCCAAGCAATCATATTTTCAGATAATGATTGCCTTTGATATTGAAATCGTTGATCTGTTCCATACTGTTTTTGTTGTATCTTCATTGTTATTATTTCGATGGCTGTTGGAGATTATATGTGTTAATTTATAGCGAACCATAAAATGCGCGAGATTCTAATTGGATTTGGCCACAAGTACTCTCTTGTCTAAGGAAGATTGCAAATTTAATACATCGAGTATCTGTTTGCGCACATTCCCACGTATAAAGTAATCAATTAATAAACCTGGTTTACTTTTTATCCAGCTGTACGAATAAATCTCTTTCGCGACATTAGTCCACCCAACGATCTGATAAATCTGATAAAATATTTTAGAAATATGTATATAATATATTAAAAGTATGTCCAAATGAATAACATTTGATATTTTGTTATTGATATGCTCATACCCTAACCTTCCCTTTTGTAAACTTGTACCATTAACCTTTTCTCAGATTGTCAAGATAAATATTGCATTATCCAGTGAATAGGAGGTTTAGATGAAGAAACATTTTCAAATGTATTCAATGGTAGGTTTTAATCTAAGTACTGCTACTATTGATTTATGTAATATTTCAGCCAAATGAAGTTTCAATGCTCGCTCTAATACAAGAAACAAAATGGAGTGTATTTATATACGATTATGTGACAATGTTTGTTTACCATATATGGCTTTTGACCGTCGGCTTCAGCCTTTTATTTTTGAGATGCTTATTAGAAATGCTAAAAGAAACCCATCTGTTCTCCTCTATAGAATAGAGATTCAAACGTTTAAAGCACTCATACTCATTCCATTGGCCATGAGTTTGTGATTCAAATTTCCCTTTAATTATTCACAGGCTCTCCAATTTCACAGTTTGTACATTTAGCATGTCTTCTGACTGTTAAGCCACAATTGCGTGTTTTCTTTATTTACGCCAGTGTGGGCTGTCAAAATGACCTTCCATACGAATCGTCACTAAACTGTTAAAAATTACAAATATTTCATAACTCATTACCAAAGCAATATTCAATCAATTAAATATTTTCGGCAAAAAAATGACATACCAAATGTCACACGTGCCTCGTTCACGGTTCAAACTCACGAAGACACGGATGAGCATTTGATTACCATGATTTGGAAATGAAACGAGACTAATCAGTCCTGCATTACTTTTTTGTTAAACAAATCACATATTCTTTGTTGTCTCAATCTGTTTGTCTTATACATAGCAGATTGCTTTGTGAACGTGGCCTCGTTTGCTTTTAGTCTTACATACACAAGGATAAAAAATAACATATAGTTTAACCTTTACAGTCATTATTCTGCATAAATTAGCTTATTAGAGTCCCTAACGATCATATCTCAAGATAAGGGCAAGCGATATCTCAAGTGAATCATTCATTAGTATAAGCATACTAGAATCTCGAGCAGGTCTTTTGGGAATGACAAATGTCTTCATTCCACCAATGACATGTTAAAGAGTAAGGAAAATAAAACATGCTTAGAATGTACTGTTCGGTTACATTCGGACCCACGACTGAAACCATTTAAATGTTCCTGAAACATGTGCAATAAAAGTTATCTTAGAACTGTCAAAATGTCTTAGTATTATCATAGCTTTATACCAGCCACTATACGTTTATAAGCACTCATAGCGAGTTTACATAAACTAAATGTATTTTATCGCAGAACTGTCATCGAATGTACTGTTTTATTACGTATCTGCAATGTTAGCTACGCAATATTTTGCATTCGTTATACGTCTTAAAGAAAGATGATACGATTTTAAAACGCATGACCTACAGTTTATATGGTTTAGTTGTGCTGATGTTTCTCTTTATTTGTATTTCGGGTGTGACTCGTGTTTTGTACGGGGGAGGCTATACATGTAAGTGGCATTTTTTAGAATCCGTGTTTAGACCTTGTCACATCGGGGTTCATAAATACTGTATCACACCATTATGTGTAAATTCAAATCATTGATGACGTACGTCATTCATCTAATTTTTCTGTCTTATAACTACGTGAGCACTCTTAACAACTAATCTATCAACATATCGGCATCATATCTAATAGGAAAAGCTGAAACATTAATATTAAAGACATTATAAGCATCAAACTGTTCAAACAAAAATATTGGATCGCAAATCTAATGGAATAACCGAACGACCATGACAATAATTACGTTGTCGTCTTATAGAATTTAACAATATGCATGCACAAGAATACACCAGCAGGAACCATGTAAACAACTTACAAGATGATAGAAATGAAAATAAGCTCGTAACCAGAAGACATGTCACGAGTAGCATTGTTCAATTCCCGGATCGTGACCGTGAGAAGACCGCGCACATAACATATCATGTAGTAAACGTTATATTGTCCGTGGACAATGTGCCCAAAATTAACGTAGTTCTACGAAGATTGTAGACTCTAGAACCTTTACTCGACAAGGATATCCCGTGCTATCCGTCCAGTCCCCGTGATATTGAGCAACTATCACTCGGCAGTCGCACAGCGCCCGCGCTATTGCCGTGCAGCCGTCTCGAGAAATGCTAAACATTATGTATATATTAGCCATCTTCAACATGTTTTCACTATTCGACTCTCCTTTAAAGAATACAATTAAGTCTCAGAGCGACATGCACAGTTGAAACCATTGTGTCCTTGATGAGCAGCAGTTTCTTTAGAGGCACAGGGAGGGACGATGTGATAGAATCCCTGACTGCGCCGTAACTGTTTCTTCTCGGCTCAGCATCAACACAGAAGCCGTACTGACATCGTGCTATTTCCTTAAGGAAGCTTGCTGAGGCTGTACGGGAACTGCACTGAAATTGCACGCTTTCCGTATACTAGTATGATCTCAAGGCGGCGTCCGTGTGTTTTTTGCCGGCCTATCCTAGAGAGCCTGCACAAACAACCATAAGATTCTTCCATGCCATGTGAACGTATACTACATAGACCGTGGCCACCAGCGATGTCTCAAAAACCGCAAGGTAAATCGATGATTGAATACCGTACGTTACCCGAGCCAAATGTGGATCAAACGGTATTCAGGACACGTATTTTTACGGTAATTAATGCTAATATAATAAACGTTTTTCAAATAGTTGTGTTAACATGCTAAACATACAATGAATTGCCAATAAGTCGAATACAAATGAATACGAATTATGCTATTGAACGGCCAAGATAAATAAGATGTATACTACCAGTGTTGAAACACTAGCCTCCAGAGACTCCTGTCATTCCACGTTCATGTCAAACTAAATACAATATCATACCCTCTGTTGGGAGAATGCTCCAAACGCCGGATTACTTACTATCAAAATAACAAATGATCCTTTTGACCCTTGTCCAAACGTATATTTGTAATTGGAAGCTTAATGTAGCGGTAATCCTATGCTAATTTTCCAATCATTTTATCTCCCGGAGGATCATATTTTGACATAAATGGCCAATCTTCGTTCATGACTAATTTCTGTCTCATAGAAACTCATCAATCAAATCTAAAAACACATTCAGACAAATGGCAAGATTATGCAAAGAATGAAATTATATTATCTACATTCTGTATGCTGGTCCAGTGTGTCTTGCTTAAATGTTTTGCGATCTTTAGTTATCCGGGGAGATATAACTCAAGTATATGCAATGATCTATAACATGACTTAGGCTCAGTCATAGCTAATTGCCTTGTGAACTGTGATTTTGTGGGTTTTAAGGGGGGAGGGTGGGTGGATGGTCGGATAGTCGAGTAAGTAGGTTTGTGTTTTCCAAAAGTTTTCGTTGTAGATGCGATATTGAATGTCGTAATGGTTGATTAATGTCCATCTTGTATTTGCCTTTAATGAGGACTATTTGCGTATGGCGTTCCTGTTTTGTTACAACAATAATGCTTTTTGTGCTTTCCATTTGCATTGCGAATGATTGATGTTTCAAAAACCCGATTATGTCATTGTATTGTCATACTGCATACTGTATAATGCAATACTCGGTCTGCTGTCATTTACTGATATTGTGTTGGGAGAAAGTTCTGCGTGAACGATGACTAACATTTAATCCATGACAGCTAAGATTTTTTAGTTTTTTTCCAAATGAAAATGCTTAGCGGTTTCCGTCTCTGATTAGTCCCTTACCTATCACTGCTTGAGTTCGAATCACACCCGGCACAAGACGCATTTCTCATGAGCGGAAGCTGTTCAGCAAGCTTTAGAAAGATTCATTGTTCAACCCAGGATAATGCGTAGGATCTTCCTCCAACGCTTGATATGAAACAAGAAATATCTTTTAAAAAAGATAATCGGCATGTAAACAGTAGAAAATTAGGACTTAGAAAACTAACACAGCTGATTATCTCATGTATTCAAACAGGCTGGAAACTAAAAGAAAGTGTTTAGTGTATAAAGACTACAGAACGAGATAAAATGGTTTACAATTATCCGTGTATACAATAACATTGCTGACCTAAGATTGAACTATATGTGACCTTCTCCGCATACTTACAGTTAAGGCTATAAACAAAAAATCTTGAATTAATGATAAAAGTTACCCACTTTTTTCCTTGAATTAGATTATATATTATCATATATTTATCTTATTTACTGTTCTACATGAATCCACTTTGTGTAATATTCATGGTTTAAATGTTTTGATATTTAATGTGATGTTGTATCAATGTTTTTATTTTGGCTTTTAATTTTGCATTATTTTCAGAGGCAGTAAAACAAAAAATAATGGTTTCTGTCCAAAAAATTGTAATAAAACAGCCTTTAACCAATGAGAAAACTCCTACTTCAGCTGAAGATTTTGTATCTGACAATTTTATTGGTTGCAAATGTAGGTCAACATCTATTTTAATACAGCTGCGCCGAAAAGGTAACCTGAAAACCCTGTCTGTGCGACATTATCACAATCCAGCGAAAATGATCTGATATAGTTCACAAGTTGTTTCCGGTTAAATTGTAAGATGAAGCACATTCGAAATTTAAGTATACTGTTTCCATACTCCGGAATGAATAACACAATTAATTTAACTGAATCATTAGTGATTGGCTACCTTCTGCTTCATCTCAATTTTTTAATGGGATTTTAACTGAACTTATTTCACGATGTAATGATCATTATAGACGGTCCAATTCCGAGAAAAATATTTTATGTATAATTAAATTGGTATATTAAACTAAACTTGGCGGCCTACACAAAAACATGAACTGTTTAAATATTGCATTGATGAAATCGAAGACATACAAAAGTGAATTCTTAACAGACCATGAATTTCTAGTTATAGACTATATTGACCCAATGAAAAGTATGTATGCGTTTCACTCGTGGATATTTGTGTGTTTTCATGTGTTTGTTATTTTTTAGTTTGTGTTTTTTAGGACTTGCGGTATTTTGGGGATGGTTGAATTTTTGTATATGTTTTCTTTTTTCAGGAATCCTTTTTTAATCTATACTAACGTTTCTTTTTCCATTCACACCACGTAAGAAATCACTATTGAAAGGGAAAATTATAGGCATATAATAAGCATATTCGTCGAATTTGCAAATGTTAGAATTAATGATCGAAAGTCAAGGTATGTAAATGTAGTATTTAAGACATGACTGTGGTAATTTCCTTACTTGTCCGTACAATAAACATTCGTTAGTTATGTATCCTTAGGGATAAAATTGTCCATAGATTAGCTTTATATTTATCCTACAGCGTAAAAGACTCCATCAAACTGAACTTATTCTCCCTAGATTTCCTTCATTAGATTAAGCAAATGCGAACGAAGTTGATAACTAAATAGCTAAATATTCCACATTAAGAAACCTACACATACACTGTACTTTTCAAAGTTAACTGAGCACCAATAATAGTTTTGTCATATGTTAAGCTGTACGACAGTTATTAGTTGTATATTCTTTACGCACCAGCTTAGTGATATATATATATAGAGTAAGTATATATTCGATCGCATATCAGTAAGCGATGCTTGTCTGCATGCGTAGGAAGCGGTCCAGCTAAATTGCGTAACATCGAAGGTTACACCCAGGGTCATGGGGTATTCCTCCATAGATAAAGCTTGAAAACTCTCCAACAGACAATGGCTGTAGGTGTAACGTTTTACCTCCTTGACAAATTGTCTATATGCACCACATTGCAATAGGTCAAATACGTTTGTGAACAAGGAATATGTTTTATTCCGCTGACACGCTCATTAGATGCAGGAGATAGCCCTTCAGGATGAATTTATCTATCTCCAGTCAGTGCGTCACGTTATTCAAAACATGCGTAATCATTTTAAGAATTATATTCATTTACTCTGTTAAAGCCAAAATATAGATTTTTATACTTGTTGTCATATGTAAAATGCATTAATGCTATTTTGAGTATTAGATATTAAACCTTTAAATGTGTTGTTTTCAATAAAGGTTGTAAAGTGTCCGTATGACGTCATAAACGAAGACATTTAGTGTACGTTACGTCAAATATAATTATGCGAGTTCAGCAAAAAATGTCATTGTACATAAATTAATTAAAATAGCAGGATAAATCGAATACATGGTTGGTGTCGGAGATGGAGCAGGTTTATTCGGTTCGCTGCGAAAGTGAATATTGGCTTGCTAAAGCTCGCCAAGATGAGCTTTCTCACTGACCGTATAAACTGTCTCCATCTCTGGCACCAGCCATGTGTTTTCTATTTATCAGTCGATGACAGAATAATAGGATGATACTTGTAAAACTCCACAACTTGCCATTTGTGTTCCCACCAGGCGTGTGAATGGCTCTAAAACATTCCATTAAAATGATTAAACATTCCTCGTCTATTTGAAAACGATATTATATCTGTTGCACAGATATGCTCCAAATATACGCATGGTTTGAAACTGCTTTGACATTAGATGACAAGCTTATGTCAACACATGTCATCGACATGGTCGTCCTATAACATTGGCTTCCCCCGATTTTTTCTCCCTATTATTAACATCGTACTTACGTCTACAGTCATTTGACGACCTCCTAGTCTTAAAAGTGGTGGGAAACCCCTGACGTACAACTTGTAGAACCTCCGACTGTCCTAAGCTAGCTGGACAGCTTCCTCCAATATGCAATTAGATAACGGCTTGAATTCGATCTCACAGAGATGAGCGGCAGTGGCTACCACTCGACCACAGAGGTTTCTAGCTTCCCCTTATTGTGTGACAGAAATACTGAACCTTTGGGCACAGAGGCTTTTTGTGTTTTAAAGAATCGAAAACATTTTGTCTAGAAAAAAAACAGTGGTCCGTATCGTTCAAGGCAGTAACTTCCCGGAGGCCGTGTTATGTCCTCCACTTGTTGTATGTTCCTATGTTTTGGCTTGGCTTTGAGTCTGGGTGGTTTGGGGAAAGAAAGTAGTACTCATGGGTAGGTGGGAGTTTGTTTGTTTTGTTTGTATATGAATTATTGTGTTACAGAAGTATTTAACAATGTTAACTGTTTTAAAGGTAATTTATCGACAAGTGTGTACTCTAATACTTGCAGTAAGTAATGGGGAATTGAAAAAATAATTACTGCATTTATTGTGTCGTTCGTTATATCAATGTACTGTGGAATCATTATTTTTCGTTGGGGATTTAATTTCGTGTGTCGGCTCATCCATGAAATCAAACCCCCAATAATTCAAATGCAGAGATAAGGCATTTTTAAAAAAAATCAAAATCTACGAATTTATGACCCCACGAAATAGCCATTTTTGTAAAAGCCACGAACATTGAGCCCAACGAAAATAAATGAAAACGCAGTAGTTACTACGAGTCAATACGTGTCCTTGAAATCAACGAACCACATAAAGCATTTATTGTAAACGAAAATTATATTCGATACAAAAATTGGTAGGACAACAAGATCAACGTTTTGTCTCGTAGACGGACTTTCTTATTATAACTTCCATTGCTGGTTTTTACGTGAACATTAACTCTCCTGTTTGATAAAACATTGTTGCATGCATATTTTGTCTGTTAATATATATATTGTACAACTGCAGCTATTGATAAACCATATGTTGTTATGTGATCTGTCTGTCCGCGAAGTATTCTTTACCAAATCAATCTTTAATCCTTTGTTCTGATTAAAATCAATAGTTATTTACCATCTGTAGACATAAAGCAATCGCGTTCCATATCGCAAATGTAAAACTCATTATGTGTCTGTATTAACGTCTATGTGGGTATTGCTGCTAGGGTTTATATTAATTTAATTACAAGGATACAAGTACAGACGTTCTCTTTTGTAGTGGTATGTGCTCTCATATGTTAAACCACTATATAAAATAAAAGAACAAACTTAGTCCATGAAAATGTAAAGGACAGATTACTGGTATGCCTTAGATAAAAACATATATTCATTATCTTCTATAAAACATTTCATTTAATGAAATAAGTGAGAAGGATGCAGAACAATCTATTGTGCTTGCAACCAAGTCTTATCCAAACCCGATAAAGAGCGATACTTGAAATAAAAGGAACTTTTGTTGTGGCTTGTAAACAAATGAGAATTCAAAGTCTCAATGTCAACGAGCCTCACTTGAAATGTAAACCATTAAACTTATAATTTAATGTATCATGAAATGAGATAATACACGTAATTAAAATTGACATGCCTTGACCATTGGTAGTTAAAAAGTGCGACAAAGACAAATATAATCCACTGTCTTGAGCGCAATATAATGTACACGGATTTGTTGGAGCGTACACTGCGATACATCGCCAATTTGTAGTTGGTTGCCCAAGTGCTAATTTTTGTTTGTTTGTTTAAGTCTACATTTTGTATTTTAAGCAGGTCTATTAGATCTCCATAGTTTTACCGGTCAGTATTTATATTTGGACGTCAGCTGGATGTATCTAAGTATTGTATTGTGTTCATTTTCAGCCATTACGGGACGTGCGCAGAACATCATAAAACAACAGAAAATTTATGTTGTAACTACTTCACACCTCGATTCTCTGTACATACTTACCTGCGTTAATTATTGCATGATTCGTGATTTTTATCTGTTGTTTGATGAAGTGATTCTCCTTTGTCTTCCTTTCTATATTGGTAAATAGAATATACTTATCACTTCCCTGCACAGAAAAAATAGTGATATATTCAAAACAGCATATTTAGATGAAATACTGGAGCCTATTCATGTTATTGCAAACTAGATAAACTGACAAAAATATACCCTGTTAATAAACAATGAACGCTCCCGACTCTATAAGGTACGTTTAAATTCTAGTGCGTAATTAAGAATACACTTGGTGTATTGTTTTTTCCCATAGAAATGTCTTATCGTTTCAGAAATAATATGTTTAAGGGAAATATTTACAAAACCTGACTAGCTGAAATAGAATGGTGTTGAAGGAAAATATTGAAGAAATTATTTATGGTGCATAAAGCAACTAATGTTTTCCATTATTACGGTAGTCTGCGGTCTGTTGGAATATTATTGACAAGGTGGAATTGTCACTTTGTAACAACAGAAAGATATATATATTAATATGTAACATGTTATTGCATGAACTCTATTCGAAGCCTAACCATTTTTCATTAAGAATTGTATAGAGTATTGTTTGTTTGTTAATTTGAATTTTACGCCTCTTTTCAACAGTCAGGGTCATATGAGGCGCACAGTTTTCGTCTTTTTTCCAAGGTAAAATACATATAATACATAAAATACGTATAATATTATATTCTTTGTGAAAGCAAGCGCGGCACGATTGAATAGATGGAACAGTGGAATACAATGTTCTCGAATACTTTATTCTGGAAACAGTTTTGATTATAACTCTTTTAAGAAAACTTGTGTAAGGTTATGAAAGTAATGTTATTTTAAACTTTTTGAAATTTATGTAGCATTTCTTGGCACATATAGCTTCATACATTTTAGGTAGTATAACCAAAATTTAACAATATCAAAATGTTCATCTATTTACATAATAATATGAACTAATTAAAGTCCTTCTGTCATTTGGAATTTACCTTTAGTTATGTTTATTTACAACTCTCTTTGACATTTACCGTAACTGCTTCTACACAAAAGATTCTACAAAAAAGTCATTATACCTTACAATTAAAAAACAAGTGTACCATAAAGCTATTTCATGTGTTTAATGTAAGGAGTAACTTATACAAGACAAAGGTCCCGCCTGATAAAAAATGAGTGAATCAATGACACCCAAGGAAGTTGAGAGAGTACTGACCCAGAATGAAAGCCTGTCCCGTTTCCGTATTCTGTATCCCGTTTCCGTATTCTGTGTCCCGTGTCTTTGTTCTGTGTCCCGTTTCCGTATTCTGTGTCCCGTTTCCGTATTCTGTATCCCGTTTCCGTATTCTGTATCCCGTTTCCGTATACTGTGTCCCGTGTCTTTGTTCTGTGTCCCGTTTCCGTATTCTGTGTCCCCTGTCTTTGTTCTGTGTCCCGTTTCCGTATTCTGTGTCCCGTTTCCGTATTCTGTGTCCCGTTTCCGTATTCTGTATCCCGTTTCCGTATTCTGTATCCCGTTTCCGTATTCTGTATCCCGTTTCCGTATTCTGTGTCCCGTGTCTTTGTTCTGTGTTTATTGCTCAGGGTATGTTTATTTCAGCAATTTAAAACATAACATGCCTCATTCATTGCAATGAGTTTAATGGTTTATTGTACCGGAGAATATTGCGCTTTTTGTGAATTACGGTAATCCTAATTCCCTTAACAACGCGGTTTTTCATTTTCTTTCATTTGATTTTTGTCCATATTTACTGTGCACCCGTCAGCAACATTTCATTTGCAAAAAAAAACAAAAAAAAAAACGCCAGATACTTAGAAGCAAACTATATAGCGCTTTAAACAACTTTATGATAACGTCAAAAAAAACGACAAACATTGAAACGGAGAATACTTACCAATCGGAAATTAATTAAGTCATACCTTTCACCTAGGATACCAACAATTCCATTAAGCGTTATCTTACTATAATTGCAGGTGTAAAGGTTATAAATATAATAAGAATAGCACCACAGAGAAGCTGAAAGTGATGAAAGTACATTAATTATGTGAAGGTACTTTTATGTCTGATGGAAATTACATTTGATTAGAAGACAAATGCAATTCACCTTGTATATTCTTGTAGTGCGTGGAGAACGAGTACGGTTTGTTAACTAGCTACATCTGTGTGTTACCGATTTTCTGTTCACAAAAAATCAGAGTATTATGCTTTAATTTAGTTCTATGAACATATTATAAACAATCTGCAAAAATGTACTTTTCTTTTATGTAGATTTTGTATGACAAGCCAATGATATGGACGTGTTTGTTTACGGCAAGCGAGTTTCATATGTAAAAAAGTGTTATATTTATCGTTATATAATGCGTTCCATAGTTTTTCAGGTACGACACATACCATAGTGCTAATTAGTAGAGGTTATGTTGTGTTTTGTTAATGAAAAGTATCCATTGCTTATCACGTAAGTATTCTTAGTTCATGAATACATACATAGTAACTGGGTTAAAATGTGCACCGGTAAAAACTATGAAATGTTTTGTATAATGAATAATTGTTAGAAATTGTAGATACTTTTTATTAACTTGAAACAATATTAAATTATACTGGTACTTTTGTTCTGAACAGTAAATGTCTGTAAGGTAAAGACCCTCAGAGCTATGTACTCTTTATCCAATAGTATAAACATTATATAATATAACATGATGTTTCACTACAACTTTTTGACACGTTTGTTGGAGCAATATTGAATTACGGTTGTTCTATATGGCGGTACTAAATAGTAAATATATTGATTTATCTATTAGGTCATTACATTAATTGTACACGCATGTTTTATATATGTTTATGTACAGACGATGTGCTGTTATGCTCAAGTCTTAATAAAGTTTCTGTTCGGTTCTGTTCACGTATAAAGATAGAAACAATTGGAAATTTGAATAAATGCTATACAGAAAGCATTTGATGATCTCGAAAATAAACAGAAATACTTAAAACTTAATATTAAATGTATTTAAAACCTGGATCGCTGATTACATGATATTATAAAAAATAAATTCATTCAAATTACTCAATTACATCACCTGATAGCGGGCATCGTGGCATAATTCATTTATAAATACACGGGCGAAATAGAATACCAACGAATGTATCACTTTTATTTTTGCGGCACATACATTGAAAGCGAATTTCATTTTTTTATCTAGTGTAAAACTATTCAGAAAAGAAATACAACGAAATGATATTTTGATAAACCAAACATGTACAAATTCAATTTGACAAATTTAAGATAAAATAATAAACATTTTTTTTAAATTCGGGACATTTCATTTCACACGCATTTAGTCGCCGAAATATTGTTCAGATAATATCCCTAAACTATGAAATTCAGTGGTTACATAATATAATTTTCTTTCGGCCTCCATTCATTCTCCTGTTGTTAATTTAGTTCAACCCTTAATTTGTAATAATGTATTACACTTTATTGCTTAAAGTTTTTGTAAAACATGTGTACACGTGATGATTATTTTCATTGCATGCATGTATTGTGTGGCCATGTACACAGCAAGTAATGCCCATATGCTGTAACAACAAAGTGAGCCCTGTGGACTTAGGTATAATTCAGGTGAGAATAAACAAAGATGTGTATACGACGATTATTTTATTAACTCTTGGGTGGTCCAGTGCTGGGACCAACGTAATCTATCTTCAGATATACACAGTACATGATCAACAAGTTATAGTCTGTATCAAATTATACTACACATGCAAAAATAATATGAACACATGTACATGCACTTTAAGCTTTTAAATGACATCGCAGATTTATATGGGAAAGACAGAATATTGTATAATATAATCTGGTATCAAACTGGGAATATATTGATCGAAATCATTTCGATTTGGTACCACGCCTATAAGAAAATATATAGCACCTGTCAGTGAAATCAGGTTGAATTGATTGTAAATGTTTTTCTCCGATAAGTATCACTAGAAGATATATTATATAGTGTCTGTATTCTATTAAGTGTATCTTAGTTCATAGACTCATATCAAAACGTTTTTAAGCGTTGAAAACTTTCAATAATTTTGTTATTATCGACTTTTAATAAATCAAATCATAAAATATGTCAAAAACTAAAAATAAATGTAGTCGATAAAAACTATAAAATCTCTGATGATATTTGAATTCCTTCGATGATGTTACTAGGCGTTGTAAGCGTAACAATATTCAATGAAACCGCGCTTGTTCTGATAAAATTGATCAAGTGGATTCAGTTATATCAGATATTTTTCTAGACTTCTATTATAGCAATTTTTACAGTCATTAAACCAATACCAAACAAAGTGATTTGTCAAGGACAGATATTTGATTATAAACAAATAACGGTTTGTAATATAAGTACAAAAGTACAAAGTAATAATAAAAGTGTAATCGGATAGAAATCTCATAACAAGATAATTATGCTAACAATGTAATTCGATGATCACATTATTATTTTCTGTCATGGTGTTATTTGCCTAATTCTTTTTTTAGCAAATTGACTTCAACTGCTGACAGACATTATTAACCACCCGCTTTTTCTAATGTGATTTTTTCATCTCGTGGTTTCTTGAACTGTTAAATTTTTCAAAGTACATGATACCTGATTCAAATAGGCTTTCATTGAGTAAGAGATTTGCTACTTCTATAAAAGTCAGCAATTTTTATCTATAAATTACAGACCTCCAAATATGACAATAGTTCAGACAAGGATTTCATAGAAAAGCACACATAAACATCACCTTCCCTAAATTGTACCTTCCCGAGAGCCCATTTACACAAACCACACGCAACATAAAACACACACACGGAGATCAAAATACAGCCTCCCGGAGGAGATGTTGCATGCCATCTGATAATTTCTGCCCAAGCCGTCCGATACAAACTGAATGAATTTATTGATAAATAATACAATTTGCAATCCCAGTACGTCTCTGTATTTTCTGTATTCTATCAGGACAAAGATCAGGAGATGGCGAATGGAACATACATGACGATTAAATTAACATTTTGTTCGGACGTTGTAAGTACAGTAACTGTTAAGGTATTAGAATCCTACCACACAGAATTCAAAAGGTTGTCAAATCTATTTTTTCTTTGATAACTTTTAAAATATGTGATTTGACAATGTTATGAAAAGTTTAACCACGCATTTTTTAAAAAATCACGATGGTTTACATCACCGAAGAGCCTATATCCTTCTATACTGTGTATCATTGATCAATAAATGTTCATAATTTCATTATTTAAAATAAATTTGCACATTAAATTACATTTGTTTTTGTATTTTACATTAATGTATATATATTTACTTAAAACAACTATCGGATATTAGCGCAATATACGAAAAAGAAACTGTTTTTCTTATTTTTTTCAATGCTTCAGAGATTTAACATTTAGGAGCTCTTTTCGAAAAAATCAAGAACAATCGCGCTTTTAAATATTTTCAATTGACATAACTTATATTTAAAATAGTGTAGCAACGTTAAATGTCACATCGACGCTAAATGTCGCATTTGACGTTATATGTCGTAAGGCTGACGCTAAATGTCGCAACCAACGCTAAATGTCGCAAAACCTCCTGACGCTAAATGTCGCATCTGTAACGCTAAATGTCGCAACAAATAGCACTGACGCTATATGTCGCAACATCAACGCTAAATGTCGCACTCATTTATCAACCTCTATAATGCAGAGTTATGGTTCCCGCTACACCCCCACATACTCGTATATGTTTAATATAAAATGTTTAGCTCATCCACTCCCAAGTTTTTTACATTTGCTCGTTTGAATTGGGGATTTTATCTTTTATCTTGGCATTTATGTATTGTATATCGCCGTCGCCGTAGCGGCATGTGTGTGTGTGGATAGAACGAGGCGTGATGGACTTGCACACTAACGGTATGATGTTTGTTTGTTTCATCGGGTTTAACGCCATTTACAACATTATTTTAGTCATATTGTGGCGGGCAATTATCCTAACCAGCTTTCCTGGACTTCATTTAGGCCTTAACCAGTAGTAACCACATTCTATCCGTAAGCTTCTGCCATGCTACCCCACATAATTCAGTGTTGGAGGACAATTTAACATAGGATGTAATATATTCTGTCAAATTGTCAAGGACAGCGTTAGACTCGTCCGGTGTTCGAACTCACAACCTCCCGACCA
Source organism: Lutraria lutraria (assembly GCA_964023205.1). Lineage (NCBI taxonomy): Eukaryota > Metazoa > Mollusca > Bivalvia > Venerida > Mactridae > Lutraria > Lutraria lutraria. Next base: position 11,400,485 of record OZ026837.1, on the reverse strand, counting down.
TCAGACAAACGCTATAACCACTGAAATAGCCAGGCGGGCACTAACGATATGAACTTTCACACTAACAACATGGACTCTCCCACTAATGATATGGATTCGCACACTAACGATGTGCCCTCTCACACAATAACGATTTGAACTTTCCCACTAATGATTTAGATTCGCACACTAAGGATATGGACTGTCCCATTGATGATATTGCTTTGCATACTAACGTGTCGGACTCTCCGATGGATTCGCATCATAAGGTCTGTCCCACTAATGATATTGAGATAAGCACACTTAAACGACATAAAATTGCACACTATTAGTGTCACTAACGATATAAATTCGCACACTAACGATATCGTCTATAGTGATAGTGATTCATCAGAATTTCAGACTCGAATTAAACATTTGCGAGAAATAATAAATTTAAAACGGAAACCGAAACATTCAAAAAGAAAAAAACATGTTGAACTACTGCCGGAGATGTGGTGTAATTATTGTTATAGCTTGTTTTGAAACTAAATCCTTTTCCTTTATCGCGATACTCTCGCCAAAGGGTGAACTGATTATTCAAAGATATTGTGAGTAAGACAACGCCGCCGTGATTGTATCTCAACCCTGGGCGGTCCCGTGAAGAAAAATGTTAGAATAGTTGGGTCTGGCACTGGCATTGGGTTAATTAGTCCAGGCAGTCCCTGGTGTGACAAAACATTCCTTCTGGGTCAATGCATGTCTCTTTCTGCAGATGGTCTGGTTTTGCGAACAGAGGAATAGAAGGTACATTGTATATGGTATAGACGTCCAAGGCATTAGTAATGAGATGTTTAAGATACATGTAGTAGTATCCTAACACTCAAAATTCAAAAGGTGGTCAAATCTGTTGTTTTTTCTTCAATAACTCCTTAAAATATGTTATTTGACAATTTAAGAAAACAAATTGGTTTACATGACAGAAAAAACCTTTAAGTATCCTTCTAAACGGCTAAACCCCACTGAGTATCATAGATCAATAAATAATCATAATTTTATCATTAAAAAAAACAATTACACAGGAAATAATGCATTTGTAGTTTTTTTTCACTTACATGTACTTGTAATTGTATATAAATAATTATACTTAAAAAGTACATGCATCACATATTAGTGCATTGTATGACAGGAAGCCAATTTCTTATTTTTTCAATGCTTCGTAGACTTATCACTTACGATCTCTTTTGGCAAAAAATCAAGAAAATAGCGTTATAAGGACAACAATTCTAGCCTATTTAAATACTCTTCGATGTATTACGATCCACCAGTGTCACATGTATCCACTTTTAGAAGTAGATTAGAGAATAACCCAAAACGATTTCTTCATTTCAGTGTCAATGAACCTTTTACAGATGCACTTTGCTTTTAAATTTTGTAACATTCAGCAAAACTGTTTTGGTGATTTGTACTCTAGTATTTTTTGTGTGACAAATCATACGATATTGAACTTACCTTGACTGATGTTTACCTTATATTATTGTAGAAATATATTGTTACGTATGTGTAAATATAATTTCTGAGATTTAGTTAAAATAAAATGATTCGTTCTTCACTTTTTGTTTATGGCTTACTTTCTCTGTCTTAGCCCTTTACCGTTTCACAAAAGTGATTTTAAGACAAATGAAAATGTCCTTTAATGTGGTAATCCCTTAAACTGAGTGAAAAGTAACTCGGTTTGTATGTGTTGTACGTAAGTCCTTTCAACTTGGAATAAAAGTATACACATTAATAGCTTAACCAAGTTGTTTTACAGGTAAGAGTTCCTGCAATAAGACCTTCTGTATATAGATCTTCAAACTTTGAACAGATGATGTTCGTTGATAAACTGGTAGGATTTGTACTTTCCTTTCTAAAGGTGAATATTCTACCACCGGGCAGTCAGTCCTCGTTACTCTACCCATTGGCCATCACTCCCCGTTTTAGCAATACACAAGTGCACATAACGGCGACGGCGATATACAATAAATGCCAAGATAAAAAATAAAATCCCAATTCAAACCAGCAAATCACGGTAAAAAATTCAGAGGGGATAAGCTAAACATTATTATGAACGGATAAACATTATTTATTAAACATATTCGAGTGTGTAGGGATGTAGCGGGAACGATAACTCTGTATTATAGAGGTTGATATAGGAGTGCGACATTTAGCGTTGATGTTGCGACATATAGCGTCAGTGCTATTTGTTGCGACATTTAGCGTTGCAGATGCGACATATAGCGTCAGGAGGTTTTGCGACATTTAGCGTTGGTTGCGACATTTAGCGTCAGCCTTGCGACATATAACGTCAAATGCGACATTTAGCGTCGATGCGACATTTAACGTTGCTACAAATAGGACGAACTTTTTTAATTTTCAATTTTTACTTTAAAGATTATTTACACGGCCTATAATCACGTGGTATATTGTTTTTACAATGATTGATACCACAGGGTCTGGAAAAATGCCGGCGCCCACGAACTCGAAGGTAAGTCGTATTCTTTCGTTGAAAGTTTAAATGTTTCGACCTTTTCATGTTTCATGTTCTATCCAACAATTTCCCGATTCCATCGGTACCAAAATGAGCATTGTTACTGTCGTAGTTTGTCTATAGACCCTGCATAGAAATTTTGAAGTGAACAGACTTTTTCATTATTATTTTTTTTCAAATTTCTCTGCAGGGTCTATGGATTTGGAAAATTAGTTTCTGACTGGTAGCATACAGATCTGGATTGAAGACATTCATGACGCCTAATGGCACTTCAAATTATTATTAGCATTTTCGATAGACTCGAAGCAATACTTCTAAAGTGGTTTCTAATTGTCCATTATATTTTCTATCTCATGTAGTCTCATTGAACTGAAGTCTATCTCATGCTACCTGCATTTTGTAGCTTCAGATATTTTTTTTCCATTATTTCCCTCGACCAAACTTCTCCTTTTGTTATTTTCTTTTTTTAGCAAATCAAGCTACCACCTGCTTGAATAGCTTCTTGCTCGTCTTGTAGACATTTCTTGGCTTCATTAGGTGCATTTAACAACCCAATTACATTGAATATTTTGGCTTGTGCAGACGGTGTGCACCAGATGTTACCATATCCACCAAGTGTGTCTGACCATTTTGTTTTATGGTTTCTTTCGTGAATATATCTTTAAATATACTAAGCTATTTTCTGCTTACCCCAGCTGCCTTATACATTCATGACTCTTTGTAACACCTTTTTTTGGTGATTCTGTCTATATTCCATGTTTTTCAATGTCTTTATCTAATTTATTCACAGTCTGTCTGAATAATGTAAGGCTTTATTCCCATTCTGTATTTATCATCATAACTTTAAAAGCTGCTATAGTTAAAAAATGTTCGTTATATACGTTGAATCTATTATTGCTGATAATACTGGCGTACATCTTCATCATCATATTGTCTGCTAGATAAAGCTCCTTCACATTCTATTGATGCCCGTGTTAGAAAAAATTCTCAATTTCCGAGTACTATGTAAACTTTCCGTTGACAATTGTTGCCTAAATATGATTTGTAAATGTCTAAATTATTCTTATTAGAATAATCACTTTGTTTGACATTTATCCACAAAATCTGAATTTTGAGGAACGACTTGCCTTTTCCAGTCTTTATCTTTGCAATGTCTTTGTCGGTATTAGATTCAAGATGTTCACATTTGTTTTTAGTTTCCATTTGTTCTTTTTAGTTTTGCCCGAATGCTTCAAATGGATTGACATGAAAAGAAAAGAGAATAATTATATAAAAACAATTGCAAAGATATTTAGATGTGTTTGTATTCAAACTCTAGCGTATGTAATAAGTAGGAGGTTTTACCCAGGTGTAAGTTTTAGGTCTTCCTCCACCGTTAAATTTTGAAAGTCGACGAATAACCCTGGTCATTTGTGCGACGTTACATTCCCTTAAAAATATTATATTTTAACAAAGCCATACTGTATTTTCATTTATTTTCATTGGGCTCAATTTCCGTGTTTTTTACTAAAAGAGCTATTTCTTGGGGACATAAATTCGTTGATTTTGATTTTGAAAAAAATGCCTTATTTCTGCATTTAAATTCGTGAGGATTTGATTTCATGGATGAGCCGACCTACGAAATCCACAAATTGAATCCCCAACGATAATGAATGTTTCCACAGTATTTGAAGAATCATTGATGTGCCAGCCCCGAGGAGTACACAACAAAACTTAAATCAGCATTTATACATTTTCCTGTTGCACCGACATTGAGATCTACTTTATATATAAACGACACTTTTTTTTAGACCGGTTAGTTCAATAGTTTCTTAACATTTCAGCTATATATTATAAGCTAAATCTTCGTTTGTCAGGTTATTGTTATTTTTGTACATGTAACTATAAATATTAATCAAATAATCGCTTTTATCAGAAACATTAAAAACCGTAGAAAGAGGGAACTCTTTTTATACTATTTTTAAAAAATACAAATGGCTTTAGTTTGAATTCAATATACATGTAACATTGAGTGAGAGAAATAATGGAAATGAAGTAATTAGGTCAGCCCGTTGAAAACTATACCAAATCGCCAATGATCATATTTGTCATTCCGTCCTAATGGAAAGAAAATGGACACCGTCATTAGAATTTTGCATTTTGACAAATAGTACAATCATTTACTAATAATTGTTTTGGCAAGGGAACGTGTAAATTACGAACATATACGTACAGGGATTGTAAAACACTATGTCTAGTTTTCAGTCTAGCATGTACAAATGTATAAATGCTCCCTATAGCATTGGACAGATGCTGGAGTCAACAAACAGTGGTATTATATTGTTATATTGTCTTAACGGACAACAGTCAATGTTATTCGCGTCTCCATAATTGTACATGACCGTCACAAATAATACTATCAAACTTAATTATAAAATTTCATGTCATACGTTATTACCAGTAATACATATGGTATATTTGTATCACGAAATGCATTTAAACATATCATACTTTGTAAAATAAGTACATGTATAATATCGAAACTATTCTTAATACTAGTATACTTAACAATGACAGTCAGAAAAAATCCGAAAAAACAACATAGTTAGGCTACAACATATCAATTTCATATTGTTAACAGTATAATAAGAAATTGTATTTATTAAAACCAGTATACGCAATCCGTACATTGTAGACCTAAAGTAGTATTACAGTTAATTGATACGAAATATTGCTGAAATAATATTTTCAAATTGAGTTACATACCTTGGTGTATTTACGTGCATGCTTTATTTCTATTACCGATATTTACTCTGTACGAGTATAAAACATAATTAAGTATTCTTGACTTCTTGATTGTCTTTGTTATTTATGTATCTAGAACATCACACACAGTCTATCAAATTCAGAAATGGTAGTAAACATAAATATGTACATAAACATTGAGTCGCCATATATACGTATATTATCATAACTGTTTTTCCTGCAATACCATGTTTTGTCTTCGGCGACAAATGACATTATCTACAAAACCCTGGTATGATTCGAATGCTTTTTTCATTGATATCGGTATGAAGTATATAAATATGCATACTGACTGCCATTTCCTCTCGCCACACATATTACGAAATTGATATTTCAAATAGAAAAGTTAATCAAAGTATACAGACAGATTTCCTGTCACATCTTCAGATAGAATGCCAATTGAAGGATTTTGATTACACTTCAAAATAATTGCTCGATCCGAGTTCATGCATGCATGTTGGTAATTTTCTCTGTCTGTCTGTAAAACAATAACCACTCTTCAAAATACTGAACCATTATTCATTGAAGGCTAAAACAGTCGTTTTCATCCTGGTGTATAATTCATATTGTCAAATGTTTCTTTTGTTCCTCTCTAATTAAGCAATTGAGCATTTGCTATCAGTTAGGGAGAACCAGCGCAATCAACCTGATATATTTGTTTGTTGTTGATTTTGTTTAAAGATTGTTTTAGTTTATTCTTTATTTATGTGATCTTTTTTTTGTTTTGCTTCCCGGGGTTGGGGTAATTATTAGTTTCGGCCCACTAGTTCCCCTCCCAATGTAGCTTTGTTTCAGACGGTTCCAAGTTGGTCTTCCGTATCCTCCGGGATATTGTTGTTTTGTTTTCTGTTTTGGTGGTTTGTGGGTAGATGGGTGTTGGGAGACCCGGTTACTGAGGACAGTGGGATTTTTGTGTGTGTGTTTTCTTGTGAACCTTTTCTCTTTACAGTCGAATTGTAATCGTTCGAAATGTCATGGAAACGAATTTTCGCCTTTTGCGAACCTTCTTATATTTTGCTTCAGTGAAAACGTTACGAAAATAACAAAAACTGAACGCGGTGGAACGTGTTTTCCATGTGTTTGTTTTGTTTTGTTTATGAAATTAAACATAATTTTGATGCAGGTTTGGATGACTATTTGTGTTGTTAAAAAACGCCTAAATTACTACATTTATCAATGTACACGTGTACGATTTCAAAATAAGAGAAATTTATAAACAATGTTATCTCGACGCTTTGTTTATCAATTTATGAAACCGGTACGTACAAAATAATGACATTTGGCATGCTACCTTGTTTTTATCACAGCAAGTTGTTTTGACATATTTGATTGCTTCGTAACCTGTTTGTTAATGATCCTTTCTTGCATGCACTGCTTCGATTATGCTAAAATATAACGTCAGATTGAATTATTTTTACCATATATATATGAATCAATATGTTTTTATTTTTGAACAAAAATGTACCTACTTTCATTACAAAAGTGCTCTGGCGATGTTGCAAAAAAACCTCTGCGATGTCATGTCAAATAGTAAGTGACCGTTAATTTTAAAAGACGTTTACACTTTCTAAGGGCAGTTGTTTGTAAGCCATTGGAATATTGCATTTTGCTAAAAGCTCGGAAAACCGTCTTTAGAAACAGTAGAAATGGTTAACGGAAGATATGGTAATTAATCAGTAAGTAGAAGACTTGCTAATAGATGGTATGAACGATTTCGACAGGGAGATGAGTCACTTGAGGATCAAACAACGACAGGAAGGCCAGCAATACGAACGGATGCGAACGTGAGCGTTGTTTCCGGCGCGATATTGGAGGATCGGCGTATTACCGCTCGATGGTCGGTATTTTGAGGAGGAGTGACGCTTCGTTGTCGAGATAATTGTAATAATAACGTCGTTGACGTCGTTGGTGTGCGGCGATGGTTGCTTATATGCTTCAAACGATACTTTGTATTTTATAAAGTATTTTTTAGTTGTACACCAAATCATGTATGGTATTTTGTAATACATTGATTTACATGATAGTACACCGACTTTAGTAGTTATATCTTTAATAAAGGCCGAATTACATAGGCATTGGCAAAACTTTTGGATCCCCTCGTAGTTTATACATCTCTTAAATAGAGTGCTTTATATGTACATTTGTATTTGTAAAATTGATTCCAAAGATTGCTTTGGTCGGGTAAGAAAAATTCGGACCAATAGTCAATCATTTTAACTTCGATACCTATGGAAATTGTTTTGATGCAAGTTTCTCTGTAAAAGACTTATACCCCGTATACATTTAATGGTACATGCTCAGTGATATTCTTATTTCCGTATCCCCGTATTTTACAGCCATAAGTCAAAACTGTAAAATAATTTTCCAGATAACTCAATTTGCATATTGATTGGTAAATAATATTTTTCATTTTCTTAAGTAGACAATGCATCTTATATGTATCTATATTTTAACATATACCTTTCTTTTAACAAACGAGCAATTTTATTGAAAATTATATTCATAGTCATCGGAAATTTCTAAAGACTGATTTTCGAAGAAGAAAGTATAATTTTGATTTGTTCTGCCAAACATTAATATCTTGGTTTCAAGTGTATAAATTGAAAGTTTCAATGCCTTACAGTAGTTCTCAAATACTTTTAAAGAATGCGACAAATCATTTCCTGAATCGGATCGGAGAACCGTTTTATCAGCATATGAACGAACAAACAGTTTAACAAAATGCAAAATATTTTCATTACCAGTACCATAGTGTATACCATTGTCTATGTTCCTATTGACAAAATATTCGTGGAGTTCATTAACTAGATACATGTATATAGATTACTAAATACTAGAGAAGATAAATTTTCTCTTTGCCTAGCAACATCAATATTACATTTGAAATAATTAAAACGGATGTTGTTTGAGAAAATATTTACTTTTATGTAACCATTTATTATTTTAATTACAGTGAGAAATTTTCCATTTATGTTATAGTTGTCGAGTTTGAATCTGAATATAATTTTTGCGACAGTATCGAGAGCTTTATTCCAGATCTGTGGATACTCAAAATAAAGTTTTCTATTTGATTTTGTAGTATCTACGTATTTGGGGACTTTAATTGCATAATTAACTTTCACATTTTTGGAGTTTCACACGTTTCGAAGTTTTGCAGCAAATCTATATTGAACATGCAAGGAAATATGCCGGGAATGACAAAAGATTTCAAACTTTCCGATCCAACTTTATACTTATATAAGGAGAAAGATGGTTTGTAATACTTACCCCTAAAGGTAACCAAGATCAGTACGTACTGCCTTAATAGCCTTCAGATATTTATAGTTTACAAACTTAAAAATGTTTTAAATGTCATCAGATTAGTCTCACTAAAACGAAAACGCATTTGTAACGGTATGTGGCTGAAGAAGACTGAACAAATATAAATGGGTTTTCTTTTACCAATGCCACCAAATTACCAGTTAAAGAAATGCATGGAGGTATTATTAACTGTCACTGAATAAAAACCTATTATTAAAAGCTATCAATGCGTTCCTGAAACTGGGATGTTAGAAACGTACATAATTGTATAATATCCATATAACTATTCCAGTCCTCTTCTTTCAAGGCAAACAAATGAATGTGAAGAAAACAACAACTTATACACTCCCAGATGAAACATACGCAATTAATACTATCAATACTTTTGATGTTTACTACGTTATGTGTGACTTAACAGTGTTTTATACTTATATCTATGAGTTTGCTTGGTCCTGAGTTGAATGCATTTTTGATATCATGATATACACTATCACGTATGTGAGGAATGAAAAATAAATCCGTGTCTCATACTTTCGGCAGGTTTGTTTTCATAAAGATAATAGACGGTAAGACTTGCAGCCGCTCGCTTCATTATCTCAATTCTTCTTTGTGGCGTACATCCTTGTCAGTTACTGCATGCTTTGTGATTATATCTAGGTTTTTGATGAATAGATTTGACATAATCATTTGTTTACCATTTCTTAGTGTCTAAGTAAATAATGCTTATCATTGCCGACACAGGAAAACAAATGTAAATCTGTGTTTGAAGCAATAAATTGTGCAAAATGTGAAGCCAATTCATGAAATTGCATCTAAGATAACTACATGCAGATCTATATTCTGATTGGCAGCAACGGACGTTCCGTAACAGAAAAGAAGAAAATAATTGCACGAACACAAATTGATAAATTGTTTCCTATGCAGCATAACTTTAACGTAAATAATGCTGTGAAAGTTTCTAATAAATTTTAGAAATCTAGCAGGACCTTATTTTTTCTGTGTTTGTAATTATCAAAATAAAGATGGCTAGAAACCACCTCCCGACCACTCCAATGCACCTTATCACCATTGGAATAATTAAACCATCAAGACGGAATATTTGATTTTAGATTCCATGCTGTCTTAAATCGCGACTTTCTGCTTAACAATAAGACGTACGTATACATCTAATCATCATTTTTATATGTGTTGATCATTTGCTTTTATTTGGGTTGAACGCCGTTTTTCAACAATTTATCAGTTATATACGGCGGCCGATTCACCAAATAAGTTTTTCTGGACGGTATTCTAAACAGTACTAACTTACCCTTCCACAAGGAACCTGCAACTTCTCCGCATGTGGTGTTGACAAATTTTCATGGACGGATATTACTTGCCGCGACTAGGAGTCAAGCCGGGATTCCCGGGTTACCAACCACTGGACCACGGCCGCTTTGGTTATATGAATGGTGGCGAACTGTCATGATGATGAGCACAAAGCAATATATCTAGATTTTCTTCGTAAAATCATTTATGAATAGCTTTTGTTTTTATAACGATCCATTACAATAAAATAGGATGACGACTTTATAAAAATCTGGCTGGATAACATATAATCTGTGAGATCAACTGTACTGAAGTTCCGGCTCTTATTCGTGTAACATATATCCATTATCAAAATAGCCAAAAAGTTGACGAAGTAATTTTTTAGTCTGGCACGAAATAATGCAGACGGCAACAAAAATGTTTGTCTGTAAACCTTTTAACAATCAACGAACTTAACGTATAGACATTAGACACCGAAATAAGTGCTAGTTTACGGACACTTGGTCTAATGCATTTACAATTACTCATAAATCTTCCGTATCGGTTGTCAACATATAGTCGTCATACGGACTGAATCTAGATTGTTCGCGACTTCAGCCCAAAAAATTGAAGAGTATCTTAGTTTGAACTATTTGATTTTGCCAAAACAACCACAGCACTCATGCCTCTGTTAAACTAATAAGCATGCTTTGTTTTTTAATCATTATCTCGCTGCACCAATATCTGAAATAGTTAAATAAGATATGGACTATGACGTTAAGTGAAGCTGGGAAATATTTCATAGGTAGATATGCATGTGAGACTATTGGTTAAACTTCCAATAACGATATTCAATACATCTCATTTGCGAATGTAGAGCAATTCCATGTCAGCTTCACGACTTTCATCACGTACTGGGAAAACCAATTTATTAAATGGTATCATGACAAAAGAAACAACTCGGTGGTCACGAGGAATACTTCATTTCATTCACTGAATTGATACACATGCACATTTCTTCCGATATGTATTATTCATGTGAAATCATCTAAAAGAAAAAATGTATGTTTACGCCAAATTCTATTTTGTTGGAATTAGTTGCCATGCGGTTAGCTGATAACACGCCTCTGTTTCATCTGTTTTAGTAATGCATTTCTTCATTTCTAAAAACACTTTATAATTAGTCTAAAATATCGATCTATCACTTACTTTATTTTCTTCCATGCATACGTATGATTATTGGCATATCTGTATTAAACATGCAATTCTTTACTTATAGAATTATTTTAATATATTGAATTAATAGGGTCTGTTTAAACCTTTATATGACTGTATTATCATATAGTTTAGATATGCCAATGTTCGTGGTCAAGTATTGTAGTTCGCGGATTGTCCTCCGTTTAAATACAATTATATATTGATATCAAAAAGCATTTTGATGTTACACTCTAAGAGAATCGAATATCAGCATTTATAACTTCAATAACTACAGAACCATTTATACATTTATTCTTTAATGATGAACGGACTCGGATATTTCTTCAACTCCATCTGAATACTAAAAATGAAAAAAATAGCAGTCATTTTTTTAAATCGCAAAATCATAGGGAATACCATAAAGTATTGCAAAAGCCTAGCTGATATAGCTTTATGCTACCCTTAGAATTAATGCTATATCAATATCCACGTCAATAATTACTCTTTGTGTATTTCTCAAATAAATGCGAATCGAATAGAATTGTATCAACAATTGAAAATACGACAATTACAAATTGTTACGCTGTCGTGTTCGTGTAGCTATAAAATATTGCGTGCCTTCAATTCGTGCAACCCCCTCCGCGTTCGAGTGGTTAATGTAGCTGACTTCAAATCACTCACTGTAACCTCTCATTGATAGAGGGTCGTGGGTTCGAGCCCAGCTACCGACCATGTCTCTTTAAGTGAGAAAGTAGGTAACTGCTTACGGAGAATGGGAGTATGATACTGGTTCTTCCCAGGAAGTATGGCTTTGTGAAATGTTCTACTCATATGACTCTCACTGTTAAAAAGGGGCGTAAAACTCAAACACAAACAAACAAACACACATAAAATCGTTTTAATATTTCCTTCGTACTGTATGCAAATCGTAAAAATCTAAGTGCTAGCCAATTTCTCATTCATACAGAGATCAACGGTTCCATCATATTATCGATGATGATCACCAGCCTGTTGTCAAAAAAGATAAGATGACAATTATTTTCCAACTTGGAAATTAAAGTGATAAAACTGGCATCTGCATACCGGAGGCAGACAGTTGGAAATTAATTGCAAGTCGTATGTGCTGCATATAACATAACTCTTTGTGCTTAATGATCGCTACAAACTCGTACAATGCTTCCTTGTGACCTCACACATAAGCAATTAATTATTGAGTTTGTTTTCGGTTAACTTGGAAAACCTTTCTAGAAACACAGGCTGGATTGTAAGATGTTGCCCACATACATAAAAAAGAAACTACAGTGTTTTGTTTCCAAATATATTTCCAAAATGTTTCTCTTTTGCAGGAATAATTACATGCTACGCATATATCTAAGACATTTATAATACAGTTTTAAACTTTTAACAAAATTACTTTACAATAGAATTTTTCAATTATGATCAACAGCCTAACGCATTTTAGTATTACTTTATTTCCCCATTTCACCACACTAGGTTTAAGCTACCAATTTTCTCTACTTAATATCTAGTTTTGATTACAATATTTATGGCTTGCAAACATGATCAAGAAAGGAAGTGTGCCAGAACATGATAAAGAAATAAATCTAGTAGATCATAAACAAGAAGATGAAAATGCCACTTCAGCTGAAATATTTGTTTAGATAAAGAAATTTCAAGTAAGAAAGTCTATCTGAGCGAAATTACCAGAGATACAATAAGCCAAAGTTAAACGAATTGAATAATAATGTTTTTAGATATTGTTAAGGGGTGTGTGTATACATGTAACATTGCAATCATTCATTTGTAAAAATTAATTCAGCAGATGCATGTTGGCTTCAGCTTAATCCACAGCGAATCTTGCAATACTTATTGGAACCAGACAGTGCATTTTACATTATAAAAACAAAAAACAAATACAAATTATACTCGAATTTAAATCGAAATGCTGTTTTAGACATCAATGCGACACAATATATTGTCTATTCTAGTACACATAATACGTTTATATATATTGAACCTTTGAATGGAATTTTAACATTATTAAATCATATTAAATCGACATAAAAATATCCGATTTAAATGCAAATTCACTGCAATATCATTTTTCTAAAAAGGCATGAATGAATTAACTTGTAACAGTTAATAAAATACTTGTTTGTAAAACTGAAATAATGAAGAACCGTGTCATATGACACATAATCGGATGACCTGGTTCTTTAATGTTGGAGATATTCATGCTTGTACTGCAATTAGACAACTGAACATTCCGGGTGTGACGCAGAAACCATCTCCATCGCCTGTGGTTTCTTATTGTTTGTATTACATTCATCATTCGTGCATAAAAGTTTTGATTTCAGTTTTTGATATCGTTTCTTTAATTCTAAGGGTATAAGATAAGCCAATGGAATAATCACCATACTTGTTAAACGTGCCGAATCTAAGCCATACAATATTCTTGGAGTCCAAAGATGTCCATATCTTTCAATGTGGAGTTTTCCAAGTGGTTTGAAATCCGCGATGTAAAATGGCATCCGTAAGAACACAGTAGCTCCCAAACTGATGCATACAAATAATGTAAAGAGCCGACCGCTTGCGAAGCGATCATTCACACAAAAAGATGGCGAACACATTAAGTAAATAACAGTGAAGAAACAAGCCAATATTATAGTAAGCGGTACACAAAATGCCATTGTTAACCATAATATTTGCGCAGTTTCGTCAGAAATAATATAACATTGTCCATATTGCTCCTCCGACATTGTCAGTCTTAACACAGCCGAAAGCATCAGCACAATGAACCACGGGAGAATAAGCAGAACTGATACTAATAAGGCGTTAGAAACACTCTTAAGAAGTCTGGTAGATATCAAGTTCAGACAATGATATATCCCCAAGATTCCTATAGAAATGTTTGACATATACTCCGTTATGTCGGAAAAGTAGGCTAAAAATTTACACAGTGGAACGCTTTTTAGTCCTGCTCCTGGTTCTTCTAACGATTGCGCAAGGTATGGCACAACTATTCCTCCAAATAACACGTGCATACACATTACATGCAGAATCAACCAATTCCGGAAGTGACTTTTCCTTTTTCTGCTCGTTACAATTGTCGCAATAACAAGTAAATTCAAGATGACTATACATCCAGCAAAGGCATAATACACGTAACGGAAGTTTTCGCGGTCGTATCCAATTTGGTCCCATTGTTGTGTTAGCCTCCTGACTTCATCGATAGAATAAGCTGTGGCCGTCGTTGTCGTCTGATTAATATTAGCACTTGATCTGAAACTATAGAATTTTAGAAAATGTTATTCGCGAACACTTGCTGATATAGTAGAACTGCATGTAAATAAGTAACGATACATTCGTAAAGCCATTAGTTTATTTTGCTACCATCTGTACTTTATAGTGCAAAGCATTTGTAAGAAGTGAACAGTGCACTTTTGCTTATTGGTACGTAATATCCGTTGTAGGGTGAGGGTCTGAATCATTTTCTGTACAAACATTATTACCTAAACTAATAACCCAAAATTTGAATTACAAGTTTTGTTGTAACACAATAACTGCATAACGTTCAATACTTGATTGAAAAGGGCAACATGCAGTTCCATAACATGCGAACAATATTTGAATAAACCCTTTCCAACATGACTACAAATAGTAGATGTAACGTAAATCATATTACGCTCTGTATCAAACAAATATCTAACCGTTCTTGTACGTGTTGTACCCATTGATGATTTGTATCTTAATACGATCATAATATTTTTGCACTGAATTACTTTTCTACATCTAGATATCGCTGTTATGTAGACTTGGCACGATCCTTTGATAGATAAATTGTACATACAGCTACAAAACAACTGGTTAATTTATAACAATTCGTAAGAAACTGGAAAGCGACTTAGTTCGTTAGTTATTACGTAATTATGTGATGGTATCTCTCATTTGGTTAATCGATCTGAAGCAATTACTTATTTACCTTTGGAAATGTCAGACAGGTGATGCTAATCTGTTCAGACATTTCAAAACAAGTGTTAACATTGACTAAAGAATTAATCAAACAAAAGAGACGCAGTCGACATAGTAGGAGGCTTTTAGAATCGAAGCGGAAACTTCCGGTTTTCATTTCATGAACAGCGGAAAAGAATAATTTATCTTGTTTAGAATTTCATACATTTGCCTTGCCCTTCAATGTGACAATCGATTAACAGCGGCGAAAGCCGTCGAGAGTATGTTCTAACATATGACAGAGTATGAAAAGTGTGTTCATTTAGTAGACAGATGATATGTGTCAGTCCATGTCAATTCTTAGATTAACAGATACGCTACTTTCAAAACTAAAAGCATTCGTTTCATCGAAAAACATTAACACCAAATGGAAGTAAAAGTAAAAAACTGATATTGAATAATTATTCATCACAAACATGAAAACTGTTGCAGACGAGGGTGCAAGCATTGTTTAATATTTCATTCGAAAAACCTTAATGCAGTTAGCATTTGGCTCAATTTTATTTCAAGGAATTTTCATTATTTACCCAGACACTAGTTAGAATATGTGTCGGAGATCTTGTTTTGTTAATTCCATATAATGCTGGCGTATAGTTTTATTTTTAGACAATTGACAATACAAAAAGATGACAAAGCATTTTGTTTTGCAGTTAACAGTCAGTTTTAACAGAATGATGACACGTTTTTTTCGGAATGGTGTTTACATAAATTCAGTACAAATCGTAAAACATTTAGCTTTCCACTATACTTAAATGTGGACAATTTGTCAGAAATGTACTAGAAAGAAAATTCAATACTGGACAGTAAAGTTGCCATTGTTCGACCATTTTATAAGTTCTGGCATGTGTTCTATTTTCCTTTAATTTTGTGCTTCTAAAACCCCTTTAGCTTTTTGGATGTTAAAATCTAAGTAGGTCTTATTTTACCTAGAACGATGTTTTATCAGTGATACTGACTTTTACCTGCAATAAAAGCATTCCGAGATTTTCTTTTTATTTACGACATACATAAACAAACGAACCACAGTAGGTTTTCAATGATATTGCAAAAATAAGAAATAGCATCGGACAACATTTTTTAAGAGATGTGTCTGAAGAAAGGCATTATATAAATAATGTTTTAGAGCAAATAAAATATATTTCTTATATTTTACAATCAATGTATCTATTGTTCTGTATTACTAAATTCAGTAAGATAATGAAACTGAATAATTTCCATCAAATTACACTAATTATTCAAATTGATTGGAAAAAGTAATTAAGCATGTTGTTTTCCCTTATTTCCTAATGCCAGTTACAGTATAAAATGTTGTTCTAATCTCTGAACCTTTAGTTTATCTTCCTGTCAGCCATATATCAAACTAACTAAGTCAATTATATATTTTAATGAAACTTAGGAAGGTGCGATGTATATCATTTTATATTATTTACCTAATATATACACTGTATTAACAACCCATACAATCCGTCGAATGTAATCTTGAGGTATCCCACTGTGTTAATCATATGAGTGATCTTATAAGGGAACATATGAATTACTAATAATAGCATATAGAAAATCAGATTATGTTCGCTCCTAGAAGTTCAACAGATGAAAGTGAATTCATCCGGACAAACGGTCATTTTTATGAAGATTACATGGGAGATATTTTTGCAAACATAATGAGCTTAATTTGTATCTGATGGATGAGAAAGCGACGAAAAGCGGTTTCCTCATAGCGTATAGTCTAAACCAATATGGCGATAACTGGAGTGTGCGTCAAATACGGATAATTACTTATCAGCATTTCAGAACTGCGTTCGTAAGGTCAACGAATTATGGGACTTGTAACAGAAAACTTTAATTCATAACCATAAACACATTCTGAGGAACTTTTACTTGGATGAATGGAAACTGTATTGAGACGATGACTATTTATTTATTTAATAGTGTTTTATGGTGCATCGATAAATCATGGTCATGTAGCGCGCAAGTGTAAATTTCGATAAAAAGATGATACTTAGATAGATATGATGAATATTTTTTGACATATTTCAATTAGTAAAACATCATTTAAGGTGACGAAATAAATTGTGTAAGGCTGATCTCATTTACATTAGAAGCGAGGACAAACACAGAGGTGGCAACATCTTTTGTGGCATAATAAGCAGACTGGCGACATGTTGACGCCACAGAATTTCAATTAGATCTCGTTCATAGTCTTCTAATGCATCGGTATTGCACCAATTCATCTTCAGTGATTCCCAATCGTAACTACTTGGGCATTTCCGTAACTGAGAAATATGCCTCGTACATAAGAGTATGGTTACAATTTTGGTTATGCGGTTTCCGGTACTACTTTTTCAACACTAGGTATTCGTTTTCAAGAATCATTCTCAGAATTACACTTTAGAACGTATTTATCGCGATTGATAAAATGGGCATCAAGTTCGCATTGAAAGAGAAACAGAGATTCTTTTCATCGTTTAATGCCCAGTGTCAGCCATGATGGAAAGTATTCCGTGAACAACAACAACAAAATGGCGGCCTGTCTATAATGCCTGAGGAACTTTTCCTTAGACCAACGCCGATGATTTCCGATTGTCTGATTCCTTTTCCTCCCCGATCTGTATTTGTACAATCATTGCAAAACAGCTTTGGTATCGATACGTTTATCTTCGTTTTTATACAGTGCATTCCTCAAGGCTAACCCCATTCTTATGTGGTGCACAATTTGTCTTGTGTAAAAAATATCAAAGGTAATAATGCGGTACTCTAAAATTAGTAATTCAAATATTGCTTTCTACTCAGAATAATGAAGTGTTGCCTATGGTGGCAAGTCACATTTCTACATACACCGTTGAGATAAAGATTAGGCTCATAATAAGTCTATGACAAAATGTAAATAATTCAAAGTCTGATATTAGGCAAATTTATATAATCTTCATACACACACATTCCATCATGTCACCATGGAGAAAGTAACCAGGGCTCTAGGTGTGACAATATCCAATCTATATTATGAATTATCCGTATATAAATCATTTGGGAATTAAAGATGACGAAAGAATGTCTTGGAAGTTATTATCCCCTAGAAATGCCTTTAAGGAGATGTTATAATACGCAATTAAGTGAGAGAGAGAGAGAGGGAGGGAGATAGAGAGCTTGATTCTCAAAGGCGAATTTCCCAAAGGCGAATAATAACAGATTGATGTGGCTTTCCCATCCTTTATTTCTGCGGACAAATTTCCCCTCAGCTAAATAGGTTCCGAACATTTAGCAAACATCATTGAACGCAGGAATATTACTTAAATTGATGTGAAATTATATTGACAAGTGCGCTTAATGCATTAGAACAAATGTATCCTTAAATTGGATTGCTATATAAGACTTTCATAGATTTTAAAATTCATACATTATGCAGCTGTAACGCAAAATCACATAAAAAAAGAATACACGCACTCATTAAACTTCCACAGTTTTTTCATTAACACATTCTACAGTCAATATTTAAAGCCATGAAGTTTGTTTCGGCATTAAAAACATCAACAAGTGTTCAGGTTAAAACGTCATTCTGGAAACCTCGATTTCACTTCATATATCATATTGGGCATCAAATGAAACAGTTTCCATATTTCCCAAAATAAATCATACCCATGAAGTCTAGTAATTACGGACGCCTAGCAATCAAGTATGTTATTAATATCTTTATTAATAAGACTGGCGATTGTAATGTCAAATTAATTGATGTTTTAAACAAAGAGGTATTTATAAGCAGAACTTGAGCTTTCGAGAAATGTAAAATCTTCAGGTCCATTTATGTTTAATGATAAACGTTTAATATATGCAAAGAAGCTTTAGGGATTTCTGAGCTTAATTAAAATAAAGAAAGAGTACACCTTAAAATATACTTTAGTAACCTTACTTTTCCCTAGTAATTCCTGGTATATCGTTGTCTGACAGGTCTAGCAATGAATATAGATTATTTGTCGAACAAAACACTACGTACAGTGTGATGCGATAATGCACAATATAGTGTTACCATTCAGAGATGAAATCGACAAGATGTTGTCAGCATGAGTAAATATGAATAGTTTCAAGGAATCACAAAATAAAATGTAACAAAAAGAGCTGAATCTCATGGAAGAGAAAGGATCTTCCGGTCATTTCACATGAAAACAACCTCACGTGACCACGAGTTCTACATGGCCCGTTAAGCTCACGCCTACGACAACATAAGCAATTAAGCATAAACTACAGAACTTGATTAATGATATCTACCAGAAAGATTCATGGAATAATTATCTCTGATAAACACATGTATTATCACTTGTTACATGAATGTCGCTTTGAAGTGCAATATCTTTTCTGTCGTGTAATTCCGTATGGAGCAACCACGTAGCTTTAGACATTTACGTCTTTCCTAATAACGTCATAAAGATATATCAAACAGAAAATAGCGTCATCATTGTGAGTCTCGTGACATCTTTATTACTAAGATATCATTGTAAAACAATCTGACGACCGCATCGAATGGAATATTTATATCATGAAACACATAACTGTATCAATATGGCATGCGAACTGGTATACTTAAACTAAACAAACTCGAATATTACTCTTGGTTTGTCTAGTAATGATCATGGTAATAATCTGGATTATTTCTTTGCCAATAGATGTTTGTCTTGTGAGACATATTATACTTGAGGCCAATGCCAGAGTTATTTGACAACAAAATGTGTGTTATTAACCATCAGTATGAGAAATGGTTTAAAATTAGAAATAAAACAACAAAACTTTCTAAGCACAAGAAACCGCACCAGGAAAAACACCAAACTTGGTAACTTAGGTTTTTTTATCAATTATTATTGAAATAATTGAAACATAATTTCACTAAGCAACGCGATCAATTCTATAATTATTGAATATCAAATGAACCACTATTCCTTTGTAATGGCCTCTACTTGATTAAAATTCGTTTGATCGTGTGCCAGAAGCAGAATTAACTATGGTATGCTTTATACCGGTGAATACATTTACATTTATATTATTTTTGCATGTTGGTGGGATTAATTACTCATTCTAAATTACGAGGAATTTAATCTTCTTAATAGCCAAGTATTCATTCTACAGGATCACCTAAATCCTACTGATTACCAAATGCTATCGCATTAAGTAGACAAATAATAGCGAAATAGAATCTTAACTGTGTGAATTGAAAGAAAAAACTTTTTTCTTAATAACAAGATTGCTCTAACGGAATTCGCGCCAATAAGATACAAATACATTGCTCATTACCAAAAGCAATTTGAGCAGCATGTTGAAGGTTGTATTCTTGAAAACGAGATAAAACCTTCCATTGTTGATCTTTTTTATGCGCGGGACATTATTAGAAAACAAATTCTCAGAAAGCAGAGGATATGGAACGATATTTTATTTCGGGATTTATGCCCGTTTATACAGTTATATACCAGAGCGCAGTTAACTGAACCAATTGTCCAGGACGCTGTATCAGACTTAAGTTTGTTCACCATAGGAAAGCATCCATTCCTAAACAAAATAATTACACTGCTACATCAAGATAACCACTCATAAATTGCTATTTTTTTTAATAATAGTTTAGTTCAATATTCAATTACGTTTTCATACGATGTTGTATGCATTGTTTCCATGCATGTACTCTGTTTATTTATAAAGAATAAATAAATGAATAAATAAATCTAAGTCTTGGCCAAATGAAACATCTGCGGTGATGGTTGACCTAAGACATAATTCCTTAACCAAACTGGGAATACACCTAAGCTAATGAACTATGAAGAGTTCAAAGGAATAAGGTCATGTAGTAGCATCATCCAGATCAAGAACTGTGATCATTAAGAACCTTATTTTAAAAACGCATTCTACCATAAAAAGATACAGAGAACATTTAATAATGATCGATGATCAAGACCATTCCTTCTTCGTACAGCGTGAACCACATATCTCTTTTGTTAAATCAGCAAAATCATTCGAGAAAGAGAAGAGTAAGGTAAGGCAGAGCTTATGTAACTTTTCTTGAACACTGGCATTTAGTACTCCAATTGTATGATAATTATCACTGCATGTATTTTGAAATTATTCAAAACCACACCCAATTCATCTATGTCAGTCTTCGGTCTTGATCTTAAAATCCTTAAATATGTCTTTCAAGACTCGAAATTCCAAAACTCGATCAACTTAAAATGAACACAAAGCACAAATGTCTACGCTTTAAGAAACCTTTAAAAATTACGTTCGATACCGAACACGATCGTGTCAGCAGAACATAAAAATAAGGATAACCTTTTTTATCGAATTTTGTATGAACATACTGTTGTTTGTAATGTGCATTTTTGCAAGATTAGTATTTTCTTAATAGAAGTACGAACTATGCAGACTTTATAACAAAGAAACCTTTTGGAAACTGTATACTATGTTTAGTTGGTGTTATCAAAATACGTACATGTTCTAAATGACAATACAAACATTCAGAGAAATCAACATGTGCTAAGGTACACCTAACCAAACATCCTACCACAACCGTAACCGAGTGGTTATGGTGTCTGCCTCAGGAGCGGGATTTCGAAGTTTCTAACCCCAGTACATACTGTGTTAGAACTGGTTGATGAGCCGCCAGCTATTTAAGTAATGGTTGCTGTAGGCTCATCTCAGCAAAAAGGGAATGGGAGGTACAGTGCGAACAAAAGAATGGTGTCTCATAAGCCAACATATATGGCTTGCCCTTTTAATAAAGGTGACAATATAATAAACAAAACCATAACACATTGCCGTTGAATTATCATCACCAATTATTTACCAATTCACTTAAAGCTGTATAGAAAAACACTTTAAAAACACCAGAATATACACAATAACACACAATAGATTATTACGCTTAACAAGCCTTAATGATATAATCATTAAGGTCTGCGGTATAAACAACTTGTTATTGTTCGTTTCGAAGAGAAGTAGAAAACAATATTGAAGTACATGTATTACAACAACGGAGATGTCTGATAAACTGGAGTCACCCACTGCTTGAGTTCGGTGCACTGCATTTCCAACAGGCATGAAATAGTTTCGTTATTTATTTGACATCAGAATGTATCTGGTATCATGTTCACACATAAAGTTCATTGACTTTTGTATTTCATGTATTTTTGCTAACGAAAACGTGTAAATTCAGTATCACGTGTCACCATAATTGAATGACTCTTCGGAATTCAATCATGGCCGTTTAGGTAAGTGAAATTTATGATGCACTCTTTTAGGCATCGATGTAACCTTAGACTTTAATTAATTCACTTGTAATTCTTGAACAAAAGTAATTGACATTTGTATGTGTCAAATTGATGGTTAAAACTAGTTTAGTATCACTTATAAGAGGAATGCCGTGTTTAGATTGTTTTAATAACGCAACTACATAAACAGTGTTAAGTCTAAACACGCTAACACAATAAATAACCAATACGGTTTCATGCAAACTGCTCGTTGTTTTATTCAGTAATCCGTTCCTACATTTTGTCTTTACCCAGATGTATGTAATTTGATTTGCTATGAATGAACAATGTAAGTTTACCGTTTTTGTCTTCTCGATATTATGTAAACATGATCCTTTTGGATAGAATATCCTCATATTAAAATATGTTTTTCGATGTATTAAAGTTCCATAAGCATATGAATGTATCTGTCGTAATAGTTTCTATTTGTCCTATAACACAGGAATCCGAGGCGTTTTCCTCCCGTTCATACTTTATAGCAAAACAAAATGTTTCCGAAACCATTATCGTATTTTTTCAGTATCATTGAAAAAATACTATTTATAGAACAGCTGCGTTTTTCCGCAGTCATATTATGCACACGGTATAAAGTGACGTCACGCGCTCTATACATTTCAAGTTTGTAAAAGCAAAATTCACAGCGAAATAAGTGTTTTCAGAAAAAAGGAGCTTGTTTCGTCTGTAATTATTATCTTAGGATAATATCAGCAATTGTTTGTTTATTGTATATATTTTTATAGCAAAAAGCTAATGGGACTTTAAACACTATTATTGTAATATTTTATATGTTGAACAATAATATTTTTATCCAATGATCAAAAGTAAAAAAAGACATGTTATGTACAATAGTAAATATTTGATATATACAGTAAATATTTGGAAATGATTATGAACAATAGTAAATTATATGATATGATCAATAGTAAATATTTGATATGAACAATATTAATATATTTTTTTCAAATTTGAACCTTGATATTTTTATACATGAACAATAGGTCTGTTAAGTATGTCGAACAATATTATTTTCTTCAATATGAACAAAAGTAATTTCACCCTGATGTCAAGCATGAAACATGAAAACATAATTCGTATAATTTACAAAACATGATGCACATGACATGCAGTTTCCAATATGAGCATTTTGGTCAGCCACCTGTTTTTTCTGTCGGTATCGAGAGTTGTTCTTAACCGTTGAGCACTTACCCGGGCTATGTCCAATATGACGTATTAATTTATGTGGTTAGGACAACATTCAACTTTATATAAATGGTTGCTATTGTTAGTACGGTCTTTTCGTGTCTGGCTTACTAGTCTGACATCTATTTATATGTAATTCATTTTTTTCAGTGTCCCAGGTGTACATGGATACGTTGGTCCATCAAACTTGTTTAAATCATATGTAGTCTGGTTGCAGAACGTTCCTAAACAGTACCTTTCTATAGGTTGTTTACTCTGATATTTTAATGCTTGTTTGGTTTTTAAGAGGGATGGTATCGTAAGTGTCTTTTTTTTGCTAGAAATACCTTTCGTATCTATAATTAAGTAAATAGCAAACATATTGTTGTTCAAATTACAATATAAACCGAATTATCTTTGTTGTTACATATATAAGTACAGCACGGGGTCTCTAATGAATGCTGCTATAAAATATCTTGAAGCAAAGCACGTTAATGACTGAGTTCATACCAAGCATTTTTGTTTCTCTAATAGAAAACCCATTCATCAAATGTGATGTACAATAGACTAATGATGTAACTATTTACACTGAAGAATGTTGGCATACTCGCAAGTCAACAAATACAAACATTTAAAATGCAAATAACTTGGCTACAGGGAAGAAAAAATACTAAGAGTGAAACAAGTCGGAAGTGCAAAGAAAACTACATTATGGTTCCATCACATAGATCTACATCATTCAAATACATATGAAAAATATTTTAATTCCTGCATCAGATGCCGTTGAACTTATTTACTAATATTTATTTTTCTATTTTATTTATTCATGTATTTGTTAAAAATTAATTTCCTAAGTTTGGGCCTTCAAAAATGTTTATTGCCATTGTAGCTTTGCTGTTCCCCTCGGTGTGATTTTGATTCCTTCTTTTTTTGTACGTTTCTCTACGTTGGATGGTTTGGGGTCGATGGTTTTGGTGGTTGGATATGTTATTGGTAAAGATGTTATTTGTGTATGTTTTTGTGTTTCACATTGTTCTAGAACTGCTTTCATGTGTGTGATTCATCATTGTAGTATTGTTATAATTGATAAAGTTTAAACATGTAACGGTAACAGGATTTCGACGTTTCATTGAAATATGTTGTGTTCATTAAATTAAATGTTCCTTTACAATAATACACTTAATGGGATGTTTGATTTTCAAACACAAATATTGGAAGATTCTTATTTATTTTAAATTCATTACGTGAATAGGACCGTAAATATAACAATATTACGTACAACAAAACAACATACACGTGACAATGACATCTGTAAGCATGTTTTAATGAAGTACATGATAATGACAAAACGGTAAAAGAAATATTGATAGACATGCTATATAAACAATGTCGGATAACTGATAAAAAGTTTAATACATTCATAGTAACTACCTATATGTTCAGTTATGAACAATATTCCACCAACAATATGTTGACTGTACAAAATTTGTTTAATGATAAATGGCATTATTTTACAAATTATACGTCTCAGAAGCATGTTTAAAGTAGGGGTGGTAATGAAACGAAGAGAAGGGATTCGTGGTCGTAATAGGTACGAATAATATGTATGCATGTATTTTTTCATGGAATGAATTTCAGTTGCGTATACTTACATTCGCATAAGAAGATATGGACACCACATAAGGTGTCTCTTTGTGTGCTAAATATTCAGGATGGTACAGACAAGCCTTCTCCTTTTGACTTGATTATATGTATATATGCTTCATTTATTGTGCTATACCACTGTAGTATACCATGTATCTTCATGGGCCATATGGCATACAGGATTGTATATATTAAATAAATTTATCAAGTGATGTTGTTTCATAGTCAATTTGTCAGACATAATTATAGTTTTTTTTAGTCAAAGGCTTCGAATAAATTAAAGTAAAACTGAACACCTTAGTTGAGGCATGTCTATCGATCGTTCGAATAATCATACAATGATATGTGCATGTTTTCCTGTCAATAAAATGTTGCTTTTTTAAATAGATTAATTGGAGTGCATACAGAGTTTGCTGAGCTTGGAAAAATAGGAATAAAACGGTAATACTAATATGATCGTTTAGTCTGCGTTTACAATAAGTAAGAAACAGATGAGGTTTGTATCTCTCGCGAGGGATACTTTGACAATTACATTATCGTCAATATGGTCTGTATTTGAATGGAAAATATTGCTTCTTTCGACCTAAACACATTTTAACAGTGAAGTATTTCTTTTATCTAGAGTATCAGATATATACCAGTAATCAGATAAGTTGCATCGTTTCCGTTAGATACGGTTTCTTCTCTCACTGTACAAACATCGACATAGTACCAATATCAAACACAATTTAGAGCTTTAATATGGGTACTGACAGATTAATGTCATTTGATGACGCAGTCAATCATTCGAAGGCGTACCATGCCAAGACAAATCGGAACTTTTGCCATTAAACGATCCACAAGTTTTCCAAGTAATTGTCATAAAAAAAACAGATTAGGTTGCCGGTCGGTATCTTCCCGAGTTTATATATTAATCCAACTCCGTTAAACATATCATCACCTAACAGGCTTCAGTCTCATTGGTATCGTATTTAAACACGTGCTCGATTGTTTGTTTTCGAACAAACCACACGTCTTCGTCATTTTTCCTTAAATATTTACAGCGGTATCTTATACAACAAAAAGAAAGGAAAGCATTCTGCTGTGAATATTTGACTACTATGGCATGAGGTTTACTATCAAATGAAGAATGAATCAAAACGCACTAAAGTCGAGAAATATAAATATTACAAATAAAACAAAACGTTCTTCCTCCAGTCAAATTATTAAGTGAACTCCAACATGAACCAGATATGTCCTTAAAATATATGCACGTTTAATGAAACATAAAAGTACCATTAATCTTGGAAGGAACTTTTATTACAAAATTGAGTCCAATTTTCCGATCGAATGCTGCACTGTTGTGTTCTTTGTGTAATTCTGTTTCGTGAATTGCGGAAACATTACGCCATCTTCAATTATGAAATTGGCAAGATACCTGTCTGTAACGATATCAATAAATATACGAATGAGGAAGATACGCATCTCGTATAGATAAGTTTCAGCATTATATCAACGTACGTACTTGTATTAAGCTAAATATTAAATTTAAATACATGTTGGTTTCTTCCGATTGACAAACAAGCTGAATACGTGAAGAAACAATTATTAGTTGCATGTTTTAACCTACTGGCCGCTTTGTGTCCGCTTATTCAAATCACATAACCTATTTTTGTGAGCCTCGAAATAGAATACAATGAATGTAGAACGGGTATTTTATATGAGTATGACCTTCTCTGCGACAGTCCAATGGGTTCAAGAACATATAATTGTACTTTAGGAAGTATACTTCACATGTGTGTTATTTCTATGTCTTAGTTATTGTATGGGTTATCAATTGCGAAAAGTTTAGTTTTTACCAATTATTGTTTTGCTTTAATTTAGAATTGATTTAACCCGCGTTTAAGGAGCTGGTTGAATTTAACTAATTGGTTAAGTTAACAAATAATTATACAACATGGTGCAGGTGTCCTACTACTAGGTTATATCTCGATATCTACTGGGATTGTTATCTTAGGTTATCATTGGCTTGCTTATTTTCTAGCCCACCAGTTTAACCGTTAGGGTTTCCGTCCTATAGAGTTAGATTCCTACATAAGGCACTAGTTATCCAAGACAAATTTCTTGAAGAAAGGTCTATGAAGTTTCTTGTTACTTGGAAAGAGCAACGTTAGGACTAGTCAGGAATCATGCTTTATCTACACATAGTGCATTATCTAAAGTGACCTTGAAAATAAATACGACCTATTGGTTTAATACAATATGTGTACGACTGAATAATTTAAATTTAAATTTATCTATTGTTTAACCGCCAGTGCGACATATATCACTATTCTTTTAGATTAGTAATTTTGCCCAGTACACGCTTCGTGCTTTTTCCTGTAATTTTCTGGACACGTAACTTGGGATTGAGACACGGAAAAAGTGTCCCAGAAAAATTCGAAAGCCGGAGCCGAGAATTGAACCCACGACATTTAGTTATATTATAAGGAGTGATTAATAGTATGCTAAATTAAAAAGTAAATGTTCTGCATGTTGCTGTATGACTTTTGGAGCGAAACTTGACAGGTGCTTAATGTACTTTGCTATTCTAAAATCTGAGAGACATCAGTGTGTGCTGAACATGCAAGTTGTGTTGTTTGTTTTTGCTACTTTTGTCAGTGTAGATATAAGGGGTGTAATTTAATTAATGACTTTTCGGTCTGCTGGAGAAGTTGAAATCTTTGCATGGGGTATTTCCGGAGATACTGTTTTTACTTTCTGTCTGCCTAATCAAACTTGGTTTTTATATTTTAGACATATTACATATGGGACAGTAAAATTGTTGTAAATGCAATTATCACATCGTAACAAATCAGATAAAAGCAACACACTGCACATGGCATGCACTGCTTCTTAACATCGTAAGTTTATTAATGGAGATGTATGTGAACCAAATAAAATAATCAATGGAACTCTTCACTTGATTCACTCCTGTTAACAATATTGCTTCAACAATATCGCATGTTATAAATATTTTATTGCCTATACCTATACAATGTGGCGAATGCCTCATTCAAACATGTCCATGAATGCGATTTTATCAAAACATACATTTGCTTTCCATTATAAGATAATGTAAAGCCGACTTACAAATTTTATTCCTCTGGGTTTTAACTTCAAAGAATCGTGAAACAATGCTAATACAGAGTAATAGACTGTAATGAGTGCATTTTTATCTTATATCAAAGTATACAATGTGATGTCATGAACTTAAGTATTCCTCAGTTCCAAACATTGCTACTCTAATCCCATATCAATCCGTTTAATCGCAATGTTTCAATAAAGTACTAGATAATGTGTTACGACAATCCGTGTTTTATCCCGGGGTAATGAATCGTTTGGTTTTATGTCCGCTAATGCAGGAAATAGGACAGAACGTATGTAAACTAAGGTATATAAGTGATAATATATCCAATGAATAGAATTTTTTATGTTACGTATGAACGGTCACAATAAATACTGTATACCGTTCAACATCTATAGAGCGGCCCTCTCTTGAGCAACAACATCCAATCAACAACTGCATGATTCAACTATTAATTTAATCTCTCTAGAGCAACAAAATCTAAACCACATAATAATTTTTGCTACTCGTAAAAAGCGTTGCTTTTGAAAGGTTGCACTATATTATACTTTACTTTTCGTATTAATTGTCGGCTTACTCTACATGTACCCTGACCCCGTTCAGAAAAATATACTTTTTATACCAATACAAATATTTAAGCTTATTGGTAGGGCTTTTTTTGTACGGGGCTGGTAATACGATAAAAGAAACCATACACTGGCCTTATCAGGTAAAATAAAATTAACAAGTGTAACATGTTCTGAATTCAAGTTTGCGTATAAATAATATGTCTTGATACCTTTTCAATGGTTTGTGAAAGTCGAAATTCGGATACATGTATATCCATATAATACTAGTTCTGCAGTAAGCAGGCTACAAGAGCACAGAAAGTGACGACGGACAGAATAACATGTAAACATTCTTTTCGAGTTTTCTCTTAGTTTTGATGTGCTTTTTTGCATTCGTTTTTAGATAAGATAAGGCTACCTGAATATCGCTATATCGCAACAGCCCTCATCATCGTGTTAGTATTGTGATAATTACTTATCGAATTTCATGGCAAAACATCCAAGTCAGTCGAAAAGCTTACAGCTATTTAAAGTGCAAGTCTTGATTATTTCTGAATAATCACCTTCTTGTATTTTCTCACTTATTCGAGTGTGATTTATTCGTATAGAAGTTCAATAGCCACATAAAACACGTGATATCTTCGTGAACTCGTTCACGCTACAGGCGTCTTATTTATATTGTCTGTAATCGGATATTAATACAGCCATAATCTTAAAATAGATTGAATAGGGTCATTGGCGGGGAAAGTTCTTTTGCCCAGTCGAAAAACAAAAATATCAACATAAAAACAAGGAGAATAATCAAACCTTATTAAGACAACACTCCATAATAATGTATAGGATATATAAATAGTAAATAAATAACCAACTAAAGAAAAACGTGTATTAAATTTAACATTTTATTTCTCGGAAGAAACCACAAAAGTCTATTCATTAGTAACTGTTATTATCCTTATTTCTTGTACAAATAAGATTCGTGTACACGTTTGTACAACATTTAGGTATTGTGTGCGCACGCGATAGTTATTACTTGTGCACGCTATAGCTAACGTACGTTACTACGTGGCTGCGCGATGAATAAAATATTTCCTATGTCCACGTGCTAGTTTTTTTTCCAGATTTTTTGGACATTTTGTTATTTTGTCTCAGGAATTCAGTTTATATTTGATTGATAGACGCAAGTGAGAATTATTTTTCTACTTCTTTTTACGTCCATTTCTAATCCTATTTAGCAGGAATATGTTTTACTTCTATTTTATCAGCGTGCTAATCTATAGCAACATCAAGTGGATATATTCGTAAATATGAAGTAATAGCATACTCATGCAGGTTATAAATTTGTGTTCTGGTCCTCTGTTTCATTATTTTCTCTCATTATATCGGGTTCATTACATACTTCACACAATCAATACCGTATATATTCAATTAAAATTTAATCAGTCTTAAATCTTGATCAAGACTAATGCTTTCCGCGACTAGGGAAAAATGTGTCTGTTTGAACTGGGCAAAATCAACTACAAACTGTTAGATACCTTCGTAGAGTTAAATACATTTATTTATAAAATAGATACTATAGATGTAATGTTTAAATAATGTGTATATATACATGTACATGTACACATACCTTTTACAAATTACGTATACTTTATTTAATGATCACAATGAGCATATAATGTTTATTCTACGTTTTTGTCATCATACATTTCAATAATGTACCTTGTATTTGCTGTAAAACATGTATTTGTGTTAATGAAATAAAAATTTTTGTGATAAAAAAAGATAATACATGAATTTTAAGTACGACCAAACCTGTGAACTGTCAGGTGTTAGGTAAGAGTCACCTGTTATATGTAAACAACTGTCAGGTGTTAGGTAAGAGTCACCTGTTACATGTATACAACTGTCAGGTGTTAGGTAAGAGTCACCTGTTATATGTAAACAACTGTCAGGTGTTAGGTAAGAGTCACCTGTTACATGTATACAACTGTCAGGTGTTAGGTAAGAGTCACCTGTTATATGTAAACAACTGTCAGGTGTTAGGTAAGAGTCACCTGTTATATGTAAACAACTGTCAGGTGTTAGGTAAGAGTCACCTGTGAGAAGTTAAAGGTGAAATCAATAAAGTCAGTCAATTGTTGGATGTTTTTCCCTGAGTTTTCTTGTGTTAACGGACTTGACAGGAAATGAATCAATTTATCACAGAAAGACGGCTGTCAAAGTCGAATCCGATTTACGTAATTCCATGAAGTCATTTTTCAGCTTCATAAAGTGACAGGCCTAGTAATAACTTCTTGATTTTATCATTTGTGGCGAGCAGATATACGGAATGAATGCATCCAATTCCAAGCATTTGTAGGAAATGTCTTCGAACAAAACTCAGTTCTACTCAAAAGATTACATTCTTAATTATACAGTACAATCTCTCCAGTGTGGCCCTACCCCTCAACAACAGAATGATTTATTACCACTGCACGATTTAACTATTAATCCTCTCTAGAACAATAACCACTCAACAAGAACACAATTTTGCTACTCCAAAAGGGTGTTGCCTTGGAGAGGTTGCACTGTATTCGAAAATGAATATTTCAATGATTTCAAATGATTCACTTACGTTAAAATGAAATGTCCTCATTAACGTATACATCATCGAAACAATTGATATTTGGAGAATATTACTGAGAGAATAAATGACATGTGCTATATTGTGGCATCGAGTTTGTGTCGTGCGTAAACCGAATCAACGCTAACAGTTGTCAATTTATTATCTAAGCCTACAAAGTACAATCATACAATATGATTTATCACAATGTAAGATGTATTAAACTTAAGTGTTATAGCTAACTCTTTATTATACGCAGAACAATAATTCCTAAACTGGACAATACACAAGACTTTTGTCTAAAAATGAAAAATATGCTTTATGAGAATGTGGTAGTCAGATAACTTAACAATCGAAAATGCGATAATTAACTCAGTATACCTTATTGCAATGTAGAAATCATTGGATTATTTTTTCGTTTGGATGTGATCTCTGCCATCCTCCATTTATACCCTGTTGTTAATTAAAGTTTGCCTCTTATTTATTATATTGTATTATACTTTATTGCTGATGTTTTTTTTACTTGTAAAATGTTTATACATGTGATGATTATGTTCAATGTATACATGTATTAATATGCCCGTGTACTCGTCGTGTGTTATTTGTAAATATTATACTACACTATATTACTTACTTTTTTGTAAAACGGACTGATTATTTTCTATTAAATGCATGTTCTATGTGATGGGGGACGTTTTCTACTAATCTTAAATAAATATATAAATATCTATCTATATCTATCTATCTATCTATCTATCTATCTATCTATCTATCTATCTATCTATCTATCTATCTATCTATCTATCTATCTATCTATCTATCTATCTATCTATCTATCTATCTTTAAAAAGTGTTGTTTGTTAACCTTGGGATTGTCGTAGTAATTACCTCATTTGATCTCAGCATATACTTTTCGATTAAAGTCGATGCATCTATGGTTGCTGTGAATTTGCTTAGA
The DNA here is from genome assembly GCA_964023205.1 of Lutraria lutraria. Classification (NCBI taxonomy): domain Eukaryota; kingdom Metazoa; phylum Mollusca; class Bivalvia; order Venerida; family Mactridae; genus Lutraria; species Lutraria lutraria. The sequence continues at coordinate 11,368,110 of OZ026837.1, read as the reverse complement.
ATGTGTTCGTTGTTGTTTGCAATCAAGTTAGTTAAGATTGCCTCTAGACTGTTTTGTTATTTGATATTTCTTGTTTACGCTAGACTTCTTAACAGTAAAATCTGCTCGTGTTGGTACAACAAACCCCTCTAAAAGATTTTTTTGACAAATGGAATTATTATTTAAGAATATGAGAACTGATCCTGTGCCGATCACATAGAATAGAAAGAAACAATGTCACACAATAAATACATGATTCAATATAAAGGTCGTGTTTTTAAAATGGAAAAAATAGGGATTTTTTTCGATTCGTTAGATAATATTTGTTCAAATAAGGATGTAGTTGTACAGGAAGCAATATTCGAGAAAAATTAATTCATTTATTTCATCAACCAGTTCTAACCACATTCTATCTGCAGACTACTGCCAGGCTACCCCACATATTTCAGAGGTGTAGAATAATTTAACGTTGGATGTAATATCTTAAGTAAAATTTGTCACGGACAGTGTTGGCCTCGCCCAGGGTTCGAACTCACATTCTCTTGATCAGTTAGACTATCGCTACAACCACTGAGCTAACCGGGTGGACAGAGAGAAAAGTTAAATAGAAAGACATACATCATTGTAAACACTTGTTTACAATGCTTTCAGGCATCTGAACGTAAACATATGTACAACTTGTTCGATTATAGATTAATTATTATAGAGAAAATAATCGGATTCATAGAAAATAGATATCAACACAAAAATTCAATATTACCTCCAAATCTCACAACAGTTGTCATCTATGTATCAATTTGCAAAAAAATATGGAAAATGTGAATTTGAACGTTTGAAGGCATAAAATTAAAAACTCAAAATTATGCGATGTGTTATACAAAGAAAATTGGTATTTGTTAGCGTTTTTTAAATTCCTAGTAATAAATGACGAGGCATGTTTTCCGCTCGTTCATTCAACAAAAGATTTTGCTCATTAAATAATGATTAAACTATCGGACTGATATTTGATAGCATAATAAAACATCAATAAAAGATTGATTAATGTGTCTTACAGACGTCGATATCGCTAATTATTTTCGCGTCTGTCCAATTCATTGTGTTTGTTTAATAGTCAAGTTTCCTTATTAAATGCGATACCAAGTTATTTACTTTATCAATATCTTACAATGGGTTTTCGTCATGTAATCGGTTCGATTCATTTGTTCAGCAGTATCAAATAATACATTAATCCTGGTTTTATCGAATTTACGTCACAAATATATTTGTTTTGTCATTTTCTTTAAGAAAACGGGTCAATATAACATGATCTAAACAAATATTAACTGTCAACTGAAATTGAAAATTAAAAACTCAAAACAATCTTGATTTGACGAATTGTTTCATAATATATTGAGATGAGTGTTGGCATTGATTCTATTTTAGTACTACAAATACTACCAAATTGTATAGCACTTTTTTTATTTACAGAATATGTTCAAACGTGCTTTGCAATAACACTAATCAACAAAAGAAATATTTAAACACAATAGTATCATTAATATTGTATATTTTAAAGTTAGTAAATCCTTAAAAAATAAAACTACATAATACTTATAATGTTCATTCATTTTAATAATACAATGTACAAGATATAATGATCTATCATTTTAAAATTTATTAATTACTAAATATTCGAATGTAGTTGTAATGATGTGCACCGATAAGATTAAATTTAAAAACAATACTATTTATCACAAATTACACGTAATATTTCTTAAAATATGTCTTCAAAAGTTTCTTGAAATTGGTAATGCACTGAGCATATATAATCTCATTGGGTAATGAATTCCACAGTCTTGGAGCCACATACTCAGGTTTAAGTTCGCTCACCAAAATTGATTGTACCACTAATGTCGGCGTATTAATAGATCGCAAGTCGTGCTGGATAATAAAATCGTAACATATCCCTAATGTATTGCGGTGATTGATTATGCAAACTATTGTCGTTTTAGAAATTGTTATCTTAAAATAATTTACACGCAGTCGTCGTGAACTATACTAAACACAAGGTTTTCTCGTAAAAGTATATTTATATTGTTCATTCAAGTTTAGGTGAGATCAGATACTAGATTTTACTGTCACCTGACTCGTAGGATAAGCACGTTTGAAAGTCTGCCATTCTGAGATTGATTCTTGAAAACGAGTGCCTAGTGTTGAACATGTAGTGATCGGAAAGCGCAAAACCAAAATTTATAACCCTATACTTACGTACGAGGCGTATTTCTCAGTCACGGTAATGCCCGAGTAGTTACGATTGCTTTTTCTCAGTCACGGTAATGGCCGAGTAGTTATGATTTTTTTTCTCAGTCACGGAATTGCCCGAGTAATTACGATTGCTTTTTCTCAGTCACGGTAATTGCCGAGTAGTTACGATTGTTTTTTTTTCTCAGTGACGGAAATGCCCAAATAGTTCAACTGGTATTTCACAGTTACGTGAATGCCTAAGTATTTACGATTGGTATTTCTCAGTAACGGTTATGCCCGAGTAGTTACGATTGGTATTTCTCAGTGACGGGAATGCCCGAGTAGTAACGATTGGTATTTCTCAGTGACGGGAATGCCCGAGTAGTTACGATTGGTATTTCTCAGTGACGGGAATGCCAGAGTAGTTACGATTGGTATTTCTCAGTGACGGGAATGCCCGAGTAGATAAGATTGGTATTTCTCAGTGACGGGAATGCCCGAGTAGTTAAGATTGGTATTTCTCAGTGACGGGAATGCCCGAGTAGTTACGATTGAAAAGCACGAATACAAAAACGAAGTAATCTAGCATAGTTGTACGTCAATGACATTTAGTCTTATATGGAGTACATTGTGAAGTTCACAAGGTAAGATGTTGAGCTCCATAAACATAATTGTGTTTTCTTGTTCGCGTACTAAAGCTGACAATAAAACTGAAGACGAAAAAAGTATCGCGACAAAGTGATAGGCGATTCACATGGTCTTTTTATTACGAAGGTGTGCACTAATAAAACGAAGTTGTTAATACACGTATGCGAGCTTGTTATTTGCCGATCAATATTCTTGTCCTTCTCTGTTTTTCGGCCACATCTTACTTTTAAGAACACTTCGAATATGAGTTTTGTTATATATTGTGAGAGATTCGATGGAATTGGAACAAACACCTCGTTGTGTTTGTTTATTGTTGATTGAGCTGTCTGTCATTTTATTTATTTTTCTACATTCATTTTTGTATTTGTTTCCCGGTTGGACCTGTTGTTACCTCCTGTAGAGATTATGTTTTGTCCCCCTTTTCCTGTATGGACGAGTATTAGGTTGGCATGTTTTGGTGTAGGTTATATTGTTTGGAGTGTGTGGAGGGGAGATAGGTTGTTTTAAAGTGTTTGTTTTAGAGGTCATTTTCTTTTATATTCGAGAACGATCAGCTACCCATGAACAAGGGTTTGCAAGAATATGAGTTATAACCTTATATAATCGGCCCTTAAGGGTTTAATTTGGCTTATTATATACCAATTAAATTCATAAAATATTTATTTACATGGCGACAAAAAAATATCAAAAAGAAAAAAAATATGGACTGTCATATAGTTAAATAAAACAATGTTAATATCTGATGTTGCTTCGATACAATCATGTTTATACAGATAACGAATGATTCATACAATCATTTTGTAGTTACAATTCTTTTCTGTGCAATGAACGTAACCGATCTTCAATATTTGTATTTCTCAAACATTACATTCGTATATCATACATAATTCAAAGTTTGTATTGATATTTTTAGCCGAGCTGATAACATGATTACAATTTATTATTCACAATATAAACACTACCACGTGTTTAATACAGGAAAGAGATTATTTCTGTTTCATTAAAACCGTATGATGAGATTTCAACACTTGTTTCGCGAACACTGTAGCAGTGTACGAAGTATAATTATCAATAAAACGTGCTTTGAAGATAATTCCAGCAAAATAAGTAAATCATTTAGTATCCATTGCTCAGCACGAATATCTATCGATAAATATTCTCGTCTGGGTGTTAAACAATAAACATGTTTTCCAAATTAATGTAATGGTTACGCATGCAACGCAGTTGGAAATGAATTGAGCATCTTCTGAACTTTTAGATATACATTCGATTGATCGGGAGATTTATTTTTATTTTTCGCAGATGTTTATGCATTCGTATCGTTTAAAAACAGTTTCTTTCTTTATAAATATAACCACAATAACTACTATTCAAAACAAACGAAATTATTCAATGAACATTTAACGATTCTAATCGATCAAGCTTTCTTTGTTCTGTTATTTTTCTTTCTTTTCCTTTTTTATTATTTTGCACTTTCACTTGTACAGTACAGTACAGCCTCTCTAGAGCGGCCCTGTCTTGAGCAACAACACCCCTTCAACAACATTATGATTTCTTCCCACTGCACGATTAATTTAAGCTTTATAGGGCAACAACCTCTCAAAGACGACATGACATAATGTTTCTACTCCCAAAGGGTGTTGTTTAGGAAGGGTTTCACTTTATATGTTTACCCATTTCGTGACAGCTTTCAATCATTTTTGTTCTGGCTGTAAGTTAATACCTTATCATTGAGTATAAACAATGCAATTCTGATTATTAGTGACCTAAACTTTTAACCCCTGTTGTGAATAAACATACGCATCTATACTTCCTAAAACGTGTCTTCGTTATTCATTTACAGACAATGTAATGAATATATACGTATAAAAATAATATATAAAATAAGATAATGATAATTATGACACTATTTACATAAATTTAACTATATGCGACAGTTGGATTTTGTGTTTCGTGGATTGTTTCAAATAGTTTGTTTATTTGAGTTTTACGCAAATTCCAACAATCAAAGTCATAATTATGAGGCAGACAGTTCACCTTATCATCGTTCATATGAAGAACCAGTACTAGTCTCCCATCCTCCGTAGGCAACTTCCTACTTTTCTCATCTAAAGAGACATGGTCGGTAGTTGGACTCGAACCTACGACCCTCTATCAGTGAGAGGTTACAGCGACCTTAACCACTCGATCACTGAGGCCAGTTGTGTTTCGGGGAAGGTAGGAATTCTTGTAAATGTTTTTCTAAGAAATCCATTTCTCATTTAAATGCACAAATTGCTTTTCTTACTTACGAATATGGACGGGCATCTGATATTTTATTGCGTGACTGTGTAGATGATTGCTCTTCATTTTTTTGTGCTTGATATGACTTGAGTTCATGAGTTGTAACAATTGCAACTGTGTATCAAAACAGTAATTTCCTGGTTATAGGATGCACAATGATATTAGAGTCTAGCCCCATGAAATTAAGACATTAAAATACCGCATCCTTATATTATTAATCATTAAAAAGCTGCACAAAGCGATAATTTCTCCGAATCTCAAGAATTCAAGGATACTCTAATTGTTAGATAATGATGCTATCGGATGTCGTTATTTCAGAGGCGAACGGGAAGAATATCATATTCAATCGTCAACGACTTGCTTTAACGTTAACTACGTGTAAAAGCAAGGTGTCGTTTCCTAGGTCAACTGTTTATTCAGACGTTATTCAGTAGATGAACAGATTGCTAATGAAGTCCTTTCTGACCATTGTCATGTTTTACACATACGATGAAGTTATCTTGCACATGTTGAGAAAAAATAGTTAAATCTTTCACTTTAACAGCGGTGACAATTGAGATGAAACCGCGATACTTTCTTGGGAAACATATTTAGAAGGAAACGATGACCACTCAGAGACACATTAAATAGTCACAGACATTCAATCAGCAGTATGAACGAGATTACTACAATTCAATATTTTTTTTATTTGGATGGAAGCAAGCTTGATATTTTCAATCATATTTTGATTGCAGGTAAGGGAATTGTTAAAAGCAGTTTAAGACGCTATGAAACACTTGATGCGAGAAGAATAGTGTTGACTAATTTACGCGAAGAAGAGGCACAGAAAGATGATATTCTCTAGTTTGGAGGTGAAAAACAAAATGTGCCGGCACAAACCTTTGCTGTTTGTCTTTGTTTGTGAATATGATTATGAGTATTATCGAAGAAGGGAAGGAGGTGACGACAATTAAATGTTGTCCCGACATAAGAAAACGTATATGACAAAAATATAATTGTTTCGGCTGACGATTATTTCAGTAAATCCATTAAGCTTTGCGGCCTATGAGGACATATTCATTTATGAATACAAAAAAAAAACAAAAAAATGACATGTATACATAATATGGAATAAACTATATCTATGCTTCGGAGAAAGCAATAAATTATACACTTCACATACATACACGTACACTATCAACAGTTATTGCAAATATATAAATCCGGCTAAAACGGAAAAGAAAACAAACAAACAAACAAACAAAAACCAGTACACAGTACTCATTACAGTATCAATAATTTTGTAATTATTGAAAATTAAACAATCTACAGATATCTAATTCACAAAAGATAAGTATTATATATACACTAACCGGATATAATATTTTACCGAAACGAAATATAGAATATAACCGGTTTTATGATTCTTCACGATATAGAGTACATTGTAGTTGGGTATGTTTATGTTATTGGCAGGTTAAAAAGATTTGATTTTACAAATTTAAATTAAAGATATCAGATTCTGTAAAGTGATCGCAGTTCAATCAAATTGTTCGCGTGTTTGTCGTAATAGAAATGCTTCCTTCGTTACTTTGATGGTTGTCCAACAAGTGCTTGATAGTTTTAATAGTCTTTATCGTATAATTTCCGGGAAGTCATTGAAGAACTTTGACAATCAATATGGCATCAAAGAAATTGCTTATCTCATCCTATATAGCATTTCTATCAATTGCATCTCAGGAGCTGTAGATAAGACTTCTCTTTGACTGTTTCTCAGATTGTTTTTTTACATCAGGTAGTAGAATAATCAGATTGAGTAATTGCAGATCATTATTAAGACAAACAGAAGGAATTTATACCTGAACCATTGTGATAAGACATAATACTTATCATTTATACATATTTAAGAGAGAAAGGAGTGTGCTATAAATGCCGTTTAAAAATCTATAATTTGTAATAAATCAATGTTTAAGTGCACGAAAGCTAGAAAACCGTAATAAATAAATGTTTGTTTAGACTTTAATGCCTAAGCTATGAAATAGTTAAGTGTTGAGATCAAACATGTTCTGTAGGTTTAAACATCGCATTAATAGCTAGTGCCATTTGGGATCTGTTTCAGCATTAATGGGGAAGGAACCCCCGGCTTACACATGGGTAGAACTTTTCAGACCGTCCATAATCCAACTATTTAGCTTGCTGTGGTTTTATTTCTGGTTCTAGATAAGATCAGAACTCACAGAAAGTTGAGTGGACACATCGTTGGTTGAAATGTATCTGTTGTTTGTGCCGCCCAGAGAGAGGGGAAAATAAGATACAGGAGAATTGCACATTTATAACCCTAGACTCTTTTTTACTGGTTCTTTATTCTGCCCTGTGCCCGATGTAAACAACCGATACACGCTTTGCCATTTTCCTGTGATTTTATAGACACAGTACTTGGTTAGGTAGTTGGGATGGGGGCACTGAAAAAAAACGTCCCAGAGACATTCGAAAGACAGAGTCGAGAATCGAGCCCACGACCTTTTGTTTAGTAGATGAGCGGGGTTACCACTAGAGCACCGAGCATCCCATTGACACTGACCATAACCACTCAAGATCAGAGTTAGATATATACCGAACATGGACTTAGTGCTCACCAATCGTTTTATCCAATCAGTCACAAGGACTTTTTAAAATAATATTTGGCTTTATTATCTTATTAGAATATAAAACTGGCGCTCTAACTTCTAAGTTTTGAAGAACGACTAAAATAGGCGGAGCATCACTTCTAAAGATGGTTAGAATTTTGGTGTTCTTCGTAAAAAGGAAGCTACAGTCACTACCCCTCATTTTAGCTTTCTTATTTACGAAGAACATCCAAATAGGCACTCTAACTTTGTTTAGTTTTTCTTCAATCAATTGCTACCAATTATCAAAGACATAGATTTATTTCATTTATAGCCATGAAGCAGTTAGTTTATAGTTAATTACGTGCAGTTCATGAATAAACTTGAACTACTACGCCATGTCAATTAACAACCTCGTTAAATAAATCGGATTGCATCATGATAATGAATAGTTACTCTGAAAGTAGACTCTGCGTTATAATTAAATGTCCAATCCTATCATATAACATTGCTTTAGTTTCTAAAGTTATCAAGTGTATTTCAAAATTACGTTTTTAATAGAACTTTATTATCACTTACCTATCGTTATAAAATTCTTCCATGCTTCCTGATTCTTTCTAGATATTTCACACTGACTCAGCGAGAATATAACTTTCTCCTTACTGATTTCTTTCTTTCTAGTTATAAAACTGAATCCCTTTTATGTCCAATATAAATTGTTACCAAAATTTAAACTAACAATTTAGTTATCAACATGGTTTGTACCATAATGTATAAGCACTAATAAGAGACTATCGAACCATAATACACCCGTGTCAATTACAACTCATGTAAGCCAATTCACTACTAGATGATCTATCAAGTGTTTTTTTCCCAAACTTAGGTAACGGTCAAAGTAAAGAAGATTCTACTGATGAACACGTCTGCTCAATTGAGTTGACTGTATGAAAATAGAACTCTCGAATGTATTCAGCTTCTATTGGAAAGTTATATACTAACGCGGAAAACTCTCCATCCAATGTTCAATGAGTATGGCTGCTAAGCTATGGGGATATAAGATATAAAACCAGTTTAGTGATTTTGGCGAATCCAGTTTAAATACTACTTATGATGTAGGATAAACAATTCTTCACGTGTGCAATAACTACAGACTATTTTTTTATCTTGCGCTAAGTAAAACTAATATACTGAATATAATAGAAGTTGTTTTCGGCAAATACAAACTATTTTATTGTAACACAGTAACGAATTTTTAAGATATTGATTTCTTTATTTCAATATCATGGAAACTGAAGTCATTTCTGACTTTCGTAAATCACATACCAGTTCTAAAAATGTAGATAACATAAGCGTAATAGATTTGACATTTGACAAAGACCACCCTGTGAACAAAGGCCGTTTTGTAAAATTGATATTTTAGAACAAAATGACCTCCGAATAAAGATCACTTTTGAAGGCCAGATTTAGTCTTTCCCAATGGTTGCCCAAAGAGTATGTGAAACCTACTGCGTTTAAACTTACTTCTATAAGATGCCACATCTACTTACTGGCCCTAAATTACCATGCTCTTAGGGGACAAACTATCTTAACACTATTGCCGTTAGGGTTCATCAATACATCCTCCAGATAATTTAATATTCGAGGGACTAATACAATAACCACACACATTGAACATGAGCAACAACAACAAAAAATGGAAAAAAACAACAACAGCGCAGCCGCAAAGCACTAGATTAACAAAAATTAAGCAACGTGTTCGAATCAGAGTCTTGGAACTGAATTTTCTAAAGCATCGTAAGATAGTTCATAAGACGAGTTAAAATATTTCCAACATTTTATTAATACACATGCACTTAAATCTTGTATCCACAATATCATAATTATTCTATTGTGTAGAATTTTATTATATTATAATGATGGCACGAACCTGTATTGAAATATTGATGACGGTATGAAATCAAACACCGCCTGAGAATGATTTTTTATAGTTTTTAATTCGCCTTATTCGTTTACACTGAATGACTTTGCTGTTTATTACAGGAGTATTGAGAAGTATTTCACAAACAGGTGGGTAGCGTTCAGCTTATTGTTGCTAATCAGAACCGGTCGTGTCTAGAATATGAGAAATATTTTCATAATAAAGGTACTAAGAGCGGTTCATTAATTAACTGATCTTATTTGATCGACTTTTCTGATGAGTATCTTGCTTCTTTTATAAATCATATCAGTTATTACCTGTACTTCTCCATTCCCTGAAATTACCTCAAATACTAGTAACTAAATTAATGATTGTAAAAAGTAGATCACACAATGTAGATATTTACTAGATAACAAGGTAATGCTTATAGATAGCCCTACTATCAAAATATATTAAAACATTTTTGTTATATTCTAAATGTTTGTAATATTCTTAATAAGGACATAGCAAAAAGACCCACCTCCGTGGTCGATTGCTTAAGGTCGCTGATAGAAGGTCGTGGGTTCGATACTAGTTACCGATCATGTCTCTTTATGTGAGAAAGTAGGCATTTGCTTACGGAGGATGGAAGTCTAGTACTGGTTCTTCACAGGGACGATGGTTAGGTTAACTATCTGCCTCATATGACTCTAACTGTTGAAAAGGTGCGTAAAACTCAAACAAACAAACAAACAAACACAACCAAATTTTATTATCATGTCCGCGAGCGTAAATTGGTATGAGCGTCAGAGTTACATATTTGAAAGCATCGAGAAGTAATTAGACCACGGGCACTTCGGGAGGTGAAGACTTGAATAAACATCACTCAGCAAAAAAGAGGATAACAAATGTTTATGGATATAGATAAAAATATTCTAAGGAATAAAATGCATACAAAAACCAATCGCTTCTTTCCCGAAATACTACTTTCCCCATAACTAAAAAAACCCAAGCTAAACAACATACACGGATCGCAGGACAAAACACAGTCTCCTGAAAGGTACGGCCCTGGTACTATATAATATAATTGTCTACGAAGTGATTTCTTACAGTCCAATTTCATTTGTCATTGTCATTTGGCAATTAGCTTTGTTGTCATCGGCATTTTCAGGCAGCATTACATCCGTTCACCGAAGTTACATTAGCTTTTGACTATTCATTAGACCAGTTTATCGGTAGGTATACGTGTATCACTGCCAGTCTTATCATCGTAGCTTAATATTCTGTTAAAATGCGTGGCAAAGAATCAACTGAGTCTTGGACGAGATTGATACAAATGTATTCAAATTCACATAACGTGAATTATTATCCTTTCAGACATAGAGGCAAAACATCATGTTTGCTTTTCACAAAGTGTCTCCTTCCCATTAAATAATTATTGGTTAAAGTTCAATACTATTTCCCCCCAATCATTCCTGCCAAAGATCAGTAAAACAGTTAATGCACTGTCAATTTTCGACTGCGTTTTATAATCGTTCAGCACATTATACCTTCACAATTGAACTATAGTTTTGTAAAATTCGAAGCATCTACGTGATAATGAAGTATATGTTTTGTAGTATGGATGCTTATGGTAACAACCATTGTCTGTAGTGTCAATTAATGTACACCTCATTTAATGGTAAATTGGCTTCTTATACCTGATAATATGTTTTATCACAACATTGAAACTCGGTAACAATCGCAGACATTTCTTATTGCACTGTGGTGTAAACAGACAGGATAATAAGTGTTATTTAATAAAACTATTAATATTAGTAATACTATTATTAATGAATATTCTGTGGCGGTACATGTATATTACAAGATCGAGTTCATAGCTCCAGATGTAAACAAAAAGGAGATTCCTATTAGAGTATGCAAATAATATGGTAACAACAGGAACATAATTATGAATAACAAGAAAAACTATAACAAAACGTTATAGGTAGACGAATTACAAAAAGCATATTGGTTTATGCTTTTTGTATAAAGTTGCTTTTTTATAAAGGATATTGACTGAATATCTTATGCAACCCTTCATTAAGGAGAGTATAACATAATATTATTTACATGATATAAGTAATACACATTATATTGACAATCATGAGTATTTGACATATGAATACATTCATGAATACAGTTCACAAGCACATGGTAATATCAATCCTAAATGTTAACGAATTCACCATAAATCTGAGCACTATCATACAACCACATTGAACTTCAAATAGCCACACAACAACTTATCTATGCAATGCCTTCATGATTTACTTACCTGTCAACTATTAATAGATTCAGTCATCATCATTAGCCAATCAAATGGCCAGGATTAGCCAAACTAGTAATAGACACTACACTATATACTCGCAAACAACTATAATAAACTAATACTCATAAGAATAATTCGTCTAGAAAAATAATAATTAAATACATACCCATAGTAATTTGATTAAAAAAATCTATTCATTACTTATTGCGGACCATGTCAGCTACATCGGTATCAAGGCTAACGCAAGAATTGAATTGAAACTTGGTCGTCTAAGATACGTCACTAGTCTACCACGTTTTCACACATCTTGAATTTGTTTCGAAATTGATATAACCTTAACTGGTTTGAAAAGATAAAAGCAGACGACGCGTATATACGTATCCTACCATTTAGGCATACCACTCTATGTCAACTTTAAAACTGTAATGTACTGCAATAATAGACCCATTTTTCAGCCCAGACAGATAAGAAAAATTCACCATTACAGGCGCGCAATATATAAAATCTGGCAAGTAATCATAAATATAATGTTGCTGCACTTCTTCTAAGATCATATATTGTTTATTACATACAGCTAATGCATTGCTAATATTCTTGTTTTACAGATGGTAACCGATAAAATGCTATAAATGATAAGATAAAATCGCATGTTCAGTTTCTTTATATTATTTCGGCTCGAGAACATTACGAAGTGTCAATAAAAGTGTATAATTATACATTTTGTACTTACTCGTACAAACTACAAAGTGTATTTATCATTGTTTCTGAAGATCAAAAACGCTTGGTTCGAATCCGCTCAACTACATTTTTCTGACCTGAGTCAAGCCCATTAAAGAAAACTTACCGGCATCAATTCAAATAAGTCGTAGTATTCAATCATTAGAAATACTGTATTTGACGTATACAATGTTCATTGCCAACAATTATATGTAAAACACATATATATACAAACATTTAAAATCAATTCTATAATTGTATTGTATAATTGAAAAATAAATCTTAACTTAACATTAAATGATCAAAGGTCATTGGTTATTCATCTAAATATATCTAATTACATGTATGTTGGAGTATTTCACAAATACGCTGTTGTTGTCATTAATGAAGCTTTGGTAATTCTGTGAATTAAGCCTTTTCGCAAAATTGGGCCAAAATGTGTGTTCATTGGGAAATACACTAATTAAAATAGAACAGCTATAGCTCTTACAAACAAAACACAAATTATTCAATATCACCTTTCTTATATGTCAAATAGAGCACAAATATAGGAATTCTTTAGACGAATTACACTCATGGGTAAGAGTTTATTATAGTTGTTTGTGGGTATATAGAAAAGTGTATATTACTTGTTTGGCTAATCCTGGCCATTTGATTGGCTAATGGTGATGACTGAATCTATTGATAGTTGGTAGGTAAGTAAATCATCCAGGCATTGCTCTGTGATTTTGACCTAGATAAGTTGTTGTGTGGCTTGATATCTGAAATTCTATTTGAGGTTCAATGTGGGTGTTTAGAGTTTATTCTATTTGATTGATGTAGGGTGTGATATTACCATGTGCTCGTGTAAACTACTCATGATTGTCAATATGTGTGTATTACTCATATCATGTTAATATGTTATACTCTCCATAATGGAGGATTGAGTAAAATATACAGTTAATATACTTTATGAAAAAAGCAACTTCATACAAGAAAAACATACACCAAATACATCTTGTAATTTGCCTACCTACAACATTGCCAGCTTTCAGAGCTTATCAGTTGGCTTATCGGGAAAGTTGTCCCCCTTGAAAATCGACTTTTTTGCGATATCGATGACATGGCGGTGACAGGTGCTCTATATAGAGTTATAGAGGAAGTATTTATTTAACTTGTAATAACTTTATTAATAATAAAGGCACAACATTTTCCCTGTTATGTGCACAATTTTGCATCTTTCTTCTTTATAATGATATAAATTTTAATTATGTTATATATTATCTTCTTGCTTCCCTGATCGTTACAAAATTGTCCCTGTCGGTCTAGATTTTTTATATGAACAAAGAAGGAAATTTCTAAAATTAAGCAAAAGTGGGAATTTCAAACACCTAGAAAGACATTTTGTAGTATAAGCACAACATTTTCCCTGTTATGTGCACAATTTTACATCTTTCTTCTTTATAATGATATATATTTCAATTATGTTGTATTTTATCTTCTTGCTTCCCTGATCGTTACAAAATTATCCCTGTCGGTCAAAATTTATAAAAACATTGTGTATTAACATACAAGAAAATTCCTAAAACTATGCAAGATGGCGGAATTCAAGCAAAGAGAAAGTCATTTTGCAATATAAGTACAATATTTTCCCAGCTATGTGCACAATTTTGCATCTTTCTTCTTTATAATGATATAAATTTCAATTATGTTGTATTTTATCTTCTTGATTCCCTGATCGTTACAAAATTATCCTTGTCGGTCTGGATTTTTAAAACATACAAGGAAATTCCTAAAACTGGGCAACGGATGGCGGAATTCAAGCACCGAGAAAGTCATTTTGCAATATACATTTAAGTACAATATTTTCCCAGTTATGTGCACAATTTTGCAACTTTCTTCTTTATAATGATATAAATTTCAATTATGTTGTATTCTATCTTATTGCTTCCTTGATCGTTACAAATTTAAGTTATCCTTGCCGGTCCAGATTATAAATACATTGTGAATTAACATACAAAGAAATTTCTATAACTAGACATAGTAGCGGATATTCAAACACCACGAAAGCCATGTTGTAATTTTAGCATCACATTTTCCCAGTTAGTGCACAAGCTAGATTCTTTGCTGATTCATATTGAATATTAATGTATTAATATTTCTAACATTTTCTTGCTTCCATGTGCGGTCTGAATTGACCAGTTTTGGAAACGTGTTGTTTCTCATAATAAGGTACCTACATGATAATTATAGTTATTTGTATATTCCCGTAACCAAGTAGCATGGCTTTAGAGATAAAATCAGTATGCGGATATATACAGTATAAGTATAGCCTAGATGTTAGTGTCAGATTGTGAATCAACATTTTTACTGTTTAATATAATGAAACTCATAACTCATAAATTCAAGCATAATTTATCATTTTTTCAATTTATAACTAAAGATCATTAATCTTGATTAAGATGTATTTTGTTCATTTTGTGATCTTTATAAACATAATTCCTGGGACCAATATACACATATAGATAATTTTAACAAAACAAAGTGCGAAAAGATAAGCATCAGAATTAAAGTATAGAAACATATTGAATGGCTTTAAATTAGCTGTTGAGCACAACCCTGTCATAAAAATATAAAATAATTAAATTTGTTTCCATATAGTAAGACGGATCAACATTTATAGATGAATGCAGATTACATCGCCAATTAACGTGATTATCAATATACATGTGTATAATGGTCCCAGTTAATACTGACCGTAAGTGCAATATATATAATTAGCTTACTGAACCATGACCTGTATTGGATTTTATTACTACATGCTATTTAAATTGGTAAAAAATGATGCGAATTATGCCAGGCACATGTATTATATGTAGACATGTCATATTTTACTATGATAAATAACATCGAACTTATTTTAAGCCAAAAAATGATTGTTAGACTTAGTGGTTTGATCAGAGACTTTTTTACAGTTTATTTATCTAAAAGGGACGTTATATATATCCAAGGACTTATATACATACATGTATGTATATAAGTCCTTGATATATCTGAATTTACACTCGATAAAATATAAACTAGTTATTTAACACAAGCGAATTCAGCCCCCCCCCCCACCTCCTAAAGAAATGAAAAATCATTCAATGAAATAGCATACTTTCCAAAATATAATGCCCCTGAAATCCTGGATCTGCCGCTGTTTAAAGTAACATTTGTCGATAAAAATCAGAATAAATGAAACAGAATGGATTTTACAATCTATTTATCTACATATTAACAAAATTAGAATTAACTAAATTTTCACCTTGTCAAAGAAAACTTGTTATTAGCAGAATAAATATAACAAAGCGTACATCAATGGTTATTTTATTATAAAACATGTTAAGCTTGGATGTAGTTACCCAACAACTAACAAATATAATAATACAAGTATAAGTCAAGTTCTTCATGATATCACTTTCTGTCATTGTTTTACTGTATTTGATGAACCACTGATAAGATCATGCCTGCGGGCGCAATGCGCGTCTTGCTTAATGAACCGTGATTCTACTGATTTCAGTGCTACCTAGGGTCTTAAATGGTTTATCTAGGGTCCTTATCTAAGGGACATAATCGAAATTTGATCACAAGCTTCCCTTTGACCGAAAATCAAGGGAGGTTACTTTGTAAATTAGGCCTTGAAAGCTGGCAATGAGTTCTGTTATAGTTTTTCTTGTTCAATGTAGTTTGGCGCCATACCAACGAACATGGTATTTGGCATCTATTACGGCTCTAACGATGGTAGAAGTCCCTCTGCGATAACTTGGACAGAATCAATGTTCATAGCCTGGGGGCAGCTGTCTCATATATGTAATATGTTCAGTTCCAGGATTCAAACTTACATCGATGAGGTGTTTGTAACAAATAGCAAAAGCCCTTAACCACTACCACACGAATCCCCGCAAAACAAACTATATATCCCTGTTACATAATATGTGCGAAGCTGTTCATCACATAAGTGACGATTCGTCCATTTGATTACTTTAGAAATCAGCAAACAATTCGAAAACAGTAAGCCAATGCTTCGGAATTAAGTAACAATATCGCGTGGAATGTAGCCAATCAAGCGTATTTTTTTTAATTTTGAATACATTCTAAATAACCTCCAACCGTCTTAGTTTTGACTCGCCTACAGGTCTTCAACTCGTCAACAGTGTCATACAGCCGCTTCTTAATGCATTATATGTAACCTTCTTTGGCAATTAAAAAGAGAAAAAATAAAAATTAAAGCCTTCAGATTCGATTAAAATGTAGGGAAAACACTATGGTTACCTCGTGTCACATTGTAAACGGATTGTGAATCAAATAAATAAAAGTTAAAGAAAACATAGCACAGTCACGCGGGACATTTTCCTCGGTTTTGTCAGCATTAAGTGCCCCGCCGATTCATGAACATCTATAACTTGGATTTATAGACACTTAGACATAAAAAAATATTCCGTATTTTTTCCAGGTTCATATCAAGTACAAGCCAGTGTTTATTTTTTTTAATCTTCGGAGCAGAGCGTATTGAAGCAAGCGTGATTACTGAATTCCGAAGACTGATCTAATGTACCGACCTGTTGTTGTTCGACCGCCCACCGCTCTTTTTCTTGTCAATCACCTTACTTAATCGTGAAGGAAACCATGTTTGAAACGATGAACTTTAAAACATTGAACCCTCTGATGGCTCAAATGTACGACAGATACTAATATGTATTACCAGTAAAATCATTGACTGATCAGGTAAATAGCGAGGTGATATGTCCATTACTGCGGTCAAAGATAACAAAGGTTATACATTTCTTAGAAAGCATCACGCTCATAAACTAATTACTGCAATGTGGTAAGAACCAAGAAGCAGGGCACATGTGGTTTTTATACTATCAAAATACCAAAATGATCTTAATAATGTTAGAAATATACTTTCCAAAAATTAAAAGCCAAACAGTCAATATTCTGCAGAAGTAAGTCATGG
This sequence comes from Lutraria lutraria, assembly GCA_964023205.1. Classification (NCBI taxonomy): domain Eukaryota; kingdom Metazoa; phylum Mollusca; class Bivalvia; order Venerida; family Mactridae; genus Lutraria; species Lutraria lutraria. The sequence continues at coordinate 11,350,489 of OZ026837.1, read as the reverse complement.
ACAATTAGACTAAGAAATTTATTACAGGGTGTCTTTAGTACCATATTGTCATAGCAACCAGAATTACGACAATTAAATGTGATACTGATATATATATATCAATCTGTTTCATTTATCAACATTAATTTTAAAATACGAGCAATTTCCATTGCAGCAATTAAAGGGGCATTCCCTGGAACTAAAGCGTCTCGAAAAGCAATCAAATTGGTATCATTTTAATGCCTAAATCAATTATTGAAAGTCCGGTAAAATAGTTACAAAACATACCGCTAGTTTACTCAAAATTCACATTTCAAGATTTGCCAAACCTGCAAGTTTTCTCATGATTTATTAAATATTATAAGAACCATTCATTTATTTAAAGCCATTGGTATCCGAACATTCATAAAAACAAAATTGAAATATTTCTGGTTATAAATATAGATGGGTATCAGAGCCCTATTTATTTCCTTTTGAATATGTACATAATATACATTGAATATTTAGTACTCACGTTTTGTTATTGCTGCTTTTCTATAACAACATGTTTATTATATTTATTATCATCCCCTGTTCGTTACCCTGTACATACAAACTGGAGGTAACCTTTAGTGTGTCTGATTTCAACAGTAATGGCAAATGGGAGACATAATTTCATGGATAGAATTCATATAAAACAAAAGAAAACAATATGTTTTGTTGTATTCTATTACGCAATGATAATGACTGAAAAGATTGGATACGATCATAACTTGACAAAAATAAAACCACAGAAACACAAAATGCAATGGATGTGATGGAGAAGACGTCATCAGAAATGTTATACTTACATCAAGGTATTGATTATATTAGCCATTCCCCTTCCTGCATATGTATACAACAGCTGTGTAGATTCAACTATACAAGTTATCACTGCCTAATTTTCCAAAGCGATACACAATTGAAATAAAACACAGGAAACTATTTTTCATTCCATAAAATTATTCCATTCGCCGCTTTTATTGGAAATCAAAAAGGAACTGATTTTAATTGTTAAAACTGAACCGTTCGGTTTGATGTTAAATTCGACGTACAATTAGCAGTCAGCACAGACAGTTTTGTGTGTAATAATTATCTGAACGTTTAAAGACAACAATTCTCAGTGCTTGTCTCAGATTATGGTATATTAATGATCTTAGCTGGAATATTTCCGACCATATTAAGCAGAAAATGTTTTACTCAATTAATTTCTTGATTAACATCTGTGGTGTTTCTGACAATCGATAACAATTTCTCAGCAGAAATGTATCGTCTTAAGTCTAAACTTGGAAAAATGACTATTAATGGACAAGACCTTTTACAATTTGAGAAACAGAGAATAGTGTAATCTGTTGCTGGGTGAGTTGATAAGAAAATGATAAAAAATTATTCGTCATATAAAGTCAAATCTGTGTTTGAATCTCCGAATAAAGACCGCCCTGTGAATTAATGTCATTTTTTAAAAGCTGGCATTGACTTTCAAAAATACGATGACATCTTAATTATTTTTATATATGACTGCATTTGGATATCTACAATTATAATGCTTGAAAAATATTCCATTTCAATTAGAAAAAAAACTTAGCAATTATCTGATTATAATAGAAGTACGATAACTTTTTCTGCTTAAAGTATGTGGATTTGATAATTTCATTTCTCCCATCATGCACTTCGTTAATAGGTAGACAATAGTCCAGGAAAAAATCGTTAGGGAAACTGACCTCTGTATATATCTTAAAACTATTATAAACATCAATTATTTTGCTAATAAAAAGCATTTGAAACATGGTACATTTATCACAGACATTAGATTACCAAATAAAATGAATATATATAAAAATACATGTGTATTAATCTAAAGATAATGTATTGAATATAAATATCAACTAATTTAATTATCAATGAAAAAAACCCAACAACATTAAACATTTTAAAATAGTGGTAAACCATGATAATCAACGTTCCACACCAAGTAGGACACAAAAAGGGGAAACCCCTTAATTCCATCATGGTCCTTGTAAATGGGGTTTGGCCCAGAGAGGCAAATACATACATATTAAATTTATAGACAACAACAACTATTTATGCACACATCATTAACAGTATAAAATAAAAAATCTGGATATAAAGGTGTCACAATTACATGAATATCACATTAAACATTTAATAAATACTAGTTAAAAGATGCTGTTTGATTTCAGATTTAAATTTACTTAATTGTTTAATGTTCCTAATATATTAGCATAACATCCATGGTGACCGAATCTGGTGCTATGTGAATGAACTGAATCTTGAGATTTCTGAAGCAAAATGAGTGCACATATATTTTGGGATAACACCAGTTTTTATCTTAAAGACATTATATAATTATAAAACGATGTGATCCTCTCTTTTGTGTACAGGTACCCAATTAAGTTGAACAAAATGCTCCTTACTAATAATATGATCAAGATTTAGTACAAAATGTATCAGCTTGTTTCGAGTGTGACATGTAACTTATTTGTCCAATGTTTAGTTAAGTCGTGATATCAAAAAGAACATGCATAACCAAAATGACACTAAGGAAGAGAGTTATTTTGTTTGTTCAGTAAGAAAATTTCTTTTCTTATAAAAAGAAATTTCAGTCTAGCATCTTATCACAAGACAATGGATGATAAAGTGTGACCCCAAGATATTTGACAAAAGTAGTTGACTGGATGGACATTTCATTACAAGTTACATTTAATGACTGACACTGACACAATTTGTGTTAAATCAGCTGCAAGTGCATTTTCAATAACTGACTTGACTTTATCTGTATTGCTGAGTCATCAACACATAAGAGAAGCTGATTGGTTACAAGTGCAGACATGTCATTGACATAAATAAAAGTAAAAGAGGCCCTAGGATTGATCCCTGAGGCACCCCACAAGACACATTATCTATCCTATGTGGAATGTGTTCCAGAGATATCAACAAATTGCTGCATATTTTATAGACATGAGTCAAACCAGTGTATTATATCTTTACCAACACATGGAAATTCAAGTTTCATGGCTGTTACAGAGTGGTCAACAGTATCTAAAGCCTATTGTAGGTCTAGTAAAACCCTCCTAACAAGATTACATTCATCTAGTTTTAAACGTATGACATCAGTAAAATGGTTTCTGTGGAATATGTACTTCTGAACCAGGACTGAAGGTGACCCAACAAGTCTTTATCATTGAGGTATGTTTCTCCTTGGTCATAAACAACCCTTTCAAATACTTTTAATATAACACTTGGGCCCAGTTCACATCAGCCTAGCGACAACCGTACACCTATTTGCGACCAACATTCTTGAGAAAATCGATGGGTTTCGTACGGCACTCTCAAGAACTTCGTACAAATTCGCAAAGCTTTAGGCGTAAACTGGATTTTCGACATGCATACTACAGTAAAACCCCGATTATTCGAATGTCATTGGGACCTGAAAAATCATTCGGATAATCCATGGTTTCGAATAATCCATTTCAGTATTTGGAAACGATAAATTCCGTACTGTCCGTATATTGCAAGGGAGTTAACTCTCGTATGTAAACATGACGTTATTTATTTGAGTGATAATAAGAATAAAATAAAATGTACAACAAACACTTATTATTTATCATTGTTTTATGAATGTATATGAGTTAACCAATGAAACAATAATTCTTGTTAAATAAATATCCGCGCATTTATTGATTATGCTGAACACAATCCGACACAATAATATGTCATTCTCACTTCCCTTACTAACGATCGACTAGGCATCGCTATCGTAACATTCTATGACAATTAAAGAATCGAAGACGTAATGTTTTTAGGTTTGGTACGTTTTTTCACTAAATCATCATATTCTAGTTAGCTTTGTTTAACTGTGTTCGAATCTGTTTTTAATTTTTTATTGACGCTGAAATGCAAATAAGTTCATACAGATCACCATGCAGGTACGTACGCATATTAACTTATTATACCCAAGATCATAATGTAATATTCGTCGCGATTAGTATAAAAGCGTAACAAACAATATGGTCAACTTAACGATAATTAAACTGTTGACACGCTTCGTGTATGAATTGATGTGACACATTGTTTGTCACACGACATTTGATTCTCAATCGGCCATTGTTAAATTGACGATTCGAATAATAGGTGTGAAAATACGCGCATTTGTAACTTTAGGGACCAAATAATGCATTCGGATTACACCAGGTATTCGTAAAATCCGATTCGTATAACCGGGGTTCGTTGTACTTGAAATATATAGAGACGTAATCGGGACCGTAGATTTTATTCGGATAATACCGGGTATTCGGATAATCGGTGTTCGGATAATCGAGGTTTTACTGTATTATATTCCTAGCGATTTCCGGGCGCAAGGTAATTGCACGGCAACGTTGAGACCTTCTCAGCATTAACGTACGATTTAACACTGCGTCGGGCAGGAAATACTGTCAATCGATAAATATGTTTGACTTACGAATACCGCAAGGATGCCGAACGAACACCTTGCATTTCGTCGCAAGGCCGTCACAAGACTGATGCGAAACGTAAGACAATCACACATATTAGCAAGGTCATCGCACGGTTGTCCTTCGCTAACAAAGTCTGGTCTGTTCGGATGTTCTGTTGATGGCGGCAAGTAGTCTACTATAAAAGCTTTTCAACTGCGCAGTTGTTAAAGGTATATAGGTTATCTGATATCTTTGCTTCATGTGCGATGAGAGAACAATTGTACTGATGTCCATCAAAACGTTGTTGGCCGTGAAATCAAGCATCGAGAACAAGGCTGCCTACCTCATCCTTATCCTCATGCTTATCGTTGGACAGAAGAAAGGCTGAGGCTCATTCTGGTCCGCATCTAGTTGCTCCAAAGACAATGTTAATGGCACTTCATTGCAGCCTCACCATTGTGCCAATATGGTGAAGACATTTTCAACCGCATGTCTGGGCCGCAGTTGCCAATAGTTGGACACTCATTGTTCATTTAGCATCACTTTCATCGAGAACGACAAGGTCCATGGTGGTAAAGCGTCATCTCAACAATGGAGTGTGTCCGTCTATTCTTTTCGTAAATCGCTCGACCCGCCTCAGGAACAAAGAGGGAGATGGTATTGTGCGCAACCCTAAAGGCAAATTGCAATGATTTGAAACTCGTCGCGATGGCAAGAGTTTGTACCGTGGAAGAATTTATTCAGACTTTATATGTCAAATGTTGTTCTTATCTGTTAAACTTGGCGATACGCTGGATGACACACAGAAGCAACTCGACAAACATGTTCCAGTCCATCATATTGCAACTAACGTAATCGCTTGTCATCTAACTCTCTCAAGCTTCTGAAAGTCAAAAGTACTGGCGATAATGCTGCCAAAAACTTGCGACCTGTGCAATCACCAAGTGAGAATCGTGTTAACGCCATGTGGTGCTTACGACTGGTGTGGTCTTGTCCGTACATGTAGATAATTTGTTTACGGCACCATTGGACTGCGAAATCGTGCGAACAAAAGATCGCACAGCTGATGTGAACTGGACTTTATTAGTATAGATACTGGTCTGTAATACTCAACTTCACTTTTGTTGTTTTTCTTGTACAGTGAAATAATATAATCTTTGCTGATTTTAAATCATCAGGAGAAGATACTTGAATCTACGACACGTTAATAACATGTGTCAGAGGGCTAGCAATTAATAATGTACCATCAACAATGTTATTTTGCAGGGATACTATCCAGTCCAGAAGCTTTATCTACAATCATTTTATTCCAATATGTGAGTACTTTGTTCTCAGAAACAAGAGAAAAGGAACAGTTATTGACCTTCACATCTTTAGCTGAGTATAATAATTTTTTAGCAACAAAATCAAGGTCAAGGAAGATTGATGAATAGTTTTTATTAAACGGCGTTAAACCATTTAAACAAACTCCTGTGAACAAAGTCGTTTTAGCTTTCAAGAACTTGATGTCGCATTATTGAGACAACATGAACTGCATGGCTATCTTTTGAATGTTGAGCATCAATTCACTAACGTTTCTGCCAACAATTTTGTCGCTGCTTCTATGTATTCAAACACATATTAATGTAAACATTTTCGAATTCCGTTTACCGACAAAAATGAAATAGTTTCTGCATTACTATGCGATTCAGTCATTATGATGCGTTTAAGTACAACATTGACCAAAGAACGCATGACATATGTATTATCCTATACTGGTACCGTTGTTTACAAATTCAAGTTTATAACCTAATTTTCCCTCATTAACATTAACTACTTCTTGAAAAAACAATGTATGTACGCTAAGAATATCTATGCTACCAACTAAAACGGCAAGTGATCTTTGTCAATAATTAGATTCAGAGTTGCAGCAATATAGTTGTGCAGGTTGATATTGGAAATAATTACTTTCAGTTTTACTTTCGATATAATTCAATAAAACAATAAAGTAATGAAATGTAATGTAGTATAATGCCTTTTCGAAGTGCACACTGTGATTGGCAAAAATCATGCCTAGATGAAAAAATCTTAAATAATTTAGTTCTTGCTCCTGTCTTAGCATATTATCATTTATCCACATAAACTTTAAATTGAAAATTAATGTAATATTCAAATGAAATCATGAAACAATAACAAAAATCCAAGCTCTGAAGGTTCTGCTGTTGTCGTAACTACAAATTTTTCAAAAGTTGAATTTCTTTGTAGGGTGATGTATTGGGTTGAGTTTGGAAACCGAACGATAGTTCGCGCATGCATTTTGATGCAGACCAAAGTATTACGCTTTTCTACACCCGCCATGCGATTGTTAAAGTAGTTCCCGTTCCATGTGCTTTCAGTACTTTGATTCATGAGCCCCAATCTGATCACCAAAAGTAGTTCATCAATTAGCATAATAATCTGCATTACCTGGCTCTTCGTATACTCAACTTATGCAGAATACAATATCTCAAACATGAAGACATGCTCGAAGAAAAATGTTACACAATATATATTAAGCATTAAATTGATCGATTATAGAAAAGTTGAATCGTATCCTGTTGTTTCTTTAGCGACAGTAGACACACGAATGTCAATAACACAACCTTTTAGAACTAGTTTCCTTCAACGCCTTAAACTAAATTCATCATATTGAACAGAAATAATTTATTGTTACCTGATTGGGCATGGTAAAAGTTGTTGCTTTTTATCGCTATGTATCGATTTCTTCCAATAGTCTAGTACTAGCTGTAGTGTTGCTATTATTAAACGACTGCATAAACCATTCTCATATAATTCCGTAGGCAGAGAAAAGGTGTTTGTCGGTTTGCAAATTAAGAGCGGTGGTTGCTCATCTGTTTGGTATACATGTTTATATTTCTATTTGCTTGGGGATAACGCCGTTTTTCAACAATGTCTAGTTATGTACGGCGGCCGGTTCACCTAACAAACTTTTCTCGACTATATTCTAACCAGTGCTGACTTACACTTTCAGTAGGAACCGGCAATTTTTCCACATGAAGAGAAAATCGACATTGATGTCAGATTGTCTTGGAAGGGTAAGACTTGCCGCGGCTTGGACGGGTCACAAATCCAACTTACTACTAAACCACGTCCGCAGCTTTCTTTTCTGTAATAATGTTGTTGGATATTTCAAGTGATTATAAAAGTTGTGAAGAAATTTTCGTAAAACAGATCCCCTTTCTGAGAAATAAATTCATGTTAACCGGTAAGGGTATGTACGCATTATTTGTCCGGGGTGTGGCGTGTACCAAAGCTAGTATAATATCCATACATATTGAGTTGAACTTACATTACGTAGTCTGTCGCTATTTAACATACAACAACCAACATTGGCCGGCGTTAGCTTCGAGTAGAGATTTAATGATCCGGGAACAATAGAGGACGCCTTAAACATTGGATCAGAACGAAGCAATAACGAGAAAAGATAACGCGTGAACACGTGCAATATACATCGCATAAAACGCCTGTCGCTAGAATATAGACGTTTTACGACATTGAATACCTGGTTTGCGACAAATAATGATGATTACGACATTAAGCACTGCCACAAAGGTATATTTTGTAATCTGATAATTTTCTAGATGATTTTTCTGTACAGCTATAATTTAACAAATCTGAAAAGAACATCTAGAGAGCTCTGCTGTGAAATCAATTGTCTGATGGAATGCAATGCTGCTATTATGCAATGCAAGTAAACTACTTTAATAACTATTTCTTGGCAGAAGGACTGTCAGACTTGAAAACATCAAAGGAGTGGACAAAACTATTCTAGCACACTATATTTTCTTTTCCTTTTCGCTGGATATAATTGCAAGTAATTTGTAATTTTAACAGACCTTATAAAAACTTTTTTGACCGAAGGTCTGAGTACCATAATATTATAGTCGAAAAATTGACCATTAAAAAAATTCCTAATCGGACAGGCTGAATGCGACGCCAATCAAAACAAAACGTCACTAAGTCTTGTCCATGATTTGAATAAAATATAGTATAGTTTTATTCAAGTAAAAGGCAAATTTGCCTAACATTCTATATTTGTTACATTTTTACACATATATACATTGTCAATGGCATAATTTAATACAAAGGTAATAACACATCGAATTATACATAATACTTCGTTATCAGGAACACCGATCTATCTCGAGGAGTTTCTGAGTCCCGTAAAATTTTACTTTCAATATTATTTGAAATTCCATGTTTATCGTAAGCATCGTTATTTCTTATATCTCGAGCACAGATGATGGTCCCGTGACTTACATTGAAGCGTTACTTACCTAGATAATCTTGAGGAATGTTATATTGCTTTATAGTATAGTTTTATTAAAGAAAAGGGCAAATTTGCCTATCATTTTACATAACTATTGGCAGTTTTACACATATATATTGTCAATAGCATCCTAATATAAAGTTAATAATAATGTTGATTTATACTTAACAAACGAGCATCATACGATTTATACTGTAATATTTATCAAATGTTGTATATATCTTACAAATATTGCAAGACATGTATCATGAAAGAATTAACAAACATAATAGAATGTTTCTCCTGTGAAAGAGGGAAACGATCATAATAAATAGTTCTCAGTTTTTATAATAGTGTCTGATTTCAAAATATCAATACCATACTTGGATATTGCTTATAATATTTCTATGTATGCTTTTCTTTCAGAGTACAAAGGACATTCTAAAAAGGTGGAATTCGTCTTCTAAACAGTTACATAGTTAATATTTTCATACATTGTATGGTATCTTATTTGGTTTATGCATATTGGCACCTGATACAATTCTTTTGTTAACCTACAGATGTTACACAATAACATAAATTAATTTTAATCGAGTGTTTGTGTTTCACACGTCACGTCAAAGAAAAATAAATCGTTTGTTGCAAGTTTGCAGTGTCAAATTCTGTTATCAAGCACTTATGTTTAAAAACCATTATGCGAGATTTATTACGAGAAGTACAACCATAAACATTATGTCATTGACGTGACTATATATAAATGAATCAATAATGCGCTTGCAAACCTTTTTAGAGATGATTGTTATATTTGTATGGTAGTATGTCTTAGAAAAATATGTATTCTACTGGATTCTTTCTCATTCTATAATTTTCTATCCGAAACTTTAGAATGTTCTAAAGTATGAAGGGAGAAACGTTTAGAACATCCTAAAGTTTTGGGCAGAATCTCTTAGAGCATTCTATTATTTTCTATCCGAAACTTTAGAATGTTCTAAAGTATGAAGGGGAAAAAATTAGAACGTTCTAAAGTTTTGGACAGAATCTCTTAGAGCATTCTATTAATTTCGATCTGAAACTTTAGAATGTTCTACAGTATGAAGGGGAAAAGTTTAGAACGTTCTAATGTTTTGAGAAGCACTATTATGTATAATTGTGTTATATTTGCTTTAAATGTATGTAAAATTATTGTAAAATAATGAGTAAATAAAAACTCTTTAGCAATATTGGTCTTTTATTTCGTTTATTTTTGGCTATCTTTCTATTTTTGAAAAGTAGCAAAAAACCGGGGGTAAAATTGGGAGTTGAGTATAAAATCCCTTTTTAAAATATAACGAGTTCTCTTTTCTTCGATATATACGCACGCTTTCCATTCAGCTCGATCAATTATCTGTTCCGATGTCTCATCGAGATACTGTAAGTTTTTAAATGTTCCACAATTTATCGTCTATTTATTTTTTTGCTTTCCTTTGATTATGTTTATTAGACTACGGAAATGGCACTATAAGGATTTTTTATTCTTTTGTATGCGCCATGTTGCTTCCCCTACCTTTTTGTCTTTCTAGTATTTGTATTTATGCAATGAATTCACTAAACTGTTCATGATTACTATTGTCTCCGAAATTTCCTTCTAAAAATCGCACATAATTCGCTTTATTAGCCAAATAATCTAGAAAATGATCAGTAGTAACAGATTTATTACCCCAAAAACGAGATTTCCATTATCATGTGTTTACAAAAACTGTACTAGGGCATTGTTCTTCCTTCAAATGATACACACAATAAAACGAAGTTTTAAATCTGCAGCTAAACTTAAAAAAGAGCATCAATTACGCCGAAATACTGTTCATTAAAAAAAGAATTATAGTATTGTTAAGGAGCTATAATATATAGCCTTACTAACTTATAAGTCAGGTGGATTCCATTTAAGCCCCAACTAGGATTCGCCTGACATATCAGCCAATCAGGCTACAGGCTAGATTATAGCTCCATAAAAGTATGATGTGAAGTACGGTTTATTGATAAAATTATCAAATCATGTAAAAAAGCTTTCAAACATAGAACACACAAACATGCGAATTTTGTTAGGCTAGGTATATTGGAAGTATCTTCGCGACCCGATACTCTACATAAAAATGTAAACTAAATGACACGTGTTAAACATGAGTTATCATTGTAAAAAGATCAAGTTAACACAACAATACTTCATACACGACTCTTTGTAAAGGATTTTATGTCAAAATTACTCATTGCAAAATGATGACTGGACATATTTATGAGTAAATGAACACATTTCTATATTGAGGATCGATATTATGGTCTTCAGGATACTAGTAAATAATAAACTGTGTACTAAACGTATTTATACCGCAACCGTTTTATTGTCAAACAAACAGCTTTAAAACAAGACAGGCACTAAATTAAATGGTATTCATTGAACAAATATGACACTTAATAACAAATATTATGTTATATTACTTTCATACGCAACAATTAGCATTTGAAGAGCCGACAGTGTATAGCTCACACGTCAATCATATGAAGATCAGATGCAAATCATTGCCTTGTACTGTATATGTTTAACATTTGAGGATGAATTGACTATGTTGCACTATTCATACTTTGAATAAAAACAAACTATTCTTGTATTCCTTTTTTATTAAAGTATATATCGTCAGTATGTTTCCAAAATCTCGTAGCTGATGTTTTTGGCCAGAGACAAATTTTTCAGGAGAGACAAAAAATCGTTTCTTGAATTTTCTGAACACTTATAGGAAATGGTATGTTGTTGTTATTTGGTGGATACTTGGTACTGAACAACTGCAATATGCTATATGAGCCTTCGATAAACCATTAAAAAGATAATCAAGTTACGACATTTTGTCACTTTAACATTGTTTCTCGACACAATGTGAGGTTTTGCTACACCATTTCGACACTTCATGCTACCTATTGGTAACTTAACTGCATACCTCTTTGAGATATCCTTCATCCGTGGTATGGTGTAAATACCCAACATATTGTTCAATACAGTCTGTATGGCGAGGAAATATACCGTTTAAGCAAGTAAAAGACCCATTACTTTAGCTTATCTGTTACAGTGAAGACTTTTAAATGAGAGTTGAGATATCATATAAATTACACAAAATATCAACACATAATTAAAAAAAAAGTAACTGACAAATGTTGTACTGAACGGAAAAAATATTTTACTTATATCATGTTTGATTTCTTATCAAAATACTAAAACAGTGAATAATATTATACACATTTTGTTCTTATTGGTAACAGATCATTAGAAACTGTAATTATTGAACACAAAATTAAAAAGGGCACACAAGCATAATAGTCTGTACAACAGATTAGTACAATAACAACAAAGTTATGGTGACGTCATAAAATGGCAGCCAGATACTGCACGATTGATATCATAATATACACAAGTATCTCAAATATTACCCTCACTCTAAACTTTTAACTTTTGTGTTATAATTAAAAGGAAAATAACTATCGAATCATGTCATACATGTTTGACTCCTTATCAAATAGATCAAATTAGTGTACATAAACACTTTGTTTTTTAACTGTGAACTATATCTTCAGGATTAAGTCAAAGAAGTGCATTAAGCTATTGCATTATTGACAATAGTAATACACACAAAATCAAAGATCACTCTCACTCTAAACATTTAACATTTGTGATCGAATCATAAAAATGTATATTATACTCTAGACTAGATCGCGTCAGTTTAATACTTTTTCATTTTGATACATTTATCAGGTATGGACAAGTATGTTCAATTATTTAAATGATACACGATCCATAATAACCCTTCTCAAATTCACGAAACGACAGTCCCTATAGTTATGATGAGGAAATGAAAACTATGATAGTCATAAGGGATACTTTGCTTGATCTGTTACAAGTGTGTGTACTTGTACTTTCCAATTGGAAGAGCTATATGATATAGCTGTTCAGGAATTTCAACTGTTGAGTGTCATTGTGTCGGTAGAGGTTCATTTGAACAGTTTTCATACCCATTTTTTTAGACAAATGTTTCCGTCTGGGTTCAAGAAACTTCTGTTCAATTGTCAAAGTTTGTCCTTGAAAACTTCATTGACCTTTGGCAGTGTGATATTGCTGTTAAGGTACCTGATAGTCTATATGTCAACTAAGTGTGTACATTCATATGTGTTCAGTAACTTCAGATTTGGCATTAAACTAGAAGCAAACACAAGGTTGACACACCAATACACGATAATTTTTTATGTCCAACCAATATAGAAACTTCGAGTTTGGTAGATTTGTTGTAAAGAAAGTGAGTCTCATAAACTGCACATGAAAGGTCTGCAAAGGGGAGGATAAATGTTTCAATAGCAAATGAATGCTTCAAAATTCTCTTCAAAGTTTCAACATTTCTCCAAAGTTGGGAATTCTTGTTTTTAACATCATTTATTAAGTGTTTGCACGTTGGTATAACGCATTGATATGTCAGTTATGGTAATATTCGAGAAGTTATCTACAAGAATGTGTTCAGGGAGGGACAGGGTCATTTCCATCTGGCGAAATTATCTACTTACAAAATATAATAACCGCCATAAAAAGATGTACGGTCAAAATCTCGCTACTCATTTGACAAACAAATTCCCGGGTATTACAGCGAAATAAATCGCTTAAACATGGTTTGCGTTATTGGGCGTTTATCTGAAACAGGATAATACACGCACATAGCCTGTAATGTATTCAATAAGCAATTATTTTTTCATTGATTTCTAAAGCAACTATATAAAAATAGTACTTTTCAGAGAAAAATCACACAAACAGGTTATCGAATGAGTAAGGTAATTTATAAGTATGCAAAATTTTATTAAAATAACTTATGATTCCTTTAATTAATATATATTTTTCAAAAAAGCACTTTGAAAGTTTTTTTTCTAAGCTTGCAAATATTTCTGACTGTAACGAAATTTTGACAGAACATAATTTTCATCCAAATGAGCTACGAGGTTTAGTCACATCACATTTGGAAGGGTTCCAATTGGCGTAGAGAAGCGAAATTCTGACAGAATACGCGGGCTAATTACCGTATAAGAAAGAGTTTATTATAAAAATATGACAACACCTCGTAGCTAATTAGCTACGAGATTTTGGAAAAATACTGACGGTATATTGGTTAGTAGACAGTTCCTTACGGATAGGTTGGGAGTCTAGTACTGGTTCTTCCCTGGAGCTTTAGTTAGTTGAATTGTCCGCCTCATATGACTCTTGACTGTTGAAAAGGGGCGTAAAACTCAAACAAACAAACAAGATTGTATCAATAGTAAATCTGGTTAATCAAGCTGTTCACAACGCAGACACAACATTTAGGCTTTTCGGAGTACTTTTCAGACATTACCTATGACAAAAACTTGTTTATTAATAAGTCTATTGTACACAGATATCGTCTTAAACAATTTTGCTCCTGAGTGGTGAGAAGACGCCATTTCACCAGTGGCAAAATAAGATAAACATAATGCTGTTTGGAGGAAATAAATTTTCTTGGGGAGGTTGGATTTCTTAATGTATTTTCTTCTAAAAATCCTATTATTGTACTTACATATTAACTGGCTAGAAAATGCTGGTTTCTTCAAGAAAACTTTGATTGCCAATTCCCAGTGTCTTAGTTTGTATATTATTAATAATATTAATACAACTCATCTTTAATTACAACTAATCCACCAAGACTTAGTGATCTCAATGGACCATATATTTTTTGTGATATTGTAGCTTTCTTTCTAATTTTGTTGCATACTGTCACGTACTTTTACTTAGAAAAATAAAACAAAATATCATTGAACTGATTTCGAACATACAAGTAATTGATTGTGAAGTCATTTCATGTACCCTGTTTTTTTGTTACTTTTATTGAATGCTCTATTGCATTTATGGCATTGTAAAAGGTTCAAGCCGCTGGCACAGTCTATCAATGATTTAACTTTCATTTTTACTTTGGACTTAACAATTATAAGGAAAAAGTACGAACGTGTATACATGCAATTATAGTACGGTTGTGTCTAAGCGAAATAATATTACATACTTATCACAAAATAAATGAAAATAACTTTTGTCTGGATTTATTAGCACTGAAATAAAACACAGCATACCTATATATGTACACGAAATGTGACATGAATATAGCATGATAATTAGATTCAAAGCATTTTGCAGATTGCATAAACTAAAACATTGTGTATCAATCGTAACAAATGCAGCGTACGGCTACCATACTAGATTACTTACAGAAAATGGATTCGATAAACATGTTTTGTACGTCGTATTTGACATTCCAATGTCACTGACAGCCATATAAATAACATACCTTATACAAAAGTTATTGCCGTTTTAATCGGATAATTATATACAATTTGTGTTTAAGCTGTGTTCACGTTGTCTTGTAGATGAACTCGAAGCTTTGATACGATTAATTTCCTAACTTGATCTGCATAAATTCATCAAGTAGCCTAATAGTGCCCTAACAGCCAACTAAAGCACCTAAATTAGTTGAAGATCGATTAGTTGAATTAGTTAAATTATTAACTAATCGTTCCAACTCACATTCAGGATAATAACGCACTTTACGATATATAATTATCGTCGACGAGCGTACTTGGTCGGTCTAGGAAAACTAAAGCGTCAACTGAGCTGGCCCGAGACAAAGACTATATTCTAGTTAGTATTTTTTCTAGTCGTCATGAATACGAGTTTATTCTAGTCGTTTGCGAGTATATAATATGGTGTCTATTACTAGTTTGGGTAAAACTGGCCATTTGATTGGCTAATGGTGATATCCGTCAATTTGATTGGTCAGTCAATTGACTGGCTATTCGTCGCTTAACCTGACTTTGTTCGTCAGCTCTTTTGTTTTTGAACAGGGTTGCTTGCAACCTTGTTCTTGGTTACTACCAGTTTTCGATGCTCATCTTAAAAATTCTAAATATACATACTAGGCTTATATAGGAAAATTAAAGGCATTTTCTTCTCCAACAGCAAACGGCCTAGAGCTTAAACATTTTGTGTGTAGGATTGTCTTGTGGACCTCTACTGGTAAAGTTTGTTCAAATTATGGCCCGGGGTCAAAATTGGCCCAGCCCCGGGGTTTACTCTATTTATATTAGAAAAATTAAAAAAATCTTCTTGTCCAAAACCACTAGGCCTAGAGCTAAGATATTTGGTATGTAGCATTGTCTAGTGGATCTCTTAATTCATATAGGCCTATATAGCATTTTAAAAACGTCTTCTTGTCCAAAACCATAAGGCCTACAGCTTAAATATTTTGTATGTAGCATTGTCTTGCAAATCATGACCCCAGGGTCAATATTGGCCCGCCCATGGTGTCAGTGGATTTCAACAACTACTTGACAGTTAGGGTTGATAAGTTTTTATCATGATAAATTACTTTCCCAGATTAAAATTATCCCTTAGTGTTACGATACTCAGGTGAGCGATCTAGGGCCATCATGGCCCACTTGTTTATACAATGGCATTTAGTTGAAAGGTAAGTCGATATTAATAATAATTTTTATTAAGCGAAATCAGAATGTTAAGATTGTTGTGGTGTTGACCTAAAGAAGTTGTGGCATAAAATCGGACATTTTGTTTGAGGTAAGTCAATGTGATCGTATCATAGCAAATTATAGTGCATTTGGTAGTGCATTGCATGTAGGATATATTTTATTCGATTGTTTATGAAAAGACTAGTTCACATGTAGTTATACAACTTTCAATTTCCTTCATGCAAAAAACAAACAACTAAATACATACAAAAAAAACCATCTATATACGATGAATGTCATTAAGACAAGTAGTAATTGGTAAAGGCTTAAATCTGGAAAAAAATATTACTAACTTTAAAAGTAAATTTTCTTTTTAGATAACCAGTGATACTTGGTCATACATTTGCCGTGGTTTGGTATACTGAAGAATATTTCTAACCGCAAGCATAGATATTTGCTTAGATAGAAACAACTAACAAAATTAATGTATTTTACCGAAATTGCTAACCTTTTTAATACATCATTTTTGTATAGCTTGTTACTGCTAAATTACCCATTTACTGTCAATGGAATTCAGCATATGATTTCATTTTTGAATGTACAATGATGTGCCAGTCTCAATTCTCTGTCATTTTGCCTAATATTCGTAAAACAACCATGGGCGATATATTTAACCACTAGGGGGTTACTAGCGAACATTATTTTGAGGTGTAATTACATTTCCGAACTAAGCAATAATGTAGTTGTTTCCTATATTTGGAATGTAATGTGTTTCGAACGTCAGAACAGGGTACACATTGAGCAAATTTAATTTCCCACGAAATGTAACTATTTGTAACTGTCAGTGAATCAATTCGTCGAAACGTTCCTTATTACGAACAGACACATCCATGATTTTATTGAATCCCAACGGTGTTAATGGTTAGCCAAACTAATTAAATGCAAACATATTTGTTTTGTTCTACAAACATTGTACGATAATTAAAGAAAGTATTCAATAATCAATTGTTTTATTCACTTAGAATTTGAAGAACAACGCATAAGGGTGCATTTTGTATATGGTTATACAGAAAAGCCTCCTGATTAAAAGATACTTTTAAAAATACAGGCTTATCTCATTTTAAATTTGCACTGCTTAATCGATAAGAATAGAGAAATCTCAATTTCATGTTTCCATATTCGAAAGCTTTATTAATAACGTGTAGGTCCAAACAGCAACTAATTTATTGAGTTGGGTCGTCTCGTCCTAAGTACAATTTACTGATTCTGTCCCTAGTACTGGTATCTAAGTACACAACCAAACTCCAATAAGATATCGAGGCATTGATAATAATGATAATAATAATTTTAATTGGCAAGTATACACAACATGGCAATTTTAAACAAAATGATGCATACAAAAATATAATACAATAACAACTGCGCAATTCACCAGTCTAAAAATAATATCATTACATAAATAACATATATATGTGTACATACCCAATATGCAATGCACACCAATACCAGGGATAAAACAATAAAGAGGAAAGGATTCTTCTTATTTCCATTGCGGTCAATACAATTCCATTCAATGCTTATACATTGTAAGACATGTACTAAAATTCAATTATACTTAACATCCCTACCAGACGCTAGTTATAACACAATGTTGACATTTGCTGACTTCTATTTTATTACATCTGCCATTACTTCATTCGATCTCTAGCAGGAAATAACATAAGGTGCTCCAATCTTTGTGATGTGTGTTGAATTTGCTTTGCACTCATTTGGTATGTTTTGGAAAAGGCATTGTTTTGTTAAGTTTATGTTCTTTGTATCCTTTTTACCCATTATCTAACAGTCAAGTACTAAATTTAAGTTTTATACACAGAATTTTATGCATACTTTCTAATGCATGTTTATACATTATTTTCTGTTTATTATTTTCCCTTATGTTTACTCAATACAATTTATTATATAATAATTAAGATTTGCTTGACCAATTTATTGTAATATATATATATGCATGTTATTTGTCATTTATGTCTTTGTATCTTGAAATTCATAAATAACAACGACCTTTTTGAAGTGTTATGTTATTATTTGTAAGCATTGATGATAAAAAAGTTACAATAATATCTGAAACTTGGACAGTTTTGCCCATTGGCACCCTTGGCATTTTACTATTGGAAGGTTAGGAAAGTAGCCATGCTTTGTTATTTGACCATATTAGTATACTTAGATAGGCTGAAAAAAGTCCCTTTTTATTTTATTACATTGTATTTCATCTTCAGAATATCCAGATTCGACGCAAAAAATAGGAGCGGCCGCTTAATCGAAAACATAATTATTATTCTCTAGCTTTATTATATTTCGCAACTAAGGAACTTCCTCCGTCGTCAATATAAGTGAATCATCAGATCATAAAAAGTCGAGCACATTATAGCCAATCTCTCTACTCAATTTAGTTCCAATATCAATTCATGATCGGATTTAAAATGACTATAATTAAGGCACCCGAATGTCGGTACTTGATGTGAATGTTATTCGGAGGCAATTTATCTTCCGAATGACAATATTAGATTGAAATTAGTGTTTCAATTTAATATGTCGTAGGGGATAAATCGCCTGAAATTTAAGAAAAATGAACGAGTATTGAAATATCGATAGCTATTTGGGATTCAAAACATATCATTCAATACTTTCAAATTCCCTAATAATATTACATTTCGAGAAATACGATGATGTATGAGTTGTTCAATCTCAAACAAATGAAGACATAATGCAAGCAATAAAACCACACAAATAATTAGTCAACAAATAGGTGAAGCCCTGAATATTGCAAATATCAGAAGTCACACTGTATAATTATGTCACTATATTATCCCCGAAATTCCGCACTAAACACAAGAATATAACCGCTGTTTATGAATCTTTCTTTAGAATTATTGTTTCTCATAAATCGCGTAATTATGCATGATTATAAGTTTAAATGTTATTATATTGCTAAAGAGTAAAATTGTTTGTTCTAGAGGGTCTGTTATCTATTTTAACATTATGTTAAGAGTTTTAAAACACGCATGTGGCTGAATACAAAATGTTTTTTGTTAAATGATGGTTAAATTAGACTGAGAGTATCTTACAAATTATTGTCTACATCTATCATTAAATGCCTTTACTGAAGCCATCTGTATCACCTCTTGTCAACCCTTGTACGTATTATTACTGGCATTTGAAGACAACATGGAAAGAAATAACAATATTTCAAAATTCACAAACCAAATAAAGACAGATTATGTTACCAAAATGTACCGTTTTTTTTATCAAAATAGCATGATTTACAGACTTCTACTTCAAAGGACATCAAACTTGAGACATCCCAATCACCAATGTAGGCCACAAAAACTATGATATTAAGACTTCTGTACAAGAACAGTTTGTCTTAAAAATGCAAATGAAGATTGCCACTGATCCCTTTTTCAGGCTCCAATTCTAGAAAAGCTACTTTTGACTGAAATGTCACGAGAGTGCACAACGCATTTGTCTAACTTTAAGACTTATTTCTGGGTTAAATGTATAATGTATTTGCATTCAGGAAGAAGATTTTGCGTGATAGTTACAATCAGAGAGAATTTAGGTTTTACCAAATGTAGAAAAACAGTAATAAAAAAGTTAATGTGAAACAATGGCCGTCATATAAAGAGAAGACGATCTTATCCATTCAACTATGGCTCATACATAAGTATGTCGTTCTGTAAAAAATTGAAGTGAATGTGTTATTTAAAGGTCCGTCAGACAGCTGTGGTGATCATAAGACGAACCAGAGAAAGGTGGAGAGAATATACAGTAGAACAGGGCATTTTTAGCTGTACTCTTACTTATTTTTCCAGGTTTCTGATCGTGCCCTATCTAATGCAGGTCACTGTGGAGAAAACCGGATGGAAGCGAGACAACGCGGGGGACAAGCTTGGCAAACGTGACAGGCCGTTCCTGGAGTGAATGCCGGGCCAGAATTTCAATCTGTCCGAAAATTCGCCACGACAGCCACGGTACTTATGAGAAACGGTATAGGGCGTAGTAGAACGAGATGCTCTAAAATGTGACAGTGCGTAATAGAACGTTACAAAACTCGGAAGTGGTCAATACTGGTATGATAATCATGTATCGCCTTCTTCCTGCCTTGTGTGGTCTTTGCATTTCCTACTAGCCGTCTTACTTACACTGCAAATACTGCATAACTGCAGGAAACAAACAAGAAAACACAAACTCATTTTTGTATGGGGCATTCATGTTTACTCGTCGAAGTATATTGAGATACAATGATTTCTGTTGATTGATGGGCGTTACCACTAAATCACCGGTCCACTCCACTGAAAAGCGAAATACATTTAGGCTGTCTGCTCAAACTTTAAATCAAACCATTTAGCTGTATGAAATACGATTAGATGTAACCTTAGACCATATCAATAAGTGGGATATCATTTCTGTTTAGACATAAAACGTTCTTTTTCCGGCGGGGATGCATGAGTACGATTACGTGTTGTTCGAATCATATTAAATTATCTGTGGCTTGCTGCAAACCTTTCAGATTGGCTCACTTTTGTACCTTGCTGTCGTTGCGGCTGGTTGTATTTTGGGGAATTTTATCATTCGTTTAGTTTCTACAGGACTCAAGTTCATTCATAATATCCCTAAAAGTTTGCGTTTACATTAATTTTTTATGGCCAGTATCAATTTTGGAACGGAACAATCTATCACCGACTGGTACATCACCTAGTAGCAGGTTTTATTGTAAATGATAGTTTTGGTGTGTTAGAAAGCGCTCTTCACATACGCCGTGTGATAAACATTTTAGTACCTTATTTTTCCGCTACGTAAAATTGGAATATTCACTTACTCACAAATGAATTATTCGAGTGCAGGAAACATGATAAATCGATATTGATTGCAGAAGAACTAGGCATAAAAATATGATTACCCGAATCAAATGTATTAGAACGATATTAGTTGAACATTTCAATTTCCGTAAGTAGCTTTACCGACACTTCCATTAACCAGCCTTGTTATAAATGACATAACACTAGAGGAATAATACGGACCACAAAGTCCTAATGAGTTCCTGAACAGAAGACACAAACATGACGGATCGAGATGGAGTCTTGATGAAGCTCTTAAGTTTATCTGCTATTACTCAAATGAATTCCTAATTGCAATATGTATTTTATGCCGTTATACAAAACATGACATTGTACAACATACAGCTGCCGCAACCATTAAGTCAAATAATTTGGTCAGCGTGGATTATGTTAAAGGAATTTTCTCATTAGAATGAACTTAATGTTGCGAGACGAGAAGTAAGAAATATCTAGAACAACTAATTTAAGAACGCTTGACAAAAGAGCAGACTTTCTGCCCCTATCCCTTCATTCCCAATTAACGGTTATATGCATATTCCTATTTCTATATATATCGATAAGATATCGTTATTTTTGATTTACTGATATCTTGCTATTCAATGCCCGCTTGAGAATAAATAACAGGACATCGTAAAATTGGAAATGAAAATTGGTTTTAAATTGCGTTGATCACCACTCTCTTCCTTTTGTTTCGAATAATATATGACTAAGTAAATTGCGTAAAGCAGGAATCAAAATTAATTGCCATTGGGATATTACTTATAATTATCTATTTACAAGAAGTCTAGTAACAGTTACCCGAACAGTCTTATTTTTGGTGCCTTCCCTGAAGATTGTAAAAGCAAGATCGGACGTAGTGCACTTTTTAAGGATTTGTTATATAATTTTAAAATCAAAGTAAGAAATATTGTTTTTTTTTTAAGTGTAGA
The DNA here is from genome assembly GCA_964023205.1 of Lutraria lutraria. Lineage (NCBI taxonomy): Eukaryota > Metazoa > Mollusca > Bivalvia > Venerida > Mactridae > Lutraria > Lutraria lutraria. The sequence continues at coordinate 11,328,396 of OZ026837.1, read as the reverse complement.
GGCTACCCTTCAACTACTCATTCTACATTACTCTACTTAAGCATTTTAGAGCGGAAAAGTGCTAAAATAAGTCACTTCTTAAGATAATTGACACTAACGACACCGTTTCACAAATACTAATGATATATGAGAAGCCATCCAGTCTTACTTGTTAGAAACCTTTAGATAGTAACTCATATTATCGTATGCGTATGAAGACATTCGATCATTTTTATGTTTGCGCTGTTACCATGGCAACAAATGTTTAGATAAAGGTTATACCATTACTGGAACAGATGTTCTCCTTATCCTTGTATTTTAAAAGGTTAATATATCATTGTATTAATTGATAAGTAAATTGTATTTTAAGTCATTCCAACAATGATTGACAGACTTTTTAAAACTTTGCATGGTCATAGCATAATATGTAATAATATATATAAGCGAAAAAAGACAAATGGGGGCCACGGTGCTCATTTTGAGTTATCTGCATTTGAATGTGATTTTTTGGCTTATTTAGACCATTTCAATGGTAGATAATTCACAATGAAGAAAACAATGCCTTATTTATTTTCCATTTTATGTAGCCGACTTCTCTCCATGTCGTCGTACACAATTTCATGAATTGATATAGAGTGGTTTGTTCTATTCTTTCTTCTTCACCTGAATCAAGATCGACTTTCTTAAAAATGGCTTTATTTTGAAGAATGTCTCCTAACTTAAACTGAAAAAGGTAATAAAATGTTTAATGGAATTGCATGACATTTTGTATTTTGCACAAGGATGAAGTGAAAAAAAACATTTATATTCAAGGGCAGATAACTCAATAAAGTGAACCGTTACAATAGTTTTCGCTTAAAATGTTTCTATTATCGTTATGCTATGATTATGCACATTTTATAAAAGTATGTCCATCAATTTTCATTCTGCCTATATGTCTTTGTGCAAACTGTCAGAAATGTCCTCAAGATATTTTACGCAATAATCTCGACGGAAAATAAAAGATCACGCGACCTCTGGGTATAATAATCATTGTACATTCAGTCTTTTAATAATACCGACCTACTATATAATGAAGACGCTAATTGTCGATATAGAACCTATATTTATTGCCATAGGATAAGTACCCTATGTACTCTTTTTGACATTGTTAGATAGAAACTTAAGATATGAGGTGTGACAGGTGCAAACCAGTCCGTTTGATTATGACTTTATGGCACGTGAAGGTAGAACGTTCACATTGCTTGTTATAACTAATTCGTTTAATTCCATTCAAGTGCGTATAAATACGATTTCCGATAATTTTGTGTTTGTATCTAGAGTTGGCTAGGCGGTTTTGAATGATGATCAAGTAAATCAAATTGCAACTATAGCAGAATACAAATGACACATAAACATCCCATCGAATCACCTTTTTCGCCAATCATTGCAAAACTGAATGTTCATTGCAAAATGTTGAAAGTGAATCATGTGTTATAAATCAGGGAGATTGGATGGGAAATATCATATATACCTGTTAATGTATCGTTTGCCCGAAGAAATTGTCAATATATCTTATATGATCAAGTTTAACCTTCGGCAAATCTCTGTAGAACATCATTTTACTTATATAGCATACTTATTATGTCATATTCTACATTCTGAAGATTTATTCTTCATTCTGAAGGAAATATAAAAAACAGCTGTATGACATAACGAGCATCTCAAAGTAGAATAAAAAACTATATTTTCCGAATTTTTAATCCAGTTTTTCGAAGACACTGTTGCAGCCTGTGAGAATGAAATTCAACACGTTTGAATTTACATGTAACTGTTAACTTTCAGCTGTTCTCTTGGAATCCGATTGATGTTAAAGATCGGATATTAAATATCTTATGAAATGATCTAAAACCTTTCTTGGAACTGAACTAAAGCGGATTTTATTTTCTTTGATAATACATTTATAAGAAGGGTATAAAATAGTTAGTAAGTTATTTAAAAACAAATTGAAAATACAATCCATGCAATTTGACCCCTTTGTTTAGTTTGATATTTTTACAATATTACATGATATAACCTCCGCCGGTTTGTTTTTGCCGCGCCGGTCTTTGGCAAATACAGCCCCCACTTTTACGCGCTTTTGAGAAACAAAAACATTATTAAATTGTAGCATTTAGTTACTTATATAGATTCCATATCGATGGATAGGTTCCCTCTGACTGACTGTGTTTAGAAACAAGTTGCCATATCAAAGTAAATTTCTACTCTGCATTCCAAATGCAATATCTCTGCTCTGCAGTACGCGAATGTGAACGCTCTGTTTTCTTTCTAGAACTGCTCATTTAAGATTTTTTTCACAATAACATTTCTCAGAGGGTTAGCAATCAAGAAATTCAATGCCTTCATTTGTCACTTTGCACTCTTCTATATCACACGAGGGACAATGTGCATTATCGACAATGTAATCGCGCCTTCGTTCTTTATAACATATTATCCTTAAGATTTAGCGCAAAAGTCGGCTTAAGTTTTGAGACAAATGTCGTCCCTGGCAAATTATTGAAAAAATAAACAAAAAATCACGGGAAAGGCGACCAGATATTAACATAATTTCCTCGGAATCAATCTTTCGCTTTCACTCGAAGCAACCCAATGAATACAATACAATGGAAGAAATACAGCTTTACAGCTTAATGTTCGACAGAATTGTCCGAGTTGAGCGATCAATGTATTTCATTTTTGTAAAAAGGAGACTAACATTGGTCATTTATTCATGTATGACAGTAAGTTAAAAATGGACTATCGAGATACCAAAATTACATTTTAAGGAAATTACAACGGCGAACAATTTGAAAAATGATGAAGTAATGATTATAAAGTATAATGGTTTCTAATGGTTTATTAATAGAAAATATTTACTTGAGTTTAATTACTAGAACATACATACGAGTATCTTATCATTGGCATATAATTACTAGTATCTGATAACTAGTACTTCAAACGCTATAAATACCTACTGACGTCCCATCTGTCCAAAAATACTACCCTTTCCATGTTCATAACCCAGACCCCAGCGCACAGGAACAAACAAATAAATGGACGATACATTGCTATCTCCTAGCCAGTTGTTCTCCTTTTTTTAAATTCCTTATAGTTATCTGTTGACTTGTATTTAGTTAATGACACTTTTTCAAATGAATGACTGTTCGGTAAGTTGCACTTTATACATGTGTCATATGATTTGTACCTTATCATCCGTACTTATATACGTGCATCACATTGTTTATGCTTCGTTAATTACACTTATTACAACGTAATAATGTATTTTATTACCAATATTGGTTAACAATTGGTACTTATTCACAAAACGCTCATTTCCCTCTGTATGAACCAAGCAAAAATAATTTTTAGTAACAAAAGGGGGTGAATCAAAGGCTGATATTACTTCATTTGTAGATACTGCACTTTTATGAAGGTTGGTTGTGAACGTTGTTATTAAAGATGCTGAAGACATGTATACAAACTTATAGCGGATAAAAACACAGCCTCCTTAATATGTTACATACTTTTAAAGTGATCGATGCCTGTTTCTGTCTAACGTGTTTGAACATTTATGGGTACGTATATCTATATTACAAGGCATTTTTGAAGATGTTGAGTGATTTATGTAAGTTCATGTATCCCCTTGGCAACACTTTGTCCAAATTCATTAGATAAATTTGATGGTTGCAGCATAAGTGGCACAGACTTTATCAACATTGAAGAGCCGTATTAACGCTGCCTTGTATTCATTACTGTTAAAACTCCCATTTGTCAAAACCAATAATAATTCTATGTTACCATTTTGTCATTTTTCAAAATCGTAATATCAATTTTAAAATCATGGTCTCATTGCGTGTGTTAGGATAACCGTATATGAAAATTAAAATCGAAAAGAATCAGTTCCGTCAAAATTAACTTTTTGTAATGAACTGGTTTCATTCCTTGGTGTATCATCAAAGGACTGTGGTTTAGTACAGTTTGTACATCATTTCTCATTGAAAGTGAATTTTGTATCGCAAGAAAACTAATTCATTCCGATGATTGAAAAGTGAAAATATAGTTGTCGTAATGTATTAGTCAGTTTGTTTTAAACATCCAACGGGGAGCGTAATATAGTCGGATTATATTATCATATTCAGACTTAAACAATGATGGAATAGTATTTTGATACAGAAAAAACCGTTATGCAAAATTAGCTGATTACTTTCTTACGGCCGTCATTGAACTCATATTTATATCTTTGTTGCGAGTGTGGACCGTAATTTCCTCCGTTCATCTTTTGATGTTATTAGGTAGCAAATCAATACTAGTTTATTTGATTATCAATTTATTACACGACCTATTTTTCAGGTGCATTGTATGGCTCTTATATCTTTAAGTACGTAAATATTGTATGACTTATAAATACCTAGTATCGAGTACCGATTGATCCAGTGTTTGTTCTCAATTGTGAAACGTGTTGATCAGCAAATATCTGATTCCATATTAAGTAACCCAATGCGTTGATCCAATCAAACACACAATCAACTATGAACAACTGCAAAATCTCGTAAAAAGACGTAAAAAAACTAGTCACACACACCAACTCTCTAACGTCTCCGTAACACAGCCTACAGACAAGCAGGACTGCTCTCGCAAATAACCAAGTCATTACACTGATAAATATTCAGTCTCACCGATCTCGCAGCAACTTAAAAGTAATAAAAAAACTGCAATGCGTGATTATACCAGTTATAATTTTATAATAAAACATTTTTCATCTTGGACAGATTTTCGCCAGAGTGAGTCAACGTAGTCTGTTTGAATGAAATCCCACTTAGAACTTATCGCCTCTAGCATCTTCTAGGAACCCGTTATTTCTTTATATTTAGCCAACGTTATTAAAGCCGGGCACACATTCTATTGGAAAACACTATAAAATATTACGTTCACTTCTCCAAACTCTGTGAAACACAACATATTGGACAAACAAAGAGTCATGTCAAACACATATCTTTAAGCTGGTATAAGAGATGAATTCAAACAGGTTGAAGAATCTAATACATGCGATGCTCCTTTGTTCTGTATTTGTATTGTACAATTTACTTTGATTTACTGCTACTTGTCGTCCGATGGTCTGGGTTTATTTTTTTAATCATAGCTCCATTCAAATTCTGAATTTATCAAAACATAAATATTTGTTTTCGTGAATAGAATTCGAAATTCGGGAATGAATACAAAACTAAAGGGAATCAGGGTAACAAAGATTTCAAGTAACAAAAATACAACCCCTTCTAAAAGGTATCATTTATGGAAAAGTTATGGGCAATTTAAGTGTATTCATGATGCCTCGAAGTTCTTGTAATTTGGCATATTACCTAAGTGGAAGCTTTTATGGGCCCCATTGTAACTGTACAAGACACAAAATAATCAAGTTTACGCTTTACATAAAAGTTCTCATTGTATGTTATGAGTGATATAGCTTGAATAAAACACATTTGTCAAAGAATAGGCTCTATGACAACCGTTGAAATATAAAGAATTTGTCGGACTATATATAGACAAAAACTTGATATTTTAATGCGACCTAGTGTAACTTGGATGGAAAATCATGCAGTTACATTTTCTTAAAACTAAATCATAAAAATAAATGCCCGCACCACCAATCTTCAACGTGTTTATGACATAAATCAGCATAACAACAAATCTTCTACTTTAGTCCCTTGCTCAAACACACTTAGTGTAACAAGTCCGTAACGTTTGCTGTCAGCGGTTTGTGCAGGACAAATATACCGTTGTAAGTTGCATATGACGTGGATTGCAACACTCATACATATAAACAATTGTAAAATATCTTGTTTAACATAAAACAGTAGGAGTAAGACACAAATTAAATTACACACACATGCATTTATCTGGAGAACTAATCGGTAGATTTGCTGATAAGAGCTATTTAATGTGGTTTAACATTAGTATAGAAGCAATGTTTTCATTCGGTTACTATACCCACAACCATGAGAACAAAAGAGCAAAGGAAATTCTAGGATAATTATTTTATAGCTATAAACTGAAATAATTTGTAAACAAGTCATTGACATAATACGATTAACGTAATCGCCATTATTATAAACCTTCACAAAATTACTTAGATTATTGGTTGGTGAATTACGTATTGACATGTCAGACAACTGCAGGTCAGTTTGTGTTTTCCAATGCCAAAATGAAGCATCAAAACATTAGAACATTAGATAATGTTTTCAGTAACATAATACAATTACACGTATTTCTTTACACCAAAACCTGACCGACCAGATCCAGTTTGAAACCTACAATAATACAATAAATGGGTGTTAAAAATGATTATTTATTTTTTTGGTGGTAGTATTTTGGGAAACGTTGGATTGTATGTGTTTATTTTCCTAGAAATCTTTTTCTTACCTATTTTCTGTACAATGGGTACCGTCTTGTTACGGTGTGTGTGGGCCGCACCCATTGTCAAGTGGTTAGTTCGCTAGATTTCCGGTCGTGGCAGGTCATACGTACCCCTCAATGAAAAATTGACAGCAATGTCGATTATCCTCTCCATGTGGAGAAATTACCGATTCCTAGTGAAAGGCTAAGTTAGTACTAGTCCATGAACACTGGTTAATTGAACAGGCCGCGGTATAAAACTGGAACACTATTGACAATAGGCCTTAAACTTAGATACGAGATGTAAATTGATAGATTGTAACGGTGTGTGACACAGCTAAGGAATGATATAACGTCCCGTTAGCTGAATTTTCGCATCTTTCAGCATTTTGGAACTGGGTCGAATCATTAACATTTCGGTTCACACATAAACAATTGTAATTTCATAGATTGCAGATTGCATTGCTTTGTACATGTCAGCTTACATTGATCATTTATCTTTCTGGTTATAATGTGTTTGTTACAAGATAAAATTCAATTTAGATAGCGTGTCCTTAAAATGCATAAGAAAACAATGATGTATCTTTATTACTTTCTACGTAACGTTCCGATTTTTATTGCTGATCCTTGATATAACATATCAATTGAATTCAGGAAATGCATAGTTTACAAACAACCAATGCGAAACAGTTTGACAATGGTATTCAGACTTTGCTTTGACATAGCGCAAAAAGCACGGATCACGCATCTTTCCGACTTATTTGTAAATAAGGAGATTAAGGAGACTAATCTAATTGTGTGTGTACACTTATCATTTTGAATACATTGTTATAGCATTTTCAGAATATTGCATCTTTCTGGTATGATAAAAACACTTATATTTCAGGAATGAAGGAGAATATTTGGATTTCTTCTTACAATTGTTATTAGACAAAACCTTTTTCAATTTAAATGACATTTCGACAGCGATTTCGCAGGCATACTATACATATTGCACCGTCTATAGTAGAGAACATCATTTATTTGGCATTACTAAACTTAAATTACGAACACTTACGACACATAAACTATAGTCTTATTTAATGACCGATATACGTGTAAATGGCATTCAATGTAGCAGACATAATATTCCCATTATCCGCTGTGCGCCTATAAGACATGTGTCATTATGTTGATGACAATCTAAGCTAAATTATATTCAGCCGTAAGTATATCGACCTTACCGTTTATCAATGCAGTCATGCACTCGTCTCATCCATGCACATTCCAGGTTTCTAGTTTGTCATAACATAATATCTTTGAAATAGAAGTATCGGTATTGAATGGCTAACGAAGGTCTCATGCTATTGTATTTTAAGATCTTATAAAGAAGTCACTAAGATATGGTACATTAAGTTTAAAAAAAGTAACCAATGTGTCGCACATTAAGTTTTTTTTTAAAAAGGCATTGGGTTAGTCCTGTTCTCTATGGTTATTATGATAGTCATTGATATGTCTTAAATGTTCCCCATATAGTCACTTGATTGATGTATGAAAGCTCAGACGGGTTTAAAAGCACGCAAGAGCTTATGTAATTTACAATTGTAGACTTCATGAGGTCTATAATATTTATGTATATTCCATATTAGTCAGTCTTGTTTCATAAATGTGAGGAAATCTTGTGTGACATAATCGACTGCCAAAATCGATCTCCCAACAAACATACATCATTCCAACGATCTAATTTGAGTAAGTATTCGTAGGTTCTGTGCCATGAAGTGTATTGCATGTGGCATGTTCCATGACAATTTTCATTTAGATAAAAAGGTACGCGTACATTTAAATTTACGCAAGACGTAAATATAAGAAATGGTAATGTCAATTAAAACTAGATTTGAGTAATGAGAAAGATACTGTACTAATTATTCAATTGTTTCCTTAATTTTAGACACAACAGTATATTCTATGAATATTGACATAAACGTTTAATTTATCTTATAGGTTAAGATTTTTAAAGATCTATGTTTTAATAAAAACTGAAAGACATCGTATAACCGAAAAGCTTATACATTTATTTTCATTATTACTTTATGTAAATGTTGCAAAACCATTAGATTTTGCGTCTACTATCATAGTGTTGTATTGTTTCATTTCACTGGAGATAATCGTCGTACCAATAGCCAGGGTCATTTTGCATCTTACACCTGTGTAGAAGCACATACTCTCAATAAAGTAAGCTGGAAAACAAGTGTGAAATTTGTCTTGTCCGGATAAGAGTTAAAACTGAATGTTGCATGAATGAATGAAATTGATTATGAAGTTAGAGAAAACAATCGTATAATTTAGGAACACATTTATTCACTCTAAACTCAAATTTTCAAGAACAATTCGCATGTCAAATTGTCTTTAATTGAAGCCGCTTACAATGTTATGTGAACATTTATTCACAAAAAAAATATATTCCATTTTAATGGAATTTTACCATTAACAATTTCCCCTTAATAATGTGAATATTCCGATTTTTTTTAAATTTTAAATTAAAAAAAAAAATTAATTCCAATACTACCAATGAAACAGAAGAAGACCATTAATCATACAAGGATAATGCGGAACTCGCTCTTATGTAACTGTATTCGTAATTAATGCTAATTCCACGTTAAAACACCACAAACGTGTAAAAATCATAACCTAAACAAGCGTTTGAATTCAGAATGTAAGGAAGTTCAGGACACACAAAATGCAATGCACGTATTTCAAAGCAGATCGCCATTAAATGTCCGTTCTGATACGAGAAAGGTGCACACATACATACGCGCGAATAGTGAACGAGTAATACAAAGACCTAAGGTACCACGTCAAAAATAAAAATTGCGGGTACAAACAATTTCACTGACAAAACAATTGCCATTGAGTAAACACCAATGGGATAATGCATATAATGACATATATCTAAGAATATGATTCCCAGACAAAAAGGCATAATCTAGAAAGCACCACATTGGAGGTAAAACAGAAGATCTCTAAGAGGACCACTTTGGACCGACTTGTACAAAAAACTGCAAACGGTTTAAACTAGTTTTCTTGAACCAAAATCAGCACTCACCACTGGAAAATGAATGTCATATATCGAAATAAAACATTACAAACAACATCAAACATTTACAAATTTATAACAACTTAATTGTTCTTACACTAAGTCTTACTAACTTACATAACGATTGTTGGTTAATCAATTAGTTGCGTTGATTATCCCAAAAGTTGATTAAAAAACTATAAGGTATTTGTTCATGTGTTGTCATTCATACTCGTACTTACTGCGAAAGAGGGTAATTAATTCATTTAAAAAATGTAATACTGGTACGTACGTTGCTTTGCATGCGTGAAATGATTCCACTTGTAAAATCATGTTTTGTGTAAGGATATAAATGCATTTATACCGATATAATGATATATGCCTTACTCTGGCGAAATATTTCTAGAAGTAAATGATCGTACGTATACATTAATAATTATATACTATAATATCATGTAACTGTTCAGCTAGCTTATGGAAGGTCGGTGTGTTACCCAGGCCTATGCCTGGAGCCTTCATCCATCGTAACAGCTAGAGAAATGACAAAAATAAACAATACAATTTATTGTTTATTTTTGTCGATAGAATGTAAAGATATAGATTTATGATTCGTATTTAATACGAATTGTAAATCTATATCTTTAAATTCTATTAAATGGCAAGCAACAAAACCGTACTCATACACATTATGTAATTATATAAAATAATCCATGTTTAAGGATGTTGATTGACCTACAATACAAAGTTGTAATTTTAGCTTTGAAATTAAAACATACTTTTTTTGTATCGAATCACAATCTAAATGACTATCAGTAAATAAGTATATTTTTTATTATCGTCAAACACAATAAACAGGATTGTATGGACATATTTTATCCGATTCTCCCCATATACGTTTTTATACCCCCCGTTACAGTAACTACTGAATGCATGTACAACACAGGTCTTCAGCAGGACACTTGCTCACTAATACCTCCGGGAAACAAAATAAAACTTACATGCTCGTAAGTAAATAATTAACGGATGCAAAAAATAAATAAATACAGAAAGAAACAAGCAAACGGCGCTACAGTCAAGAGTAAACATCAATTAAAACTTATTGCACTTTTTTCTATTAACAGTTATATACAACTCGGAGACTCAAATAACAAAATTATTAAATATTTCAATGAGGAATTTATGTCTGTTCTTAAGGATAATGAAAAGATCACGGTCGGCGTTTAATTTCGTTTTGTAACAACACCGACTTCCAGTTCATAACTTGTTCAACTCCTATGTTTGCTACTAGAATAATATTAGTATTGGATGCAGGGTTACATTAATAAACAGGTTTGCAAATCTAATTCGTATCTTTAAGAATTGTTAATACATTATTGAGGAAATTTGTACGTTTCATTTGTCAGTGTTTATAGAAGTTTTATCGCCTTTTATATTCTTGCAATGCTATTATTTTTGAATAAAATTTCCATGAGTCACGTAAATTATTGCTATTTTGCATTTATTGGTATGCCTTTTAAATACAAATAAAACTATTCTTGTAATACAGATTTAATAGATTTAATGCAATGTGTCTTATATTGCTGCTGTTGTAAAGCTCTCTTGGTGCACGTATTTATTTAGTTGGCAACAAACCTATTAATGTTCCGTTTTGGTTTCCGGGTACGAAAAAAAACACTAATTACATAATGTATTACATTGACAATTAATTGGTGAATCGTACAGAGTATTTATGTAGGTTCGTTGAATCTTATTGTCTTGGGCAGCAGAAGACTGGTCTATCAGTATAATTACATGTAATTGATTAATACATCCACACACACACAGAATATTAATGCAAATAATTTGTACAATTAACAAAGTTGTAATCAGAATAAGCATTCAACATACTCTTCATCGACCAAAAGGTAAAACTAATTATAGATTAGCATTAGTATTAGGAAATAAATCAGGAATGTAGTCGAGAGAGCCTCGCATCATATATTAAATATGATTGTTTTATGAATAGCATGCGTTTTCTCGAAAGTATTATTTAGATAATGATCTATTCCTTTATTCGAACTATAGAAAGATAGCCGACCGACTGAAAAGGGGCCCGGTAACTTAACATTATTTAGTGAGGATTGGACGAGAACGTTTCAAAATTGATTGAGGACCAGGCAGGTCTATATCATCATCATTTTTCGCTGAATCAATGTCCATTTTGCAAGACCGCCATGAGCGTTTTTTCGCTGCATATCAAACTTTGTCGAGATATTCAGACATTAATACTGTGACCTAATGTACTCAAAAGCGACTTTAAACTGTTTAACTTAGAAAGCAAACAGCTATTGAAAACATAACCCGTCCGCTGTCCACATACGGTAACCTGTCGTGTCGCATTCGATGAAACTCATAGAGCCTCTTAACCCTTTTTCATGTGAGTATGTTGACACAGGTGAAGTACAAGTTGCTTTTTCAGTTAATTGATAAACCATCATTTAAACGAAATTTTCACCAAAGAATGCTGAACACAAAAACACAAACAAAATACTTTCTTATCGATTTTTTTCTTAAAGATATAGCCTAAGAACGAACAAATATGTACATTTATGCAATTGTTTTTATAGATCTCCGTATTTTCAATCATTTACGCTCATTGCTCATAGTTTTAGGAACAGTCATGCCCCAAAAAAGCTCTAGTTTCCACTGATCCTTTTGGTTCAGTTATTTTTTTTGTCTATATTTTCATTTTCGCATGAACTATGTCTCGAAAATAAAGATGTTTACATGTATTTGAAAACAATTATGTCTGTTAAAATACAAGCCTTCGAAACAGCAATGAAACTTGATAATTTGATTAAGCGCCTATTTCTATATACGAGGCATAAATACATATTCAATGGCGTTGTACAATGAAAAACAAATACAAAAAACATAGAAGAAAATACACAAATATACACTTCAGAATGCACATGTAGTAGACAAATTTATCAATTACACACATTTAGAATAAGGCAAAATAGTTATTAAAGTAGTATGATTTCAATTTATGTTTGAAAATGTCTACAGAAGCTATGTTGACATCGGAGCTTCCTCGGTCAACGTTGTTTCCTCTTGCTGAACAAATATGATATCTAGAATTTCTTAAAAACATAAAGAAAAAGAATGAAAACTGTTTGGTAATCATTTCTTTTGTAAACAAATCGTCGTGGAACGCTGTATCCTTTATATTTAGAAAAAAATAAATATGGATGGTTATAAAAAATGAAATATTAAACAATGTTTTTAACGTCTGTTATTATTTTTATTTGTATGCATTAAGATCAAAATATTTTATTATTATGGTCTTTTCCCATCACAATACAATGTAAATGTGTTATACGACTTAGGGTGTCATATATCCGCTTAAACATGCATCACGCTTTGCCTTAAAATGACAGTTTTCCACTAAATTGACTTCACAAATACCTTGATATATGACTTTTAGTATAACTCGAAACAAACAAAAATAGATGATCATGATTATTTTCAGACATTTCTGCGCCGGAAGGGAATACAAACGCAATTATTTTGATACATCGGTTAATAACAGCTTTAAATTCAGAAGACTGTGTGCCATATATTCTGTTCACTTTCCGGTATAAACATATCTTTAATCCGGCAATGTGAAAAAAGATTATTTACTGGATCATATTTTCGACTAATGCGATGTAAAGTAGTCTTGGAAGGTACAAGAAGAAAAAACTTCAAAGGAATGATACAAGAGACCGACACGCAGTTTTAATTGCTGCTATACATCTTGTCTTTGTTTTTGATATGCCTTATGTATGCTAAACACGACGAAATTCCTACCAACATTATGTTCCTTACTGGCATACCAATGGCTTCCTTGCATATTCATGACGGGCAAATACGAAGAGCGAACACCCGTATGACTCGCGGTGGTTAGTTCCTTGATATGGTAATTTACATGGATGTTGTGATTTATTGCATATGTCATTTCCCGGGAATCTGCATTTTACTGTCCATAACCATAAGGAACACTTTAGTTGCATATATGCATATATACAGACATAGCGTCGTCTAGCCGACGGATCATTTCATAATTGTGTGATGTAGATTGCCGCTCAGACAGTTTCGTGTGATAATTTGCTAACATATCAATACATTTGGTATGCTGATGGCATTTTTAATCTCATCAATAAACATAGACACTTTGTCATACAAGGAAAAGCTATAATTTCCGGACAATTACAAACAATTATGATTGCTGTAGTCTTACAATTGCCATCTCGTCATGGTTGGTTGGTTTAAAACCAATCATACACAATTCAAATGCGCCTACTAAAGTGGTCAAACTGGATTTAAATTACTGTATGAATATTCTAACACGTTGAAGTATAGATGGTGTAAGTACAAATTGTATAATATTCTATCTGAAAACTGTCAAGTCTGTAAGTTTAAAACTGTCAGTTTTACACAAATAAGTACACTGTTACACACAATAATGAACACTAGCAATAGAAAGTAGTCAGTATTGATCTGGTTATATGCTTCTCTTTATCCAAGTTTGTCCCAAATCTGGTTCTGAACATCATCATCTTGGTTATTAATAGACAAATTGCGCAACGTTAGTCCATGAACAATATTAGCTCCATTTTGGCACACAAGCAATGGAACTAACGATATCAAATCAAATTGGAGTATATCGTGACTATCAGTTGGAAACAGATTTATTCATGTATTTCATTTTCAACACATTTCGTTAACAGGTTGCGAGACAAACATTTAACAGTTTGCATTCTGAAAGCCAATGATTTGAGAATGAGAAAAAAATAACTTGTTGTAATGTGTTTAGTGGGTTAATGGACACAAGGCAAGAACTAACACATTACTTACTAAATGTAATACAATTTGCGTATTCGTAGACGGATTGCGTTCAAGTTCTACATAATAATTTTCCAACATGTCATTAGAACCTAGCAGAAATTTCCTTTGATAAACATTAAAATACATAAAACATTAAAGGGCAACGCAACCCTAATTATGAATTAATCTCATTTAAATAATTATTCATTATTATTATGAAAAAATTAAATCATTTCAGCGTTAAAATACGCACATTGAAGATATTTTACGAAAATATCGTAGAAACTTGGCTATATGAAAGAGTACAGGGCGCCGCCATTTTACCCATTTACAATCGATTAACATGTGTGTGTGACGTCGTATTTCACAAACATGGATATGGCGGATAAGCGGTAGCGAAAGAGAATGGTTAATTATTTTAGATATCGCCTTTAATTGTGTGGAATAAGCTTAGGAAATCACGCATTTGTATTTTAGAATCACAGCCAACATATTCTTCCACGTTATCCACCAAAACACAATTTTCACAGCCACAAAATTCTTCAATAGAATCAAAGCTTAATTTTCCATTCGACACTTTGTAAATCCATTTCTATAGTGACATAAACTAATACTAAAATTATTTTTATATTTATGAATTGCGTGAAAAATACTGACGTGAAAACTTAATTATAGCAGGGATGTAGTATAACATCCCTGATTAAAGTAATATTTCATTTATAAGAATAAGATCAAACACTACGAAGTACGACAAACATTATAATTGGTTGTATTTTCTTACACCATTTCCATCGTAAATCTATCTATATACAAACATGTAAAAGTTAATTTACAGATTAAAATATCACTGAAGATTATTATAATTATCACATCTATACAAAGTGGTGTGCGAACGCACAGTTATATTGTTTGTTGAGTTGGGAGTTAAACAGTATTGCACATTTAATTGTGGGGTAATATATATAGCATCATTGGTGTGATTTGCGGGAAAGCACGGAAAATCTGGAAATTGGCCATTATTTTCGGAAAAGTAGAATATGATATACGTAAATGCTTAATAATCATATAACAAACATAAAAGCCAAAATCATGTGTAGTTACTTCTTAAACGTTTGCTTAAATTACCTTTCAGACTGTCAATCCATAATCACTACACATTTATTTTCCACCTCAATATGCTCACTTTAAGAATCAATATCTCCCACACTGATGAAAATTACGTCACAAGACAACAAAACCAGACATAATATTGCATCATAGACATCTTACACTTCTGTTGAAAAATAATGTTCTAATTGATCAACCAATGAAAAGTCGCTAATCAGTTGATCACGCGACCACACATGGTTTTGCCATATTACACATGTCTGTCGGTGTTTCTTTTTTAAGTCAGCTGTCTCCACATATCATTGTCCAGTGCATATTTCGGTGTCATAAAACTTGCTGAGACAGGGTGATGTGTAATTTACCGCTCATCTGATTGTTAATTGAAGTTTCATGTGAAATTGGAGTAATAGTAGCAAATTGGGACCTTGGTTATTGTTTTAGGTACGTGACGTAGACTAAATAAACAAGTAGTGTCATGCAGTTGTCCATGATTTGAAAGAATTATTAAATCATTATCATATATTTTACATTATCAGTAAAACGATTTAAGAATTACATATAAAACTCGTACTTAGTTTTATTTTGATCTCATGAAATGTTTCTGTTTATTATTAATTTTCCATTATAAAATATCACTAACAATCGTATTTTCATCTTTTCTTCTTTATTATACAGACAAAATAACTGTACCATAATTATTTGTTCAAACATCATAATATATAATGCGTTCATGCACATTTAAACAATCAATAATTATTACGTCGGTATGACATAAAAAATTGATAATTTTTGAAAATAACTGAAGTTTGTCACACCACCAATCACATCCTTTTTGTATAAATTTAAAACAATTAGCAATGTTAAATTGTTTGTACCGAACGGCTAGTAACCATTAATTTGGATAAGTGTACAATAATATTGTCATTTATAATACAATATACCATACAATATCTTTAATTTAAGGCCGTATCTTTTATAATAGTGCTCGCAGAACGGGTGTACTGGCTTTTACACTTTGTAATATAAGACGTCACGGCATGTGACTATTCTTTCAAAATGGCGGTGCCCTAGGAGATTCGCTCAATTACTAAATAACAATATTAAATCACCAATATTTTTGTTAAATGGTGGATTTTTAAAAAAAAAATTGCAGGAATAATCATATCTTTAATATTTCTACACGACTAAGTGCTTGAAAAGTTAACATTGCGTTGCCCTTTAAATAAAGGCATCAGAACAATTGTAAAATTTACAATTAAAGTTCTTTGCCAATTGTTTAAATTCTACTTTTTATTTTTTTATGCAATACATTTATTTGTTGATCGATGAAAATGAATTTTCTACCCGGTATGTTGTTGTGTTCAATTATCATTTTAAATATAATTACAAACTCAATATGTACATGAATTATATTACATAAAACAGTGATGCATTAGTGCTGGCCTTGTGTATAGATATAAACTAAACTGGAAGGGAGAACATGGTTTGTCGACAACTTAAACATATTTTATAATGCCATACGCTCGCATAGTGAATCACATCTGTCGTATATTGATATAATCTAATTAATCATTGGCATGATCTGATTACTTCCAAATTTGTTCTTCGTAATATCCGTAATGCAATTATATATTTCGCAATATGGTTTTTAATCAACAAAGCAAACATAAAGATGAACACAGAAATAATGGATGTACGAGTATTTAACCATGTTTGGGTTGGTTTTGTACTTTTGTATAATGATTATTTAGAAATTCGTAGCTGTTATATGTTTGAATTTAGTTATGTATAATAATCATGTTAATAGTTGCCTTGTCGTGTTATGTGACTACGGGGAGCGGATAAATGAATTTTCAGCATGTGTTTTTTTTCGAAATATCAGTGTTTGTTTCTGTATACTAGTTTTCTGATATAGCAAAGTCATATTTCAGCGTGTTTGCGTTGGTCCTTTAAGTAACCCTTTAACCCCGTTTGAATTTGTTTGATCAAGCTTCGCATTTTTTGTGATATCTTAGTAACGTTTTTGTACATAATTATGATGTTTTTAATTGGAATGATTTGTGTTGGTAGAATAAATACCAAAAACATCGCAACAACAATACACGTAATGAATGGCTTCATTATTTAAACTCATTGTTTTGGAACTTAATTAAGTTATTTCATTTATACATTTTCAGAAATCGCAAAGCGTTACTGAATAGGGTTCAGAACACTGTTAACAGAAAAAAGCATCTAAATCACGATGTAGCTTATTAATTATACAAACTTCAACACGGATAGTTTTACGTAGTATTCTCAACGCCGTAAATTACATGGTTTATCTTTCTTGACCTTTGAAAGTAGATATAAAACAATCGGTGACTTGATGCGAAACAGAATAAGGTCGTCACTATGAACGTGTGGAGTTCCTTTGATCTATCGGTGCAATTCATTATCTACATCACGTTATTAAAAAGTAGCGATTTACGAAGCATTCATGCAGTATGTCATAGTACTTATTCCCACTTTGCACTGAAATCCACAAGAAGGGACTTATTCTTAGACGAAATAATACTCTAACTTGTGTTTAGTGTCTCACATAAGCTCTTTAAAGAATGCATTTTACAGGTTAAATGTGTTTTACTATTATTACCAATGACATTTTCTTAGTCTTGAAACTTGAAGACATTTCAATGATTAATTTGCTATTGACACGATTGTAGAAAGGAATAATGAATCATCATGCCATCGTGTTTCATGCGAAGCATAATCGTATATAATTGTAACATCTCGACTTAACAGGATCGCTATGAAACAATGTTCGATGTGATATGACAACACTACACCATTTGATAAACATATTCCGGGCGTTACTGAAGCTGAACACGGAAATGTTGTTAATCGTGCACGTGGGCGAATGACATATATTTTAAAATCATCTATCGTACGTTAAACTTAGAAACTGTGCAAGTGAACTAGGGCACTGGAAATCATAACTCGAATCATCTCAGAAGAATGAAGCTTTCTAAACATAGACAACAAACATTCAGCCAGAATAGTTTAAAAAAACAGATAATAAGTCATTGACAAATCCATTTGTCTTTTTAATTGATTTGAAAATAATCACCTTCTCATTTCGGTAGTTAAATGAATATATTCAGTGGAAAAGACAGGCACCGCTGACTTGATATATATTCCAGATGTACGACAAACACTGTTTCATTATTTTGCCAATATTGTACTGACATGTCTAAACAACATTACAAGTCAGAACATTGATTACTTATACCTGTGAATACAACAAAAAACAGACATGATATTTCAGCACACAACATTCATCTTGTTTATGGTTCGATTATGTCTCTATTGTATCATCATATGCCCGTTTTGGTGGACGTATTTCCAGGCCTCTCCAGTCTGAGGTTTCCTACAGTATTAATATTAAAGTGATTTCGCGACAAATTAAGGAGGATAATGTGAATATTCCATTTTTGCAATAACCTGTATATCTAAAGAATTGTTTTATAAATCATCGTCTACACTGCATAATTATTTTGTTATCATCTAGCAAAGACGTCTGTAAATATATTTTCCAGCAACTATCCTGGCAAACAGAGCGTACATTCGTTTACTAAGAATGAAATACCCCGAACTTAATATGGAACTCATTAGGCCTGTTGTGCTGGCTCTGAATAGCAACAATAAAATTGAAACATTGTGTAGTAAAATAAATAAGAATGCCATGTAATTGATATCCATACAGTCACAGTTCTATTTATGTCCTTCACATAATCACATTAGTAAGTCGTAAACAGATCTAATTATTAGTCTAAATACTGCTTTCCAATGTTGCTAATTGTCGTAAAACGTGCTTGTATGTAATGAATACTAGATAAAAAATGCCGAATGCAAATAGTTCACAAGTGAGCGTATATTGATATGGTTTGAAAAGAAATACAACTAAGACAGTTGTTTTTTAGATGTTTGGATCAGCTTATAATTATTTCTTTCGGCGCAAGCTGTATTAAATTGGATTTTGACCTACATTTGTAACCAATCGAATCGCTAGATACAAAATCTTCAGCTGAAATAGGAGTTTTCTCTCTGGTTTAAGGCTATTTTGTTACAAATATTTAGGGCAGAAACCATTATTGTTTGTTTTACTGCCTCTGAAAATGATGTAATAATAAAAGCCAAACAATTATCAATGCAACCACACATTAAATATCAAAACGTTTAAACCATGAAACATTACACTATAGTGGAATTCATGTACAGTAAATAAGATAAATATATTATACATTATCTAATTATTATATGAAACATAGTATGTACACTTTTAGCATTTAACTCAAGATTTCTTGTCAATAGCCTTAACTGTCAATGTGTACACTTAGGTCACTTGATACTCACATCAAGTGTGTTAGCGTGTCGCTATTCATAGAATGCTGAACTGTTAGTACGCTGGAGAAGGTCACATATAGTCGGCAATGTTATTGTATATACGGACGATCCCATTTGTAAAGTGTAAACACCATGCTGTGTTAGTTTTCTAAGTACTTATTTTCTACTGTATACACGCCGATTATCTTTTTAAAAAGATATTTCTTGTTTATATATAAGCGATTTTCGGACACTGGAAAAATAGATAATGCAATTGACGTAATACGACAGATAAAGTTGTGTTGAAGTTAAACAGGTGATTGTATAATACTATGGTTAAATCTAGATGGAAAAGTTCTCGAAAGATTTCACCAAGTGTCTGATTTTGTAAAAGAAGTCTTTAAAACCTTCAGGTAGTTTGTATTCTGGTCAAATAACATTTGGTACAACAGGGACAATCATTGTCCTTCTTTTGATTTACTTCTTCAAAGCTATATCTGACAAGAAATTCTACATAAATTTCAAATATGGTATGCGTCTCAGTGTAAAATGATGAATGAACAATCAACCGTGTCAACGTATGGTACTGTTTTATGGGAGTGAGCTATGCTCATCATAAATATGCACTGTATAAATATTACTTTACTACACATCATTAAAAGATTTTGCTAGAAGTGTACCACTTCAGCGGTGATCGATGAACTGTAATTCTATTTGTCTGGAATTATTCTCCATATGATAATATCGTGTTGATGATTTTTTCTGCCGTCATATCCACAACTGTGTCGTAAAACATTTTCACGTACTTATTAATTAAATGTGGCGTGCTTAAAATATCAGTTACAAATAATTTGAACAATACAAAAATTGTGACAATACCACATAGTACTTCAGTGTAATTTTGTCTACGTATTTGACAGTAAAACTGTTCGATACCGGTCTCTTGTCTAATTGAAAGGATCAAGTTTGTTTCACGTGGTGATGACTTGAATGCTTATATTTGGATCGAGGTATTATGATCTTAATTATCTAGTATAGAAAACATGGAATGGTGACAATATTCCAATGTATATTATGAGCTCTTGACGGATTGCCAATTACAAGAGTGATCAAGCAATTCATTCATACATATCCAAAAATGCCATCATTTTACAAAGAACCATAATTTCCCGATTGAAATATTAACAACAATTCGCGCTACATTTCAAACTATTTTGATTCCAGGTTATATGTACACTATAATCTCAACTCGTTCAAAAATGCTGCATTCTTTATGATTTTGATTAAATGTTATAACACATCGTCCGTATAGAAAGTAACATATTGCGGGGGTTACGCAATTGAATACATGTACACGTAAATGATATTAATTATGCAATAGGGATTTTGCTACGATTATTAAAACACATTATCACGCGATGAACTTGACAAAATGCCAAGTCAAATCACCCTTTTGAGAAATAAAGCAGTTTGAATTAGTAAATTATGAAATTCACTTGAAAAATAATAGTGACTACTTTGATAAAATTCCGTTGATTGACGCGATTCATAGGTAACGGCAATCTCATGACGGCGTTTCTGACAATCATACTGTGGTATTAGGTATAATACACTAAGGTTTATTTAAGAAATGATCTCCGCAAACGATAAAGAAGATGTAAAAATAAAAGGAAATGAAGCAGATCGGCTTGTGGGAACTGGAAGTCTATTGGTTTCGTTAAAAGACTACTTTCAAATTATTTCATTATACATTATTGTCTAACAGCAGTGCAATGTCCTTGTTTACTAAAACATCACCGTTATGACACTATGAAGGGTTGTTAAAGCTTTCGGTAACACAAAACAACTGGAAATACACCATGCATGTACACATACCAAAGACCAAAGGGAATTAATTGCAGGTTAATAATAACAATTTCATTTCATTGTGAATTGAG
The DNA here is from genome assembly GCA_964023205.1 of Lutraria lutraria. Classification (NCBI taxonomy): domain Eukaryota; kingdom Metazoa; phylum Mollusca; class Bivalvia; order Venerida; family Mactridae; genus Lutraria; species Lutraria lutraria. The sequence goes on along the minus strand of OZ026837.1, from coordinate 11,306,703 downwards.
CGAACCTAATTTGTGCTATAAATTTTTTATTGCATAATCCATCAAAACTGTTTGTTTATATAGCCTGGCGCAGTTGATTTAAAAAGCGAGTATATGGGTACCAGTTGAAAAAGTGAATACCAAAAAAGCTGTCAATAAAACCTTAACAAATCAGTCTAGTTGTCCAATTTATTGTCATTACCGACGCATTTTTATTCTGGCAATATTACTCTAGTGAAAGTAATGGTGCTATTCCTCTCTCAAGACAGAAATAAACATTCTAATTATCGCATGGTGATAGGAAAATGTGATGTAGAAAACTAACGGGAAAGGGATCCTTGCTCATATATACATGTCAAGAATTTTGATGGCATCGCATTCGGAAAAGTTTTCTGAGTTAGTTTGAGGCAAATTGGATTTGTTTGTGTTCGGAAAGATCTAATGTCAATAAACCACACATAAAGATTTTCGAATATAGATAGATCTACACGTATTTCATTTGAAAATAAGAATGTTTCATTTGCCCTTGTTACTTAAATGACTTACTGGTAGAACGTACGTAAGACTACCCTTCAGAATGTTTACTTTTAAATCAATAAAATTTAATATGGAAGGCACTATTTCAAATTTAACTTACTTGTTCTAAGATGAGGCGCTTACAAATATGTGTGTGAAAGCATGTTCTCAAGTACTCTGATTGTCATGGCTTGTTTAAATGTTAATGTATTGTTAAAACTCAATAAAATAACGTCTAAAAGCATTAATAGTAAGTATTAGTAGTAATACTAATTACTCTTTCTTGTTACAAATCAAAACATTCATGGAAGCTCCCTGGTTCCCAACAACAGGAGATGAGTCGGAAGAATTTGTTTGTGCGACAATATGCAGCATATCCTTATTCATATGAACTGAAATAAATCGTCCAAAGTCATGCACTTGTTCTCTCGATATTGTTGACACTGCTGTTGACAAAATTGGTTGTTATTATCTTTTTTGCGTTCGGTAGCACAATTTGTTACACTGTGTTAATCGGCGGTTTGCATGTTATTTTGCCCAGCAAAGATCACAGGGTTGATGTTAAAATCGGCTAGATCGCGATAATGCAATCAGAATATCGGGAAGTGTGATTACACGGTCGCTGTTTCCGTCTGTTTTACCGCTATGAAATGTTCCATACTACATGTCTATTGAATATTATGTAACGCATCGTTAAATACAAGTTCATTCGACAACAGGTATAACGAAAATATATCGCATAACTTGCGGAAGAAATAGAATCTCAACGAAGCTAGATATGAATGCAAACATTGACTGTGAAATTATGCAGCTTGGACAGTGAACTAAACTGTGAGAGGACTACTTAAATTACCGTGAACGTAAAACTCTATATTACCTAATTCTTCAAAGGATATGAATCAGTCAGAACCCAATTCCATAATAAGACTGTGTTAAATAATAATGAAGGAGGTGTTACGTTAATATTCTTAACGACAGTTCTTATGTCAGTATTCCTTGTGCCAAAATATGTTCGTACACACAACAATTTACATCTCATTGGTACATCACTAGTCTTGTTTCATCCGAGAGCAGAATAGTCCACCAGTCTACCCGTGTCTAATTGATGTGTCCCCCAGCCTATTAGTGTGCCGTCACAACAGATCTAACGTTAGAGGGACGACGGTTATGTACATGTCCCACTACACGATTACACACAGTTTGTAGGGAAATGCTAGCGTTTTGTGTGTATAGTGTTGTTAACAGTTGTGGTTATTGCAATTACGAACCTTTTCTATAAATACTGGTTCAAAATATAGTAATATTGGTCCGGCATCGAGAAACGTGGTATTCAGCTCTCTTGCTGGCACGTCGTCAACACTCCCGGTCTGCAAATACCGCCACCAACCATTCCTAACAGACAACTTAGGTTGCCACTTCTTCAATAGAATACCTGCTTCTAGCATCTGAACGGTTCTTACACGTACGTTGACTGTATTCTAGGCGTCCGAATTAAATCGAAATCCTTATATAAAAATGGTTTCGTACTTTTCCCACAGGACATGTCAAATGCAAGATATTAAAGTGAAAGCCTCTTGAAGTGGACTAAACATATCAATCCCGTGCGAACACGTGTAAATGCATTGGAGGCCTTCCTTACCTTCTGTGGGGTGATTATCCGACCGAATTTACAAAAAGTATTAATGATCAGTCCATACCACTATAATATACCTGCTGAATAAAATTTTCAAATATTAGTGTATTATTATCAAATGATCCCCCTTTGGCTTAGTATATACAGTCAAATCCGTATAAGTGGCCACCTTCTAATAATTCCATCCTGTGAATAAAGGTCATTCTCTTAAAAACCGTCATTGATTAGTTAGAACCAAGAAACCTCAAAATAAAGGTAACCTGTCAATAAAGGTAAAACTTTGTCTTTCCCAAAGGTGGCCTTTGTTCGCAGTTTTGACTGTGGTTGTTGTTACTGTGCTACCTCGACAAACACCAACCAAGAAATTATTTTGTCTTGTGTCTATAATGTATTTAAATGGATTTCTCAAGATAACCCCAAAATTCGTTCCCATTCACTTGCTAGTTCTTAAATAATGTCAAGAAGCATCCCTAGGTATACACTCCGCCCGTCAAAACATAGACTGAACCCATTTCAATGCAACTGAGATTAGCTTAGATGCGTAAATGCAAGGAGTTTAATTGTTTGCATCGGACTAACAGCTTTTAATACTAGTAGTAGTCAAGTGTATGCAAGAGACAATGATGTGTTTGAATATTTTCCCCTAAGTAAAAGTGGTATTACATGCTCCATCCCTTTTACTTATATTAGATACCTATAATGTTCTCGTGCCGAAATTGTCTCTTTTAAGCAGGCACTAGCTTATTGTTGGCAGCACTCTCAAAGTTGTTCTTCTCCATTACATTTTTCAATTGCGAATGCTAAAATCTTAGAAACGTTTAACAATCAAGTAGGACAATAATTTATTTCTTATTTCATAGAACGATTTCAGCATTGCGTGACATGTTGATTAGCAAGGAAGTATTATAATCTAAACATACATTGAGTTATAGCATTCAGTACGTGATAATAAAGTATCGTCTTCAATTACTGTTCTAAGTGAGAAATGTATTGATGCAATTGTGTATTATGTGTCCTTATTTGTTATGCAATTTAGGTAATCTGGAAAGTTATTTAATTTTATAATACAAGACAAGACTATTGTCGATGTTGAAATGTCGACAATTTCTTGGATGAACTTCTTCTCTCCTGTATATCAGCAACCCTGTTACACATGTTTGTTGTTGATTAACTGTATTTTGCCATTGTACACATTTCTTATTTATTTATTATCTATTTAATTGTTCTGTTTTCCTGGGATGCGGGCCTTTAAACCAGCGTAAATCCCTTGTGGTTTTGTTGCAGACCGTTTCAATGTAGTGTCACTCGGAGCTGATAATGTTTTGACCGCATTTATGTTTGTTTTTCTGTGCGTTGGATGGGTTTGGGTTGGTGATCTTTTGTGTGAGTGGGATTGCATGTGAATGATTCTACGAGGAGACATTTCTATGTCAACATTCATATAACGGTACATGTTCAGCTAAACTTGAGATACAAAAAGTGTGTAACATGGTAACATGAAACCATGAGCCATTTTTGACATACAAATAGTTATAAACAAAAAAGGGTACTTACAAACACCAAAAATAACGAAATTGCTTAGCTACGATGTTACATCCAGTCGACTTATTTAGATGTTCTGTATAAGTATATACTCTTGCTGAAAAAAACTTAAACAATGTAATTTTCGAACAAAATTTCTTTATCTCATTCACAACATCTAATTTGATTATGTTCCATCATTATCGAACTGTTAAAAAATATATTTTAGTCCTTGAACACTGGTAAACATTGTATGAATGTATATTAAATGATCAACAATTATTTCAATAAAACATGTTCTAGTCTGGTGGCATAGATCATATACAATAAACTTATCATATTAATACATTGATTTGACAGTTTTCACCTATCCACAATAAACTAATTTTGTTGTGTACCACGATGTATGGTTTACAAGACTTATATGTACCAGCCTCATTTCAGCCGATGTCGTAAATATCATTGAAAACGGTTGCAAAAATGGTGAACATGGGCAATATCGTATGATGGCTGAAATGTGATCTGCTACTATCGGCGGCGGCGAGGTCGGGTAGGCCTTGGAGAACCATAGAAAGGTCATTTGGAGACGAACATTTTTCTACACGAGTCAAGTAACTCTAAGTACAGTGCCCATTGTTACCCCAGGGCCATAATATGAACAAATTTGGAAGAGGTCTGCTAGACAATACCACATTCAAAGTATCTTGCCTCTAGGCCTTGTGGTTTCAGAGAAGAATATTTAAAAAAAAATTCCTATATAAGTCAATATAAATCATTTGACCCATGGGGCGGGTCCAATTTTGACCCTAGGGCAATAATTTGAACAAATTTGGTAGAGGTCTGCTAGACAAGGCTACATACCAAATATCTTAAGCTCTATGCCTTGTAGCTATGGAGAAGAATTTTTAATTTCATATATATATCTATGTAAAGTCAAGTTACCCTGGGGCGGAGCCAATTTTTACCACAGGGGAATAATTTGAACAGCTATGTCCAGTTCCATTAGACAATGCTACATACCAAATATATCTGCTCTATGCCTTGTGGTTTCGGAGAAGAATATTTTTTAAATTTAAATATATAAGCATAATATAAATCAAGTAACCACTGGGGCGGGGCCAATTTTGACCCGAAGGCGTTAATTTAAATAAACTAGGTAGAGGTCCACTAGAGAATGCTACCTAGGGAAAATAATTAATACAAAATGTCGCAGCTCTAGGCCCCGTGGTTTCGGACGAAAATATCTTTTAATTTTTCTTTTCTATTTGTTGCAATAGTAGCAACCAGGTACCACCTAGTGATCATTACAGCAAAGTTTGGTTGCAATCGACATACGAAGAAATGTTGCTGTACATAAGTAAATATGGACGCCCTTCGCGACGAACGACGCACGATGGACGCTTTGGGATCACAAAGCTCACCATGAGCACATCGTGTCTGATGAGCTGAAAATTAGCGCTGAGTTATTTCTTTAGGCCGCCATTTCCTTGGTTACTAGTCGACGAGAGATCTTTTCTACATCTGCCGGCGACCCATCGGTACCGACCTGGCGCCGAGTACATTGGACTAGTCCACGATCGCTGATATCCACCAGTCATTGGACACCGTTAGAAACCTGTACGAGAGCGTTGATTAGGTCCGATGTCCGGCCGAGTATTTTGATTCAGTCACATACAGCCACTCGATGGTATTCGCCTACAATCTACTACATGACTTCACGATGACCGAACAGGTACCTACCGTCCATCGTCTGCTTTATGACCAATCCATACTTTGTAAAAGGTACGTGGTGAGAAAATGCTTTGAACACCTATTAAGTCGATGCTAACAACTGATCAATGAAATAAAAAATAAAACAAGACCGTGTCATGCATGTGAATATCTATTCCAGTCAAAAACATAAAGCTACACTATATTTGTGGTTTATTCCACCGATTTCAGTATCTTCTCCTTAACCCTGCAACAACTTCTAAGTTCAACTAAATATTACATGAACATTTTGAAGTGTAGAAAATATGAAATGTCAATCGAACGAAATTCATTTTGACTTCATTTTAGATTAAAGCAATGTCTTTTCTGTCGATCAGGAAGAACTAGAAAGATATTGAATTTGTTTGATTACAACACAGTCTGGACTCGTTTTGTCTTGAAAATATTTTGGAATAAATCGCAATGTCAATGCTCTGATTGGAATATTTCAATTATTAATAAGTACTGTGAACGTAAAGCTCACTATTTGACTGCATTATATTTATTATTAGATATTACCCAGTACTTCAAAAGATATGAACCAGTCAGCACTGAATCCAGTTCCATAATGAGATTGTGTTAAATCATAATGAAGGACCGACAGTTCTTGTAGCAGATTTCCTTGTGTTAAAGGTGTTCGTATACTCAACCAATATACATCTCCCTGGTACATCACGAATCCGAGAGCAGAATCATCCGCTGGTGTACCTGCGTCTAATTAATGTGCCTTTAACCTATTTATGTGTCATCACAACAGATCCAATGTTAGGAGGACGCCAGTTATATCCATGTTTCGCTATACGATTACACACGATAATTATGTGAGGAAATACTGGCGTTTTGTTTGTATGGTGTTGTTTGCAGCTGTAGTTATTGCAATCGGGAACCGTGGGAAATACTGGTTCAAAATATAAAGATCTTTGCCCAGCATCGAAACACGCGGCATACAGCTTTGTATATGCCGACCGTCAACACTTCCGGTCTACAAATACAAACAATTTATGCTGCCACTTCTTCAATAGAATAACTGCTTGTAGCAACCGAACGGTTCTTACACGTACGTTGACAGTATTCTAGACGTCTGAATCCAATCTAAATCCTTATATAAAAACGTCTACGTAATTTTCTGACAGGACATCTCAAAAGCAAGATATTAAAGTGAAAATCATCTTCAAGTGGACTAAATATGCCAACCCCAATGTGGGGTGATTATCCGATCGAATTTACAAAAATGTTCATGATAAGTCCATACTACTAATGTATACCTGCTGAATAATATCTGCAAAAAATAGGGTTCACTTATCGAATGTTCCCCTTTTTGCTTATTATATACAGTAAAACCTGCATTAGTGGCCACCTCCGAAAAATCCATCATGTGAATAAAGGTCAGTCTCCAAAAAACCGTCATTGATTATAGTTAGAACAAAAATACCTCCAAATAGGGGTAACCTGTCAATAAAGGTAATACCTTGTCTTTACCAAGGGTGGCCTTTGTTCGCAGGTTTGACTGTAGTTGTTGTTACTGTGCAAACTCGACAGCCACCAACCAAGAATTTGTATTGTCTTGTGTCTATAATGTATTAAGATGGATTACTCAAGATAACCCCAAAAGTCGTTCCCATTCACTTGCTAGTTCTTAACGCTTTTTATCGGCGGTGATGATGTAAACATAATGACATTTTCATTATACGACTTCATAACTACGAGCCAAGACCAATGTCTTTATCAGCTCCAGACTCTCTTTAATCCTGTAAAAACTGCACACTGAAGCAGAAAGCAGCAGTAGTTTTACACAGTTACTGGCAAAAAAAGTCTATTGTTTTTCGTACACTTTGTTTAGCAAGGTTTTCTCTGATTGCACTTTTCTATGATTTATTACTTTTTTTTTTTTTAATTGATGGCATTAAGCAATGTGTATCACTGTAGCCTTCTATTACCCGTTGACATTTGCATAAATCTCGGCAGGATTGTTTTATGTTCACTGATAGATGGTAAAATGAAAAAAAATATTGAAACGCCAGTTAACATTAAACATTTTATTATACCCCCCCCCCAATGCATTTAACACAGTGTTTTTTGTGCGTTAGAGCATTTATCATGAACGTACATTTTTTTTAATTGCGTGCTTAAACTTAGAACAAAAATGACTAACTTAAAAAATCTGACGCTGAAATGGAAAATAATCACATAGGAAGAAGACGACATTGTATTGCTTAATTCAAAACATGATTCAAAACAGTAATTCATCGTCAAGCGTTTTGATTTTATCGGGCTAACTGTGCCAGCTTCTTTTAATTTGCAAAACATAAAATACTTGGAGACTATGAGATTGAAGAAAACAATATGTTTTGATTTACAAGAAATGTTTCTCAAACCCTATCAAATAGTTATTCATATTTCAGGAATTATTCACAAACGATTCATGAACCAGGCAAGAGAAAGTTCAAGAAGCAATAATGTTTAATGAATTCCTTTTGAAAGGGAATACCATCACACCCATAAGATGAATACAGACAACTAGATACACTGAATTAATACGAGTATAAGCATGATCTAAGGAACTATTGAATTAAAACAATTTTAAAGGTTCTTAATCTACAAATCTGTATCATTGTGCGATGTTTTCTTTCACTTGTATTATATACTATTAGACAGATCATAATTTCATTATGAAAATTCGATTAAATCTTTATTATGTTTTTCTCGGCGCATCTCGTTGGTTATGTCGTTTCATATATTGACTTTGGCTTAGACAGTCTTTCCAAGCCACACGGCCCTTGTAGCAATTATAGTATGTCCTCTTGTAAGCTAAAATTGGGTTATATTTTTAATCATCATGTTAACTCCGGATCCCAGGAAATCACCTTGAATATATTTTACTGTATTTAGTGCTAAGCAAATGATATCAACTATTAGTATGACGATTTGGATTTACGTTGCTTAATTTATGCTGTTATTCCGTTCTTTGGCGCATAGTGTTCAGACTCGTGTAAGTTTGACTCGTGATTAACATATCCAGGATGTTACTGAAGCTGAAAACGTGAATGTAATTAATCGTGCATGTGGGCGAATATCAGATATTTTAAAAGGATCTGTCGTTCGTTGAACTTCGTAGCAGTACAAGCGAAGCAGGACAATGGAAAACATAACAGGAATCATAGAAAACAAACGCTCAGTCAGAATAGTTCGAAATAAATAGCAATACATTTTTGGGAGATCCATTTGTCTTTTTAATTGATTTGTAAATTATTAGCTCGACATTGTTATGATTTGAAAATAATCACCTTTTCCTTTGGGTTGGTAAATGAATTTTCTGTGGAAAAGACAGACACTGCTTACTTAATATATATTCCAGATGTATAATAAACATAGTGTCATTATTTTGCCAATATTGTAATGACATATCTTAACAACATTATAAGTCAGAACATTGAATACTTATACATGTGCATACAAAATCCTGACATGATATTCCAACATACAACATTCATCTGGTTTATGGTGCGATCGCGTTTTATTGTAATATTATACGCCCATCTTGGTGGACGTATTTGAAGGCTTCTCCAGTCTGAGGTTTCCTACAAGAGTAGCGATACACATTTAAACTGGTCATTTCACTGTTGCTCCAACATGATAATAAATTAAATAGTTTTTGTGAAACTAAAATTGCATCATACAAGGTAAAATTTCTTTTCTGTAGACTAGTGGTTGTTAAGCAAATTATGAAATAAATTTTGAGATATGAACACCATACCACATTTCCCGCATACTTCACCCGAGGAGGAGGTACTAAAATCAGCGTGATTTAACGACACATTAAGGACGATAATGTGAATATTCCATTAATGCAATAACCTGTAAAATTATGTAAAGAATTGTTTTATAAATCATCCTCTACACTGACTGGTGCTACACGAGCAGTTGGAAACTGCATATTTTATTTTCATCTATCAAAGGTGCCTGTATATATATTTCCCAGCATCTGTCCTGGCAAACAGAGCGTAGATTCTTTCCCTAAAACTGATATACACCGAACTTATTATGGACCTGATTAGGCCTGTTGTGCTGGCTCTGAATAGCAACAATAAAATTGAAGCATTGTGTAGTAAAATAAATGAGAATGCCATTTAATTGTTATCCTTTATAATGGAAACGTCTTTAAAGTCACAGTTCTATTTACGCCCTTCACATAATCACATTAGTAAGTCGTAAACGGATCTAATTATTAGTCTAAATACTGCTTTCCGATGTTGCTACTTGTCGTAAAACGTGCTTGTATGTAATGAATACTAGAGCTGCATATTACTTATTTGGTCACTGAGTGTAGAGCCGTTGAAACAAATGACATGGTTCCATTGAAAGAAATGTCCGAATGTAACTAGTTCACAAATGAGCATATATGGATATGGTTTGAAAAAAAAACCCCTAAGACAGTTTTTTTTTAAATTTCAGCAATATGCAACATTTAAGATTTTGAGGATGTTTGCTTGACAATATGTGCAGCAATTCTATAACGCGATGACATACACTATCTCTGTTTATATTTCTTAAAGGTTTTAGGTTGCTCGTTTGTTTTAATTCCATCTCATACGTGTAGTCTACGAATTAATCTTAAATAATTAACACACAATTAGCTATATCCTAAGCGAACTGGTTTGTTTGAAAATGTTTGACTTAAATAGATACACTATTCCTTTATGAACATTGTTTTCTATGAAAGATTTACTAAGATGTTTGGATCAGCTTATAATTATTTTTTATATAATAAGACACTGGAAAAATAAATAAAGCAATTGACGTAATATACGTTGGTTATGTTTAATCACTACGCTTTTGTTTTGGCACTGTGAGTTTTTGTGTTAAAATGTAAACAAGTGATTGTTTAACACCATGGTTAAGTCTGGATGGAAAAGTTCTGGATAAATTTCATCGAGTGTCTGATATTGTAAAAGAAGTCTTTAAGGTCTTCATGTAGTCTGTTTTCTGGTCAAATAACATTTGGTACAACAAGGCCAACCATTTTCTTTCTTGTTAACCTTTTTTCAAAGCTATATCTGACAAGAAATGCTACATAAATATCAAATATCGTATGCGTCTCAGTGTAAAATAATGAATGAACAATCAATCGTCAACGTATGGTACTGTTTTATGCGAGTGAGCTATGCTCATCATAAATATGCACTGTATAAATATTACATTACGGCACATCCTAAAAAGATTTTGCTAGAAGTGTACCACTTCAGCGGTGATCGCTGTACTGTAATTCTATTTGTCTGGAATTATTCTCCATATGATAATATCGTGTTGATGATTTATTCTGCCGTCATATTCACAACTGTGTCGTAAAACATTCTCACGTACTGATTAATTAAATATGACGTGCTTTAGATATCAATTACAAATAATTCGAACAATACAAGAATTGTAACAATGCCATATGGGACTTCAGTGTAATTTTGTCACGTATTTGACAGTAAATCTGTTCGATACCGGTCTCTTTGTCTAGTTGAAAGGATCAAGTGTAGTTCACTGCTTATTATATATATATATTATATGCTTATTATATATTTGGATCGAGGTATTATGGCCTTAATTATCTGTTATTTAACCATTGCATGGTAAAAATGTTCCAATGTATATAATGAACACTTGGCGGATGGCCTTATATACGAGTGGTCATGCAATTCATTCATTCATGATATCCAAAAATACCACCATGTCCACAATGAGACCATAAATTTTTCGATTGAAAAACAAACAACAATCAGCGCTACGTTTCAAAATATTTTTAGTCCAAATAATATAATTTTTTCAACTCAAACTCGGACACAAATGATGCAATTTATATGTTAGGGATATTGCTAAAATAAAAACAATACATTATCACGTGACAAACTTGATAGAATGATAAGTCAAATCACCCTTTTGAGAAATAAAGAAATTAATGAATTTATAATATTCATTTGAAAAATAATACCGACTACTTTGATACAATTTCTTTGATTGACACAATTCCACGGAGACGGCAATCTCTTGACGATGTTTCTAACAATGAAAGAGTGATACTAGATATATTACAATAAGGATTATTTAAGAAATGATCTCGACAAGCGATATTTAAAGAGGATGTAAAACCAAAAAGAAATTAAGCAGGCCGGCGTTTGGTAACTGGTAGTATATTGGTCTGTTTAAAAGAATATTTTCAAAAATATTTCATCTGCAATTTCCTTGTTAACTACAGCATCACCGTTACGACACAAAAATATGAAATGCACACTACGAAGGGATACAAAAAGCTATCGGTAACACAAAAACAACTGAAAGTACATTCCGAATAAACACAAACCATAGATCAAAGAGAATTAACATCAGGAAGATAATAATAATTTTATTTTATTTTGTATTGAGCGAACCTAATTTGTTTTATTGCATAAAACATTCATATCTTTGTTTCAAGTTTATCAGGAAAGCATGAAAATGGGTGCCAATTGAAAAACAAACTTAACGTGAATAAAAAAAGCTGTCAACAAAACCTTGATGAATCAGTTACGTTGTCTAATTTATTGTCATTTTATTACCAACGCATTTTCATTTTGACAATATTACTCTTGTAAAAGTAATGATGTTATTCCTCTTTCAAAACAGAAATAATAAAACATTCAACAACATTATATCAGGAAAATTCGATGTAAAAAAGTAACAGGAAAGAGATCTCCTTTCACACATGTTAGTATTTTTTATTGCAACGCATTCAAACAAGCTTTCTGATTCATTCGTAGGCACATTGGACTTGTTTGGGTTCAGACGGAACTGATTTCAATTAACCACAAATGAATACTTCAAATACAGATACACATTTATTTTATTTGAAATACATTACAAAAAAAACAAAAACATTTTATATGTCTAATGTGCTGATTAGTTTTTTTTTACAATTCAACCAGTACGTTACTCATATTGCCCTGGGTTCTTAAAGGACTTACTGGTAGAACGTAGGTAAGACGACCCTTTAGAAATTTTATTTCAATGTGGGTGAAACTGCTATGCCCTTTTTCGAAGAAGGGGGTAATTGCTTTGCACATGTCAGTCCGTCCTTTTCCGATCAATACATAGAGAACGATTTGACCGAAGCTCTTCAGATTTGGTTGGGAGGTCATCACATGTAGATGACCCCTAAAGATTTTGAGGTCCGTACGAGAAAGAGTCTAGCTCACAGGGGCATCTGTGTTTCACAAATAGTTTTTGTTTCAAATTACATTTTGCTTGTTCGAAGATAAGGGCGCCAACAAATATGCGTGTGACAGTATATTTTTCAAGTACTCTGATTCCCATGGTTTGTTTAAATTTATTATCCAAAACCAATAGAATAAAGAAATTTAATAATTACTCTTCCTTGTCATGATTTAAACATTCATAGCCGTTCCCTGATTCCCCGAAACAGGAGATGAGTCGGAAGAATTTGTTTGTGCGACAACATGCAGCATATCCTTATTTAATAAATGAACTGGGATAAATCGTCCAAAGTCATGCACTTGTTCTCTTGACATTGTTGACACTGCTGTTGACAAAATTGGTTGTTATTATCTTTTTGCGTTCGAAAGCACAATTTGGTACACTGTATTGATCGGCGGTTTGTATGTTATTTTGCCGAGCAAAGATCACATGGTTGACCACAAAAAGTAAATGTTAAAATCGGCTAGATCGTGTCGATGTGATTTTAAGACATGGATGTTAATCGGAATAAACACTTAATGATACTACTCTGGCATTTTCTGTAAAATTCCTATAGCTGTATATTACATTTATTTACAAAATATATATTCTCTCGTTTTCAGTTCTCATTATGCTTCCGATTACGGTTTAATATGGATGATGATAAATTATTTATTACATTTTCCATCGAGCAATATTATTGTTCTTCGTTTATGTAAGTGGGGTTTTAAGTATAATGAAGATCGAATGTCAATATTCCGCCATGATCTAAATTCACATGTGTACCTCGTAACAACAGACTCATAGTCGGATAACGTAAGTAAACAAGTTTATAGCTAACTTACGCTGTTTCTTTTTTGCTGGTAAGCTGCATAAATGACGATTAATGTCTACATATATCGTTCTATCAACTTAACATTAACCACAGTAATCAACAATGGGCCATGAATCAACGTGTGGATTTACTAGGAGGTAAATGATTATTTCGGCCTATTTGTACTATGTGGTTGACAACAAAGTAATTAATGAGAATCTTTACTGACACACACACACAAACGATTCTCCCGCGCTCTAAACCGCTGATCAACTTCTTGTAGTGAAGCCCCAAAGATGAAATTGAGGAATTCTCCAATAATAGATCGTACTGTTTCAGGAAGATATCTTTATACACGCACGCAGGTATACACTTTGCCAGTCCAAACATAGACTCAACCCATTTAATGCCACTGAGATTAGCTTAGATGCGTACATGCAAGGAGTTTAATTGCTTGCATCGATAAACAGCTTTCAATACTAGTAGTAGTCTAGAGTATGCAGGAGATCATGATGTGTTGGAATATTTTCCCAGAAGTAAAAACGATGGTATTACATTCTCCACCCCTTTAGTTATACTAAATAAAACACCTATAATGTTCTCGTGCCGAAATTATCTCTTTTAACAACGCACTAGCTTATTTTTGGCAGCACTCTCAAAGTTTTTCTTCTCCATTACATTTTTTCAGTTACAAATTCTAAAATCTTAGAAACTTTTAACAATCAAGTAGGACAATTATTTATTTCTTATTTCAAAGAACGATTTCAGCATTGCGTGAGATGTTGATTAGCAAGGCAGTATTACAATCTAAACAGACATTGAGTTATAGCATTCAGTACGTGGTAATAAATTATCTAACATAAATGAAAGAATGTGGCCTTCCATTTCCATTACTGTTCTAAGTGAGTAATGTATTTTGTCTTATTTGTCCGTATTGTTTATGCAATTTAGGTAATCTGGAAAGTGATTTAATTTCATAATACAAGACAATACTATTGTTGGTGTTGAGATGTCGACATTTTCGTTGATGAACCTTTTTCTCTCCAGTATATCAACAATATTGTTACACGTGTTTATTGTTGATTTACTGTATTTTGTCATTGTATGCATCTCTTATTTATTTGTCTATTAATTATCTATATAATTGTTCTGTTTCCATGGGATGCGGGCCTTTAAACCAGCGTAAACCCCTTCTAATTTTGTTGCAGACCGTTTCAACGTAGAGTCACCCGGGGCTGATAATGTTTTGACCGCATTTCTTTTGTTTTTATGTGCGTTGGACGGGTTTGGGTTGGTGATATTTTTTGTGAGTGGGATTGTATGTGGGTGGTTCTAGGAGGAGACATTTCTATGTCAACATTCATATAACGGTACATGTTCAGTTAAACTTGAGATACAAAAGGTAATTAACATGGTAACATGAAAACAACTAAACAGACTAAAAATAATGAAATTGCATAGCTACAATGCTACCTCCAGTAGACATATTAAAGGAATCTGTAGAAGTATATAATATCGTAGAATAAAATTTACACAATTTAATTGTTCAAACAAGTTTTGTACAATTTGATTATGTTCCATAATTATCGAACTGTTAAAATGTATATTTTTAAATAGTCCTTGATCAGGTTAACATGGTATGACTGTACATATATATCAGATGATCAATCATTTTTAAACTAATAAAAACATGTTCTAGCCTGGTGGCATATATCAGTAATAAACTTATTATATTATATTGATTTGACAGTTTTCACCTATCCACAATAAACTAACGTTGTTGCGTACCACCATGTAAGGTTTACAAGACTTATGTATCAGCCTAATTTCCACCGATGTCGTAAATATCATTAAAAACGGTTGCAAAAAGGGTGAACATGGGCAATATCGTATGATGACTGAAAGGTGAGGTCGGGGAGGCCTTGGTGAACCCATCGAAAAAAAATAACGCTGAATTATTTCTTTAGGCTGTCATTTCATTGGTAACTAATTGACGAGAGATCTTTTCTACATCTCCCGGCGACCCATCGGTACAGACCAGGCGCAGAGTACATTGGACATTATGTGTGGCTAGTCCACGATCGCTGATATCCACCAGTTACTGGACGCCGTAAGAAACTTGTACGATAGCGTTGACGTGGTCCGATGTACGGCCGAGTATTTTGATTCTGTTACGTACTTCAGCCACTCGATGGTACTCGCCTAGAACCTTCCACCACATCACTTCTCGATGACCGAACAGGTACCTGCCGACCTTCGTCTGTTATATGACCACTCCATACATAGTAAAAGGTGGTGAGAAAATCGTTGAACACCTGTGAAGTCGATGCAATCAACCGATGTACAGATATCCTCCGTTGACCGGTAAAATTTCACTAGGCCATAACAGATAAAACAAAACAAGACCGTGTCATGCATGTGAATATCAATTCCAGTCATAAAAATAATGCTAACAATATAATCGTGGTTTATTCCACCGATTTCAGTACCTTCTCCTTAACCGTTAGCTCCATCCCTGAAACAAGTTCTCAGTTCAACTAAATATTACATAAAGATTTTAATGAGTAGAAAATACGAAATGTCAATCGAACGAAATTCATTTCGACTTCATTTCAGTCCTTTTAAATTAAAGAAATAACTTTTCTGTCGATCAGTTGACATGGAAGAACTAGAAAGATATTGAAAACAAGTTTATTACAACACAGTCTAGAATCGTACTGTCTTGCAAATATTAGAATTGACAGACTCTTTTATTATTATTTAGTTAAACACACCCATTACTTCCTGTCTATTCTTTTTCTAGAATCTATTCCAGGAATCTCCTCTGTTTTTTTAACAGATTAAACAACACTTGCCGACGTGTCGAACATTTTGATTAAACACCTTTTTAATTGAACTCTGATACCTCCTTCAATGTTTCAGTGGCTTAGGGGAGTTTCACATAATTACCATGTAATTGGCTTGACACTAATAATACAATCATAATATCGGGAAGAGTGATTACGCGGTCGTTTCTACCGTTTATTTTACCATTAAGAAATGTTTCATACTGCATGTATATATAATATGATGTAGCGCATCGTTAAATATATGTACTTTCGAAACCGGTATAACAAAAAAAATAGCATAACTCGCTGGAAGAAATCGAACCGCACTGGAGCTAGATATAAATGCAAACATTAACTGTGAAATTATGTAGCTTGGACAGTTAAATAGAATGTCTATGCTATACTCCTTGAAAAAGCAACACTGTTTGCGGTTACCAGGTAAGCGTATACTTATTTGTGCGAGCAAGTATATGTGTAAGTACAACTGACAGTTTACATTGATGAACATCTCTGTAATAAATGATGACACAACATTCGTGTACCGTTTATGCATGACCATATAGAACAATAGATTACACATTGATTGTATACAACATCATAAGATATTATAAAATGCCCTTTTAATCATTTAAGTATCAAATTTTCACACAAACTGATAATAATAATATTCAAAAATCAATAATCGAGTCCTCAACTGCAAGCAACGGTGGCTACCTAACACAAAAACCCTTATGAGGGAAACATGGGGGTAAGGGCTCCGGGCTAATCAGTGTAGTGGCCTTTAACACTTGGACTCAACACTGTCTAAACATTTATCATTTCTAGTCATATATATTGATCATTTTACATGCATACTAGATTTATGTTCAAAACATTTATAATTGGTTTGTTACTAAAATCGCATACAATGCGAACTAGCTGCTCAACCACAAGCCCAGACATTTAGTTAAAATGTATAATGTAAATGGGGAAATGGAGGAAAGAGATTCCATACTGCAAACAGAAATGTGGCCGTCATTACCATGACTATAATTGTCAGCATATCACTAAACATGACTGTCAAGAAAATATTATGCACATGGAAAATATACCTTCTTAAAGAAAAAAAAATCACTATGTAAAACGAGCACTGACAAAGAGACAATAAACAACCTGAATATACACAATATCAAATATGCACACCCACAATATCACATATGCACACCCACAATATCACATATACACACCCACAATATCACATATACACACCCACAATATCACATATACACACCCACAATATCACATATACACACCCACAATATCACATATACACACCCACAATATCACATATGCACACCCACAATATCACATATACACACCCACAATATCACATATACACCCACAATATCACATATACACACCCACAATATCACATATGCACACCCACAATATCACATATACACACCCACAATATCACATATACACCCACAATATCACATATGCACACCCACAATATCACATATGCACACCCACAATATCGCATATGCACACCCACAATATCACATATACACACCCACAATATCACATATACACACCCACAATATCACATATGCACACCCACAATATCACATATACACACCCACAATATCACATATACACACCCACAATATCACATATACACACCCACAATATCACATATGCACACCCACAATATCACATATACACACCCACAATATCACATATGCACACCCACAATATCACATATACACACCCACAATATTACATATACACACCCATAATTTAACCTATATACTATCACAATTATTAATATCACACATACAATTACAATATTACATATGCACTAACAGATTGCAAGTATAAGAACAAAATAAATGTAGATCATTTCTCAAGACAAAAATCACATATTGGGTTGTATTTCAATCACGATATTTATAAATGGAAACTAAAATGAATCGGAAAACAAAAATAGAATGACCACTTACACGTCGTTTCATACTTCACTGACCATCCCATCACGTGCTATTATCACCCTTATCAATACGTTACGCGTAAAGACAATAATTTCACGCTATACTATCGAAACGCGTGAAATTTTCAATAAAAGCTGTTTGTAAACAATCGCAATATTCTGACAGGACTAATTAAATTACTGTGAAAGTAAAGCTCACTAATTGACTGCAGTACAGTTATTATTTGATATTACCTAATACTTTAGAGGATATGGATTAATCAGCACTGAATCCAATTCCATAATGAGACTGTGTTAAATAAGAACGAAGGAGACGCTATGTTAAAGTTCTTACCGACAGTTCTTGTATCAGAGTTCATTGTGTGAAAATGTGTTCGTACACACAACTAGTTACATCTCCCTGGTACATCACTAATTTTGTTTCATTCGAGAGTAGAATAGTCCGCCAGTCTACCCGCGTCTAATTCATGTCTCCCCAAGCCTATTAGTGTTCCGTCACAACAGATCTAACATTAGCAGGACGACGCTTATATACATGTCCCACTACACGATTACACACAGTTTGTGGGGAAATACTAACGTTTTGTGTGTATGGTCTTGTTTACAGCTGTAGTTATTGGCCGCCGTACTCTCTGGGATGCTTATTTTTAAATGGCAATGCAAAATCGCAACTTCTTGCGCGAAGCAGATTAGTGACAGTGCCCGAAATATTCCGAAATATCCGCAATGGTCATCACGTGATATAAACAAAACAGAAATAGAGCGAGGTCACGTGTTACTCACACCAACTAGTGTTAGCTTGATGACGCAGTCGCTATTTATAGTCTAAGAATGGAGCGAGCTCGATATCTGCCCATCTGTCAATAAATGCAGCCGAAACTCTTTATATCAAAGGAATTAAGAAAAATTGTTCGATCTAAATGAACTTCGATGTATAAATTATTAGAGAAATTCGCTGTGTTTATTATCGGTGTGTTGTAATAATCATTTAATCGTGTTATAAGATACGGAACACGGTATTTATACGTTTCGATGTATTTATTTTATCAACATGTCGCAAATAAACAAAACATTATAAACATATTCACACAGACTAATTTTATAATCGCGAGCGTGGACACTGACTTGTTTACGCAATTGTCGTTAATTAAATATCGATTTCGGAGCTCAATACAAAAAATGTCCGATCAGGTGAGAAATGATGATTTAATTGGTTCGACATAGACGGTCACTTTATGGTTCGATATAGATGGTCACTTTGCAGTTGAAAATCTATGTTTGGGACCGTTATACCAGGTTTTTACGACAACGTACCCTCAGACAACGGAGTATATTATTTTTGGAGACTTTATTTAAATATTTTATATGCATTCCAGCAGATATTGCAACGTCTGATACATCGAGGTGATAGTTTCCCCTGATTTTAATTTTAGGGTGGAAACAGGGACTACATATAGAGTACCTCGTGAACTGTAGAACCATATGACCAGATTCATGAGATTCATGAAACATCAACGGCTTGTATTTTTGATGGAGTAGATGATCACTTTAGTTTCGGGATCAGTTAAGTCAAAATAACAAATTCGTTTGATCTGAAACTTCGCACATCTTGATAAAAAATGCTACATAGTCCACATTCTAGTATTGAATTGCCGGATGCGATCTTGCGCCGTACAAACATTTAACTTGTTGTAATTTGGAACCTTTTCTATAAATGTTGGATCAAAATATAGTGATCTTGGCCCGGCATCGTAACACGTGGTATTCAGTTCTCTTGCTGGCACATCGTCAACACTCCCGGTATGCAAATACACCACCTACCATTTCTTACAGACAACTTAGGTTGCCACTTCTTCAATAGAATACCTGCTTCTAGCATCTGTACGGTTCTTACACGTACGTTGACTGTATTCTAGGCGTCCGAATTCAATCGAAATCCTTATATAAAAACATCTTCGTAATGTTTTGACAGGACATGTCAAATGCAAGATATTGAAGTGAAAACATCTTCAAGTGGACTAAATATGCTAATCCAGTGCGAATACGTAGAAATACATAAGAAGCCGTCCTTATCTTATATGGGATGATTATCCGACCGAATTTACAAATATATTAATGATCAGTCCATACTACTATTATAGACCTGCTGAATAAAATCTTCAAATATAAGTGTATTCTTATAGAATGTTCCCCTTTTGGCTTAGTATATACAGTCAAATCCGTTTTAGTAGCGACCTGCTAATAATTCCATCCTGTGAATAAAGGTCATTCTCTTAAAACCCGTCATTGATTAGTTAGCACAAAGAGACCTCCAAATAAGGATAACCTGTCAATTAAGATAATAGTTTGTCCTTCCTAAGGGTGGCCTTTGTTCGCAGGTTTGACTGTAGTTGTTGTTACTGTGCTAATTGACAACCACCAACCAAGAAATTGATGTATTAAGATGGATTACTCAAGATAACCCCAAACTTCGTTCCCATTCCCTTGCTAGTTCTGACCGCTATTACCGACGCTGATGATGTAAACATAATGACATTGTCATTATATTATACGACTGCATGATCACAAGCCTAGTTAAAAATGTCCCTTGTTACCGCACCCAGATCAATGTCTTTATCAGCTTCAAACACTCTTTAATCCTGTAAAAACTGTAAACTGAATCGGAAAGCAGCAACTGTTGTACACAGTTACTGGCAAACATAAAGCCTATTGTTTTTTTTCTAGCAAGGTTTTCTCTGATTGCACCTTTCTGTGATTTATTACTTTTATTAATTGATGGAATGAAGCAAGGTGTATCACTGTAGCCTTATATTACACGTTGACATTTGCGTAAATCACGACAGGATCGTTTTATGTTGTATCACTGATAGATGAAGAAGGGATAAAATATTGAAACGCCAGTTAACATTTAACATTTTTTATACCCCCCACAAACTGCATTTAATACGGGGTTTTTGTGCGTTAAAGCATTTGTCATGAACGTACAATTTTCTTTAATTTCGTGCTTAAAGGTAGAACAAAAAGGACTAAGTTAAAAAAGGCTGACGCTGAAATGGAAAAAGATCACGTAGGAAGAAAGGCGACATTGTATTGCTTAATATAAAACATGATTCAAAACAGTAATTCGTCGTCAGGCGTTTTGACTTTATCGGGCTAACTGTGTCAGTTTCTTTTAATTTGCAAAACATAAAATACTTGAAGACTATGAGATTGAAGAAAACAATATGTTTTGAATTATAAGAAATGTTTCTAATACCCTATCAAATTATTCACGAACGATTCATGAACCAGACAAGAAAAAGTTCAAGAAGCAATAATGTTTTAATGAATTCATTTTGAAAGGGAATACCATCACACCCATAAGATTAATACAGACAACTAGATACACTGAATTAATACGAGTATAATACAAGCATGATCTAAGGAACTATAAAAACATTTCTGTAGGTTCTTGCTCTACAAATATGTATGATTGTGCGATATTTTCTTCCACTTGTATTAGATAGACAGATCATAATCATATTATGGAATTTCGATTTTAATTCATTATTATATTTTTCTCGGAGCATCTCGGTGGTTATGTCGTTTCATACATCGGATTTTGCTAAGACAGACTTTCCAAGCTTAAATGTCATGCAACTTGTCCCATGGTTTAAAACATGACACGTCATCTTGTAGCAATTATAGTATGTTCTCTTGGGTTATATTTTTAGTTATTATTGTTACTCTAGACCCCGTGAATTCACCTTAAATATATTTTACTGCATTCAGTGTTAAGCAAATGCTATCAAATGTTGTTATGACGATCATGATTTAAATTGCTTCATTGATGTTGTTATTCCGTTCTTTGGTGCGTACTGTTCAGACCCGTGTAAGTTTGATCAGTGCCGTATGAACCAGGGGAAGGGCATAGCCCTAATAATGTCGGCTATAGGAACAAATAAAGGTTCTTTAACTTTGATTCTCCTCTCCGTCGTTAACTGAAAAATACAAAATTAAAACCCCATCAGAAAGTCCTTCCTACGCGCATGTGGATTGTTGATATGGAAATGATAGTCGAAATGGATACATTGGTTGTATGTTACATTTATTCTCAATTGATACTTCGTATAAGTATTGATCTTCACGAACAGTAAACTCATTACAATCACTCAGCCGCATAATTTGTATACAAAGTTATTCTCTACACCAGGTACCTCTCGGAATAATTATTCAACTAAATCTGTTAGTTTATCACTGTTCGTAAACAATGACTACCACTCGCCTTTATCATTAATTAGATAGTTTAAATTCGCTTAGGATTCAATGTATTTGATGCCATATACTCCCATTGCATTTAGCATCATCTTCATTAAATACTTACCTTAAACGGTATTTTTACTGGGTGATGGTAAAACAACGTTTCATAACTTTACATTTGTTTACATCCCGTGAATCTCCGCAAACCACGCATGATAACAAAGGAGTTCACGTAATGTTTTTACTACAGCAAAAACAATTAACATTGCCTGTTGACAGCTATTACACAATATTTGTTCAATGTGCACTTCTCTCGCAGGAATTGTCCTGTTCATCATCGACAGACAACACAATCACTTGACACGTGTAACATAATTTTACCTTTGGCTATAACATTATCTCCTTGCGCTCTAACATCCACCACATGTGGATTCTCCCGCGGTCTTGACAATCAAAAACCACTCACATGGAGAATCAAAGGACTGAGAGTACTTTCTGGACAAAGTTGAATCCGTCCTTAAAAAATAAAGGCCTGTCGAAAATGTGATGTACAGTTCACAAATTGTTCATGAGCTAGTTCATGAATAGTTTATGATTTTATTCATGACCTTCAAATTGGACACTTGGTTCATGAATCTTGTCCGATGAAATCCATGCACACAAGTTTAAGAAATGATTCATGACTTTATGAATTGTTCACGAGCTGATGATGTTCATGAACAGGTCATGAAGCTTCATGAATTGTTTATGAACTGCAGTTGGTATATTTTCAAGAAGCAGCTTAGGTTCGTGAACAATTCATGAATTATTTTCATAAACCTTTGATGAACTTGTATGAACAATTCGTGAAACTTCATGAAATAATATTCATAAACATTTAATCGAACTTCGATTAATGAACTATTGATGAATTATTTTGATGAACCTTGGTGAAAATTACATGAATTTTCATGAATTGGTCATGAAATGATGACGTTCATGAACTGTTCATGAATCTTCATTAACTTTTCATGAAACATAATAAACTTTTCATGAAAATCATCAATTCATAAAAAAAAATCTCAACAGTCATGACATATATAGTGAGAAATTACTAGCTACTGCACATTTTGAAAACCCATACAAATGCAGTGCCTTCAGTGCTTTGATCTGAATACAATTGTACTATATACTGAACTTATGACCATATGTCATTATGTAATCTCTCTATACTGAGACACATTATGGTATTCCAACACTACTTTTGTGAATTAAACCTTTTCCAGTATGTAGTGACTGAAAATTATGTGTGGACGACGACTTTATTATTATATTTGTTAATTTTACAGTTTAAATTGCCAAAATAGTTCGCATGCTTTCAAAATTAATAGAGACCTGCAACATCATATATCAAAACTACAAAGTCTGTAGTGAATACTTATACAACAAGTGGTACTATTTTTCAACGCGGATGAGAGGCGTCACTGTTTTGTTAGTACAAAATATGGTGTATAACTATAGGAACTTCGCTCCTAAAAAAAACAACTCAACGTTGTTTCGGACGAACATTCGTTAGGCCGAGCCCAATGGTATATAATGTATAGATAGAAATCGAGCAGTGAGTCGTGACGAAAGGTGATGGATTGTTCCATTCTTTTAAATAAGGATAAGTGTCGCAGAGTCAAGTGTTGTAGTAGGTGGCCATTATGGTCCACCGTACTTTGTACATATGTACATCCGGTTTTAAATCAGTCATCTACTTACATTTTATACTCCATTTTATCACAATAATTTACTAATCTTTGATTTGTTTCAGAACATGCACAACACTCATGCGCACCTTTTCCACCTCGCATTTACGACAAACTTTTCTACAGGTATACCATTTATTTAAAAGACATTTTCGTAAATTATTGTATTCATTTTGTTATTGCTATATCATTATTTCATTACTATTAATTTTGTTTTCATTTTGCATTTGTCATAATAATATAATTTAGGCATTTCCGATAAACTTTCAAAGACGTCAGACGTGTTTTCTTTTTTCTTTTGTACAGATAGAATTCCACGTATTTGGTATCCTAACATTTAAAGGAGCCGAATGTAAGCGTGACATAAGTAATACAATGACCAAGTACATATTACTAAACACGACCTTACATTTTGCCTCTTACATAACTGATATATCAATTCTTTCAATTTCCCCTGGCATTTCAGTTCTAAGCTGATTGTGCGTAAATATATACATTGATGTTAAAGTTGCCATTTTGAAGATTTAAATCTAAATATTATACACAAACATTAAAGATCTGTATAAACATATTATCGGTTACCTTAGATCCTGTGTTCAATTGTATTATAACTTTGAAAATATAGCGCGGCAACAATCAATTACCAAACGATAAGCAGTTCGGCAGGATAAACATTCCGATAAACCGTTTGAACAACTAACGGACAACAAACAAGAATATTATGGGTTCAAGTCCAAATACTAGTTCATGATTTCCTTGTATCAAATAACAGGAAATCCTTTAGCTGTGTCTCATTTATAACAATTAATAATGATAAAAACTTCAAATATGCGTTCCGTTGGTACAAATTGGTATTTCTTGGATGTCAAACACGGAAAATTGCATGCTAAAATGTTTGAATCACCAACACATTGCCAATTGAAAAGTATAATCAAATCCGAATAAAATATGACAATTTTAGTATCCTGGTTATTGTCAAAAAAAATATCCAATCGTATTTGTCCAAAGGGTAATTTGCTGGAAAGACAGGTTATGGAACATGCAATGTAAGTTTGTTGCAATCGTTTGAAATAATTTATTCTAGAACACTCTTTGATTTCAGTTTACGATTCAACAAAAGCAATGTCTTCAATCAGATGTTTGGTTCTATTTAGGTTACACAATTTTGTAATTGGCGAGGTACAGACGGCTTTTCAAGAAATGCCATTATAAGTGTTTTTTTTATCAACTGAACTATACCATATGTCATATTTAATTATTTTTTGTGACAAATGCATCGCGTTTCCCCAAATCTCCAAATTAAACGCATCAAGAGGCATCACAGTTTTAACTGTATGTAGAATATAGAAATATAAGATTCTTATATGTAACAGCTTAAAAAGTTTGCAACCGAACACCTAATGAAGGAAATGTTAGTCTATAAAACAACCTTACTATTTCATATGACAGGTTAAAATATGATAAAGCCGCATCGAATGAATGTAGAGTAACTGTTAATTGGTGTTTACGTGGTTCTCATAAGACTCTAGTGAATGTACATGACCTCTAAAGAAACTGTTCTATGCATCCATAAAAACGGACAAGATGAATAGAAGTAGATCGTGACAGTTGCCTTGTTCCAAATTTTTGAAAGTCCGAGATTATAAGCATTGTGAGAGACCGAGTACTTTCGCAAACAAATCCATGTTACCTTGATAAATTTCAACAGGGGCATGTTTTTTTTTCATTTCCTATAACGTGACTGTGGCGTTTTCAGTGTTCAAATACAGTTTAGCTGTTCGAAATAGCATGTAGTGTACACACTTAAAATTTAATTTTTGCCTAATTACCTCGCTGAATCCATCGTTATGCATTTAACGCATGATTATCCCTCCTAACACTCAAATCTAAGAACTATTGATATAAGAACTATTTCGAGGATGATCCGACCATCCTTTCTGCACACAATTGGTGTAATTTTGGATAAAGAAGATAATGGATATAGAGCAACGAATGATAATTATCAGTAATTATAGCAGTATTTTAGGTACTACTCTTCCTTTCGCAGAAATGAAAACTGCAAATTTTCGTGAAAAAAAGACACTGAATGCTTTATATTTAAAATCGATCTAAATTTCCCATAACTTCGTACGGCTTTTTATTCCATTATCTCAATCTCGTTCTTTCTCCAGCTCAAGCTTTCATATATACAGATCGTTCCGAACGGGATACTTTTTTGTCCTCCATTATTTGCATTACTCTGAGTGTTTTGTGGGTTTTGGATTTAAGGATTTGGAGAGGGTAGTCTTGTATGGGTTTTTCCTTAGGACAAAAAAAAAACACATAAAAACATAATCCCACCTTTTCAAAATACCTCAAGAAATTGTGACCATACATAAATTTAGACCAAACAATTAATACTTTTTATGAAATGATATTTATATATATATATGTATCAGTAAAGCATCATTTAATTTTTTGCATCAGCAAAGAATGGTACGTACTAAACAAAAAAAAAGAAATCTTACTTGAATTTCAATAGGTATTCGCCATGTGGGAAAAGTCCTGAGTACACGTATAATTATGAGTTTATTGGCCTGTCCATAATCTCGTACAAGTGTAACACGAGTGAACGACTTAATCGCCGATTACCGGTTTCGTACACAGCCAACACCGTGCACCATCCCAGTAACCGTCTCAAACGAACCAGGCAATTAAATTACAGTATATGAACTACATAATGGGCTAAATCCGCTTGCAGTCCGCTTGGTAATATTTTAAAGTTTTATATACATTTTATATGGTCAAAATGAAATTGTTTATTGTTTATCTGTTATTGACAATAAAACCTTTAATACTGGAATATTTCCAAGCAGCTGGTCTGAAAGTTACATAATTTCTTTTCATAAGAAATGTAGTATATTTGTATAACCAGTCCAAATAGTTTTAGAGGCATTACACTTTTGAGAGCGCAATGTAAATAATCCACCCGTACTTTTAATCAAATTTGAAAACAAGACTGGAAATTATAACTTTCTATCAAAGCAGAGACCTGCTTTAAAAATATGAGCGCTATTGAAAACATTTTTGTGCATTTACAAACTGTAAGAAATAATTATAAGTATGTACAATGCAAATGAGTTTATTTTATTTTGTTTCTGATGTCAATAGGCCATCATTCAGAACAAAGTAACAAACACGACAACAACAAAGTAAACATGAAAAATGAAAGAATGATCATTATACAGATCCAAAGTTTCGTTTTTTTAACTGGTTTCTGCAGTTTGAGAATTGAAACCAGAGTGATTTAAAGAAAGTGAATTACATGAGTACATATCACTTATGTAAAAACTAATGATAAACAGAACAATGAGCTCGCATATTGTCTGTCTATGTGAATGTTTATCGCAATTATTATTTTCATTGCTGTTGAAGACCGTAGGGAAATATTGTCTAATGGTGAAGAAATTGATATATTGCCTATAGTTTTGTTGTTTTATACAGATGACATCATAATTTTAAAAAATACCCCCCCCCCCTTCGATTAAGCGTACCATACTTCGAAAATGTTGAAAGCAGTTCCAAACTCCAAAAATCTCCAAAAATGACTAAATTTGTCAATTGAAAAACTCGCCATCACGAATTTGCACAGGAATTTAATTTTTTCATCCCGGGTAAGGCGAACCTTTACGAGGCTGCGTAATACTATCCACCGGGTATTGTTGACATTGACCGAGATTTTGACCTGTCCGAATTTCATCAATTTAGGCCAAGAAATATTTTTTGCTGCATATTTTCGGTACCCGGCGTTTCTTTTTCTTCCCAGTGTATTATTCTACACCAACACCCACGTATTGTTTAATATAATACATACTGGTTTTTGAATTTGAAGAAAATAAGCATAATAAAAAGTGTATATAAACTCATACAACCCGACATGGAATTAAAGTAATTAGGCCAGATTGGTTAATATACTTCTTTTGTCATTAGAATTGTATGATGTATGTTGTTTTTTTGACAGACATTCATTTTATAAATGTATTGAATACTGACCAAAAAATACATTTAATTCATTAAAATTAATATTATTTAAATACAATTCCTTCAAACTGAGCCTTATATAATAAAATGTATATAATTCTTTATACCGGTAGCAAGTTACATCTATTTGCACATTTGTACGTGAAGTTATCTGTCATTAATACATTCGATTGGTGAGACCGGTATAATATGTTTGTATGTATTATGCAGTGCTTGTTTGGAATGAAAAATGTACTACTGTATTTTCATTTATTTTCGTTGGGCTCAATTTTCGTGGTTTTTACTAAAATGGCTATTTCTTGGGGACATATATTCGTGGATTTTGATTTTTGAAAGAAAAATGCCTCACTTCTGCATTTAAATTCGTGGGGATTTGATTTCGTGGATGAGCTGACCCACGAAATCCACGAAATTTAATCCCCAACGAAAATTAATGATTCCACAGTATCATTCCCTGTTGTCGTTGTATGTGAATTATGATTGTCATCGTGTTCTAAACAATGAGCCGGTAACTTAACCGCATATGGAGGAAAATCGACATGTTTCATCAAATTTTAAAAAATATACAGAATACGACCCGTTTTCCGTCTAAAAGGGTTAGGACATATAAATGCATGTCAAACACTGTTAAAAGCCTGATCCCCAGTCCATGCAACAGTAGTAATTAAGGTAGTTCGCGGTGTTGCTCGGCAAAAAAGAAAATTTGTTCGAATGACATGAAATTTGGAGGAAGTATACCCGAAGTAGCTGCGCTTACGAAAATTTTGTTCTTTTTACAGTTTGACGTCGGTAACCTAGCAACTTAACGACGTTAAAACGCCATCTAGCGGCACCAGCTATGTGAACGACTCGTTGTACTTTTCCTCCTGTAGCTTTGCTATAAATTGACATAAATTGAAAATTCAAACTTTGGGGATGAGCGAATGCTGTGGTCTACCGAGTGATCATCATCAATACTTTGAATATCCATGACCGCCCGGCGTGTCGGAAATTTATCGACGTCAAAACGTCAGTATGGGGACGATTTCTCGACGTAAAATATTCAGATAAATGCAAATGTAGTTAAAACGCCGTGGTAGAAGTTTTTCAAAAATTAACATAATGTAAAACATTCATTTATCTACGCATTGAGCGAAAAAAATATGACACGTTCAATCACGTTCAGTTAGCAGGGTACAAGTAACACGTGATATCTTGGCTTGGTCCATCAATGCCATGACGACTTAGTGTCAGATTTATATGGTTGACATGTAAGCCTCGGCTCCGCAAAATGTAGTAATAACCTTTAAGCCAGTGACAAGTTTTGTTTTTCGAAAAAGATTTTTGCAACTTCACGACTTCATTCTCACTGAAAACCTGAATTTTTTCTCAACATCCAGGACAAACATTATAAGGTCCTCTCATGTTGGAATATCAGAAACTGCGTAAGGCGTAACCTGTTCATTTTTAGCAATTTTCGTACGAGACATTCCTGCGTGTGTTTACTAATTCTGGATGTTGTTATCTGTTCATGGTTAGACTGTCCGCAAAACCAGGAAAATGCGTATTTTTGAATGATGACTTTTGAGATGAATGCAGAATGAATGAAGTTAGCAGCCCAGCTTTTTTTTGTTTCTTTTTGTTAAGTTGGCAATGTTTAAACATTAATTAACTGAAAATATATGATTTTCATTTTTTTTCAATGTGGGATTAGCCGCTGCTAGCAGCGTGAAGTTGGCAGCTAGCAGCGTCTAATTTCACGCACAAAAAATTCTTTTTTGGAAAAATCATATATTTTCATTTAATTAACGTTCAAACAACAGACTGACATTATTTTATGCATTCTGGAGTATTGTTCTTGATTTGTTGTGAAGTTTATCTTGTCACCCGTACAGGAGATGTCAAGAAGGAAGCAGTTTAGACGGAAATCTGTTAATGCCTCCATACCAGTTTGAATAGATTGTAGGCGGGAACTAAACATACATTCCTATAGATAGAGTGTTAATGTGATATTAATATTATATAGTTTTTCTTGCTTGTATCTAATGTCAGTAACAAGTAAACATAATGTATATAGTGACTGTTACAAGGCGGAACAAAAAGTTCTTTTTGATAATCCAGACATTCGAATGCTTTATAATCACAGAACAGGGAGAGTGCCATAGTAATATAACTTCCCTTTTATGATATATTAAAGTCAAATATAACTGACCAAGGTCCAACATTTCAAAATGTTGCATGGTTCAAAGTTAATCAATTTATTATGTTTGAATGTCACTACATTGTATTTATAAAGATCAGGAACCTTAATGGTCATTCAAAATTTAGAACAGGACTATGAACTACATGTGCTGGGCCCGTAGCAACACCGCCCACTAAGCCCCATCTGACTTTCCGAGAATTTCGATCAATATATTCTACATGTATAATATATTGATCGAAATTCTGGGAAAGTCAAATGGGGCTTAGTGGGCGGGATGGCTACGCGCCCGGCACATGTGCTTTAAACTAAACAACAAACTGAACCAAGCGACTAGTTGATCAATCAAAGACAACAAAATGATCAATGTTAATTAAACTGTTACTAACCCCAGATATCGAGTGCTCCTCTAGTTAAAGCATCAGGTCCATCATTTAACGTCTCCATAGTTAGAGTCTGTGTAGATAAACAATGAAGACGTAATTTACTCATAGATCGAAATAAGTGTACAATAACCCCCTGGAAACCGGACTCTCAGAAATCCGGAATTTTCAGAAAACCAGACTTTTTGTCCAGTTCAGATGGGGTCCGGATGGCAGGATTTTTACTATACATGTATATGATAGAATTTATGCGTTTATGTTGAAAATTCGTAATGTTATATATATGCATAAACTATGGCTGTAAAAGTTTCGTATTATTTAAATGCATACTACGGTATGATGTGTCACGTTTTAAAGAATATAGCCCGCTCTGTAAGCTAAGTGAATAGAGCGTTGTATGAAGTATAAAATGACAACAATTAAGTGTAGGAACATTTTAGGTGTCACAGGATTTGTCGCTGGGGATTTACGTCGCACCA
This sequence comes from Lutraria lutraria, assembly GCA_964023205.1. Taxonomy (NCBI): domain Eukaryota; kingdom Metazoa; phylum Mollusca; class Bivalvia; order Venerida; family Mactridae; genus Lutraria; species Lutraria lutraria. Next base: position 11,275,452 of record OZ026837.1, on the reverse strand, counting down.
ACAGACAGGGTCGTTAGGTGACCTAGTTTTCAGCATTTTACCAAGGCAGAGCTTACACTGACCTTCCGTGAACTAACTAGACATATTTCTCACTCATAATGTGTTCGTCAGTTTCCATAAAACGTCATTGATTATATACAGCAAAGACTACCTGTGAATAAAGGCCACATTTTGTCTTTCTCAAGGGTGGCCTTTGTTCACAGGTTTGACTGAAGCAACAATATCTGCATGTATACAACCTACCGGCTTGATGAAAATTTTGCCATCACTATTACGTCACATTACACTTCCAATGATATGTCATGACCCTAATTCCAGAATCGTAAATATTACTTCATTTTTTTTGCGTTATGAGTAAAATGCGTTTAAAGACGGGTAAGTTAAGTACTAAACAATTGATGAGTTATACGTTCGTGGCGCAGTTATTTAGTTTCTTCCTTTTTGAGTTACACTAATGTAAGTTAGTGCATGTTGTGCAGTGTTCAGAGATGAATCCAAAGATACCAAACACTCCATTTTTGTCCAAATAAATGAAGGAATTAGAGTGTTATCAAATCTTAAAAACATATACATTTTGCACGTAATCCTAGCTCATATGAAATACTAGTATATCATCAGTGTTTCTCGACATCGGTTTAATTATTCCCAATAAATTTCTAAATTATGCAGTTGACTTGCCATTGATCCTGCTGATAATGCTATGATAATTAAGGTTATCTGTCAATTTTCAAATGATGGCCTTTGTTCACAGATGTGACTGTACATGTAGTTGATAGGACTTACCCCACCACTGCTAGCAGTAATTTCATGTTCCCATACGTCTAGGTTTAATGTATCAAAGTTATCTTCAAATATCAAACATGGAAATGTCTAACATGTTAATGGGCGGATAGAACTTCCGGTACAACCACAAGAACCACTGGAAGCTGTCGCTGTTGCGCTCAATGTGCCAGAGGCGACTGGTTGTGTCTGAGAAGAATCTGTACCTGTGTTAGAACCGGTATTTGTCGCGTCTGTGTCTTTGTTAACTGCACTAGAATCGATGGGATCTGTGGGGTTCGAACTTGGCAAAGCATCGGTGACTAATGGTCTAGAAGTCTGGGCATGCGTAGTAGGCTTCGATGTTGTTGTTGTAGTTGTTGTTGTAAGACCTATACGTGTTTGAATGGGTTTATTTATAGAAATACACATGTATGTATGTATGTATGTATGTATGTATGTATGTATGTATGTATGTATGTATGTATGTATGTATGTATGTATGTATGTATGTATGTATGTATGTATGTATGTATGTATGTATGTATGTATGTATGTATGTATGTATGTATGTATGTATGTATGTATGTATGTATGTATGTATGTATGTATGTATGTATGTATGTATGTATGTATGTATAGATATGGTACATAACGTACAGGATTCAAGCGATGTGTTGTTTTATAGATATGGTATATAACGTACAGAATTCAAGCGATGTGTTGTTTTATAGATATGGTATATAACGTACAGGATTCAAGCGATGTGTTGTTTTACAGAGATGGTATATACGTACAGAATTCAAGCGATGTGTTGTTTTATAGATATGGTATATAACGTACAGGATTCAAGCGATGTGTTGTTTTATAGAGATGGTATATAACGTACAGGAGTGAGAAGATATTGGTTCTTCTGTAAAAACTAATGCTTGTTTTGTCCATAAAACTACAGAAAGCAAAAACAATTACTCTGACTGAAGGACACTTTAACAATGAAAATGATAGACAGTCATCAACAGACCCTATATTTTAAGAACTTGTAACTAGTAGTTCAGTGAAATAAAATATTTTGTTTTGTTTTTGCTGTGTTTCCTTGATTTAGATTTTTGGTATTGTTCAGACGAAAATAAACAATGAGAATGGTGCGTGTCAAATTTTATCCTTGTATTCTTCAAACCATATACGAGTATATAGAGTATATAAAATAAACCAAACTGATTTGTCCACAGGTAAGTAAAAATCGACATTTTCTTGATTACAAGTGCTTCAATAATTGAATACTTGTTGTTTAAATTATGCCCAATAATGCTTTAAAAAATGCAACAAAAACTAATTGTGACTTAAACAGAAAAAATGTGTAACATGAAACATTTAGACACATGATTATTATCATTAAGTCCAAATTGTATTAACATAAAATAAAGTTTTTAACTTTAAGAGCGTTTTTTGTTAGTTGTATGAAGGTGTGACACAGTTATACGGTATACGGTTATATGGTATTGTATAGATAGCGTTAACCCCGGGGCACAAATATTACAATGTGGACGTAAATTAAAGCATGTTTTTAGTTTTTAGTGTATATCTACTAAATTGTTCCGCATTTTGTTACTCAAATAAAAAAGGTACTAAGTATTATTTAACATCAACCAGCCCATGAAAATACATTACAATAAACACCAAAATAGATTTATTAGACATACATTTAGTATAAATTTACATATTCTAACCATGTTTTAAGCATTAGCACAGTAGTATATAAGGTGTTAAAATTACGACATTGTTATCAATTCATGATCAGGTGTATAGTGATTCTCTTGTTAGGGTTGCACATACGCCTTTGTTTTTTAGTTTGTGTCGTGCTATTCTTACGACACCGTTTGTAATTCAAACGACGTGCTATTTTTATAACACCGTGAAATTCTAACGACAACACCGTAAGTAAATAAAACGACGTGCTATTCTTACGACGACACCGTTAGTAAACAAAACGACGTGTTATTCTTACGACGACACCGTTTGTAAAAAAACGACGTGTTATTTTCACGACGACACCGTTAGTAAATAAAACGACGTGTTATTCTTACGACGACACCGTTAGTAAATAAAATAACGTGTTATTTTCACGACGACACCGTTAACAAATAAAACGACGTGCTATTTTCACGACGACACCGTTAGTAAATAAAACGAAGTGTTATTCTTACGATGACACCGTTAGTAAATAAAACGACGTGTTATTCTTACGACGACACCGTTAGTAAATAAAATAACGTGTTATTTTCACGACGACACCGTTAACAAATAAAACGACGTGCTATTTTCACGACGACACCGTTAGTAAATAAAACGAAGTGTTATTCTTACGACGACACCGTTAGTAAATAAAACGACGTGTTATTCTTACGACAACACCGTTAGTAAATAAAACGACGTGCTATTCTTACGACAACACCGTTAGTAAATAAAACGAAGTGTTATTCTTACGACAACACCGTTAGTAAATAAAACGAAGTGTTATTCTTACGACGACACCGTTAGTAAATTAAACGACGTGTTATTTTCACGACGACACCGTTAGTAAATAAAACGAAGTGTTTTTCTTACGACGACACCGTTAGTAAATAAAACGACGTGTTATTTTCACGACGACACCGTTAGTAAATAAAATGTAGTGTTATTCTTACGACGACACCGTTAGTAAATAAAACGACGTGTTATTTTCACGACGACACCGTTAGTAAATAAAACGAAGTGTTATTCTTACGACGACACCGTTAGTAAATAAAACGAAGTGTTATTCTTACGACGTCACCGTTAGTAAATAAAACGACGTGCTATTCTTACGACGACACCGTTAGTAAATAAAACGAAGTGTTATTCTTACGACGACACCGTTAGTAAATAAAACGAAGTGTTATTCTTACGACGACACCGTTAGTAAATAAAACGACGTGTTATTTTCACGACGACACCGTTAGTAAATAAAACGAAGTGTTATTCTTACGACGACACCGTTAGTAAATAAAACGACGTGTTATTTTCACGACGACACCGTAAGTAAATAAAACGTAGTGTTATTCTTACGACGACACCGTTAGTAAATAAAACGACGTGTTATTTTCACGACGACACCGTTAGTAAATAAAACGAAGTGTTATTTTTACGACGACACCGTTAGTAAATAAAACGAAGTGTTATTCTTACGACGACACCGTTAGTAAATAAAACGACGTGTTATTTTCACGACGACACCGTTAGTAAATAAAACGAAGTGTTATTCTTACGACGACACCGTTAGTAAATAAAACGACGTGTTATTTTCACGACGACACCGTTAGTAAATAAAACGTAGTGTTATTCTTACGACGACACCGTTAGTAAATAAAACGAAGTGTTATTTTTACGACGACACCGTTAGTAAATAAAACGAAGTGTTATTCTTACGACGACACCGTTAGTAAATAAAACGACGTGCTATTCTTACGACGACACCGTTAGTAAATAAAACGAAGTGTTATTCTTACGACGACACCGTTAGTAAATAAAACGACGTGCTATTCTTACAACGACACCGTTAGTAAATAAAACGACGTGTTATTTTCACGACGACACCGTTAGTAAATAAAACGAAGTGTTATTCTTACGACGACACCGTTAGTAAATAAAACGACGTGTTATTCTTACGACGTCACTGTTAGTAAATAAAACGACGTGCTATTCTTACGACGACACCGTTAGTAAATAAAACGACGTGTTATTCTTACGACGTCACCGTTAGTAGATAAGACGACGTTTGTAAATAAAACGGCGTGCTATTCTTACGACGTCACCATTAGTAAATAAAACGACGTGCTATTCTTACGACAACACCGTTAGTAAATAAAACGAAGTGTTATTCTTACGACGACACCGTTAGTAAATAAAACGACACCGTAAGTAGATAAAACGACGTGTTATTCTTACGACGTCACCGTTAGTAAATAAAACGACGTGCAATTCTTACGACAACACCGTTAGTAAATAAAACGAAGCGTTATTCTTACGACGACACTGTTAGTAAATAAAACGACACCGTTAGTAGATAAAACGACGTTTGTAAATAAAACAGCGTGCCATTCTTACGACAATTACGACGACACCGTTAGTAAATAAAACGAAGTGTTATTCTTACGACGACACCGTTAGTAAATAAAACGACACCGTTAGTAGATAAAACGACGTTTGAAAATAAAACGGCGTGCTATTCTTACGACGATTACGACGACACCGTTAGTAAATAAAACGAATTGTTAATCTTACCACGACACCGTTAGTAAATAAAACGACGTGTTTTTTTTTCACGACGACAACGTTAGTAAATAAAACAACGTGCTATTCTTACGACAACACCGTTAGTAAATAAAACGAAATGGTATTCTTACGACGACACCGTTAGTAAATAAAACGACACCGTTAGTAGATAAAACGACGTTTGTAAATAAAACGGCGTGCTATTCTTACGACAATTATATTCCTAATAGTTATTTCCCTTTACATTAGCATCGAAGTGTATGGGAGTATTAAAGAACATCCATTTCAATAAAAACTCATACAAAAAGGATGTGATTACACAATATCAATACACATGTCTGCACCCTCAATTTTAAGTGATATGAAATGAAACTAAAATAGTTTAATGATCACCGTTTTTAATGGTTTAATCATCAGTACTTTAAAGTTTCTAAAATATTCTAAAATGCGAATCGATGATATAATTCGATTTTATTTCTTTCAACGTTCATTAGATGAGAACTTACACATTTTTCATTTTTTGTTTCTTTTTGTGAAGTTGGCAGCCCAGCAGCGTAATAGCGTAATATATATTTCTACAGATAAACTTCACAACAAATTAAGAAAAATACTTAGTTAATTAATGTCCAACCAACAGACTGACATTATTTTATGCATTCTGAAGTATTTTTCTTGATTTGTTAATTAATGTTTAAGGTTTTCGAAGTCTAATCATATTTTAGATATTGTCATTCTTTTGTATATCCATTAAGACATGTACAGGTGAATTTTTAAAAACTTTTACCGTCAGTTAAGAGAGTTACAACCATTTTTGTTCCTCTACCCCTAACGTAAAACAGTACCTCAAAATCATATGAAGTCACCTTTATGAAAATTGGCCTATCTCTCTTACAAATGATACAATAAATACAAGAATGTGTATAAGTCTAAGGGTAACCAATGTTTAGTCAATTCAAATTGTTTATACAATGTTTACAATAACTTTGTTGCAGAAAAAGTGAAAAATGTAACCCAGCCCCTTTAAGATTTGGTCAAGATTTTAGCCTTTTACCAAAAAGTAGCAAATTGATAAATATCATTTATTAATAAATAAAAATAACAGAGGGAAACAGCTGGAATTTTCTCAAAATTAACTACTATGTGTGTATAATGTCTACACCAAATTTTAAAAAGTTTCACCATCCGGTTTTGAAAAGAATTGTGTCAGAAATCCATAGTTACTTGATTTTCGTTAATTAACCATGTATAAATTCCAATAAACTAGACAAAAAAATTTGGAATAACTATATTCTTCCATATTACTGTATAAATTCATGTTCTTAATACGAAACATTACCTAAAAACTAAAAAAGAAAGAAAAAAAGTATTGTCCCAGTGGGGTTTGAACCCATGACCCTCAGGAATTTGTCAATATGTCAGTAAAATTCATGAACTTGAGTACTCTTCAAAATGGAGGTTTCGAATTAGAGATTGAAATCCTTAAACAACAGACTGACATTATTTCATGCATTCTTAAGTATTTTTCTTGATTTGTTGTAAAGTTTATCTGTAGAAATATATTACGCTGCTGAGCTGCTAACTTCTCGCTGCTGCGGCTAATTTCACATTGAAAAAAAAAATGAAAATCAAATATTTTCAGTTAATTAATGTTTAAACAACAGACTGACATCATTGCATGCATTCTCAAGTATTTAGCCCGATTTGTTGTGAAGTTTATCTGTAGAAATTAATATTACGCTGTTACGCTGCTGGGCTGCCAACTTCACGCTGCTAGCAGCGTCTAATTTCACGCACAATTTTTTTTTGAAAAATCATATATTTTCATTTAATAAATGTTCAAACAACTGACTGACATTATTTTATGCATTCTTAAGTATTTATCTTGATTTGTTTGGAAGTTTATCTGTAGAAATATATAATACGCTGTTACGCTGCTGGGCTGCCAACTTCACGCTGCTAGCAGCGGCTAATTTCACATTGAAAAAAAAAGAAAATGAAAATCATATTTTTTCAGTTAATTAATGTTTAAACAACAGACTGACATTATTTTATGCATTCTTAAGTATTTAGCTCGATTTGTTGTTAAGTTTATCTGTAGAAATAGATATTCCGCTGTTACGCTGCTGGGCTGCCAACTTCACAAAAAGAAACAAAAAATGAAAAATGAGTAAGTTCTCATCTAATGAACGTTGAAGGAATAAAATCGAATTATATCATCGATTCGTAAGTGTTTAGCCGGATTTCTTGTGTATTTTATAAGCATGACTGTAATAGTCCGCTATGCGGCCGCTACACTGCCAGATTCACAAAATCGATAAAAATCGTATTTTTTTCTTCTAATAAACATGACAGCAACATAATGTTATTACTTCATGCGTTTTTAAGTTTTTGCATGATTTGTGGTGCAGTTTAACTGTAGAAATATATTAAGCTGCTGGGCTGCTAGGCTGCTGGGCTGCTAACTTCACGCTGCTGGGCTGCTAGGCTGCTGGGCTGCTAGGCTGCTGGGCTGCCAACTTCACGCTGCTGGGCTGCTAGGCTGCTGGGCTGCCAACTTCACGCTGCTGGGCTGCTAGGCTGCTGGGCTGTCAACTTCACGGACATGATTTATTTTACACACAATCATAGATATATGAAATACTTTAAAATCTTTTTGTCCGAAGCAAGTCCTTGAGCTATGATATTTTGCGTAAACATTGTCTAGCAGACATTTACCAAGTTTGTTCAAATGATGGCCCCGGGGTCATTTTTTTATTGTTAATAGTCTTTTCTTCTTGTGAGCGATTAAAGGTAAAAAGGTAAGAAGTAAGAGGATAGGTTTATAATATGAACTTTATATTCATATTCAAGCGACTTTTGCAAGTTACCCCCCGATCACTTGGTTATAGGCAAGTTCGAGTGTCGCGAGATATGTTTTCAAACCGTAACTTTCCATTTAAGCACACCCGCATTTTGTCTATATACACTCAGTTTGAATGAAAAATACGTTAGTAACATCTTTTCCGCAATTATGTACATTACATTCGTGTCCTAACGCAGTAACTGTTTGTAAATTGCATATTTGTATGTGCATTTATCCTGACTTTGTGGCTTGTACAAATTTAAACAAAATAAAAACATATACATCTTCAAACATACACCGTTTCGGATTTTTTCTCTTCACAGTAATAGTTTTCGTGCATCGATGCATTGTCAAGTTATAGTATAAATAAGACGATCAACCCTTAGACAAAACAACCAAATTGGATGAATATTGCTCCAACCAAACGCTGTCTTAATGTGCAAAATGATTGACGTCATTTTGGCATGGTGTGACTTTAGGAAACGTTACGATAATGAAAAAAGTAGCCTGAAGAGGTATAGATTTTTTTCGCTCATTGCGTAGATAAATGAATGTTTTACATAATGTTAATTTTTGAAAAACTTCTACCACGGCGTTTTAACTACATTTGCATTTATCTGAATATTTTACGTCGAGAAAACGTCCCCATAATGACGTTTTGACGTCGATTAATTTCCGACACGCCGGGCGGACATGGATATTCAAAGGATTGATGATGATCACTCGGTAGACCACAGCATTCGCTCATCCGCAAAGTTCGAATTTTTAATTTATGACAATCTATAGCAAAGCTACAAGAGGAAAAGTACAGCGAGTCGTTCACATAGCTGATGCCGCCAGATGGCGTTTTAACGTCGTTAAGTTGCTAGGTTACCGTCGTCAAACTGTAAAAAGAACACAATTTTCGTAAGCGCAGCTACTATGGGTATAACTCCTCCAAATTGCATGCCATTCTAACACACTTTCTTTTTTGCCGAGCAACACCGCGAACTACCTTAAATCAGAGAACAATGTTTCTTACCATTTGGATGCGTTGAAATAGAATTCCAAAACGTACACCTTTACACAAATCCTAGTATGATAAGTATGATTCAATTGAGGAGTTTATGTTCATGGAAATGATCGCACAAAGTAATGCATATTTCGTTATTGTTCATAAAGAAGGTTGTGTGTGTTTCGAGCGAAGTACTAACTACAGCACTAATACTGGCCGGTATCATCTAAAAATAACTATGTAACGTGAAAATTCAACTAGTGCGATTCTAACGTGGGAAGCGTTCAACATCATGATTCCAGTTACGAAGCAGAAATTTTGCATTCGTCTTAAAGGTATATTGCAAGAAAGCTAAACATATGTTTCAAGCAAATCCCTAGTGTAGGCATAACATTGCAATCGGCAACTGCAAGAGCAATGATTAAATGTAATTTCGAAAAAGATTTCGTTGAGAAATTCATGAATTTTAATTTGCAAGACTTATTTGACAGCAAAATGTTAATAAGTTATTTGTAATGGCTTTCTTTGTCAGTTTGAAACTTAATAACAGTCTGATGGGACAGCTACTGGTTAACATTTCGACAAAACAATTAAACCATTGCCTTAGAAATCATTTTACGAAAAAATAGTCTAATTTCAAAAACATTTGATACGTTTCATTTTGTTATTGTGATTTAATTAAGATTCTTGAATTTAAAATCATGGAAGTTAAAGCTTCAATGAACGAATTGACGAATGTCCATATTGCATGTCCTACTTTGAGGCTGAACACAAACCTTTATGCCTGCAGCTGTTATAGCGTTGTTGTGTGATCGTTATAAAATACCACAGTATGTAGGTGGTAAGTTACAGCTGAACTTTCATGAAATCCTGAGTGTGAAATGTATTGTAGTATCATCTCTTGTTTGATATGAGATCTGTTACAATGTACACCCTCTTTAACAGATGCTGCATTTGTTTTCATTGATATGTATTTATTTGTTTGATAATGCTAAGTATTCTCGCTTCCACATTAATGTTAACGTCAGGCTGGAAAAGATATAGAAGACTTGAACGACATTTTATCTTTTTTGTCTGGGATTGGCACTTAACATCCATACATAAATAACGAACCATTATATGTAACCTTTTTATTGAACCAAATCTTTTATAATCCAGTGGTATCTTAAGAAAGAATTTGATTTTTGGCAGTGCTTTTGTCAATTAACAGGAATCGTGATAAAACGTGCTAGGTGTCCATGTCTTTCGACTCGGTGGAATCTACGTTGCAGAAGGAAGTGTGACGAACGTATAAAAGTGTATAAACATATCGTATTGGTCTACTTGTTATAATGATCTTGCATCGCCATCATTTGTATTAGATTTGTCGATAGTATACTTAGTGTCAAATCTAGGTACGTATTGGTGAAAATGTATCAGCACGCTGCAGTACGTGTAAACAGTCTGTTTGGAACAATAAGTTAATTCTTTGCGCATCAGAATATGGATAATGTAATGAAACTGTTGCTTCTTTTATTGAATTCAAACGGAATGATGATTATTCTACTAAGGGTACGTCCGGAGTCTATTTCCACCATTAAATGCTGTATATTTGTACGACATTAAAGTCAACAGTTTTGGCATCATTTATTCTTCGCTTAATTTTGTTAAATTAATCAAGTTCGAAAACAAAGCAAAACTATAACTCCGCTAGCCGATAATCTCAACACTGAAACAAGAAAGCAACGATAAAAAAGATACAGTCAAAACATAGAAGACAGGCAGACAAACAGATGTACAGACAAGTACATATAAACGGTATTCAGTTTATAAATTATATACACCAAACCACTAGAGTTACCTACATGGACATGTATCAAGAAATATTTCACATGTTCCTATTCATCTATAGAATTGTTAATTACAACACGCAATACTTTAGTGTGTCTACTGCATGATCAAATATAGTCTACCTGGGTTTCATCATTTATATAGTCTGTCAAACTATGCATATTTTACTATCTGCAAAACGTGTTCATTGTACTACGGTCATTTTTTGCAGGTAGACATCATTCTGGGGCAAGTCCCTGTGTCTTTGAAATAGTCTGAGTTTCATGATTTAAATAGTCTGTCAAACAATGCACATTGTGCAAGCAGTGTGCAGCAACCTGCTGATATGTCATTATTTACAAACAAAGCTGTATGTCCATTTTTACAGCGGCAGGTACCCGTGACTTCGAAAGCTGCCACTATGCTGCAACCGATTAAAATGAGTAAAGGAAACAATATGGAGAGTTTCGTGAATGAAACCTGCCCACTAAATGTATGCGAATAGAAGCAACCAATATGAAAGTAAATAATGGGATAGATGGAAGAGTCGAAGCCGTATCGGGAAATTAAAGAGAGATATGTTGAAAGTAAACAGAAGTAATACACATTTTATGGAGGTACAAAATTGTAATATAACTCCATTTTATGCTTGTCTCTAATCTGAATCAAAAAAATCGTCAATCTTTGTTACCCAATTTGTAAGCGTTCTACTTAATAGTAAATAAGTATTGTACATTTGAATATCAAACAATTTGAACAATTATTTTTAATTTTTCATTGCGGATAATAACCACAGTATTGCTAGAAACTGTTCCTAGAAAAATGTTGCTGATTCATTTCATTGTAAATATACGAGGGTCAACCGTGACGTTTGTGGACATTCATATTACCGAGACTAATCATGTATGCTTTATACCAAAATCGTATGTACATGTACAATGTTTTTACTTACTCGTCAGATTTTTCACAGATATAATTGTGATATGCTTTGCATGGAGCGTCGTTCCAATACCCAGTAGGATATATATCCACACAATTTTCAGTTGAGTCATTATTTGGCTCCCCAGGTTTCCAGTTTGTATATGTAGCATGTTCCAGACTGTTCATCCAGATCCACGTGTCTTCTTCAATAAGATCTGTCAACGCCGTCCAGTAATATTCTAAAATATATATTATACTACATGTTTAAGATTCAAAATAATTCTAGATATGAATGTATTATCTTCAAGTACTAAGGGCGCTTTTGTTGAAAATATCTGGTTTCGGTTTAAATCTCCATTGTGACAGAAAGGAGGTTTACTATGTTCTTGATATATTAACAGGAACATACGCTTATAAAGAAAAATAATTAAACGAATGAAAGTGTTATCTCTCTTGGTATTGCCTGATTAGAAAAAGATCGTCTTGCAGTGGAAATCATGGCCATGTTCAACACGCTAAGTCATGTTAATCAAGTCCTGTAACTGCAAGTGTTGACAATCGGTAATAACAGGACACTGTAAAATGTGCTAAAATAAAAACTAGAAAAATTACATCACACGAAACAGAAATGTGTAGACTACTTAGGATGTCACATTTGGACATTTTGTTGGTATATTAATAGGCTGGGTATATGGTTGAAATTGCTCTCTTTACAGTAAAAAGATAGAAAAATAACAACGTTAGATTAAATTGATAATAATAAGGTAGAAATCTGACCATAACTAATCAGATCAGATAATAAATTGTGTATTGAATTTCAGTAATGGTCAACATGGTCGGCCATTTTACCGCGCTCAACTGCATGCAATGTCGGACGGATCACACCGACCAAAACGCCTTCGGGATAGTTTGGATGGTTTGACAATCCGGTTGAGATTTTTTTGAACAAACAGCAAAACTTTCATCGTCAAACCAGTTTTACTGAACAAACGGACCGTTTAACAAACCAATTGGAAACCAAAACTGGTTCGTTGCAATAAAAGGCTCTCTAACATCGGTTTACGTATAATTTGTTAGATATTGAAGTCATAGACTAAGTTAACATTTCAAAATGGTCTCTTGATGCTATAGTTGTATTTACCAATTTCTCGAGCCTCACTTAAGTGAATGTATTAATAAACGGCAACTGTCAATCGGGTGTAGTAGCAATGCACTTAACGTACATTATATTAGTAAAAGCATATGAACTTAGTGAAAGTACATCGAAACCTTATAAATTGCAAAACAACAATGCACTCACTGTTGAAGACCTTAGCCTGTTGTCCAAGAAAATGACCTTCTTCTTGTGTTTCTATCTCCACTAGCTGGCCTTTCATTGCTTCACATATGATCTACAAGCAACAAAACAGTTCACTTACAGTGGACACAGTGTTGTCCCAACCAAAGAGTCACCTAAACAATCGTCACCGCACCATGCAATGATATCTCGCGTCGTAGTTTGATAGGATGCCACATCTAGACGCATGATAGAACGGATGAACACAATCGTATGTTTAATCTTATTCACATTTGGTTCATTATTTTGTATCAGATAACCTACGTTCCTTTTTTGGCATTACAAGCTCATTTCGTCTTTATGAACCATTAGCTCGAAATAACACTAAATGGCAAACTAAAACTACGTTAACGAATAATGCAATTACAATTCAGTCAAAGGCGATATAAACCAGTGTTAGGGTGGAGAACGTGCAATATTAATATTTACAAAGTTTTGTATCAGTTACGTTTAAACAATAACCAAATTGTAAAGTAATAGTTTTTGAAAATATTTTTGGAATAACAAAAGCCCAATTTTTTCTACATTGAACTGAATTTGCGTTGTTGTAGGCCACCAAGTGTGTCGCCGTTTCCATCAACGTTTTCTTGCAGACAGTCGTTGTCCGTGATTATATGGAGTGTCTTTTTATACAATGTTACTAAGAATCTAGTATACACCTTTGCGCTCGCCCAATCTTCCGTTTCAGTACTGAAGTGGTAGCACATCTGTCCATGTCGGAACCAACCATCTGGACACGCCCCTTCTGTAAAATACACGAAAGGACGGATGAAGAAACATAAAAGCCAGTTGCGACAGAAAATTGTTTTGTTTCGATTCCGTTGAACATTCATGAATTCCATTATACATCGGTAAAACTTATTATACCGAAGTGATGAGCAATCGGTTTGAAAATTCAACATCGATTAATCGGCCTTTCTTATCGACTGATTACCGGAAACAATCGGATATAGAGCTACACGTCAAACATTACTTCATGAATGTCATGAATCAGTTCTATATTTCAATTAATATGAGCTTCTTTCTGATATGTAAGATCATATATAAACACACACATCTGCTTTTCCAGAAATATTTATTTCTGTTAATGATATGATTACAATTTAAGATATTTACCTAGTTTCTAAGGAACTTCATAAGTACTAAACAGTAAAGCAATTAACATATCATATTATCTAGACTATATACAGCAAAGCTATGAAATATGAAAAGTGCATTATGAAAGACAACCAATACTCTTTATATACCACCACTGCACATCTAATCTTGATCTATGCAGAATCCAAGAAATATTCGTTAAAATCTAAATACTAAATTGGTATCTGTCATATTTTGTATTAAAAGCTAAGAAAATGTCGCCGTTGTATTAAACTAACAGATAAATGCATAATGTCCAAATTCAAATATGAATCCTTACATAAATCAGTATCCACCTTATTCAAGTTTTTGTCCATAAATATAAAAAATCAACTTTATTTGGACTTACTCATCCAGCCAAAATGTAAATATGATCTGTGTGTACTGAAGAAGCAGGGTAGCTCAAATACTTCTTAGCCAAATTAGACAATTGAGGATTTCGATTTCATCAAAACATGATTATTATGTGCTTTTTGCTTATTTGCCAGGTGAAAGAAATCTTTGTCTTGTTCATAGATGAAATGTTTTCCCGTCTGATTTCTGATCACAGTTATGTCATAGAAGCGGTGTAGACTTTTCTAGAAGCGGTTGTAACATTTGAACAAATTACATAGATATACAGTGATTCAAATACACAGCTATAATTAATAATAATAATTTCTCATGTTTGACAAATATGTTTAAAACATTACTGAATGTGTCCGAAATATCATTTAATCGAAAACCTTACCATCGTTAACATACGACCTTGTGTAAATCTGGAAAGAGCTGCAGAACATTTTTGGAAGGCGGGCTTTGGTTAACTTTGGGACGACCATTTCCCAGAGTAATTGGAAACGTTTTTGACAGTGTGCGCATAGTCTGCCATGAATTCAATAGAGCACGATTTGAAAAAAAATACACACTCAGCGAAAATAATATTTTCGGCAAAAAGAAAAATCATAAACATGTTGGAGCGAAATAATTTATTTGTAGCCGATCGGCTGCCCATCACAAACATCGCTTCTCAGTTAATACTAATCAATCACGTAAAAGTGTTAAAGTTTAATTGCGTTTAACATATCTTCAATAGATTTTTCGATACGTACTCAATGTAAATAGATCTAACTATACCTACCTGACAAGTGCACAAAAAGTACCAACAAAAGAAACACACATACGGCCGCCATTTTGTCTTTGTACAGCAAACACATATCTAAACTCTAAAAACCATTATCTCTAACGTGCTGTCTAACTACAATTTATGAAGCCCAGTTATTCCTTATCGAACAACCTCGTGCTTATCTAATTTTGATATTTCCGTGTTACACCGTTCATGACCTTTTTTGCTGAAAAGAAGTTACTGCGTCATGTTATTGTAAAGGTCAATGTAATGTACACAAATGATCTCCGCAAGCCTGCAAGCGATCATACATATTAGGTAATCATTCTTCACCGAGACCCAAAAAATATGTTTAGTGGCGTTCAGCAAGTCTGCAAGGGAATCAATTCAATGGCCCGTCAATTGTCTCTTAACCTCTAAATTATCTGATATTGTTACTAGATCTATTGAATTACAAAAAATATTAATATCTTTATTTACTTAAACATACAAATATCATTAATTATCAATATTACCTAAATTTTATTTATTAAGAAATAGTTTTATTGTTTTGTTTTGACATTGTTGTTACATTAATAATTTAATACTAAAAATTGAGTGACTATGCTACCCCCGGGAATATCACGAAGTTCATAGCAGCCAAATCTGGTGAGTAGGCAGGATGTGGAACTATCTTGAGCTCCATGCGTGACAACACAAGGTCTGTGCCAGTAATAATTAATGGTTGTTCATGAAGGATGCGCCATAATGTTTCATAACCGCAGCTGACCAACCTCACAATTTCTACAATAGTTTGACGTCCGTCAATAACTCCACAAACCTTGACGTCGTCATTGTTGAGGTAAAATGGTTTTCCATCCGTACCCGGTATCGTCTTTAACATATTCACGGACCTCACTGAACCTTTTGTGCCATTTAAACACTAGTGAACGCAAAATTGCCTTTCTCAGTTTCGATTGATTTACATAGCTTCTTTTATGAAATTATATTTCTGGTTGATAAGCACATATCTAACACTTATTTGCATTCATTTAACCAGGCATTCAAGATTACCTTTTTATTTTCTAATCGTTTGCCATGTGCTTTCGTATTTTATCATCGCTACTCGTGTGGTCTCACTTTAATAACATTCCACTGCTATATGAACTTATCTTTGTTCTTGGCCTGTCTACTGCCATGTTCAGTGTGATATATAAAATAATAAGTGTCTTTTTTATGGTCTGGAATATTGCCTCCGTGATTAGGTGTTTATCGTATCTGTCTTGTGATCATTAGCCCCTCATCGCTAAGTTTTAATCCCACGTGGGTTATAATTTTGCATGTGATTATGAGTTGATTCTGTTTTAAATACGGTTTTGCTGTCTTGCTTCGAATCACAATCCAATGCTTGATCCAATGAATAATTTTTATATGCATTTCATAGCCTTTTTCACCTCCTTCAATGCATATAGATTCATTACCTCAAATTTGTGATTCCGTTGTCATGGTCAACTTTAGTAAATATGTAGTTTCCTTAGTTGGATTCGTCGTATCATTTCTTTTAAACTGATTAAATTCTCTAATTTTGCTTATGTCAAAGTGTATGAGTCTTCCAGTGTACTGTCACTCATAAAACTGCAATACCAGTTTCAGAAATACATTTATTTGTTTTTTTCCCGATATTTTCATCAAGGCTAATAAACCCCTATCCCGCAGAGCAGTGATACGTTTGAGTCACTTTGCAAATGACATTCACAAGTTTTCCGAAGCTGTCGCTGTAGATCGCAGCAAAGTCGCCGGTTAAGCCGGATGTCCATAAAACCCCTGTCACACTGGGCTGCGACTGTAACTGTAAAATTATTATTACTTTTGATGCTATTTATTCCAATTAATTTATCATGAACTAATGTATCACTCGCTGGGACGACTGCCTACCAATTTCTTTGACTGAAATCCTAATGCCAAGTACGTACGATTTGACTTAATAACAGTTTGAATTACAACGAAATTTACCTTGTCTATCGGGAAACAAATACTAAACTAGGTATAGACAAATATCATATTTCTTGAAAGGTACATAATTATACAGAAGTTTCACATTTGATATAATCGTTATCTGATTCTTTATCACATTCATATCTTTGATTTTGTATAAGCAAAATACTTCAATTGACGAAAATTGTCTGAAGTATTTTGTTTTCCTCCTAGCCCAATAGCCTTTTTATTGTCATTCATTGAATATTGATAATATAGATTGATATCATGAAGCAAAGTTAGCAATTATAATAAATTCGTAGTTTCGTATTCAGCCAACACCGTGCACCATTTCAGTAACCGTCTCAAACTAAGATCAGTAGCTATACTTAATACGTAGTAACAACAAACAGTTAATTAAGACTCGTTCCGAATATGATAAATAAAATACCCAAAATATAAGTTATATAGAAAAGAAAATACTGCGATTTATTTGAAAATGTAGTAAGAATGTATTGATATCAAAATAACATATAGCAATTTTTGAGAGATATTTTCCAAAAAGACATAATTCTTAAGAAGTTTTGTCAGTCTGATGATTTCATTTATTTCAATTGTTTAATCTGTATTTCAGACAAAGTTTTTTCGAACCAGGCAATTAAATTACAGTATGTGAAATACATATGGGGTTAAGTCTGCTTGCGGTTCAGAGCCTGGTAATATTATAAATGTTCTTAATACACTTAATATGGTCAAAATGAAATTGATTATCGTTTATCTGCTATTGTCAACACAGCCTTTAATACTGTAATATTTCCCGGCAGCTGGTCTGAAGGTTAAAGAATTTCTTTTCATTGGAAAGGTAGTATATTTGTATAACTAATCCAAATAGTGAGAGGCATAACATGTTTGAAAGCGCCAGGTAAAATTTCACTCGTACTTTTAAGCAGATTGGATAACTGGACAGGAAATTATAACTGTAACTATGATTATATCAAAGCACATACTTGCTTTAAAAAAATGAGCGCTGTAGAAAACATTTGTGTACATTTACAAACTGTTAGAAATTATTATAAATATGTACAATGCAATTGAGTTTATTATTTTTTTATTTCTGGTGAATGACAAAAGCACAATAAACATGACAAATGAAAGGAACATCATTAAACAGATCCAACGTTTTCTGTTTTAACTGGTTTCTGCAGGAGAAAATAGTTTGGGTATTGTAACCAGAGTGATCTAGAGAAAGTGAATTACATGAGTACATATCACTAATGATAAGCTGAACAATGTTCTCGCATATTTTCTGGGTGTCTGTCAATGAGAATGAGTATCACTATTATTATTTCCTTATTGTTGAAAAGCGTAAGGAAATATCAATGTCTAATGGTGAAGAAATTGATATAGTGTCTATAGTTTTGTTGCTTTGTGCAGACGACATTATACTGTTTTTTTAGAAGGCAATAATAAACTAAGCAAAGAAAGGTGGTTTTCAGGAAAGATGGCAGTTTGTCGAGACTTTTGAATTCTACATACAACGAAGAGAATGTTGAAATGGTTGACATAGTTTGTCATTCAGTTATTATTTTCTTCTCAATTTGAAATTGTTTGATACGAACCTCTTGATTTATGACTTTTTATAATAATAGTTATCTATATTAATAGTATTAATATTAATATTGGACTAAGTCATGTCTATTATCTTCATATCTATTTTATTGTACATGCTATATACTAGGGCGAAAAGGAAACGCAGTTTAACCTTTCAGTGTAGTTTTAATGTGTATTTGATAGTCCAAATAATATATTTGCGTTTATCACTGATACATTTTGAACCTATTGACAAAATGTCATTTCAGAGTGACCAATAGGTCATAAGACAATGGCCTGCTGTTGATTTTCGGAGCTTTGAACTGCTTTCAACATCTTCGAAGAATGGTTCAAAACTCCGAAAATCAATGTGACAACTTGGAAAGTATCCCATTGACTGAATTTGACAATTTAATATCTCGTCATCACGAATTTGCACAGGTATTTCTTCATCTCGGGTATGGCGAAGTTTTACAAGGTTGTGTAATTTTATTCATCGGATAGTGTGGATATTGACCGAGCTTTTGACCTGACCGAATATCAATATAGGCCATTTATTGTTGCATATTTTCGGTACCCGGCGTTTCTATATCGTCCTAGTTTTTTATTCCATATCAACACCAAGTATTGTTTGATACAATAAATACCGTTTTCGAATTTGAAGAAAATAAGCATAATAAAAAGTGTATAATATTATAAACTCTTACAACCCGGCATGGAATTAAAATAATTAGGCCAGAATGATTAATATACTACATTCGTCGTTAGAATTGTATGATGTATGTTTTTTTTGACAGACATTGATTTTATAAATATATTTAATATTGAACGCAAAATTATTTATACCGGTAGCAAGTTATATCTATTTGCACATTTGTACGTGCAGTTATCTGTCATTAATGCATTTGATTGGTTAGACCGGTATAATATGTTTGTATGCATTGTGCAGTGCTTGTATGGAATGAAACATGTACTATCATTCCCTGATGTCGTTTTATGTCAATTATGTTTGTTTTCGTATTCTAAACAAGGAGCCAGTAACTTGTTCGCATATAAAGGAAAATCTTATCAAATCTCAAAATATATGTATACATTTATTAAGAATACGACCCCTTTTCCGTATAAAATGGTTAAGACATGTAAATGCATACCAAACACTGTTCAAAGCATGTTCCCCTGGCCATGCAACAATAGCAATTAAATCAGAGAACAATGTTTCTTACCATTTGGATGCGTTGAAATAGAATTCCAAAACGTACACCTTCCAATACATACAAGTATGATAAGTCTGATTTGAAGAGTTTACTTTCGTTGAATTTATCACACAAGGAAATGTACATTTCGTTATTGTTCATGAAGAAGGCTGTATGTGTATCTTGTGAAGTACAAACTATAGCACAATTATGATTGACCGGTATCGTCTCGAAGAACCGAATAACGTGTTGTAACTTCAAGAAAACAGTTAGTTTAGTTCAACTAGTACGATCCTAACGTGGGACGCGTTCAACATCATAGTTCCATTTACGAAGCAGAGATTTTGCATTCGTCTTTAATATATAGCTTGTCAGACTGTTAAACATATATCACAAGCAAATCTCCAGTGTAGGCACAACACTGCAATCGGCAACTGCAAGGACAATGATTAAATAGAGTTTTGAAATAGATTTCGTTGAGAAATGCATGTATTTAAAATCTGCACGACTTATTTGACAGCACAATGTTAAAAACATTTTTACGATGGCGTTTTTTTCGTCATTTGCAAACTTAATAACAGTCTGATAGGACAGCTACTTGTTAACAATTCGACAAAACAATAAAACCATTGCCTCAGAAATCAATTTACTAAAAATTAGTCTAATTTTAAAAACATTTGATTCATTTCATTTTGTTAATGTTATTTAATTAAGATTCTTGAATTCAATAAGGAAGTTTCGTTTTAAGCCATAAAGTTCTAATGAACAAATCATTGATGGATGGCCATAATGCATGTCCTACTTTGAGGTTGAACGAAACCTTTTAAGCCAGGAGCTGTTGCAGCGTTATTGTGTGATCGATATAAAATAGCACAGTATGTAGGTGGTGAGTAATGGCTGAACTTTCTGGAAACTTGAGTGTAAAATAAGCTTAATAATAGTATTATTATAATAATGTTTTATAATGATCTCTTGATTTTGATGAGATCTGTTAGCATACGTCCTCTTTAAAAGATGCTGCGTTTGTTGCCATTGATATGCAAATATTTTCTTTTAAATTCTAAGTATTGCCGTTTCCATATTAATGTGAAGTATATGGAAATGACATACAATACACGAAGGCCTTTTTTCTTTTTGTATCGAATGGGCATTTAAACAGAAGTAACACAAGTTTTATGAAGATATCGAAATGTCACATACCTTCATTGGATAATAAATAACAGATCTGAATCGCAAACAAAACTCACACCAAACCGTGTTACCCAATTAGTTAGCATTCTAGTAAATAGCCTATCATTATTATACATATAAATTTTAAAAAATGAACTAATAATTATTACGTTTCATTGTGGATATAACCACAATAATGCTAGAAACTGTTCCTAGAAAAATATTGCTAATCCATTTCATTGCAAATTATATATTGCACATATACTAGTTCAAACTTACTCGTCAGATTTTTCACAAAAGTCATATATAATTGAGATACAATTTGCATTAATAGTCGTTTCAATATCCACCAGGTTTTAAATCGACAAAATTTTCAGTTGAGCCGTTATAAGGCTCCCCAGGTCTCCAATTTGTGTATGTTGCATGTTCCAGACTTTTCATCCAGACCCACGTGTCTTCACCAATAAGATCTAATAACGCCGTCCAGTAATATTCTAAAATATATCACACTACGTTTATATGACTTCAAAATAATTTTAGATACGAATGTATGATTTCCATGTATTAAAATCGGTATACGCTTGATTTGCAGATGTGGCTGTCGCGGACTAACATTTCAAAATGGCCTAGTCCGGAATTGCGACTTACGAGTACTTGTTTTATACTATAATTTATTTGCCAATTTCTCGAGCCACACTTAAGCGAATGTATCAATGATACGGCAAATGTCAATCGATCGGATGGAGCTGCAATGCACTAAACGTACACTATATATGTGAAAGCTCTTTGTTGAAGACCTTAGCTTGTTGTCCAAGAAAATAATTCTCTTCCTGTGTTTCTATATCCACTATCTGGCCTTTAATTGCTTCACATATGATCTACAAACGAAATAAAACAGTTCACTTAGAGCGGACACAAGCTGCCCGAACAAAAGAGCCACCTAAACAATCGTCACGACATCATGGCATGGTATCTCGCTTTGTAGACTTGATAGGATGTTACATAGACGCGCGCGTCGATAGGCTGAACAAAATTATGTTTAGTTGATGCATGACTTTTATTAGATAACCTACGTTTCCTTTTCGAGATAACAAGCTCCGTTCGTAAGTATCGAAATAAGGATTATTATCAAACGGAAACTATGTTAACGAATATTGCAAGTACAACATTTATTTCAGTTGCCTTCAGTGTGTTCTTGTAAATAGTCGGCGTTCGTAATTTTTGAATGTCTTTTTCACCATGTTACTAAACATCTAGTATACACCTTTGCGCTCGCCCAATCTTCCGTTTCAGTACTGAAATGGTAATACATATGTCCATGTCGTAACAATTCATTTGGACACGCTTCTTCTGTAAACATATGTACATTTCACTGTTAACAATTTGTCTGTGACTTCAATAAAAAAAACTTATATATATTTGGTACATGGTTGACATGGCAGGGGACTGGTAAAAACATTGTAAGAACATTGTTTTTATTCCGTTGTCCTTTTGTGACTTCCGTTATACGTCGCTTAAAGCATGCCCGTCACTATACCGTTTTGTGATAAAACAGGACCGTATAGTATCGCTTTATAGTTGTGACTAATGAAACAATATAAACTTAATTTGTTGGGAAAAAGTTCAATTGCGCCATACATATTTTTAACACACACTAAAACCAACAGAGATTCTTCGATTCGTACTTAAGGTAAATTTATCTAATTATACTTACCTGACAAGTGCACAAACATATTAACAAAAGAAACACGCAGAAGTCGCCATTCTGTTTTGTACAATTCTTTGTAGATTCTGAAAACCCTTATCTCTAATATGCTATCGCATTACATTTTATGAACCACAATTATTTCTTATCGTGCGCACTCGTGCTTATCAAATTTTGACATTTCATGTCGCATCGTTCATGACCAAAAAGTAGTTTCTGGGCCATTTTGTTGTAAAGGTCAATGTTATGTATCTATATATAGAATGTATTTATCTGAAATATGCACGAATGTATTAGATAAATGTATTTATCTCATGTATTGATTTGTATTATGTAATTATATAATGCTATAATTTATATCTATGTTACGAATGCATCTATGTTATCAAAGTTCTATATGATTATACATGTATAGTTTAATAGGTATTTATATATGTATATAATTTGTCTTATGTAAAGACAATTGCTCCAGTTTCCAGTTCTTTTTCTCATAGACATACTGGGAAAATGAAAACTCTTTTATGATTTTTTAAACATTTGCATGATCATAACATACGATAACAGAGACATCTTTAGCGAATAAATCGGAAGTTGGCGAACTGGTTTCTGTTTTGTTTATTAAAATTTCCATATTTGGTCACACAGGTGTATTGTTGATATTTGAACGTTAGCAAAAAATAACTCATGGAGAGCAAAATGTACAAAAACACATACATCGTAAACAGCCCACGTCATTTGCTATAATTATACTGTTCATCTTATTGCATTTTTTGTACATGTAATAACATTGACAATTGTTGATACCTATATCGTGAAACTTAGAGTTGATCACAAATCCATAAACGGAAATGAAATACACTTTTTACACATATATTTTTTTAAAGATTTACCTTGAATGTGAACCCAAACTTTCGTCAATTAATTCGTTATAATTCCTATGAGTAAGGAAATTAAAAATAAATAAGTGTAATACATTTTGCAGCAAAATCCTGGTTTTAAACATGCAAATTGAGAATAAAGCTGTTCACAATATACGCCATGATCAAAGGCATCATGATAACAGAGAACATTGCCTCAACTATATGAAGGACCACACAAAACAAAATACTTAAACAAATACAAACATGATCAATTTATTCCATTGAAATCATATTTTAAGTCCCTGTTTGCCAATCATTCATATTTAACATGTTTATAATTCTTCAACGATTAATGTTCAATGAGTATATTCCTCTCTGAATTATTAAAGATTATGGATAACATCACAACTATAACTCTGCGTAACTTCTTAAATAATGCAGCAATAGAAAGTTAAACCATAGTTAGCTTGCATGCAATACTACATCACATTACAAAACAAATTAACAAGTCATAAAATAACGGCTTGTTGTTGTTTCAGTGTCCCAAACCAAACTACAGAGCCAAGCACTGTGTTTAGAAATGACTAAAAAGATATTGATAAGGCGCTTATCGGTGTTACACCGGGCGCAATAAAGAACCAGGAAAAACTATTTAAAATACGAGTAGGGATAAAGATGCTTATTTATACTCATGTATCATCTTTCCCCGCACATCTCTCTCTCCCTCTCTCTCTCTCTCTCTCTCTTTCTCTCTCTCTCTCTCTCTCTCTCTCTCTTTCTCTCTCTCTCACACACACACACACACACACACACACACACACACACACACACACACACACACACACACACACACTCACTCACTCACTCACTCACTCACTCACTCACTCACTTTGGTACAGCAGTGAAATGACGACAGATGTCCATCATATAATAGATAAACTTACGAGCACATTGTCTACTGTAAAATAACGTTGGTATAAGTATTTACATGGTATCAAAAGTGTACGAATAACAGACAGACATTTGATAGCACATTTAAATCACGAGGGCAACTTATCTGTAATTAGGTTTTCATATAATGTGTTCAGACCCAAAAAGTGAATTATCAGACATAATGGTTATAGAACGAAATTTAGTTTTGTTTTCATCTGAGAAAAGTATCATATTCATTATGTGTAATCATATTTGTACATTACAGTGTTCTTGGAAACCAAATTGTCTTTGTGCTGCAGCGCTGAAAGCTGATTGATATCAAATGGAGAAAGTACCTTATGACCTTTATTCATTTTCAGTAGCATGAATATCATACATTCAACCGTCAGCATGATCAAGTTAATAATGAATGTCTTGGAAATGTCACTTTCGTAAAATGCAATCTACAAAACTCGAACAAAAATCACAAAGACCAATACAGATGTGTAACACATTGAACAGCTCCTATATAAGTAACCCCTCCCAAGGGCACTGGAGGTACGAGTTTTCCCCTTATCATTATAAAGTCGTATGGTCCATGTCAGCTTAATGTCTGTAGAGTTGGTTACTAGTAAAGGGATATGTTCATAATTGTATTATAAATTGAATTATAGTGATAATAATTCATTACTAACTTCCAGTTGTTAACATAAGCATTTATTCCCAAAAACGATAACAACAAAA
The DNA here is from genome assembly GCA_964023205.1 of Lutraria lutraria. Taxonomy (NCBI): domain Eukaryota; kingdom Metazoa; phylum Mollusca; class Bivalvia; order Venerida; family Mactridae; genus Lutraria; species Lutraria lutraria. The sequence goes on along the minus strand of OZ026837.1, from coordinate 11,250,135 downwards.
GAGATGATATTGACTACAAACAGTATTCAACAATTTAAAACGCATAATTGAAACACTGCGTTTACTGATTTAATATACATATTAAAAAGAAACAATCAATGTTTTTTACAAGTTTTAAGCACTTTTAATGAAACAATATTTTTTTACAAACCAGGTTATATAAATGCATTCATACACAATAAAACAAATTTTACATTTTACTGATAAATACTAAACGGTATATTATTGTTGTATATATATACAGACGAACTAAATTGATTGCCGTAATCTGGTCGGATGGCGTAAAAGCAGTAAAATATCCCGATGAAGAAAACACCGCTTTGAAAATATTTATGCATTGAAATAACATTGTTGAATATATTAAACGATAAAAGATACAATGATTCCAACTTTAAATTTTACGACATATAGCGAGACTAATTTGTATCACAAAAAAAACATATTTTATTTGATTGTATAAATATTGTCAATTGTTATTCAACAAATTTAAATTCATCAACATAATTCATTATTCATAACTTCGAACAGTTCATAAAATTATTCAATAGCACAACACAATGAATGTAATAATTATGGGAATATGAACATTTAAGATGCTTTCCTGCTTGCGAAAGACGTTATTTATTCAAACTTCTGTTTCCATCATGAAAATATGAAATTTTGAATGCTTTGAATAATATAATCTCCGAGAAAAAGACCAGGTTATTGCCTGTACGTGTTTCATAAAATAGGAAACACGGGGAAGAAGAGATGGTAGTACTCATGGGAGCACCAAAGCAAGGTTTGGCGAGTGCTTCCTGTTTTTTCTCTCACTTAATCAAATTGAACTGTTCTCTTGTGGGGACCATTATATTCTATGCTTTAAAAAATTAAAATACATAAAAACAGCTTTGATAAATGAAAGTCGAAACCTATTTTGCATTTATAATGACAATGCGGTGACAAGGGATTCAAGAGTCGAACTTTTTTGGAATTTCCAGTTAAATTTAGTTTTTTGAAATTGTAAAATGCATTTCAGGTATATGATATGTATTTAACAGGAATAAAACAAGAGCTTTTGAGCAATTAACATAGCATTTCGACGGAATAAGATACTTTTGAATTGCAACGATGCCTAGGTGCTCCTAAAGACAAGTTTTTTTAACTAGAACGCAATCAGTTGTTGCATGCAAAGTTAATACTCGCTCAGGAAATACCTTTGAATTATTGCGTTATGCATGATTGACTTACATTTTATAACACTTACTACAACAAAACGTGAATAAAAGAGTTGAAAGTTGCTTCTGTATATGCATGAACTATACTGCTTAGTAGAAAATGAATACCAATGGCGCTATTAAATCTTCTATCGTCTCCGTTGAGTATGCAAATTATATGACTGACAAGTTTTTTGAAGTAATCAAATGTTTGAATAATCCTGTATTGTTTTCGGACTCAAAACACGCAATGTTATGGTACTTTTTGTATCCCATGAATGCCTGAATCAAGAATATTAAATAGTCTTTTTACAACGGCGTCTAGTCTTTTTGTATATTTTGAAAGTTCTGCTAGTTTTCGGAACTGCAAAGCAGTCAAAAGTTTCTTAGCAGGGTTGAGTATTGGGATGAATTTTGGAAACCGAATGATAGTTCGCGTATGAGTTTTGATGCAGACTAAAGCACGTGTACTACTAACGCTTTTCTACACCCGCTGTGCAGTTGTTAAAGTTGTTCCCGTTCTATGTGCAATCAGTACTTTAATTTATGTTTCCCGTCTGATCAGCAAAAGTAGTTCAGCAATGAGCATACTATTATATATATTGTACATTACCTGCCCCTTTGTATAGTCAACTTATGCAGAATGTAATATCTCATACATGAAGACATGCCCGAAGAAAAAGTTACACGTTTAAGCATTAAATTATTCGATTAAAATTTCCCGATGAACCACAATTTTGAATATCTGGTTGACTCACAGTTATCATCGCATCGTCCATGAATTCAATGATGACTTCTATACGTTAAGATCGTTGGGTACGTGGCGATCCGATCCAATCCACGATTCAACACTTACGATCGACAAATCGAATCACGAATATTTTGTCATCAAGTAAGCAATCTGAAACTTCAACATTGCAGTTCGGATAGCTAAATTTAATTTTCTTTTAATAATAATGTTTTTAATAAATTTAAATTGTTCTATGTCTTAAATATTTACGTACTCCCGCCAAATAAATGTTTATCAGCATCATTTTCTGGTTTGAGCCTGTAACCCAATATTTAAAGACCCGATTGGACCTCTTGGCAAACGAAGTAGTCTATGATGTCAGAGAAAAGGGATTTTTTTAAGAACAAAGAATACACTTTATTTTAAGATCGCGGACCACGAATCTCAGTAATGACGATTATTCGTACTCGACTTTTCAATTTGATTCGTGATTACCCGAGTGCTCGGATCTCGCCACAGCCCTATAGGAACTAGACTGAATTAGCATATAAAGCTCGAGAATTATCACGTCATCCTTCATTAAAATGTGCATAAAGCTATATCTGACAATCCTATTATTGGCAGAAAAAAATTGTTCGTAAGTGATAAGCCTCATACCCATTTATAGTGAGATTTTATTAAACTGTCAATTTATGAAAGCTGAATAATTACACTGTCAGTGCTTACTTTTATTTTTGACTTTCGAAGAATTTGGGTACTTTCGTAATATTGCGCTATATAATACTATATTAACATGCGAACTGGGACTTACCCTAACAGTAAAATAAACGAAAACTATCGACTGTAGTAGGAAGCTAAAAATAATTACATTCAGCGACAGCTTTGACAATTTGATGAAATCGCACTACACCTAAATTTAGGTAATGAATATTGGAAACAAGAAATCAACAAGGTCAAACATTTCCAATGTTTAATTATGCATGGTTTTTCAAGATAAAATACATTGTTGCTTGTATATTTTGTGAAAGCGACGGGGCATGTTTGACATCAGCAAACACTGCTTGAATAGTTAGCAGTATAATAATTATAATGTTTTGATTAGAGAACACTTTATTCATATAACCAGTAACAATTATGTTTTGTCACATTACATATTTTTTGTTATCAAAAATCTTTGGAGAAAACACTTTTTGAAATGTATTCATGCATTTTTGTCAGGTATAACTTTTGACACTTTAAAACAAATATCAATACAATCCTTGCTACAGACTGTTCGTTTCATGTTCAGTAGTTTATTTTTCATATGTCTCTTTGTGTTAGGGTTTTGAGTTGATTTTGGGGAAAGTAGGATCTTTAGTAATGTGGTATTTTCCAGAAATCGTTTTCTTATCTATAACCAAATTATGATATTCTCAGTTCTATGATCGTTATAAAGACAAAATGCGATTTTCAATCTCGATTATTTTGTCATTTGGTTTCATGATGAGTTCTCTATAATTATCTCCGCTGAACAAGAACACCAATCAACAACGAGACAAGTCTGACATTAAGAAGACCGCTACGTGATATTCTATCCTGCAGGAATCTGCTGCAATCTATTTTAAAATATTAATCTGGATTTTCATATTTCTCCATTAAAATAATAATAATTGCCTTTATTATATTGTTAACAGATTCAGCAATAATTGATTCCGACATTGCTCGCAAACTGGCATTCTACTTCTCAAAACTGTCTTAATGAAAAGTCTTGTCATGAAACATATATTTTGACAAATATGTTACATTCGCTTTGAGATATCTTGAGGTTGTCCTGATTCTGATATTTCTGACAGCAGAACTGCACGAAGTGTGTCAAACGTAGCATCCTAAGATTTTCTTTTGTAGTTGTACGATAATCCAGGTACAACGTGACCGGTTGTATTACTTATGCAGATGATGTGCAAATCTAAGTTTCTGTTCTGATCTGTTCCTAAATCATAAAATAATAAAGACTCGGCTAAATGAGCAAAAATAGATAAAATGATAGTAAATTATAAAAAATATATTCTGTTTTTGCTATAAAACAATATTTACATAACGCCTTTCTTTAGCCACATTTCATAAAAATGTTGTCTGATGCTTTTCCTTACTTTTGCAATGTCATTACAAAAATACTGTGCTAGATTTCTAATTGTACTTCGTGATTAGAATAGAAAATTTCGGAATGTTTTTGTTGCAAGTAAAAGTCAGTTTCACTGATGAGACATCTGGGTGTTTAATAATAATTATAAAAAATAACATGATTGATATTCTTTCCAGCACTCGAGTGAGTTGAAGACTTTTAACGTTTCAGCATACTATTAGGCTATCACTGTCTTATCAACTGAAGCCATGCATTTTCTTAAGAAACATGTGATACAAAGATTCGAAATATAAACAATGCTGAAACTGAGTATGACGAATAACGCAGGGTTTTTTGGAAGTGTATCTGTTCGGATATTTAGCTTGGCTCAATATTATTGAAAACAGAAACATGATTTTTATTACAAAAGCAACTCAAATATTTTCATATTAGATATTCAACATAATATTGAACATTTGATGGCTTTCTGTGTTTTACATCTTCAAATGATCTTTTTTCAAAAGAATTCATTAAATGTAAAGCATGACTTTTGTATAACATTACTTTAAATCACGTTTTGATTAACAACTTATTGTCATGATTAAACAATTTCAAATAAGAATGGGGAAGTAAGTGTTTAAGTCACGTTTTGATTAACTATTTATTACTGTAATATGATATACACTTTCAAAATAGAAATGGGAGAGTTTTTGTTTTCTATGAATAGTAGAATTTGTAGAATAAGAAAGAATAGTAACTGTTGTTCTCTGTTAAGGCGAATTGAAAGTTCGTACATCAGTTTTTATTGTCTCGGCATATGTTTAGATGTGGGAGTTACCTTTACAAGAAAATAATTTCTGTAATATTGGAGCGACAGATACATTTGTCTCACCATACAATATAATTTATTTAAGAATGATGCAAGCTGCTATTACAGAGGGAAAATTGTTAAACGCAACTTTGCGTTATTTACAAAGATTAAATGTCATACTTTAATACCAAGCAACAAAAAAAATATTACCGAACGCTAAAAAATCGTTGTTTAAAAATTTGTAAATTACGTGCGATATTGGTTTATAGAAGCCCAAACAAATGTAATATTTGTTTCAAACTACTTGCAATGTACTTTATGCAGTGGGTTTATTTTGGTATATAATTATGGTTTAGTTTTTAAACCTATAAATTGGTGAAGCTTTATTTGACCTGACATCTAAGCCAGATACATTAAATTACTCTATTTAGTACTTATATTAAACTAATGGATACATTTTTACAATACTGACATGACGCGTTAACGAGCTGTGCTTTTACCTAATAGCCATTATTCTATTTTGGTTTCAATGGCATATCACCCAGACCACACGACACTAAACATGTGTTTTTAATTCTTCCAAGTGGTATAAAAGTATAGTTGCACACCATTGTATCGTGCTAGCCATTGTATCGTGCTATTTTCAAAATAAGCAATAACTTCACACAAGCATCACATACTGAGTGTTTATATTGCTCAATTGAACACCGAAGGATTTTTCTACTTTCGCATTCGACTTGTGCCATGTTCATTTTTGGAAAATCGTATAATTTGACCTACTTTTAAGATACGCCGATTTGTCATTGTTTTTCCTCAGAAAATTATAGAATATAGCATGGAGTCATTTTGTATGGTTGTAATTATAGTAATTTTGTTCATATATGAAGGTTTTATTGTTTATTGAGTGAGTGCAGATTGGATAATTACTTAAATATAATACACAATAAACATTCAAAATGGCCGCCAAAAACGGACGTTGGGATTTTAAACATGATAGCGCGATACAATGGAGTTGTCAGAAATGACATAAAGATTGACCTGATCTTTTGCAAGTATGTGAATATATTAAAACTTCTCAATAAAGTAATTAAATTAATTCATAATCAACACAAACGATGATTGTATGTTATTTTAAAATGACTAAAAATTAAATCAAGAACGTTACGTTTATAGCGCCTTTTAGCGTTTTTAATCAAGTAGCACGATACAATGAGATCCCATGCTAATGCATTACTATATTTAACAATTTAAGCGTTACTAAGCTCTCAAAGTCTGTTTCAGAGTCACAAACCACATATAGCCAATGTCGTAATGTTGTCATGCAATATACCATAATGTTATTTCCTTAATGACAATAAAAGCCTTAACAAAGTTCTGTTCACCTGATACATTTGTAGGTAAGTTTATTTTAATATCGGAATTTGTGTTATTCAACACTTATGAAATACGGAGAAGCAGTCAGACACATAGGAATCGATTTCATTTACATCCAAGACAAATACGTACAAATATAAAAAAAATCATAAAGATCTAGTTACAGAAATAATTCACAAAGCCGAATTACCAAAATGGAAACGTTTTATTTCAATGTAATTTATAAGACATTCAACCTACAAATCTGTTTGTCAGGAAAACTATCAACAAAAGGAAGTCAATCGAGATTCCTCTATGTCAACTGAATACACAATTAGAGATCGTCAACTATAAAACCTATGTTTGGTACCATATTGGCCCGCCCGGAGACCTCAGTGGTTAGAGCGTTGGTCTACTGATCAAGAGGTTGTGAATTATTTTGGGTAACTTGACAATAGCTTGCGGATAGAATGTGGTTAGTACAGGCCTAAATGAAGTCCAGGAAAGCTGACTAGGATAACTGTCCGCCACGATATAATAGAAATAATGTTAAAAAAGGGGTTAAATCCGATGAAATAGATAAATAGTGTCAATATCATAATGCATGTACCTCACATTTTTAACTGTAGTATCATAAAAGAATAACCCTTTTTATGTTGCATACATCGGATCACCTTGTTTTACTTCATCACTTTATGTAATTCTGGTCTCGAAGTGATCCATTCTCATTCCCCATTCTTCCGTTGTTGATTTCTATTTTTACTTAGTAACAATCTACTTATTGAAACAATGATTTATCACAATAAGACACTAAAAATACAGACGTTAATGCTTTTCCTTGTGTTTCATTCTACTGGGGAAATTGTTTTCATTCGTATATCACGCGTGCTTCAAGTTCATGCTTCAGTAATTGAATGTTACTACTTTCTATATTGTTATTCTTACAATGACCTTGCACTGTTCTTGCTTCGGAGAACAACATCAACAACTAATTATATATTTCGCTTATTCGTAGCTGAAAGAAGAGAAACAAATACCGAAAAACGAATCTTCAGCTGGTTTAATTCTAACCCTGTGAGATTAATTGAGGTGCTGTTGAACTTTAATCTCACAAAACCAATCATTATTTTGTTCCACTTTCGTTTACATCAACGTGGGGAATTTCACAAAATACGGTTATCATCAAACACAGTGTAGGAGAACTCGTTCATACATTCGTTCCATTCAGTAAAACACGTTCAATGTATCATTAATCTAAAATCTGTGAAGTAACTTAAGACTCTAAGACTTACCATGAATTGGAATCTGCTAAAATCTGGTCGGGTGCAGAAACTGAGCAAATAAAATCACAAACAGACAAAACATATTTGGAATAAGTGTGCAACTAGCTCCGGTATTTAAAGCCGGCTACATATTTGCGGAATGGATCAAAATTAAGCATTTTTAATCGGTTTATTGTGTTTACAATTAGACTGATGTTTCATAATGTCTTAAATCTCTCAGGAGTATGCTATGCGAAGTTAAGAAGCGAAATTGACGTAAATATGTTATCAAACATCAAGAAATAGAAACATATTCAGAGCTTTTTCACGGATTAATTAAATGTACCTAAACACTTGTTCGAGAAAATGCTAATTAAATGTAAATCTGACGTCAGCATTAATGTCAATGAAATGAAATATTTCGTGTCAGGCACAAGATGCATTACACATTTCTTTAAAGATAAAATTAGAACTGTTTTTTGAGACGAGTATGGCCAATTAAGCAAAATTTAGAATGATGAAAAGTATGTATTTTATGATTATAGAATAGCTTTAGAAAGAGACATGGAAAACTTCAACAAGATCACATAAAATAATAAAATGTTGTTTATGGATCTGATTGGAAAGCAATTTCACTTCTTCGAAATAATTCCGTTACCATCAGATCGATCACTCTGTCACTGAATCGGAAATTCAGAACAGAACGTGTCAACTTCGAACATTTTAAAATTGTTATTCTTCTCGAAAGGGAAAAGCATTTCTGTCATTCTGTTTCTTCAATATATCGCTTATCAGATTTAGTGTTCTGATAGGAGGAAGAAAATCCAGGATGTGACACTTGCATATCGTGTATCATTATTAGATGCATTATGTGCAGTCAAACCTGTGTTAGTTGCCACATCCGAATAAAAACATTCTTTAAAAACCGGCATTGTTTACTTAGAAAAATGAAGGCCATCTGTCAATAATTGCCACATTTTTCTTTCCCAAGGGTGGCCATTCTTTACAGGTTTGACTGTTCATAGTTATTTCTTTTTTTTTGATATCTTCAGTACAGTAGACGACGAAATAGATACGTTATGTGAGTAATACGAGTTGCTTTTTATACATAATATTCCATTAACAATCCCTGTAGGACTCGAGGCAAGGCGGGGTAAATTGATAGTCCGTGATATGATTGTAACCATTATTAGTCTTAATACATATACATTCCTTACGATTATACAATCATATTTTGATTTTTTTACAGATAGATGTTCGTGACTATAATTATTTGGGAAAAGTTACATTGACTATGTTCACCTTTTTTGCATTCGTCTTTGTATTGTATTAGTTCGATATCGCTGAAAGTTAAGCTATTTTCAGTCTTCAGAAATGGTTTTGTATTAGTTAATCATAAATATATGAGATCCTTAGAAGAATGTCGCTTGAATAAGAGTAAACATTTTTAGACATTGATACCATTTGATATAAAACATTAAATTTTAAATGTTTGTATTGTTATCTGACAAGTACATATATACAATAAGTCTTGGCCTACATGGACTAGGTCATCACAAACGTTCTAATTGTTGAAAAGACCGAATTTTGAAGTAATGAGTAGGCGTTGTTCATGCATATCTCTTGGAAAGCATATGAAATATATCGCATAGTAACATTTGTGATAAAATTCTATGATTGATATGCAATTCCATATTGTATACAGTTTAACGCTGATGCATCCTGGTGTATGTAATGTTTAACATAACAAAATAACATAACTTCTCATCGATTGGAGTATCAGGTCTAGAACGAAGACGTCTTTGTGTTTATAAAACAAACTAATCATGCTCGCGGAAGTAATCTTCCCCGTCGCAATCCAAGGACTTGAACAAACACTTGATAACATGAAGCTTTCACAGTCTTATTCAAAGAATTCATTTTGATCGTGATCAATATGATAACTCTCTCAAGCAAACCTAATTAGTCCAAATTATTTGCTTTATAATACTTCTTGAATATTCGCTGTCCGGCAAATATAAATAATATATCTTCGTTCTGTAATATGCCATTTATTAATTGTCATTCGGTGAGAAACACATTTTATCACGGCACCATACGGCCAAAAATCAAAATATTACGCTTCACTACTGTTGTTTTTCCCCGGAGTTAATGGTCGAACTTACAGATATTCTCATTTGGCAACGTTCCTGCTTTAACAGACAAACACCTAGGTTGAACCACAGACCGTTCACAAGCTAACTGGGCGTATTTGACCATAACCATTCGACCACGAAGGCCTCTTGTAACTTGATTGTTAGTTGTTATGGTATCTGACTAGAAACAAACTGCAAGACTATCACCGCTGTTTCAAATTCCAAATGTCCAACTAGCTTACGAAAGGACCTTGTGGCATTAACTTCATGTTTGCAGTGGTCTTGTTAATATGTTGCACCTTACAATAGCGAAACGCTTCTATATGTATATGTAACAGAATAGTTCTTGGTTTTTATCGTGACTTAATGGTCAAAGGATTTGATGTTGTATAGCTTGGGAGTATTGTTGTCCGATAAATTAATACAGTACAATAGTTTTCTGAGATAGGTTCAATTCCACATGAACATCAATGGTAGAGAAGTATTTCTACTTTGATGTGTAAGTTTGTACAATAGATGTTAAAAAATGTGTTGATTTTTGCGTATGAATCTTAAGTATCACAGTGCAGTCATTTATAACCAATGAACATGAAGAATGTGTAGTTGTATGAATTAAATTAATTAACTGCAACATACTACTGCATCATTAAATATATGTGTTCATGGTTTGGATTGAACTTGGAATTCAAAGCAGTGCTGTAAGTTTACAGGTTTATAAGCAGGACATTGTGCTAGGACGAATGTCTGATTATACCATTATGGACAGGCTTCTAAACCTATAATCGCAATAGCCTCTTCCGTCTACTTACGGAAATGACCAGCGTTGCTATATCAATTAGTTGGTGCTATACTCATAGTTAAAGAACATGACAACGCGAGAAATGATATTCCGAATGTAATACTATCCTGTTAAAATATCACTCCATACCTTTATAGTTTTGAGTCATTTCTTTGATAACATAATTGTTCCGTCCTAAATGTCGTCAAACCATTTAAGGAATATCTATGGAAATGTAGGTATAGACGAGATTACAAATAGTGCATTCTGCTAAATAAGAAGTGAAATGTGTTAGGAAATGATTAATTTTTTATAGCGCACTGTAGTTTTATCTTTTATAGAATTATCAGTACTTAATTTTGCAATGGCATACTGAACTTTTAATAGACAGTAAATATTTGTGTGTTCTATGTAAATAAGACAGCTAAAATTAGCGGTAACAATTGTAGTTTTCGTATTACGAAGAACACCCAATTATGTATTCTAACCGTCTTAGCGCTCTGTCTACTTCGAAACTAATATTAAGTAAGAACACCGGTTATATATTCTATCAAGATAATAAAGTCAAAATTACTAAAAATCATTGTCATTTATTTGATAACAAAGTTGGGCGAACTCTAATAGTAATTGTGAATTATAATGGTTTATCTGTAAGAAGAATGTGAAAAGAAATCAGATAAACCAAGACGCCACTGTTTCGTTTGCTATTGCAATTGATAAGGCATTGGGTATAAAGCACACAGCACAACAACCACAACGATTAAATGCGCCATGTTTTCTCTCTATTCAACTTGTAATAACACCATTCCATAGACATAAATGATTTGCAAACCATGTTCAATCGTGATGATGTATATCATATTATTTTGCTTCCTATTAAAAGCTGAAGATATTAGTCTGTTATCCTAGACAATATGCCGTTCTGCCATTGTTGTTTATTATATCCTGGATATTATCAATAGCAGAAACTGTTACTCAATGAAACTCATTAAGTTATGATTTGTCGGACTTTTCTTCTTAATATGTTTTAAAATACCTCTTGCTTTTACATTGAAATGGGTGTTCTTTTCTTTAATGAAAAAAAAATGGATGAATACCGTAGACTTCAATGCAGATATAAAGGGAAAATAATTCAATGGAATGCCATTGTTGTTGTTTTTTATCTCATGTTATGTTATTTTCCATCTTTGAAACTTCCATAGTAATAAATATTTCAAAAGTATGTCCGCCCAATTTTGAGATAATAATTTGGGAGTTAGGATCATAATACCTTAAAACATAACACAATGAGACATATCTGTCACAGGTATTCAATTAAATGTTTATAAAATAGATAACGGCACACATTGATCTACGTGATTTAGCAAACATCTATACTTGGTGGCGATTGGTTTATTTGTATTAACTGTGGTCTAAACAAGAGATAGCTTTCCTCCATTAATCGCTCGCCATATTGTCACAATACACTTTACCGCCGTAGCTCTCTATAAAGCCACAGTAAGGTGGTTGATATGAAATATATCCTACACTTACTTGGGAATTGTATTCACTAGTGGGGATCTTGTAATGAAACTCAAACTACGTTAGCTGGTCAAGCACTAAAATATACGTTTAAATTAAGGAAATATTTAGTTAAATTTACAGATCTGGATATTAAACATACGCTAGACCTATTCGATCATTTCATTTCTCAAGTACTTTAGGTAGGATACATTATCAGAGTAGAAGACATATATAATTATAAAATTGTGGGTTAAAACAATAAATGCAGGTGATGGGACATTCATAAAAATAATATATAAAATGATGCTAAATGATATCGATACATGTCAAAACAAAATGAATTGGGCTTCTTTATTAAGAGATACATTAAATAGACTAGATTGTCATGAAGTTTGGTTAAACCAAGGAGTAGGGGATTCTGATGTTTTTATATATATATTTAAACACAGTGAAATGATAACTTTATTCAAAACTGGAATGCAAGAATAAATGAGTCAACAAGAAGTATATTCTATTTGATGATTGTTGCTATAAATCGTACTTATCCTCAGTTAATATGAAAAAGCTTCGATTTGCTTTAACATATTAAATTATAATATACTTATATTTTACAAGAGCGCTAGCTTATTTAAAACTATACCATTATTTGAATAATGTTGAGGAAATTCGAAATTAAGCTTATTATGTATTATAAATTATGTATGTTTTCCATTCTTTCCCACTTAGAACCGATTACTTGAATGAAAATTTACACATTTTCATGATAGCATCACTTTGTGTACTGTATTTTACTCTTGTATTATAAACTTAATAACCAACCTAATGTTCAATCTAATAGTATACATCCATAACTGTGTGCCTTATTATTGAAAGTATAATTCAGTGTAATTGTTACTGCTTTTTATTCTAGATTTTTCCACTGCTAGGTATGTTTAATCCTACGGTTGTATCTAATGATTATTCTTTATAAGTAGTGTTAGTTAAATGTTTTCTTGCATTTATTAACAATATTTAAAGTTTTTTTTTGTCATTATCTACTTTTCTTCAAATTACATGAAGTCGAAAAAGGGCGTGATACAACTCTTACATTATTTATTTGTTACTATTGATGGTGCTTAGTAATATTTTGGTTTATTCTAATAAACTGGTAACATATCTATCATTCCGAACAAATTATAACATCCGTTTTATGTATATTTGTTCAGTGATAATTTCTGATCAAAACAAATATGTTTGACTTTTTACATGTTATAATCTGATCCGTTTACTAAAGTGCTTCAATTGAATCAGTTCGCTAATGTTCTTATGACAGGTATTTGAACGATCATTCGATTCAAGAGACAAACGTTCGATTGTATGTAACGTTTATTAATGACGACCATGTTACGTCGTCTATATAAGAGTAAGTTTTAGCAGTATTGTGACGACTTTCCTGACCCTAAGATCAGCCTGGTAGCGTGATTAAAGTCGTGTCCACAAAGTTTGTATTCACTTAGATTAAATGATAGAAAAAAAGCAAGTCTTTATGTGCCCAAATATATATCTGATTTATTTATACGTATACTAAAGTTAAATATATTCCTATTGACTAATTAAAACATCAATAAAGACACATTAAATCTTAACAGACTATCATAAAATAAAAGAGAATGATTCCAGTCACAGACTTAAATAAATAAAAACCTACTAGTTTCGCCAACGGTCAAAAGTAATCTGAATTCAGAATGAAAATTCTGGCTATTTATAGTCAAGCCGTATTCCGCCAGCGCTTAGCGGAAAACTGCAGAAACCTGCGGAATACGGCAGAACAAATGATGACGTCACTAAGAACGGCGGAAAAAGATGCAGAATTAACGGCAGAATTCCTGCAGAATTCGGCAGAATAATAACAATTCCGCCGAATAATCAAAATATTACGGAGTATAAGTGACTGGAAACATAAAATATCAAAAGTAAACAAATAATACCTGTATGATGACATACTTGCAGCAGATACTACTATTTACACAATTTCGTATGACGTCATACAAATGTGTATACGTCATACGCACAAAAATGAATGGAGGGAAATAAATAAACATTGTCTTAAACTACGATAAATCTCGGTGGAGGGGAAAACTACGGACTAAATATCACGGATAAAGAATGAAACGTAAGTGCGAAACACGATTTAACCTTAATGACGAACTATTATACATGACGAACAAAAATAGAGTGAAAACGAGACTAAAAATAAGTCGCGAACGTTACCCCACCCACATTGAAAGCTAACGGGAGTAAACTAATGTAAGCTAAAAATACGTAACAATGGTCTTAAACCCTGAAGCCCCACATTACCCTCCACCTTAAAAATGTTGTGTCCCCACAAAAAAATCTTAACCTGAATCAGTGTACAAAGCATAGGCATAAGGGTCAACTATGATAACTATTTAACAACTCGTAAAATGTAACATTATGACGAAATTCCTAGTAAACATATACTTTTATATCTTAACATATAAATACACACATACCAATTACTCACGCTATGTACTATCACCTGTACATTTACAAACCACATGTGTGCAGTGAGTTACCATTAAATGCATCAAATCACAAACATGCATATCAATAATTGAACATATATGAAATAAGACAAATATGACAAAGGCTAACAAACTATAACAATAAAATACCAACACACAAGCTCCCCACAATTTCTTAACAATTATAATATTAAAACTCAAAATCACCAGCTTCCCATAGTTTTCTATACACCAAAATATTATATCATTAAAGCATAGCTAGTCCTCACATAGTTATTTTACAACTAAAATATTACACCAATAAAGCCACGGTTTCCAGTAGTTTCTTAAAAACTATAATATACATCAATAAGGCATAGGCTTCCAGTAGTTTCTTAAAAAACTATAACATACATCAATAAGGCATAGGCTTTCAGTAGTTTCTTAAAATCTTTGATATACATCAATAAGGCATAGGCTTCCATTAGTTTCTTAAAAACTATAATATACATCAATAAAGCATAGGCTTCCCATAGTTTCTTACAAACTATAATGTTACCTCAATAAAGCATAGGCTTCCCATAGTTTCTTACAAACTATAACATTTAATCAATAAAGCATAGGCTTCCCATAGTTTCTTACAAACTATAATATTACATCAATAAAGCATGGCTTCCCATAGTTTCCTACAAACTATAATGTTACCTCAATAAAGCATAGGCTTCCCATAGTTTCTTACAAACTATAACATTTAATCAATAAAGCATAGGCTTCCCATAGTTTCTTACAAACTATAATATTACATCAATAAAGCATGGCTTCCCATAGTTTCCTACAAACTATAATGTTACCTCAATAAAGCATAGGCTTCCCATAGTTTCTTACAAACTATAATAATTAAACAATAAAGCATAGGCTTCCCATAGTTTCTTACAAACTATAACATTTAATCAATAAAGCATAGGCTTCCCATAGTTTCTTACAAACTATAATAATTAAACAATAAAGCATAGGCTTCCCATAGTTTCTTACAAACTATAACATTTAATCAATAAAGCATAGGCTTCCCATAGTTTCTTACAAACTATAACATTTAATCAATAAAGCTCAGGCTTCCCATAGTTTCTTACAAACTATAACATTTAATTAATAAAGCATAGGCTTCCCATAGTTTCTTACAAACTATAAAATTTAATCAATAAAGCATAGGCTTCCCATAGTTTCTTACAAACTATAAAATTTAATTAATAAAGCATTGGCTTCCCATAGTTTCTTACAAACTATAACATTTCATCAATAAAGCATAGGCTTCCCATAGTTTCTTACAAACTATAAAATTTAATTAATAAAGCATAGGCTTCCCATAGTTTCTTACAAACTATAACATTTAATCAATAAAGCATAGGCTTCCCATAGTTTCTTACAAACTATAAAATTTAATTAATAAAGCATAGGCTTCCCATAGTTTCTTATAAACTATAACATAAAATCACTGAAGCACTACCTTTCCATAGTTTCTTATAAACTATAACATAAAATCACTGAAGCACTACCTTTCCATAGTTTCTTATAAACTATAACATAACATCACTGAAGCGCTACCTTTCCATAGTTTCTTATAAACTATATAATAAAATCACTGAAGCACTAGCTTTCCATAGTTTCTTATAAACTATAACATAAAATCACTGAAGCACTACCTTTCCATAGTTTCTTATAAACTATAACATAAAATCACTGAAGCACTAGCTTTCCATAGTTTCTTATAAACTATAACATAAAATCACTGAAGCACTACCTTTCCATAGTTTCTTATAAACTATAACATCATCAAGTATGCCCTCTAAGTATTTAGGATCTTTTCATAACCACATTATTCTATAATATTATACATGTATGAAATTCAATTGAATATTAAATGATATATATCATTATAAAACATACAGTTTTACAGATAGTCTTATGTACCAAAAGTGAGTTTATTAATTTCTGTTTATTTTCTACCACCATTATTATATTCTTTTCCAAACATCTAATTTCTTTATAATAACTAAAAAAAAAAATCTCTGAAAATAGCAACACAGACCTATCATTCTAAACAACAGGTTCATTTAAAACTATTTCTCTTTGTTTAGATACCCATTTAGGGAGATTGTCTCCCATGTACAATTTTAATTTATCATTATGGACAATTTGTGATTTTCCACACTTGGAAAATTGAACTTTAAAATGTTGATTGTTTAATTTATCCACCAACAGAAAAGGCCTAATATAAGGCATAGCAATCTTAGGACAAACATTTTCCTTCCTTGGATTTTGTAAATAGCATACTATATCTCCTGTCTCATATTTTGTGAATGACTGACTTGTACCATATATACCTTTCTGTGGTTTTGTTTTACTCCCCAAGTTTTCCCTACATACTTTGTGAGCTTTTGGTAATCTGCTTTTAAGCTTTTCAACATATTCACTATATGATGACACGTTTTCCTTTGTGCAGGTACCTCTACCAAATGCCTTTTCAGCTTGTAGCCTGACTTCTCTACCCAGCATTAGAAGTTTTGGAGTTAATTTTGAACTATCATTAGGTGTTGCTCTATAAGCAGCAGCTAAACATCCCAGATTCATGTAAATGACATATACTGTAACCGGTTTTGACTATACTCATATTCATGATTCTCTTACACATAAATAAATATGTGTTTTTACACATTTTATTCACTATGAATTTGCCATAGACTGTAAATGCAATAACCTTTTTATTCAAATAATTGACCTTGTTTGCTATAATGAATTTTGCAACCAAAAACATGAAAGTAATGATGGTTAATAATTCTGACCATTTGGTTTTTAGCCTATAAGATGTTCTTGTTAATACTGCATTGGTTTCAACTGACCTAACATTTGAACTATTCTTTGTCATATTTTGTTTGTACTTTGGAAATAACAAACTTGATTCCATTTGTTCTGCATGCTTAATTATGCATTTATCACATGGCCCAATTTTTAGTATTACTTCAGTATTATTATTTCTATTATCTATAACCTTTGATGTATCTGACTGATGTATTTGTCTTGCGACAGTATGATTGGTATCTTTTATTAATCGCAAGCACCTTGTTGTTTCAAATTGGTTTGGATCATTGTCTTTTTCACTTTTCAGTATTGTCGTTGGCTTATATTCTTCTGATAATTGATATTTAGGACAATTTCGCTTGAAATGACCCATTTCCCCACAATTATAGCAACTTTTGTTATTTCTATGAAAATTGTAATTTCCATTTTGGTTATATCTATTATATGGTCTCATATAACCATTAGGTCTTATTATTTCCTTTGGTTCATATGAATTTTCTTTTCTTGTGCCTATTTCTGCACGCACTATTTCTAGTACCTTCTCTAGATCTAAAATTTCTTTATTTTCTGTTGTATTTGCACAGTTATCTTGTTTGATAATTTTATGTTTACTCTTACTATTACCAGATACTGCCCTAGCATGACTTACATCATTATCTGAACAACTAAAAATGGACTGGTTATGGTTTGTTT
Organism: Lutraria lutraria; assembly: GCA_964023205.1. NCBI lineage: Eukaryota > Metazoa > Mollusca > Bivalvia > Venerida > Mactridae > Lutraria > Lutraria lutraria. The sequence goes on along the minus strand of OZ026837.1, from coordinate 11,232,213 downwards.
GTTCTGCTGACCTAATATCACATTGATAGGCATTACATATTTTCTTTCTTTGCTTTGTTTCATCAAAACATACAATTGCATAGACAGCTTCATCAATATTTTTGGGCTCTTTGACAAATTCTACATGAAACCTAGCCTTCTCATCAATCATACCGTCTAAAAATCTCCTTAAAAGATCTTCGTGTCTAGTTTTATTGTCTCTGTTGGGATGGGCTTTGTCATACAAAGTTTTTAATTCTGCAGAGTATTCTCCAACAGTCTCACCTTCCAACTGATTTCTATTTGTAAACTTCATCCAAAAAGTCTTGGATGTTTCCACAATTCTAAACCTACTACTCAGTTCATTACACAATGATTTGTAATTTGACCTTACTTTTTGGGATAATTGATCATAGACAAAATCTCCTGCTATGCCCTGTAATCCAGGTAATAATTCATCTAATTTTTCATCATCAGACCAATTTTGCCTTTTACTTACATCTTCAAATCTATTGAACCAAACTGTCCATTTTTCTTTACCAGTAAAGGGAGGTAATTTAGGGTTATTTCTTTTTTTATGCCAATTGTTAGAGTGACTTCTTAAATATGAATGTCTGATTTCTATGTCACTGTCATTATTATCTGAACTACTATCTGTAGTATACTGACTACTATTATGTCTATCATTTCTTCTTGAATGCTTTTGAACATTGTCTTTGACATTATTTCTATTCTGATTCTGAGCACTATGCAAAACCTGTTTAAGCTCATTTGTTACAGTACTAATAGAATTTTCTAAGTTAAAAACTCTATTTTGGAGTGAATTTTCAATATTTGACATTTGGGCCTGTATCTTGTTCATAGCTACAGCCATCTCATATTGTGCATTATGTTCAACCATAATTCTAGGTCTTATATTACTCATATTTGTTGCTACATTTTGTACACCAGTATCAGTTCCAGTAGTTTGTATATTGTGTACACCCACATCTATACCACCATAGTGTGTACCTTGTATACCAAAGCCTGCCCCATTATTTACATCATGTGCACTACCACATTCATTATCATGTGTACCCTGTACACTACTCTGTGCACCCATAACTGAGTTACTTTGCATACCATGTACATCAACATTTGAACCTGCATGTGTATTTTGTACACAATCATACATATCAACATTAGAACTGCTATGTGTACTATGTACACTACCATTTTCATCATTGTGCATACTCTGTACACAATTTTCAACGCTTTCATTTGTTTTCTTACTATACTGACTCTGATCAGTATCATTTCTTCCACCTTTACTTTGCACATTTGCACTACCATTTTCATATGCTATTTGCATATTTTCATGTGCTATTTCCATATCAGACTCAATATCATAATTTTCTATTCTAGCTCTATGCCTAGTTCTAGCACCTTCTCTTTCCATATTTATGCTCTAAATAAGTGTTATATATAAATATATAACAATGAGATTACCCTTACTTAAAATAATATGTGTTGTTATTTTTCTTGAGACATTAATTACCTTTACAAGTTTAAAAAAAAAATACCCAACAAGATTATAATCACAATTATTATCATGGAAAACAATTTTTAAACAAATAACTACTATCTAAAATATAATAGTACTAAGTCAAAAATCTACTTTTTAAAAAAAAATCTGTGACTGGAATAAATTCAATTTTTATAATTTAACATCCCACCGCTATGTCACCAGCAATGTGACGACTTTCCTGACCCTAAGATCAGCCTGGTAGCGTGATTAAAGTCGTGTCCACAAAGTTTGTATTCACTTAAATAAATGATAGAAACAAGCAAGTCTTTATGTGCCTAATTATATATCTGATTTATTTGTACGTATACTAAAGTTAAATATATTCCTATTGACTAATTAAAACACCAATACAGACACATTAAATCTTAACAGACTATCATAAAATAAAAGAGAATGATTCCAGTCACAGACTTAAATAAATAAAAACCTACTAGTTTCGCCAACGGTCAAAAGTAATCTGAATTCAGAATGAAAATTCTGGCTATTTATAGTCAAGCCGTATTCCACCAGCGCTTGGCGGAAAACTGCAGAAACCTGCGGAATACGGCAGAATAAATGAGTTTAAAGAATAGAAGAATTGCGATTTATAAATCAATACTTATCAAGTTGACAGTTTGTGTATTACTTTCGGAAAAATCCAATTATTTCTAGATAAAATGTCTTGCATAGAAGACAATGTATAAAATGAATGAGGGATGGATGTAATAACTTGTTGACTTTTAATCATTGAATAAAGAAGTGTCTTTTTAATACCTACAATTCCATGATTACAAATTTTTCTTTGAACTTTGCACGGTCACAAAGAAATGCTTATTTGACATAAGTTTATTTAAACTATGCTAAAACGAATACAAGTTTTGTACATGTACATCGTACGTGCTTCTCGTTAATATACTAGTAATTACCTTTTGTATCTTTGAAATACAATTGCGTGCACATGTTTTATCCAAACCTGAAGTATCTTGTTAACACTTCATTACATACGTGCATTGTTGCTGCTTAAAATAAATGAGTCTTGCAAATATTTGTCTTACACCTAGTAAAGTACGCAGATTTCATGTAATTCGAAATGTATAAGATAAATTTACAAACAAATGAATGTTGGATTGTAAAAGATCGCATAGTCAGTCAGCCACTATGCTCAGTTGAAATATCAGTATGTCTTTCCAACAAAGCCTATGTGTTTCACGATGTCATTTACGTTCGGTCTACCACTCATTGACTAGCTTCGCTGGATATCCTTGCGTCTGCGAAACGTTTATACCATTTATAAACTAATAATTATAACATTTGCAACCTGTTGATTTCCCTGTTGCAGTTTGAAGCGTTTTGAGAGTCTGCGTAGGTGTTTTTATCAAAAGAGACCCACAGTTTTATAATCGTTCTTAGCTCTTCTGTATTGAATGACGCCATCTGTGAAAATAAGATTTCAAGAGGCGCTGATTATAAGCGTCACTTGAATGAAGGTCGCTTGATTGTGAACAACAGTATGCACTCGTTATGACGTCTCGGATCGTTATGACATCATTGCGTAAGAAAACGTATGGTTTATAAATATCACCAGCGGCTGAGCACCTTTAATAATGTTTAATAATACTACACATTTTTGTTAGAAATGCCTACTTTTAAGTTCAATTTGCTTAACACTTGTATTTTATGTACTTTGACACATTCATGCTCCTAATAGTAGTTTAATGACGTCAATATTTCCGTAAATAGATTTTTCTACGAATTTTGTGGATACATCTCGAATGTTCAACGAACCAAAATGAATAAAAGTAATATTCTACATTATATAGACATATTTATAGCAATACATATTTCTTAATGGTTGTGTTGAATTACATTTTTGTCTCTTTAGGTTTTACATGTACTTCTGTTACGTCTAAGAATTATTTCGCACAATAGGAATATGAAACATGATATTCAAAGTATTATTATATTGATAGACATATACAAGTCACTGTATGCACAATCTCATAGATCGTCTGAACCTATTGTCTGCTTAAAATCAAAAACGTTTATCATTCGATGCAATACCAAGAATAAATCAGAAAACAGCAATTTATTTTGTATTTACGTAATAAGTATTGTTACTATTAAATAACACGCAATCTGGTTACAAGAAATCCAATGTATAAAATGGTGCAAAGATATAAATGAAACATAATATTATATATCCAGTCATTTTGCTCACATCAAATTTCACATGACGATTCGTCACATGTATTTGTGTATGAAGTTATTACAAGATGATTACGTGGGAGGGCGTATTGTACCGTGATTCTTAACTTCAGTGTATGCATATTAGAAGAAAATATTCGTGATTTTTCCTATTTGAATTTGCACAATATTGGGATTCGTCTTAATCCTAGAAATGTAGGAAGGAAACATAGGAGAACGTTAACCCTGGTCAACAATTACGGTTCTTGGTTACTAAATCCAAGATTTGCTGAATTGTAACATGCATATAGTCATTTATGTTTTCTCCTCTAAAGTAGACGAAGTGCACGAATATACGATTTGTAACGCTGTCCTATAACACAAATGTGTATTTAGCTGATATGGCATTGATCAAAGAAATGATCTATTCGAAACAAACACCAACGGCCCTTTGTACATTAAAACGTATGAAATAATTCAGAAGTATCATTATAATATAAATTACACTAGTTGTTGGGACAGTTCCACTTTTACTGTCCCATAAAGACTTTTATTTGCTTACATAGCGGTCGATCCTTGACCGTATACAACGTAGAACGCATTTATCTATTTGATTTCAATGACAATGACTAGAATGTTGTCAATATACGTCGTAAGATCAGAAACATAATACTGTTACGTTGCAATTTCACTTACCTAATAAGTATTTGCTTCACAAGAATATGTTACTTTGTGAATATTTCCTATTCTAGCGCTTTTCTCTCAATTAAAACGAATGACTTTCTTGTAAAAGATGTAATTTATATACCACGCAGTTTTATACTTTCCGTTAATAAAACATTCAGTTATATAAATGAACATTTTTAATTGCGACGGACTTAATGCACTTCGAATATAGAGATCGTGATAGCAATCAAGTCAGGAGTCGACATTTCACAACATTTCCTGAAACAGCAGTTTTGATTTTACCGTATAATTCAATGAACATGCATATAACCTTTATGATAGTGGGATGCAGCTCGATCCACGCAATATTAAACACGTAATGGCATTTCGACGAACGTATGGGCGAACCATCATCTGTCAGTATTCATAAAATTTGAAGAATACCAAACGGCTAAATATATTTAGGCTAATCATGAATTACAATGCCACTTTTAGTATGTTACAACCAACACCATAGGTATAACAAATAGTTATCAGTGAGATTTGCAATTTACCAAATTCAGTAAATAATAAAACTTAACACCAATGTCCTTATTTAGCGTTCTTTCAATAAGATTATCGTCTCACAAATTTTAACCACGATGTAACAATTACACAACAAAATGGATATCACCGACATTATAAAATCTGCTATGGTCCCCGAGGTGAATGAGCTTTAATTATTTGAAGAGTCAGTTGAATGATAAAATAATCCTGTCGTTTTAACATGCATTGTTATGGTAATTTCAATCCAGGGAAAAGACGGATTTAAGACATGTCAAATGAAATATCTTTGTCTTCCCGTCAAACCTTTACCGCGTTTGCATGCGATTTATTTCAATAGGAACCTATAGAAATTCTCAAATGTTACATATGGAACACCCACCATATCATATAAATTAACCGGTAGTCGTTTCACGTTCGTACTGATGACATAACATTGACAAAATCAATATTTTTAGTACTATAACTAACTGTACCAATTACCTCCTCATTATGCAAAACTTGAATACAACAAAAATGATATTTTCTAGATTGTTTTCAGGTCAAGACTTCTAGAAAGAAAAACTTACAAAATTAATACTACCATCTCAAAACCCCACTGTACGCATAAACTGCATAAGCATAAGCAAAAACAAAAGAGACACAGTCTTGCAATCACAACAACGTATCGAATTTGGCTGTTCTATTAATACATTTGGAAGCTAAATGACGCATTAGGAAGCCTGTGATAATTCATATTATATTAATGTATCTGGCTTGGTAAAAATCATTTTTTTACTAAGATTAAATATCATACTACAATACCAAGCAACAAAAAATTCTAACCGAACGAACAAAAATGGTGTTATATTGCAATAAATACTGCACCCCTTTATCGACTGTTCCTTATCAGCGTTAAACATCTCTAACGCAATGTGCATTGTATTGGTACGATATGATACTATATATTCATTAATGACAAACATTTGTTATAAAATCACTTACTAGACATCAAACCTGGGCGTGGTTCGTAAATATAAGCGATTCTAATTGGCTATCGAAATTAAATGAGTCATAATCGTTGATTTCATGAGATGATAATGATCCGACCCTTTAATTGTGAATTGCTTTGCTTAAAAAAACACAGTAGGTGTCACTGTCGTATTAGCATTGTCGTCTTATTTGATGACGGATTTCAAAGCAGTTTTCGATGTTTTGTAGCGGAAACGCTAATCTAGGGAACCGTGCCTCAGAATTTTGATACTTGTTTTCATTTTTTATCTATGGCGTATTACGTAATAAACAGCGGGGTTTTGTGTACGGAATTTCTTTAAAGTCAAGTATCTAACGAACCGAGGATGTTATCAAAAAACTGAGGCACGGTTCCCTACATTATATATTTATAGTGATTTTAAGGCTATTTGTTGTATACAGGTTTTACTGGATAACGGTGTGGCTAAATTTAGAATGGAAATTGATCAAGGAGAAATTATCACTGCCTTTAACCAAGTATTGAAATTTATATGTACACACCTCCTTTACAAATGCCAGTAGTCAAATGCGCAAAATATATACTAATCTAGTGCCCACAATCAATAAATACATTGACGTCGGCTGCCATCTTTCTTTCCTCAAATGATCTAAATAACAATGTACAAGAAGAAACCTCTGAAGGTAACATGGCGTCATAACGTAGCAGTGAAATTATTACGCTTGTTCAAAGTCCAAACAATAATTTCAACAAAGAACTATTTTATATCGGATGTGGCATAAAAACGAGCACCTGTATTCAAAAGAGCAGACGGCAATGAAATAAATCTAGTTTTTCAGAGAAAAGCTACGTATTTTTATTGAATCATTAATATTTCATATATTTTTTTAATACAAAACTAATTTTAATGCTTATCTTCATTCAAAATAACGTTGACAGTGGTAAGTTATGCAGGATGAGTGTATGTTATGGATATTATAAGATGCACCGTTATTTGGATAACACCGGTAAACGGGGTACTGACTATAATATATTCCTATATACAGAGTAGTTATCGTTGTTCAAAAGTTTGTAAATTACGTGCGATATTGGTTTATAAAAGACCAATCAAGTGTAATATTTAATTCAAATTACTTGCAATGCACTTCATACAGTGGGTTTATTTTAGTATATAATTATGGTTTAGTTTTTAAATCTATAAATTGGTGAAACTTGATTTGACTTGACATCCAAGTCAGATACCTTAACACAATACTTGGAGTATTGATAAATGAAAACGACTATTTATATAGTTCAGAATTTTAAACCCAAATCAGCTGATACAGGAAAAAACTAATTCTTTAATTTAAATATACTATTCTGGCTTCTATCAATGAAGCCAAATTAGATTGCATAATGATTTTAAAAGCAATTTAGATGAATGTAATGTCTCACATATTTTGCATTTTACACAAATTGAAGACGTATGAGAGTGAATTATATTACGCCTCTCAATTATTATTTCATTAAGTGTGCATTTTAATGGAAATATTTAGACTATTTCAGAGAAAAAACTATTAATATGAACTATTAAAAGAATGGACAATTTTAAACTGTCTTAATTAAGTGTGGCAATGGTATTTTCTTGTGTTTATTGAAGCATAGAATTGTTATAATGATTATCAAAAAACAAAGCAAATAAAGAATACGGCACTGAGTAGTTCTGGGTATTCACGTTTCGTGAGAATTGCAGCGGTGTGTTGTTTATTCCATAAACGAAACACTAGTACTTATCATTGCTGAGTAAATATGTTTTAGACAGTTATTTAAGTGACGACTCTTCAATAAGACAGGCATGTGCAACTTGTTCGCTGATTATTTCGGAGTTAATAAACTTGACAATGTTATATCATACAGCAAAAGTAAATCAGATTAATGATGTCCTATTTGAAGCCTGGCGGTTCATAAGAGTTAATATTACCCAGCTTCAGAAACAAAACTATATTACGATGTTACTGAAAACGTAAAAAAAAACAGTAGCATGATTGCTGTTTTGATGTTGAATGTTTGGCAATGATATTTTGGCATTGGAATACTCTCACAATAGTAAACCCGTTTTACGATTTTTCTCTTATTTGGAAAACGAACTGGATTGTGTCATATTAACTATTTCATGTCGTCTACCGGGCTTAGTAAGAAGCATCTAATATTATATGAATTAGTAGGAAATGTGGAAGCTAGTAGAAAACATGCAATGTTCGACAATCCTCAGTCAGCTAGCTGGCAAAACGTTCAAAGGTTGTTAACGTATATCTTCTCCATATTATAACGGCGAAGCAAGACCTACAAGACCTTGTTAGACACTTAACAAAGTAAAATTATATATAACTGTATCCGGCAGACATTTTTGTGATTATATGAATTCCATTGTGTATGCGGTTCTTAATTGAAGTTATGAGATATTGCCATGCTACAGTGAAATATCTTGGTCCGAAAATGAAAATGATGAAATGATTGTTTCCTATCTCCAACGCAAGACACATAACTGCAGTTGCGAAATTGCGTAAAACTTCGCATTTGACTGATATGTCTAGCGCAACGGTATAATAAACTAAGAGATGGCTAGGGGTTTGTCAATTTAATGAGATTATTTGGATTGAGATCACATGGCCTTGTCGGTTAGTTAATCTTCACGAACGTCATAAAACAAAACAACCCCATTTGTTACCATGGATCATTAGTAGCTTTATCACATACCCGTGTCATTTTGGCCGTGCTGAAAAACGGTATGGCACGGTCGTGCATATTATATGTAAATGACGTCACGAAGTACACGTCATGAACATGAAACAGGTATGTTGGTTTTCCGCCGTATTTTCAGGGTATGTGATAAAAAATTGTGTAGATTCCGTCTCAATACGAAGTCCACACTCATTTAATATTTTCTATGTGTTAGCGCCATTTAGATTACAAATTAATTATCATGCAGCTAGAACACTAAACTGTTCACGAGTAAAACGCCATGTAATGAAATAATTTTAAAGGCAATTTTGATTCAATTATTGAAATCTATAAGCGCAATCAATGTCTTGATGATGACGCCATGTATTACCCAGTAATTATAATTTGAACAGCAGTAATATTCTTAATAAAGGTCTTGCCAAATCGATGTCTTTTCGAGTAAGCACATTTCAACATTGAAAGTTATTTGATGTTGTTAGCAAAAACATGACAAGTTTTTGAATCAACTGATTAAATACTGAGATTCAGTTAGACTTCTTGGCATCGAGTGCATTTATATCCCAGACAAATAATCTATTATTTGTACCAGCTTTACTCGAAAATAAGCTCAGACGAATGAAAGAGTGTGTTTTGGACATCAAAGCGTGGTACAAACAAGTCAGTACTCGAGGATGTTTCTCAGAATACCATGAACGGAAACCGTATCAGAAATATTGCACAAACAAAAAGCCGAACACGTCCTGTTCTAACTACAATACATTTTGTAACTGAATAGACAGGAATGAAATATTAAGCCGTGAAATATAATTTCAGAACTGAAAAGTAGAACTATTTGTTTTGCTTAAATACCCAAGTTGTACCAAGTTGGCACAATGAACTAAAACTTGGAAATACTATTTTCTTTAGTCTGTCTTGTAACTTCATGTAGTCCTATCAGTGTCATCCGTTTGAGAGTGTTCCTCCACCGCTAAGGCTGGGAAATGAACATGGTTGTTTGTAAGACATTAAATTCGGGAGAAAGGAAAACATCTGTGTTATGTTTCTCCTCCTTGTGTCATTGTGTTGTCCCTTTTTATATGTCCCTGCTTCTCTCATTTGGTATGTGTTAACCATTGTATTGCTAAATATAAGTTTCTATTTATTGTTTCAAATATGTATTGTTCTATGATTGGATGGCCTACAACATACATATCCCTCAATTTCTGTATTAACAAAATACATAATCTTAATTGTATAAAAATCTGCATTATGAAGTTGTGTTAAAGCTCATGAATATGATTGCTGAAAAAATAATAAGGAAAAAACAAATATGCATTATCCGAAGATTGTTCCGAAAACATTCCTCTTTTAACCATCTAATTAAAATTGTTAAATCTAAAGAAATGTTTAATACGTAGAAAGGTAGTTTTCATTATCGAAATAAATCGTAATATTACATTAGGTTCGAAATAGCAATCATGCTGCAGTAATTAAATATTTAAAACGCAAAATTTTAATGGCTATGTAAGTCGTTATTATTCCGTCAACCCCATCTGCATGTTAACGTGTGTTTTGCATGTTTGTCACCGAAAATTGGAGAAAAACTTAAATTTACTAGTAGTGTTGCATTCAAGTCTTCAGATGGCGTTTAATTGACACCTATGGGATTCACTGTCGTGTTCTGAATTCAAATTTGACAAAATCGGTGTTCTGTTTGGGTAATAAATGAGTACGGATAATACTGACATGGTGAATTCCACAAAATGGAGTTAATATCGAAGACAATGTATAACAACACGCTTTCTTTGCACGTGTTAGCCATTAAATAAAGCACTGTTATCTTTAAACCTGCCTAAGATTACAACTAAATTCTGCATTATGTATGAGAATATAAACAAATAGTTCGTGAGAATATATCGACATCAAAAGTTGATATTTTAAATTAATCCCTGCGTTTATGATCAGTCTAAAATATGTATTAGTATTTAACACGTTTTAGAAATATATTGCATAATTACTAGTATGTTGCAAGAAGTAGATATATATTCATACATAGCCATCAAAATACTGAATAAGCTTTAGTCGAATAATTGTTTGCTCAAGTCTAAACCTAATGTTAATAGCACTATCAATAAAGCGAAGTATTTTGTCCCGGACGGTCAACCAATGCAACTAAAACACTGTTTATCTCATAAAACTACACAAATGCGTTTATTGCATTGCATTTATATGTCGACAACAATGATGATGGACTGTAACACATAATGTTGAATAATGAATGAAGACAAACTTATCAATGCACAGCACTTTAAATACTAAAATAAGCCTACAGTAAGAATTTAATTCTATCTTAGAAGCTCTTCGGGGATCAGATATAAATTAAATCGCTAAGAATCAGATTTGAGATCACATGGTCGAAATAACACTACCTGTACCTTTTCTACATATCGGTCAGAAGGTTGTTTCAGCCTAAAGACAGCCCTTTGTTTATGTGGTGGGTAGGCTCCGAGTGTGTGGGTCTTTGTGAAGGTATGTTTTTTTGGGAAGTAAGGTTTTTATGTATGTGTGTTTTGTTTTATTTCTAAAAACCCTATTCTAATCAAATCCAAAAGCATTGGAATAATTTCAGTAAATGTCTAAAGTTTCTGCAGCAGTAAGCATTGTTGTAAAGCTGTTACTCTTGTTGCAAATGACGAAGCACTGTAACTCAATTGTTTCCATATTTCGGTACGAAATTCTGTTATTTATACAGAAAGAAGTAAATTAGATGTCAATGGATTATTACTTGCTCATTGCGTTGCTTATCAATTCTAACACACGATTTCTGCATTGTACATGTTTATTTAGTAATTAGAAATAGACACAGTTATTGTGTTATTTCAGAAACCAGAATTGCTTCTTCGGCATGTTACAGTTTAATAACAAAACCTCGAAGAAATCAAAGCATGGCGGTGAATTGCTATTTCTTCAAATGATTGTTACAACTATCAGCCCTAGCTGTAATAGGTTTCTAATTTCTCATGATGGTAAAAAACCTATTTGGGCTATGGCAATTTAAAATACGTAGATAGACGTCCATGGCATTGTTCGAATGTAGGCGTAATCTAGTTACATAGAACATATAAATGAAAGTACCAGTGCTTGCTTAAAAACTTAAAATTGATTTCTGCTCGAGTCTAATGTGAACCAAATACTATCTGCTGCAAAATATAACGTACGAAATCTGCATTGTCACGTACATTTTAAATCTACTAGACTAAGTCATTTTCTAACATTGTATATTTTACTATTAACACTTGAATATTATCGATATATGAAATATCAATCTTTATTATTATACCATCAGTTTTTTTTTACACTTTACACGATTCATATAATAGCATATTATTAAAGGCCTGTTGAACTGTATTTATAATATGATAAAAAGTGTCATATAATAAAATATTTGACTCTTGGTTTGTTACTTTCCTTTCTGGGTAATACTAAGCAAAACTTACTGTACATATTATATTTGAAGACAGATGCCAAGCTAATTGTAAATAATGAATGAATCGCCAATCTATTCACTGTTTTAACAGTCAACTTTCGCCCATTTGAATGTGTCCTTGCATGCAACACTGGCAGTTGTTCAGCTATATTCGGCGACCGGTTCACTTAACGGTTTCCTGGACTGTATCCCAACCATTACTAACTTACCTAAACTGGTTCCCGTTCCATGATGCAGTGCACCAAGGCTTTGTACACACAAGTCAACGGGAACCAGTTTATAACTTACCTTTCCACAACAAGTAAGCAACTTATCCACATGTGGAGGAAAATCGACATTTTTGTCACATTTACATAGAAGGATATGACCTTTTCCGCGACCGAAATACGATACCAGATCGACGAGTGGTTGCATGACCATTATACTTACCATTGAACCACTTTCCTAGCGAAATGCGTGAATTGCAACGAATTCTTCAACTTGAAGGAGATTTCCTCACTATCATGCAATGCTTTCAATCAAGCCCGCTACGAACATGATAACACACTTCGAAACTGTAAGTGATATAAATGTCGTCGTTTATATTCGCTATTCGTCAAATGTAAAAAATGTGTTCACGTCGTATAAATAGGTCACTTATGAATATTCGTTTCGAAAGATACAAAATATGATATTCGGGAAGCTTTCAGGAGGACGTACTGGCCCCATAACACACATCAAACCAATTCATTGCGGTATCACAAGGTCATTGAATCATAATGTACGCGAACTTACCACTGACATAAGATCGATGTTTGTGCCCCTGGTTTTTAATTGTGTTATTTATCATCACAGTGTCTGAAAACATTCTAACTCCTCGGACGAATCTGCACCGATATCTAACCTCGGGTGTACTTGATGGCTACCGATTATCCACTAAATCTTTAAGTTCTTAAAATGGCTTCGATATCCTTTTTCTACAATACGCAGAAAGTGAACAACAACTAGCAGTTTGACAGTTGTTCTTTTATTGTGGCATCATATTTGTCAAATGGGAAATTGTAGGACTAGTGGCTCAAATGTAGGCTTATCAGATGCATCCGAGAATCGACCAGGTCGACCAAGATGTTATTTGTTCAATGGGATATTGAATGTACAATTATAGATATTTTTTAATGCATATGCGTTTATTAAACGTTCGCTTACATTCACGATTGCCTCTCTCAAGAATGAATAGATTTCGCTGTTCACGATTACACACGAATGCATTTAAGACATTGTTAAAACAATCCAATGAGACTTGTTTGGAACATCATTACGACTTCGTGTGTACAGCATTGCGAATCCAACATTGTGCGAATAAAAACAAACTAGTTTTATAAGTAAACGCATTTTTTCGTGGCTTAATAGAAATTGCAAAAGTGCGTGAGTCGCATAAATGCAACCTTTTTAATTATCTGGTTATAACCACTTACTTACTACACAAAAAATCATTAGGTGATAAAACCATGAACTATATGACATTGCGTGGAAATACATTGACTTGCTACATGGATTTCATGGAAGTATTCCATCTAATTTACACCAATGTTTAGTATTCTAATACATTGGCCTTTGTCATGATTTGATGATACAGAGAACATAAACCTTCTTTGTTTGGTATCATTGTCGAATAAATTGATACAAATTGAACTTTATGTGTCTGGAGTACCAATACAAGTGATGCCATAAACATTTGACATCCCCAATAGTGTCTTTCAATTTGGCGAATTGTGCCTTATATGAGAACAGCAACAAGCTCACAAAAGAACATTGTCTGTTACATGTAGTGAATAATGAAATAAATCCAGGATGAACACAGACAATGGTACATCACAATTTGCCCATTTTCATGCAATACTCTAATAAAGTACCTGATATGTTTTAAACGTAACTGACTGTTAATCAAGATTTTGACCGTTTATCAAATCAATTTATGTAATCTAGTTATAAGTTATATTAGTAGATGTTGAACAAAATTCGATTAAAGTTTATGTAAAGTAACCACTACTGATTCTCTCTGAAACAGCCAAACTATCTCAGGATGATTTATATCAATAAATTAATCAAAATTCGGTGGTTTAACTACTTGAATCAGGCCAAAACAATGGAAATGTCACATTGTATAATACAATTATTTACAAAGAAAAATTAATTAATGGCGAATGTTTACAAATAATGCTTTTAGAATGAATGCGTTTTTATTTATTGCACCGTGTTATAAGCACGTGGCATGTATTCTCTCACCTTACGTCATTGTTTTTCCCAACATTTCTTCATAATTCAATATTGCGACAATTTTCTTTCAAACTTGAAATGTTGTACTTGTTTATTTCCATGTGCTTACTCATTACGTTACGTCGAATAAATGATGCTAAAGATGTTTTCTAAAGTTTGGTAATAGTTAAATATAGTAGATGACCTTAAAAATCAGCCTATACGGACTCACGTTATCCTTACCGAAAGAATATCTGGATTAAAGTTGACATGTTATTTAATTCATTTACATAATCAATGCGGTTCGTCTTACAATATCAGTGCACTTTTCTAAAAAGACTAATAAAAAACTAAATTATGTGCGCTAATTCAGTGAAAAAGTGACTTACCTTTCATCTCAGAAGAAATTAAGTACTTAAATCGAGTATTCATTCTGAATTATACGAATTCGTGTTTTTTAATGACAAAGCATCAAGTGTTTGTTAATATTAGAGACGTTCTGTGAACTGTGGAATGCAATAAACAATGTTTAATACACATGTTTTTGAGTGAAATAAGCACTTCAGGTTGGAGCAAAGATGGCGTGTAGTGTACACACAAATGTAAACATTCCTCAAAGGCATACGTGGTTGGCTATATTCTAACAGTCATGACTTTGGTGCGAACTGGTAAAATACGGGCGTTCAGATTGTTGGCTTAACAAAATAAGATAAAACGGAATATGTTTAAACGATTAACACGATTTTGACGTGCGCACTATTTGAAAACTTTAACTTTCTGAGGAAGAGTCCAGGTCGCCATAGTCAAATTAAATCTTCTGTAAACCAACAAGGCTTTCCGAGTATTTAACACGAATCCTGATACGGAAGTGCTAAATGTTTTAATGCATCGCTTCTACGAAGAGGGATAGTCCTTGACAGACAAGCAATGCCTATTATCGAAAATCAAGACTACAGCATTTCTCCGGTTAAGGATAAAAACAGATCACAACTCTTGAGTATATTAGGTTTTTGCTAGATCAACTTTGGTTCGACTTTTGTAATAAGGGTTTACTAAAGGAACTGCTATGTTTTTGAATTGAAGACAGATACCTTTCGGCCGACTGAACACGGATATCTAGGGAACTTTGATGCTTGAAAGGGAATGTTGTAAAACACAGAATATAACATAATATGTACTCAGAATGTTTGTATAGATCATTGGGTCGAACTGTCTGCCGTTCAGTTATTCGGTTGATTGATTGATTAAATGCGGTTGAATGTCACATTAAGTTATGCAATAACATAAAAAAACAGTCAAGTACAATTTGGTCACATAGACTGCCTGATGACTTACGTCACCCGATAATCTATAGTCCCTATTGCTTAATTAATGCGTTCTAGACCACATTATGAATCTAATACACACCACTAATAATAGCAAAATTAAATGTTCAATCTCCTTCATCGTTTCTCTATACTCTATATTCAGCTTGTAAGCACATCAATTACCAGAAATAAATGGACTACGAACCATATTTAATAACCAGACGTACACAGAACAAGGGCGATGATGTTTCACATGTTAATTATAGTTCTAAGATTATGTTTGTAAGATGAGTCGGTAATCCTAGACATCGTGCCATACTGTCTGTTCTGGATATTAAATCTTGAACAGTATCTGTATTATGTAGTATTAATCAAAGAATCCATTGGGGGTATTATTTGCCGAACGCAGTCCAATTTTCCTGCTTAATGTGTTTTTCTAAAGGCCTTCTCACATGAAACAATACTGTTTGTTTTACAGCGACAATAAATGAATTAGGCAGTATTGCGTTTTAGTAAACGAATTGTAGACATTATTTCATTATTGTCTACTGGAACATATACGTTTTATTGAACGGTTGTTTATCAAATTCCTTTACTGGAGCATTACAAGTATGTGTTAATTAATGGTGTAGTCTTCGGTTCTAACATCCAGGTGCGCTGTCTGATTCCTGAAATCACAATGGTATTTGTGACAACGATATGAATGCATTTATTTATCTTTTTTCAATGTACGTATGCTACAATTCCACACTTGTTTGATATTTTTATACGTAAATATTTATCTGGAGATTAACGACGCCGTTTCAGTGGGTTTAACGGCATTTGTCAACGATACTTCAGTAAAAACACCGACCGGTTCATAAAAACCAGTTTCCCTGGACTCCCTGGACTGTATACTAAACAAACACTAACTTACCTTTCTGAAAAAAGGGGCCTACCAATTCTCCACACACGGAGAAAATCGACATATCATATATAGGTATGACCTGTCTTGACCGTTGCCGCCACAACAACAGCCAGTCATTTTGCGACTTTCCAGCTTTAATAGTGAATAAAGACACAGGTGATTTAACATAAATTTGTGGAATCACTGATCTTCCGAAAGCTTGCCGGACAACTTCTTAATATATACATTTGTCAAACCAAGATAAGTTGGATTCGAACTAACAGCGTTGTGAAGCAAGAAATAGCTAGCATGTTTACTCTAATTCAATCGATACACTCGATTTACCGAGATGGCAACATAAGAATACTTGAGTATGTTAGCTAGTAGCCTTTTTTTGTTACAAATGCAGAAATTTGTCCTTAAATGTAATACATGTATGTTTATTATGTTACAGATGTAACCCATCAATATTTATGTTATGAGTTCATATGACATTGAGGAATAAAACTGTCGGTCAATGACTTTCCGAGAAAGTCAAATATTCCTCTGGTCAAAGATCTTATACAGACGACAAGGTATTAAATAGAAAGGGAATGGTTGTTACAAGTGTGTTTGCTTTAGATTTGAACAAATGGATTTTCCCTAAAGCTCCAAAGAGACCAATCTGCATTGTGTAATCTTTATATGTTCTTGTTAGATTAGATAAACCAAAAGAAAAACCTTAGTTATGTAACGTCATGCTATAAAGGAAGTAGTACGTATTAATGAATGCGCAGATGACAAGAAGGAATCAAATACAATTAATTTTTTTAATAATTGAATACCTTATTACGTAGAACATACGAGGTAACTTGCAAACTACATGTAAGATAAAGATACACAAATATGGCCCAGTTCAAGTTACAGTCCAACCAACATGCAAACAATTGCATTCACAGACCGCACTTTCGCAAGCATGTTTATAAAACAACAATGGTCATCTGTTTGTACATCAAAGGAGCAACACAGTCCAAATAGCAATCAGCATGGTTCACATTTACAACTCATCCAAAACAAACATAGAAAATAGATCATCATCTATCCAACTGTACTACTGCTTATTTACATTTTATCAAGACATTCATTTATCATAAACAAGAAATTGACATAACATGTAAACTATACTCTTATAATTGTTAAAAATTAAACAAAAATCACCGTCAACCAACTGGGAGCAATATTAACGTACCGATTACCACAGTGATAGAACACAGTAGAACATATTACAGTAAGTCTTGTTTCTTGCAACACAATTCATACAAAGCTTATATTCTTCATGTAATTGAAAGTACAGCAAAGACGTATTAACTTTATAGGAAATTCAAACTGGCTAAAGAGAAATGAAAAAATGGCATTGAGAGAGTTGTGTGTCTTTGAAAGAGGTTGATAAATATTGTTTGTACTTTACACAACATATAAATCAGGCAATACTAAAGCTTACTAGTAAATTTAAAAAATCAGCGACTGTTATAAAATGGTTAAAAGTACGCTGGTTGATAAGTTCATCTGCTATCACAGTGTTCCTTAAGAGGCTGCAATTACTTCTTGTTTCATTGTTCTGGGAAAGGGAATTCATTACTGTGCCGGAGCCGGAAAATGTTCTTAATTTACATTCGCTTTTCATGATTACATATGAGGTTTTGGATGCTAAATATACCTTCTATCAGACCAACGGGGAGTATTACAGACTTAGCTAACTTATCTGGACAAACTAATTGACCGAATGATTTTAAGAATGAACGTATTCAATTTGGTACAAAGAACGATCATGTAAATGCAAGTTATTTCGAGGGAACGTCGCACAGTAAGAAAGGCCAATTAGATAGCATATTTCACGCAAGAGGTAATGATGAAGAAAGACCAGAGTCAAGAATGGACATTTTATTAAGATCATGTTATTCAAAATGAAAATAAAATGAAGAAACTGTCAATACATTGAAAGGCACGTACAGTCATAAATTATACTGAATGTAGACTTAATTTGAAGAACGAACCAGATGTGTTTTAAACGCAATACTCCAGCGAATGACATAGACATTTGACCTACTGATCTGTAAATGCATAGGTCCTGTAAAGGTTGCCTGGACGAACCAACATAATTTAAAGTTTGATCATTATAGGTTGAAGCATTTTTGATATTACAGGCAATGTTAAAGTTTGGTACAAACAGACAAAAAGAAAGATTTAAAGGCCAAAAACAATATGCCCCCAATCTACACGGGGGCTTAAAAAGGAAGTACATGAAGATATAAGGAATAGTGGTAGTGGGCAATGCCACACGAAATTAATCTAAAATCCACCAGCTCTATAAATTACGAATAACAAACCTTAGAATAACCTCAAACATTGAGAATGATAATAATTATAATAATATATTAGTTAATATGATGAAATACTGGGATTTCGTCTGGTAACTCTCGGCAATAATTTATTCATGGATGTTAAAAAATCGATTTACAATTTCATTCAATTATTCTAAGACAATTAAGTAATTAGATGCACATAAAAATGTATGAACTATAATTGAGGTCATTATTTATAATTACATTCGCCGTCATGATAATTTTATTATCATATGATTATGGGCAAAACTTAAATCTGAATTCGTTTAATGTGAATAAATAGGAGATCTTAAAGTATTTGCCATTACTACTTTTTTGTGCTTAAGTTACAAATCATTTTTGTAAATTAAATTTGTTTACTTCCGGGTATTAGAGAAAAAAGTCGCTATTGCAACCATTGATTTAACGTGTAAGTATGTAAATCAGTATTATGTCTGGTGTGTGAAATCCAACACCACAGAAAACCTTGAGGCGACATTATTAAAGAATTTCGATAAATATCTACGAATAGTATGTCCGTCAGATAGTAATGTAGACCTAAGATATCAATTATCTTTTATAAATTACAGTATAATTTACAGAAAGCTACGTAAAAAGAGAATATATTGGTTCAATATTTCTTCAGATATACCGAAACTGACTGCATATTAATATATATATTATATATATATTTTCCTCGGCAAAAAAAGTTTTTTATCAATATTTTATTAACAGTTCATACAAAACATCAAGTTCCAAATGAAATGTGAAATTGCTCAAGACACTCTATGTTGTTAGTATGAATAACGGTACGTAATAATAACAAATATTACATCTGTATGAGAGTTACTATTTATTTCATTCAATAGTTTAATATATCGAGTATATTTTCTTACCCTTTGTTGGTTAAGCTTTCCCATATTGCTATGATTCAGAAGCATATTAATCAGAATCCCCGATGCAAAATTAATATCAGGAGTTATGGCCCTTAATTTGATCGACAAAAACACTGCCGGTTCCTTGTATTAAGTAATTGCTTACATTCATATGCTCAACAAAAACGCTTTCTAAGGGTTATGGGCACGATGTGGGATCATATTTAAGTAGCGGTTATTTCACTCGAAGTTTGTTCATAACGCCTCTTACTAGGAAACTAATTGGCAACTGTTGTCTATTGACAAATTGAGTGATTTATTGTACGCTCTGAATTTTCTCAAATCTTGATTGTATTATGGAAAAAGACCTAATATAGGCACATAATATACGTCATGTGCTGTGAATGGTGTTTCAATGTAGACGCTTAGGAAACAGCCATTTAGCCGGTACAATTAGCAGATCATACCAAAGTATCCAATGATATATTTACAACCTTTTCAAAATCCTAAATTTCTTTATGAAACCTGTTAAGCGCAGTGTATCCTACATGTTCAAATTCAGTTCAGTAAAAAGGTCGCAAAAACAAACATAAAGCGCCTCTTGTGACCTATGGATAGCTTAAACTAATAGAATGTTCATATTTTCAAAAGTAAAAACTCCTTACACGCCGATGTTTAACACAGATATATATTTAATTAATCAAATTTATTCCTACATTGAAAGCAGTTATGGTCTCTGTAGATATCACACGTCAATCGGAACCCCTCGGGTTTGGTCTGACGATAGTACCTCGGACATAATAGGCAGGCCGCCATTTTGTTTTCGTTGTTCGCGGGCTACTTTCCATTTTGGAAATCCCACGATGGAAGCAACTTGATTCTCTTTGAATGGGAACTGATGTCTATTTTATAAATATAGCGAACGGAAAATATGTTTGAAGGTCTATAATTCTAAGAATAATTCTTGAAAACGAGTACCTACTGTTTGAAAAGTAGTTACCGGAACCGCATAACCAAAATGTGTAACCCTACACTTATGTACGAGGCGTATTTCTCAGTTACGGAAATGCCCGAGTAGTTACGATTGATAACAAGTTTTCACCGCGCTGAGTTCGAATCTCATCTGGGACAAAGCAATTTGCATGATCCGAAGCTGTCAAGTTAAGTTACGGAAGGTAGGCGGTTCTATCTACCCAGATGTACGCCTTTGACATTTGTTCAATTGGATAACAATAAACAACGATGTTTTCAGCGGTCGTAACAAACGAAAGAAGACAGCAGTCCAAGTGGTATTTACTATCTAAAACAAATACATGTATAAAACAAAAACGAAACAAAAAATAGCGCCGTCATCTATTTACAAACAAACACAAAACTTGCTATGTCATCATTTTGAAAAATGTTCGTCTTCCATTTAAACTGGAAAGGTCACTAATTGATCTTGACTTCTTGTGGCGTCACATCCAAGTGTAAATAAACTTCGAAATGCCGCCTTTGTTCCTTCCATAACCGAGACAATAAGCACCGACCTAGTGACACCAAGATGAGAAATGACTGGTAGACTGGTAATTGCCTTTCATAGTATTGATATGATATATATCGGAAACCATTCTGTCGACCGACAGAGCGAACGACGGGAGCAAAATGTAAAGTTACGGAAAGAGCATCATGATGCATTAGATAATATTTTCTGAATAATCTTATGATGCCAATAGTACAATAATGGCAGCATCTTGTCTAACTTATTGAACGTAATTGAGAGGGTAAATAGCTCTTGATTAGGACATTTCTGCGCAACTTATTGTATTACAGCCTTTTTGTCTACGGGAACAGTGTACAACTAATACATCATTATGCTTATCGTGTTATATAAGTGTCGCGATGAGGACTGTGTGATCTATGTAAAAAGATGAATCTAGGATTCTCTTGAATAAATAGTTAAGTGGTTGTCAGCTACATCAACAATTTCGTAAAATTTATCATTGGGCAATTCGACAATTTTAACAGTACGCAATCCATTTTATAAACCGTCAAATATGAATAATTGGTTCCATTTCTCCAATACGTTCCAATTATCACGAATGATGGGTAAGCTGTTTAATTGTATATCATGATTAAATAATTAGATAAAAAGCAAACTGATACATTCATTTAGGCAAAGTTCTGGAAGCAATACTTGCTGTTATGTAGAAAAAGAATACTGCATGCCAGTAGCCTGTAGTGAGCATAGTATTTTACTACATTGTCTTGATTTCAGTGCAATCGACTTGTTGGTCGTATGAACTTTTATCCTTCTGATATTGACAGTCTAAATATACTGTCTCCCTGGCTATGGATTTAGAGACCATAAGGTTGGCACCCAGACATGAAGACTACGTAAGACCCATATAAGACTATAATATATTATAATGTAGCTACGACTCAGACAGAGAACACTCCAACTATTAGAAAATTGAAAGCCCTTATCGACAGACAAGACAATTCCTGAACAAAAGAATGAAAGGAATGTGCCAATCTATAGAAGGATAACAAATGATCTTGCCCTTATAACGCACAACCGTATTTGTGATAAAGAATTGTCGTACATCAGTACGTCCTGAAATTGTTGAGTAGGTAACATGTTATAAAATACCAGTCTTACCAAGTATCAATCATTATAATTGGCAATGTATTTGATATATTTGTGTTCAGTTGTTTTGACCTGTAAATAAAGATAAATTATTTTCGAGAAATCTTTTCACTAATTGCGTATAATATCATGAATGGCGTAAGACGTATTTTAAAGCTGCACTTCACTATTGTTAAACCAACTAAGCGCGTAAGAAAAACAATCATTTACAAATTAAATGTTCGTGCTCGAGACGCAAATTGGAATGCATTGTTTGAGCTTAGCTATTACCACGCACACCACTACGTTTTTCTACATTCGCCATGTAATTGTGTAACTATTTCATGTTCCATGTTGCAGTGGTGTAAGTCTATGTAAGTTCAGTTATTTCATTACTTTGATTACTGAAGGAAACATACGTACAATTGATTAGTAGAGCCTACGCAAGTCTTACAGTATTTCCGAATTACCGACTGGGCGAGCAGAACAAATAATAGACATACGCATTCATGGAACAGACATATGCTACGCATATTTCAAATCCAGCACAAACATAACAGAAAAAACACAATACGTTATGCGCACTTTACCAGACTATCTAGCTGATATAGGACATAAGCTTTTGCCGATTCACTCCATTAATGCTATAATGAAAACGATCTCCTTCCGCATGGTAACAAAGTCATTAATTACATAAAAGTAAAACAATAGGTTGAACAATGTAATCCGATTTGAGAGAATCGG
Source organism: Lutraria lutraria (assembly GCA_964023205.1). Taxonomy (NCBI): domain Eukaryota; kingdom Metazoa; phylum Mollusca; class Bivalvia; order Venerida; family Mactridae; genus Lutraria; species Lutraria lutraria. Next base: position 11,209,123 of record OZ026837.1, on the reverse strand, counting down.
AGAAGGAAAAACAAGGACTACTACATTCATTGCATGGAAATACAATACCGAACAGCAACCCATAGGGAACGCAAAATCTTACCATAAGTGCTCTGTTTGAGAAGTAACTGAATGGTTTATATCTTCCACGTATCTGTATTTTTCTGGATGGTTCGTCGAGTTATTACGTCGCACAAGGAAGTAATGTACGGTTTGATATAAACTAAAACAACTAACAAAGCAACACTAGCTATAAGATTTAATCGACTCAACTCTATATTTTATTACGCGCCTATGAGCAAGATAGTTTCAGTTCTCGTCATCAACACGTCTGCACTTTAATGTAACGGGCTGGGATGTAGTGTCTAATCAAGTTTCGCCAATTTATAGATTTAAAAACTAAACCATAATTATATACTAAAATAAACCCACTGTATTAAGTGCATTGCAGGTGATTTGAAACCAATATTACATTTGATTGGTATTCTATGAACCAATATCGCACGTAATTTACAAATTTTTGAACAACGATAACTACTCTGTATTACAACAAATAGCCTTAAAATCACTAAAATGTGTAATGCAGGGAACCGTGTCTCAGTTTTTTGATAACGTCCTCGGTTCGTTAGATACTTGACTTTAAAGAAATTCCGTACACAAAACAAAACAAAATGAAAACAAGTATCAAAATTCTGAGGCACGGTTCCCTAGACTAACATTTCCGCTACAAAATACCGGAAACAGCTTTGAAATCCGTCGTCAAATAAGACGGCAATGTTAATTCGAAATTGACACCTACTGTGTTTTTTAAGCTGAGCAATTAACAATTGAAGTGTCGGATCATTATCGTCTCATGAAATCAACGAATTTGACGCACCCCTTTCAATTTTGATAGCCAATCAAAATCGCTTATGTTTACGGTTCAATAATTGAAACGACGCCCAGGTTAGATGTCTAGTAAAATATTTTATAACAATTTTTGTCATTAATGAATTAATATACTCGTATAGTATCATATCGTACGGTTACAATGCACATTACGTTAGAGATGTTTAACGCTGATAAGGAAAAGTCGATAAAGGGGTGCAGTATTTATCGCAATAAAACACAATTTTTGAGCGTTCGGTTAGAATTTTTTGTTGCTTGGTATTAAAGTATGATATTTAATCTTTGTAAATAACGTAAAATATTATTTTACGTTATTTTAGCGATTGTATCCAATGCCGATACGTTAAGATAAAATATCTTTAATGTATTTCAATATCCATCTAGAAGTGTATTTTAGAAAGAATAATTTGTGTTTTGGATACGCACTCATCCCTGCAGTTGTTCTGAAGGCTACCCTCAGGGAAATTGTGTTTTGACCCACATGTTTCTAAGTTTTACTATTTGTGTGGTAGGATTTGGGAGGGTAGGACGTTTGCATGTGGTAACTTCTGGGAGTCCTTATCTATATTATATTCTATGGTGATAGACTAATTGGAACGTTAAAAACTTAGCATGACATTGAGCAATTAGGTTCATAAGTGCAGCACACATTCATTTGAAATTAGATATTCGGATGTATCGATACTATACGTAACAGAATGTCTTATACATAACCCTGCTTTTCAAAACTCGGTTGGAAAATGGCTTAGACAGAAATAATGATTCCAAAAAAATTCAACACTTCTTCGTAGATTGTTAAAATAACCTGTTGCTAAGTTTTAATTTTTCAGTTTTCTGGCCAGAGGAGCATGTCTTGCATATAAATGAGTTTGTACTGAAATGCTTTTTCGTCATTAGTAAACGGCACGAAACAATTATAAATAGCTTACTTTGAGATGCTTTATCATAAAACAGATTATAAGATTTCTGGATACTAAATTATATTCTGAACGACGACATGTGTCTGATAGAACATGCTGTTAAGATTCAATGATACTAATTGTTCCAATGTTTTACCTCGTTATTCTTTTGAATGACTGAATTAGATTTTCGAGCATCCAGTATGGTTTTACTTTCATTGACATTTAACATAAACGGTGAATTTATACAACATGATGTGGATAATACTTTGACGCCAACTACTGAATATTTGACAATAAAGATCAACATAGGCTACTATATCTTGAAATACCAGATCAACACTGATTAATTAATATCTTGTATTGGACTTTCGCTGCGGGTGTAGTATTAATTCTAACTTTGCTCTGTTGAAATATTGTCTCTTCTTCATATATTGAAATAAAAATGGAACATCTTTCCATTTCGAGTCTAACCTATGAAATAATTTACAATTATCATACACTTATATTACAAGAACAAGGTTTTCAGTCGGACCTTAGATATTGAGTTTGCTTCCATGCATAAACTGCATCTTTTGGAACTGAACTAAATATATTTTTCTTCTCTTAGATTGAACATTGGAATTGTTTTTTAAGATGTGTTTAATGGTAAGCTGTTTCTGAAAAAGATACGCCCGTGCTGATCTTTTGGCTAAATGAGCAAACTATGTTTTTTTGTTTGTTAAGTTTTACGCCCCTTTCCAACACTCAGAGTCGTATGAGGCAGACAGTTCACCTAACCATGGTTACTGGGAAGAACCAGTACTAGACTCCAATCCTTCGTTAGCAACTGACTACTTTCTCACATAGAGAGACATGGTCGGTAGCTGGGCTGAAAACCACGATCATTCATCCGTGAGAGGTCAGAGGGATTTGACGTCAGCGACCTTAACCGCTCGACCATGGAGGAGCAAGCTGATAATAATATGTATGTGTAACCTTTACGGCAACTAGCCAGCAGAACATCCACTCCATTAACAGTTCTGATTCAATTGCGTCCTTCACCTTAAATAAAATCAGTGGTCATCAGCTTCTTTGTTTCCATTTTCCATCAAAATTTTGAACTTCTAATGGATTTAGATGACTTAATTTGAATTTATCACCAGATGTTTTATGGTATAAACATTGAATATAACCGGTTAGAGTTGTTCATACTTAGAGTATGTATAAACAGTAGAACGTACGGAGAGTGGAAGAAGATGATGGAATTATTTACCAAGATTCGGTGATGTAAAATTAAGTCCGATAGTTTCTGCTCGGCTGGAATAATTAAAGCATTACCGGTATTTAGCAAACTTGAGTTTAATTGATGACACCTTTAAACTACTAAAAAGCGAACATTTGGATTGTCTTTAGAAATTGTTCGTTAATGATGGTAACTAATATTATTATACCTCACGTGATTTACTTACTCTATAGTCTTATGTGACGTCAGAGGGTGACAATCCGTAATGTTACCCTCTGACATTACATTTCGGCCCGCTTGCCATAACGAAACTGCCCTCGCGCGCTCAAGCGATATTACCGGGAGTCGGGTTTTATTCAATCTCTGTCGTATCGAATTCTATCATTGTCTAGACACTTTAGGCACTTAGTAGAATATAATTGTAGTTTGACATCCGGTTTTGCAGTTGACATTTTGACAGCAAAAGTAACTATGGTGTCAGAAAGAAGCTTCGTTTCAATTTTTATGATAGTTTTCGTTATATTTGTTAACATGTTTGTTGCATTTAGTGTCTTTCTTAATTATTGTTTTGTTCGGTATAATAAAATAAATATCACATCCCACATAGGGTGATAGAACGTAATGCTCACCCTTGACAAAGTAATGTCAACCTCGGCTAACGCCTCGGTCGACATTACTTGTCTCGGGTGAACATTACGTTCTATCACCCTATGTGGGATGTGATATTTATATAATGTCACTTTGATAATAATAATCTTATTAAACTTCGATTCATTTGTTTGAGGATTTCTCTCTCCTTGATCACTTTGTCTGACTTTTGTGTCGGTTTTATGTCAAAGATAGCCTGAGGTTCAGCAATAGTCTAATAGGGTCGAAAACCGGGAATGCATTTCTCATGCATATTTCTCGAATTTCTTCATTAATCTCTATATTTGTACATTTTGTCTTCTGGAAATGATATATATGCGTTGGCTTACCTTTGAAGGAGCAAGTAAATAGATTCAAATATGATTATATGAGCAGAATTAGATTATTCGCCGCTACTCTCTTAGCCTACTACAAATAGGGATTTCCTCTCAGTATATAATTTGACGGCTCATTTGCCTATGTTAGCATATTTTCAATCGTATCTAAGGGAATATGAAATTCTTGTTTATGAATAATATCATTATACTATATGTAAATAAGTTTGTCTTGAACAAAAGAAACATACATGCAATAAGTCTAGTAATAGAGACGGTTTCGTGTACTTACCATAGAACAGGAAGATCGTCACCTAAAACGGTAATGAAAATATAGTTACGAAGTTGTTATACATTCAGATTTCTGTTAGATTGTTGTTAGGTTTAATTTGGGGGGGGGGGGGGTATCGCAGTGTTCGATCCTTTTTTGGCTTGGCGCTACGGCTCCAAGCCTATGTATTGTTTTCGGTTACGTTTGTTCCCTAGATGCTGGTAGATGCAATGCGAAAGCTGGGTACAAGTGCACAAAAATGATAAGAGTCCGGCGATTGGTTGAGAGCTATATGTTAACAGTCCGGTGATTGGTTTACGCTTACTGTGTGAATCGGTATCACATGACTTGAGTGTACCAACTTCACTGTGCTAGTCTATTATGAAATCAGGGTGTTTCACTAAAGATCGGTTTGTTCTATTAACACTAATTACACGTTAAGGTACACATTTTAAAACTGTCTATTTTTTCTGTTACTATGTACAATATATTTAAATCAATTATTTTAATCATTACTGAAAGACATATTAGCGGAGGATTGTTCAAGAAAATTTAAGGAAGCCCCTTCTATAATGAAACCTGCGAAACGCTATTGCCGCCAATAATTTTGTCACCTGATCTTGATGTACACATTTGCGATTTCATTGTAAAATCGGGGTGTTTCACTATAAATCGGCATGTTCCATCAACCGTTAAGGCACGAAAAGATAAGATATATTAACGCAGTCTCAATTATTTTTACTTTACTAGCTCTTTGTTTAATTATCAACATAATTGCTGAAGGTAATAAGCGGAGGATTAATTAATTAATGAAATACACCCCTACTACAATTTAACTTGCGAAACGCTTTCTCTGATGCAATTTAAAACTTGTGTACAGCACGATGAATTATACGAAAATCTATAAATAGAAAAATATACCGATGTTTCAGACTACCTGTTGACTTTGAAAGAGGACAATTCTATAACTACAATGGTCAACAAGACGAAATAAAATGAACCAATTTAGTTATGGTATCAGAACTAACTTTTATCAGCAACAACCAGCCAAGCCTTTCCTTTTTAAAAGGAAACTTTATTTCAGTTATATACGGCGACACTGCTTTCTGATATTTAAATGAGAAATTGAGTTTTGTCAAAGATTACCACTAGGAAATTTTACACCCGGTTAATAAATGTATTGTGCAATATCATAATCATAATAAAATGGCATATTTGCAACATACAGATATGGACATTTAATTTTATATATTTTGTCAAATTTAATAGACATTTACGGACGTTGTATTTGAAAAATCGACATTTTACTTCCAGAGAATGGTGCTAAAAACCACAGCGAGATATACGGAACTATCCTTTTTGTTTAATTTGGTTTAATATTAAATACTCATTAAGCAGACATATAGCTCAAGGGAAAGCATCCCCTTACACTAAGTTCTAAATCGTGAATCTGGCGTCTAGAGTCCCTTGAATGTAACATTAGAACTTCTTTCTAATATTATGTTCTTCTAATGGTGAATAATATGTTATGAAATAGTCCTCTCTTCGATGACATAACATAAAAGCATTTTGCAGCAAGATATATGGTGATTTGTTGGTTTTGAGAGTACTACATGAATGAATTACAGTAGTATTCCCCCGACAATAAAATCCATCTTACGGTTTGTTCTATTGTTATGAACATTTTACTAGACGAATTATACTTATGAGTATTAGTTTATCACAGCTGTTAGCCAGTATATAGTGTAGTGTCTATTACTAGTTTGGCTAATCCTGACCATTTGATTGGCTAATGGTGATGACTGAATCTATCTATAGTTGATAGGTAAGTTAATCATGCAGGCATTTCTCTGTAATGTTTAACCTTCATAAGCTGTTGTGTGGCATAATATCTGAAATGCTATTTGAAGCTCAATGTGGTTGTATCAAAGCAGATTATGGTGAATTTGTTAACATTTAGGGTTTATTCTATTTGATTGGTGTAGGGTACGATATTACCATGTGCTTGTGAACTATATACATGGATTTATTAATTTGTCAAGTACTCATGATTGTCAATATGTGTATTACTCATATCATGTTATACTCTCCTTAATGGAGGATTGAATAAAATATAGTCAATATCCTTTATGAAAAAAGCAATTTCATACAAAAAAACATAAACCAATATGCTTCTTGTAATTCGTCTACATTATAACGTTTTGTTATAGTTTTTCTTGTTTTGTTTGTTTCTGTGTAAATATATTCAGTATTTAGATATAGAAGACATAGGCATTTTGGCTGATGTCCTTCAATGCCTATATGATTATGCAACCACTATTTTATAACATACATTTTTCATGACCTAAACACCATTGCAATAATTGCTCCATGACTGATTTGTTCATTTTCTAATTCATATTAAAAACATGTGCATTACTTGGTGCTTTTGTACACCGTGAAATTTAGCCCTTTAAAAACTATCAAACCATATATCTGATGTAGGTATGATTTAAACATTTCAAAATTTTATGATCAGATATTCATTGTTTATTTCATCAGTCAAAATATTTCACTAGTGAATCTCAATAGTACAATCGTGTAGTTTAATTTAGACGGATTATAAAGACATAACGAATTTATTCAATTCACAATCTATTCAGACAGGCATGTCCGATAATGCTTACCCATATATGGAGTTTTATGCACACATAAAACTATTTATGTCATTGGCCGGTCCCCAGGGACGTAATGGACTAGGGTCCGTTATGTTCCGGGTTTTTTCCTTACCTTTCGGTTTACCTATTATCTTCCAACCAATCAAAATCTTGTTATTGTGACGTATATGCTATCGGCCAATAGTTTGCTAGCTAGCCATTGTTATTCTTTTTACGACGCGGTATTCACGCGTCTGTTCAGCTCGATTATTTTTCACGTTTTCCGTGGTTATTACACGTTGTTAAGGTTGGATTTTTATACAATATTCAACGTTAGTGTATTCTAGTATATATTGTTGTTACATCTAGGGGCGGCGACCCCGCATTTAGTTGGAATAGGTGACAAGTGTGGATAGCTAAGATCATTCATCTCCCGCGTGACTTAGCAGTGCGTGAAGAGATACGAGATTCGGCGAGACCAAGATGGCTGCGCCCGCATTGAAAATTCATCTTTTAGGTCATTCGTTTGTCAAGCGTCTTAAGGATTTTGTAAGACAGTCGAGTGACTTCAAGTTTGATTTGGGGTTACAGGGACAACCTTTGATCCAATATTCTGGTTTTTCGGGAGCTAAGGTGAAGGACTTGTGTAGTAAACTGGAGGTAGTAACGGATTTTAGTCCAGATATCGTGGTTTTAGTGATTGGAACTAATGACTTGTATGATGATGCGGTTAGTCCAACGATAGTGGCTAATCAGATAATTGACTTAGTCGATTCTCTTTTGTTCACACATAATGTGTCGAAAGTGATAGTTCTACAGATCCTACACAGGCAGAACTCTTTAAGATTTTCGAGGTATCCGGTTGATCCAGCCAGATTCAATCCGCGGGTGGATGAGTTAAACTCGATTCTGCTAGATACCCTTAACCACTCTCCACACAGAAGAAGTTATCTCTGGAAAATGAAGGGATTTTGGTCACAAGAATGTAAACGGGCCAATTTCGCTGACGACGGATGTCACCTTTCCAAATATGGGCAGACGAAATTGATTCACAATGTCAGAGCTGCTGTGGTCGCCGCCCTTAGAGGTTCCATTTGTCAAGTTTAAGTTAAGTAATGTAACTTTGCTTGTTTTATCAATGGCATAAGGTGTGATCAACATCTGCCAATATTTATGATAGTATATATGAATTACATGTGGTTTTGACTATATTTATTACCTTGAGTCAGATTAGACAACCCTAGGCTAAGGGGTCCTCGGTTCATAGGTGACGTCAATGACTGTAGACAAGCTAGACTCCATAATTGCTGGATTTATTTAGTTTGGCCATCATCGACGTACATACAGTTACCACGTTTAGTTGATATCATGTCGGTTGGCTGCTTAGCATACCACTTAGTTTGCATGATGTTTGTAGCAATATTTAGACATTAACATGTAACAGAATCCATACAGGCATATGATTTCAGTAATTTTCCTATAATGTCCGGTGGACAGTAGACAAATAACGCACATACCCACAGGAATCGAGGTTGTATAATCATACAATTTAGTTTTCATGGTGTGGCGGTGCCATATTCAGCTACTCGAGTACTTCCCGTGGGTATTGTCTTTTGGATACATATACAATATGTTTCCTTCAAATGTCATGGCGGTGCCAGGCAGCATTCACGCAGGTACACAAGGGTTGCATGAGGCTATGGCGTTTGCCATATTAGACATGTAGATGCTTGATCATGCTTCCCCTGTGTATTGACCTTGTTCTGATTGTCAGCTAAGTTTACAATTTAGCCAAACGAGTCAGGTTGTTGTAAAGGCCATTATTGCATGTGCACTAGGGTTTGCGGCTGACGATTACATGAGGTCAGGTGGTACCACTTAGACATACAAATATAGGCCTGCCCGGTGCATTGTCTCTGATATGATCATATATCCCTATTATGTCTGGCGGTGCCAATTGACATTTAAGCATGTACACAGGGGTTTGGGGGTATGCTAACAACTTTTTGGCAAGGCATGGCGGTGCCATGGTCCACCTGCATACCCTATGTATTGTCTGGTAACAAATAGTCATGTTTAGCATTACATGTAAGATATTAAATTGCTGTTTACAATATACCCATGGCTGGATATTGTAGTTACATTTATGCAATGCAGCTAAGAAGTATGGCATTATTAAATAGTCGATATGCATAATGTTAGTCATCAAATTAATACTTATACGCATTATTTTCAGATGAAACCCACCAAAAGGAAAAAGGCTGATAATAGTGCTAGTACCTCGAAGTGTCCGTGTTGTGTGTCAGGGGACTCGATCCCTTTTAAAAGGAAGAGGAATAAAGAACAGTCAAATTTAGGGACGGGCATATTCCCTTTTATAGATACAGTGGCGCCATCACCAATTAGACAAAATAGGCAACCACAAAGGAGCAGTACCATCAGCATTCCGCCGAGTGATACAAACATTCACCAAACAGTGTCAGCACCCCAGATCATTCCATTGTCAAGTGGGGGTGCTGTACATCCACGCGGGTCGGGGATGAGCGGGGCAACCTCAGCAGGTCACTTAAGTGGGGTTGATAGTCAAGGTTCGTGTCTGCCCCAATTCATACCCCTACACAGCTTAGAGCATCATGGGGTAGCGTCAAATACAAACACACAGATGTCGGATGACACTGACACTTCAGAGGAGTCAGATGAGGAAACCCCTCAGTCAGGCGCTGTGAATTTTACGCAAGCAATCTCCCAACACGGCCAAGATATTTTACCAGGTAATGGCATCCAGTTCACTGAACCCATTAGTTCACCGATTATCAATCAGGTCAAGAGGTCCATACGTAAAAAAATATGGAGTAATAAATTCATAGACATGGCAATGCTACTCCCTAATACTTCCATTAATTCAACTCAAATGCAGTACACCCTGCAAATGGATAGCCAGTCCAATTTATCTTTAATGCCATCCAATCGTACCAGGAAGATCAACAGCATTGAAACCTGGACGTCAGCCTTTTTAAGGTTTGCAGCGGTGTATTGTGCGGGCCATCCTACTGAAGCCCCACATCTCATGAAATATGCTGAAATTGTGCAAGACATTGCAACTCACCGCCCAGGCTTAGCATTCCTGTTTTATGACACCCAATTCCGTACACTCAGAGAATCGGTCACAATTCCATGGGATCGCATTCACACGGAATTTTGGTTAATGGCCTGCACTTCGTTTCAGCCTCAACAGTCCTTTCGTTCGTCCAATAAAACAAAGTCATACAGGTACAATGGCACCAAACCGGGAAAGTTTCTGGAGAACACATGCTGGAACTTCAACAAACGAAGTGGTTGTCACTTCCAAAAATGTAACAAACCCCATGTATGTGGTTTCTGCAGAGGGCAACATACAGCATACAACTGCCCGATATTCAGTAAACAAACAGCAAATGGATCCAGTTACAAACCCCATACATCCGCCAACCCTTCAAAAAAATAATGTACAACTTATTACTCCGGTGCTCATTGACAAATTAAAGCCATTTCTTAATAACTACAAGGAAGCTGATTACTTAATTCGGGGTTTTCGTGAGGGTTTTTCATTAGGTTACGTAGGTCCTAGACTTGCCACTATTTCAACAAATCTAAAGTCATGCCGGGACTACCCAAGTATAGTTGCCTCAAAAATAAAGAAAGAGTTAGAAGCTGGCCGCATACAAGGGCCCTTCGATTCACCACCTTTGGATAATCTTCGTATCAGTCCTATTGGTGTAGTACCTAAGAAAGCCCAGGGTCAATACAGGTTAATTCATCATCTTAGTTACCCCGAGGGTTCTTCTGTTAACGATTTTATTGACCCTAACTTATCCACTGTCCGTTATTGTTCTTTTGATGATGCGGTCTCAAAACTTTTATCCCTAGGTCAGGGGGCTTTACTTGGTAAAACCGACATTGATTCCGCTTTCAGGCTTATTCCCATACAACCATCGGATCACCATCTATTAGGTTTTACATTTCAAGGGAAATTTTACTATGACACTTGTCTGCCTATGGGGGCTTCTTCATCATGCGCTATATTTGAACGCTTCAGTTCGGCCCTTCAGCACATTTCAGAAACTAAATTAAACATTAAGCATATGGTCCATATATTAGATGACTTTCTTATCATAGGCCCTCCAAATTCCGCAAAATGTCAAAACGATTTGGACCGTTTCTTACAGTTATGTAGTACAATAGGCGTTCCAATAAAAGCAGAGAAAACAGAATCTGCTAGAACGGTTATCACTTTCATGGGTTTAGAACTTGACTCTTTATCTATGGAGGCCAGACTTCCGCTAGACAAGTTGCAGAACATACAAACGCAACTCCTTTCTGTATCTAAAAGGCGTAAAATTACACTGAGGGAACTTCAGTCCCTGCTGGGTTTATTGAATTTCTGCTGCCAAGTTGTCATGCCGGGTAGATGTTTTCTACGTAGGCTGATAGATCTGACGAAAAAGGTCACGAAACCGCACCATAGGATTACTCTAAATAAAGAAAGCAGGCTGGATATTAGGGCCTGGCAGCTTTTTGCAACTCATTTCAATGGCCGCCAATTACTTCTTCAGCAACGTTGGATATCAGCCGAGGCCTTGCATCTACATACAGATGCGGCGGGTTCTATTGGTTATGGAGCAATTCTCCAAAACCATTGGTGTTATGGAAATTTGCCAGATTTCTGGTTACCATATGACATTACATTCAAATAACTTTTTCCTATAGTTTTAGCTTTTGAGATTTGGGGCGGAGATCTGCAGAATAGGTGCATCGTCCTCCATACTGATAATGCCGCGGTTGTCCATATAATTAACAAACAGACTTGCAAGGTACCATCAATTATGGTTCTAGTTCGTCGTTTGGTTCTAGCTTCCATGAAGTATAACATTCTTATGCATGCCGAGCACATCAGTGGAAAACTAAACACTTTACCAGACCTTCTTTCTCGTTTACAGCTGGAACAAGTCAGAACCTTAGCACCTCACATGGACAAAGAGCCCACAATAGTTCCAGAGGAGTTGATTACTCTGCACTAAATTTCAATGTTTTGAACCTCCTGGAATCATGTCTAGCTCCATCCACTAAATCGAGTTACCGGAATGCATGGCAGGTTTACAAATCTTTCCACGATAATTTTTACCCAGTTCATCCCCTGATCCCTATCAGTACGGAGCAATTGGCTCAGTTCATTGGCGTTTGTCACACTCGTGGCCTCAAGCCATCTACTATCACATCTTATATGTCAGCGTTTAGCTACATACATAAGTTACATGATATGCCTTCTCCTTCAGAATCATTCATAATCAAGAAGTTATTGCATAGCTTAAGGCGTTTTAGGGAAACAGACAAACGCCGCCCTTTCACTTTGTGCCATGTCCAGAACACCATTACCGATTTGAAAGAGGTGGTTCATGACAGGTTCAATTTTTTACTGATGAGAGCTATGTTTTTACTATCTTTTTTTGGTTTGTTCCGAGTTGGGGAATTAGCATATAGTGAAAAGGGCGCCCAGAATGTCATTAACAGAGAAGATGTCTCTTTCCATTGTTAGGAAGGGAAGATTATTTCTGCATTATTACCATTAGAAATTATAAACACTCTCAAGGCCAGTCTGGTAGAATACCTATCTCCTGTCAAAGCCGCATAAAATTCTGTCCGGTAGTTGCTTTACACAAATACCTCAGGCGAGTAGGTAACAGTTCAGGTCAGTTATTCATACACAGATGTGGGTCTAAGGTCAACACCGGATATTTTCGCAAGGTTCTACGCGCATGTGTGGTTGCAGGTGGCTTGGATCCTCGAGTCTATACTTCCCATTCATTTAGAATAGGGGGCGCAACCCATGCGCATGAGGCTAACATGTCTCCTGCTCAAATTAAACTACTAGGCAGGTGGAAATCTTCAGCTTATATGAAATACATACGTCCTAGATCCCTTCCCATATAATTTTCAAATGTCACAAATAATTTCAGCTTCATGTATGTCTTACAATTAGGGTCAGGCTTTGAACTGGAGTAAACTACCTTATTATGTTACTCATGTATTCAGTTCTGATGGTGCAAGGCCACAGATTGAACTACTAGAGTGCGAACTGGATGCCATTATCTTTATACAACTACATGTAATTACTTTCTGTTTTGCCGGTGCAAGCTACACCCGCAGATTGGGGTTATTGACAATATTGATGTTATTGATTTGATACTGTTATGTGGAATGTACTTTTTGCTATTGTTAGGTGAAATACATGTACTTTTTGTTTCTGATGGTGTAAGGCCACAGACAAGGTGATAAGAACATATTATTGATGTTATTTTGATTATACTTTTTGTAATTTTGTCCGAGGATGTAATATATAGATAATGTTATTTATGTTATCCCATAGGTACTTTTTGTATTTATGCATTAAACCACAATTTGGGATACAAGAGTATGATATTGTGGATTATTTCGAACGTGCTTCTGTTCTAATGGTATATGGCCTCAAATTGGGCTACAAGTTTATATATTATTGATGGGTATTTCGAATGTATTTTTGTTCCTATGTTATAAGGTGCCACATTTTGAGGTACAAGAGTGTAAAAATGATGTTATTTTTAATGAATTTCTAATTCTGATGGTGTAAGGCCACAAATTGAGGTTCAATCATGTAATATTGATGATATTTTTAATGTTTTCTTGTTCTGATGGTGTTAGGCCACAGAGTGAGCTACATGAGTATAATATTGATGATATTTTTAATGTATTCCTTGTTCTGATGGTGGAAGGCCACAGATGGAACGACAAGAGCGTAATGCCGATGTCAATTTGTATACACATGTATTTCTTGTTCTGATGGTGTAGGCCACAGTGTGAGCTACAAGAGTGTAAGATTGATGTTATTTTGAATATATTGTCTTAGTATTATGGGTAAGCCTCAGATTGAAGTTGATTTCGAAATTGAATTTTCAAGAAATTACTTTTTTCTATATTGTGTCTATATAATACTATATGGTAATGTAATGCTTCGTTGGCGTATAGAAAAGGCAAAATGCTCATTGCGTAGAATATGTGCAGACTACATTTTAGAACGCACTTGAATCGACTTTTAGTAAAAGTGTACATAGTTCATGACCATGAACCCCTTCACGACCATTACATAGTACATGACAACTAGGAAACAATAACATACAATTAAATTAAGCGTTATTTAATTTCCGACAACATGGTCCAAATATCAACAGCAATTTTCTTGAGAGAGAGGTTAATTTGATAACCTGGATGAAAGCAAACATGAACTATTTCCCAAGCATATAGATTCAGATGCTACAAGTACATGCATATAATTGTGTTCATGACACTGCATTTACTATGAAAATACTTTCTGAAGCTCAAATGTCCTCCTTATTAATTACATAACCAAGTATCACTGTTTTATAATCTAGATCAAATACGCTTCCGTAGTTTTTAACCTCCGACAGGACAGTTGCATCAGCACTAACTCTCCTAATTAGATGCCGTAATCAGCCGCCAGCATCAGCCCTACTAATTCGGCTTTCCGGTTGGCCGATTTTCGTGGACGAATTCGGAAAGGCCATCCTCTCAGCCTTACAAACATCTGCATATTTACGTGCGGAAATTCAAATAAATAGTATTTATTTCAATGATATTGAAAAAAATACGATAGTGGTTTTGGAAAAAAAATTTCTTGTTATAAAGTATGCACGGGAGGAAAACACACCGGATTCCTCTGTTCTAGAACAAACAGAAACTATTAGGACCAATACATTTATAAGCTTATGGGACTTTAAATCGATAGAAATAACAATATCCTATGTGAATGTGCTGTAAAAAGTCTGTGTTAAATGTCAAATTTTAGATACTGTATCATTACACTAATACAAATGTATGTATGTTTAATTCACAAATACCATACGGAACGGAATTTACATAAGTTAAAGTAAACTTGTTTTCCAATCCGATATGTCATTTTCCTATGTATTAATTGTCTTGTATGTCTTTAGGAATAAAATATTGTTTAAACTAAATGTCAAATTTGAAATATTAAACTTAAATTTTACGTCGCGTGAAAAAACCCGGTTCGAACGGACTTTAGCCACATCCAGTTACACTCGGTATACAAATACCATCGGACAGTTTAATTCTAAATCGATCTTTATAATGAGTACCTAGATTTAACGAAAGTTGATTTAAGTTTAACTTGCCAACGTTTCGTTGACAATATGCCAGCTTATTTAAACTTGTACTTGAATTATTGCGAAGCGAATTTTTGAGAGTAGGCAATGTTTACCATGACACTGGCATTTTACCGCCATTACGTCAGTTTCGTTTTCAGTTTGGGAAATAGTGGTGAGAAACAAATAATTAATGCATATTTCAGAATAATTTATACTCATATGAGTATAGAAACGTGTTTTCTACCCACGGAATGGTTCACTTTGGTCACAGATAGTGTAGTTATCGTGCCCAACGGGTTTTAATTGGGGATTTTCCGCACACAAATATGCAGATCTTTGTTAGACTGTGCGGGACGGAGCCAAGTCGAAAAAATGTCTCGCCGTCACAAAGCAGTCTAATTAGTTGGAATACCGTCAGCATCATCACGTGGCATTACAAATTAAGAAAAATATTTCAAATTAAACTTCTCGTATCTCGGACTTCCAACTTCCCCGATCACATATCCATCGCTGAAACGACTGGTCCAAACATATACGCAATCTACTAAACACGGAACTGGTAACGTATTATTTTTCATATAAAGACACTATTAACGTTCTGACATTTCAGGAAAGTAGACGGTCGCGTGCTGACCTTGTACAATATTCCTTATGTTACCATAATTGATTTTCCATTACTGCACTCTTTAATTACAACAGGTATTTACTGACATTAAATGACAGACGACGGAAATTATTTAAACGTCACATTGTAAGCTAGCAAAAAGAGTTTTATCGTTTTGCAATTATGTTGCAGAAGACCTTTGGACGACGAAAGAAATTATAGACGAAACGTTGATCAATATAAAGTATTTAGATAGACCGTTGGTCCGATAAGGCCACAGATAATAGTCTGCTTGTTGGTCCCCAGCTGTACAGGAGGGGACTAAAGTAATTGTCGATGCCCATCCACCCGTTTGTCTGTCCGAAGTGGTTTCCGGATTATAACTTCAGTTAGGGGTGATGCACTTCAATGAAAGTTGGTACATTGATAATTTGATAGCTTATGGGATAACTTAGAATCGGATTGTATTTGGAGTTGATTGGTCAAATATCTAGGTCACTGTTACACGTACTGAAAATAAAAAATAGTTTTCGGATAATAACTTCAGTTCGGGGTAATGGATTTCAATGAAATGTGGTTTATGGACATATTAGGGGATAACCTAAAGTGTAATTGCATTTGGGGCCAATAGGTCTAATATCTAGGTCACTGTTAATAAAAATATAAATTTGGTTTCCGTATGATAACTTCAGTACGGGTCGATAGATTTGAATGTAAGTTGGTACTTTGGTAGCATACGGATAACCTAGAGTGGGATTGCATATGGGGTCAAAGTATCAAATATCTATGTCACTGTTACTAAAAATAGAATATAGTTTCCGGATGATAATTTCAGCTGACTCGCTCATTTAGACAAATCTATCATCATTAAAAACTCCAGACAGATGCTGTTGTATCAACATCAGCTGACATTTCAATGATAGGTGCTGGCAGGGGACATGAATTACATGCAGTACTGAACGATTAACGATGAGGCACTGAAGACAAAATTTGTTAAATTTTACTTTTCCAAACCATCCAATCCCAAAATCATTAGGGTTGGATACAACATGAGTTATTCAATTTAACAAAAGTCAATACCTTCTGTGCAACTTGTATGAAGTGGCCACAAGTGTATAATGAAGGTCTTTTATTGTTATGACAAACTATTTTTTTAATCAAAGTCAAACAGTCTTGATCTTTCGAGCAAATCAATTTTAGGTTTATTTTTGCTGTACAATTTTATGTTTAATCCAACTTTGGTTGCTTCGTAATGTTATAATTAGGTAATTATGGAAAATTATTTAAATTTCATCTTTATTATCCACTTTTAACGAGAAATTACTCAATACAAGTACCAGATAGCAATGACGTCTGTTTGTTTGTTGGTGAATAAACACAACCCTTCACTGAATTCTCAGATCTTTAGACAATTCAATTTTGAATAAACAGACAACTATTAAGCATCATTGAAACGGCATTCGACCAATTTGATACTTTAAATATTCCATTCGATGCAGTCGTCAGATTGTTTCACAATGATATCTAAGGAATAATGATGGCACGGTATTTACAATAATGGCACTTATCTCTATTTGATATATTTTTCTGAGGATATTACGGAAGACTAAATATACAAAGCAACGTGGTTGTTTTACACGGGATATAACACGACATAAAACAGATTACACGTGTTGGCTTCAAAGCTACATTCATATAATAAGTGATAATATATATGTTTATCAGAGATAAATATTCTTTGGATTTGTCTGGTAGATATCATTTAATTATCAAACAAAAACTAATTATGTAATTGCGTATGCAAGTGTAAGTTCTGATGTTTGGGTTAGTTAACAGCAATATAGAAAACGTGGTCACGTGAGGCTGTCTTCATGTTACAGTACCGGACGATTCTTTCTCTAAGTATCAGTATTTTGTGATTCATTGAAACTTTACATATGTACACATACTCGTACTGATGATATCTTGTCGAATTAATATATGTATTTGCTATCATTTAAAAAAAGATGTTTGTTTGTTTCTTTGTTTGTTTGAGTTTTACGCACCTGTACAACGGTCAGAGTCATATGATTGATAGATATGAGGCGGACAGTTCACCTATCCGTCATCTAATCATTGTTCCTGGAAAGAACCAGTACTAGACACCCACTCCGTAAGCAACTGCCTAATTTGCCTCATAAAAACGCATGCTCGAACCCACGACCTTATATCAGTGAGTGAGAGGTTACAATAATTTGAAGTCAGCGACATAAACCACTTGCAAAAAATAAGACGTATCGACTTACTTGAATGCAGCGTATCCTGCATATTTTACAAAATACATGAGAATTGGTATCCCTCGATCGACTGTAATACATTAATGCACAGAGTACTATTCAAATACGTATGACACAACAGAAAATGGAATTAACGTAGCTGACATGTCTATGCATTTCGTCTTCTATAGCATAACAATCGTCGCAGATGATCAAAGCTACCCTGTGTTAACATTCTCCATGAATAAAATCAAGTAACGCCTGATTATATTGTCGGAACAGGAAATATTTTCCTTGTACTGACATTTCCTGCCAATTAGAGAAATTCTGATGGGAAATAAATCATTGTGACAGATAAGATCTAAACATATGACACAGAAACATTGATAACGTACGTCTAACTGATTTGTTATAAATAGACTAAGCTGTTTCTGATATGATAATGTTTACTAGCTAAAATTTTAGCAACAAATTGTGTTCGTAAAATGAATTTAAATAATTGTCTTAAATAACGACATACTCTTTGAGTCTGGATTTTCATGAATTCATCAGACAGTTAGCACCGATTTTGAAAGATATCAAAATGCCAGAGATGTTTCTTATCTGCGATAATCCCATAGGAAAGGAACCAGTTGCACAATGTAGACAAAGTTCATGCTCTTTAAGTTCAAAGTAAAACTTTTTAAGCAACTCAGACCCGATGTCATTTTCTATTTTAGGTAAACAAAATTACGATCTGCTCCCTCAACAATATAAAATGGTTGCAAGTCATAATAAATATCTGAACTGCATGCGCCAAAGAGAGAAAGTTTGGCAATTCAACATCTCCATAAATCAGTTGAATTTCTTGTATCATATATGAAATTAAAGAATTAAGTCCAACATATCTAAAGAAATGTTCATTCAAATTGAATGAAGCCAATAGGAGACTTTCCTTGTGTGTCCATAATAAATGTTTGAAGTAGTCTTGGAATAATGCAATAATTGATTGATTACCGAGAATAAGAAACATCTTTCTGATGTGTCTTAAACATAATATGATCAATATTATGGCCTTAACGAAGATTGAAATAATTTTAAACAGCAATTATTGCCATAAAATTAATATTTCCACTTCTATCGTTTCATACAGTATTTATCAACAATTTGTCATGTTTTTCAGATATTCATCAAACAAGTGCGCCTGGGTTACATACCAGTACGATCTGTTTCTCATTATTACATACATAATTATCCTCAGTCGGCTATTCACGATAGAATGTAGTTAAACCTAAATGAATTTGGTTGTATTCTGGTCTTTACTGTCCATAAAAAGCTCAAAATGGAACAACGGAATGATGCACATTAATAACAAATTACGAGACATTTGACGAAGATGAAACTGAAATTAAGTGATTGTGAACTTGATGCCGGTGCGTTTGTTATTGTTTTGATATTCAGAGATGATTCTCTGGATATTTCAACAACGCTAAAATGATTTTAAAAAAATGTATGTTGTATCTTCCTCCTCCTCCTTATTCTTGTTCCTGAGGAACACCAAGTCATTGTAACGGTTTATGAGTACCGAATGTACACCTTAAACATAAATGTGAATTTGTCTTAAACCAATGACTCAGTATTAATGAGAAATAGTTTTTATGATTTGTCCTGCGGAATTGCAAGACATTTTTTAGGTACATGCATTTAATATGGACATTGTACCTTAAACATGCACACAAAACCATAGACGTCTGACTCATTTGTTTGGTTTTGAAACGATGAAGGCAATTATTGTGGTGCTCGTGAATAAATTCAGATTTTAAACCTGTAACATGTGTGAAAAAATATCATTAATCAGTGACTCTATATGAATGAGAAAATATAATCAATTTCGTTTTTTAAGTTCATCCCATTTCCTTGATAAGTTAGTATGACGTTTTTGTATTATATAAATGGTACACGTAAAGTATGTTTAACATTCAACACTATATTTAATGGTGTTGAAAATCTTGAAAATGGTGTTTAATCACAAAATATTATCTAATTGCGTTCTACGAATTGATGTAAAATTATAATTAAGAGCTGCACTTGGTGTTCTAATGAAAGATAATAGCGAATATTTTAGTAACCGAATCTGCGAATTTAAAAGAGTTAATGATGATTAAAACAATTTCATTTAGTGCAATGTTTACAAGTGAAACGCTAGTGAAATCGAATGAAATCTGAGACACTTTGAAAATCTAAATGAAGAACTGTATAGATATAAATGTTACTTAATTACATTTTGTTCGGTTTATGAAAGTAGATACAGTCGAATGATAAGTACTAGTTATAAAATCGAAAATCATGAATGCAATTATTTATTTACATAAACACAGAAATTACAAACTTAAATCCACAGAATGCGTGCTGAAGCAAAATGAAGTTTTTCATTAATACAAGGGAGATGATTAAAATAATTTTGACTCAATGATTTCAACGGAATTGTCTCCACTTTGTTATTTTCCATTGGTAGTTAGATAGATTTATTACGGCGTAGGAAGCATGGTTTATGATACTGTATACGTTGGAATTTTGGCAGTGGTTTAATGTTCGCTATTTTGGCGGTTGACAGGTTTCAGCCAATTTAAAACATGCCAATAATTCACACCGCAGATATATAACACCGCCAATAATAACAAAACAAATAACTTGAGTTAAGCTACAAATAATTAATTAGGGGTTAAATATGCAAATATATACAAATAAGTTTTTTTGTATAATATACATAAAATGTCATATTATAATAGTCGTTATCAACAAAAAAGCTACGTGAATTGGACAAACAAGCAAACCATTGCCATTTGTTAATATAAGGTGCTAATCTTCGATTGTGTTAGCAACTTTTACAACAAAGGTATACTATATATCTAGTTATTGCCTCCAATTATGAAGATTTACATTATAATAATAATGATGATAAGTAAAACAAGTATTATAAATAGTACAAACAATACACATTTCATTCATTAACAATCGAAGTGCGCACACACAAACACGCATGTGAACACCATCATACTCGTGAACACATGACAACCCCTTACACACATAGAAACACATTCAAACATGACAAAAAAGTATTCTTCAGAGATTATTGTATTTTGTAATCGATTGTCAACGGCACCAAGCAGAATATTAACGTTTCTTTGTTACCTTTTTTTAGCAGCCCTCCTGCTTGGTTACTACACATAAATGAAACACATTGAATAAATGAGGTCAGCTTTTCGAGACAATTATTGCCCTTGCATTCAAACACTTTATGTTAGATGTAAACAGTACATGGCAGTTGGCATCATTCACAGTTCAGTGGTTCTGGTAGAGGAGTTTTACACAGAAGACGAGCTCAAAATTATGACACTGGCAGGTCTTTCTGGGGACTCGCACCATAAGTTTGGTGTTGTCAAAACAGAATGCACGAAGTTCCTTGATACATATAACCTTGCTTATCATAATTGTATGCATTCTAATGTTATGTTTAATTAGTGAAACTAATATTAAGCTCATTAGTCCTTCAATTTGACTCCAGATTGATTCTAGCACGATGTACAAGAGACACCATCTTTCAGAAATCGAAAATAAACACTATCAAAATTATCTCCTATTTTAGTAAATATTCTATTGTTAATAATACTCATGTATAGATTATAAGCTTTATTTCATCAGAATTCTTCTTAGTTGGTGTCTTAGGTTTGTAATATATACATCGATTATGCATCATCGATGTTAAATAGATCTAAATACCCTGAATATCTATTTAAAACATTGACAACATTACATTGTAAATGTTAAATGTTCATTTACGTTACCATATTCTAACCAAATAATGAAAATCAAAGCGTTAGTTGCATTATGTTAATTTTTAAAACAGTATAGTTTCCAGACTATGACAGGGTTGTTAGCGGCACTGCTACATAATCCTTTTTGGCATCCACTGTTTCTAGAACACGACTTTCCTACCAGACCACAGCGTGTGCTTTATATGAATTAAAATTTGGTGAATATACGGGATGGATAAATCTCCGTTGTGAACTTCAATGCCTCTCGATTAAAGACTGGTCTGACATACAAGAAAAGATATGTTCTCAGATTTAGTTTTCGAACCAGGATCTTACACTCCAGATAATTACTATTATATTTGTCCAATCATATAGAGAAGCAAATTGTATATTATACCGGAAAGTACTGAATAAACTTGTTCCCTCTATTTTTGCATCAGTCTATATAAATTATGTTCGTTCGGGTCCTTATTTATTTACTTGATATGGCTCTAATAGTTGATCATACTTTTATCTTTCAATAAGTTAAAGCAAGCCGTCTGGGGGAGTGAAATCTTTAGTAACAATGAAAGCAAACTGTGCTGTTTTTACGTCGTTTATATCTTGCCAGAATTGTCATTGCGATTTGAATGATTATTTTAAAGCACGAAGAACAAACTAAGTCTCCTTCACTTTCAAACAATGGCATTTTCTATAATTCGAATTCGCAACTCTTTCGAGTACTCGAGCAAATCGCGACAACCCCAAAAGACGAACCCCTTGCCGATGGTCTGATTTTTTACGGCGCTTCATTTGTAAATATTAATATTTTTGGGACTGCGAAACATTTGATGTAGCAGTACAGAAGATTTTGTGCCAATTCCTGGTTGCTGCTTTCTAAAACACTCTTGGATAGAATGTGTTCAATCTTTATCTTCCTAATTTAAAAGCAATGCCAAGAACGGCTCGTTGATCAGGTATTAGACAGTTGTTAGTAATGAGTTCGAACAAAATTTCAAGTAACTGACAAAACCTTTTAAGGTGGATAATAACACAACGGAGCTTCTGAATTTGGTTCCAGATTAAAGCACCTGATACTATATTTGCGACTAAAGACCAAAAAGTGATAAGCAACACTGAGCACTACATAACAGTTATTGACCCCATGCACCCATTAAGAAACTGACACTAGGATATTTTGCATATGAACTACGTTGTGGATAACGGCTTGAAAAAGCACATGGTGAGGGGTTCTGACACAGAAATGATAGTTCTTTCAGTGTCAGTTTTCAAAGATATCAATACTGACACTATTTGGGTGAAGTTTGGTAAAGCAAAAGACTTCAGTTTGTTTCCGATGCATGAAATTGTCGAAACAGCAATAGCCCGCCTCCCAATGAATCCGGATGACTTCTATCCTGGAACAATTAACGTTTTTTTATTATGTATTCATTAAACTGCAAATAAGTCACGTTCCATATACGACTACTATCAGAGAGGGGGGGGGGGGGGGGCGCATTTTACAATTTCGTTTGGATTTACTTAATATATAATTATATGTATAAACATACTGAACATGTTATGAAAATGAGCTAAGATAGTATAATTCGTTGGTTTGGGAGTTTTGATAAAAAGTTATATGATTGAAAAAATATTTGGCGACCATTTTGAAAATGTGGCGGCCATCTTGCACCGAGGCATTTGAACTTTGGCCAACGCCTTAAATCGTTTCTACATATTATTCCCAACATATGTGCAAAATTTGGTGCTTGTATGACAATTTGCAAAAAACAGTGGTTTCAGTAATTTCATTTGTATAAGAATAAGGAAGATAATTTCTCAGCTTGTTTCTTTTATTGTTTGACTGAGTTTCGTGTAAAAGTGCATATATACAGCATGTAAAACATAATCCTCCTTAACATAAGAGAGGATATTATATGCTTGAATTGTTTATAAGACCTATTGTCCTGGAAGCAGGGATGTGAAACTTGATGGGAAAATATGAGTATTAATGATCAATTCACACAGTGAATTGTTTCAAGGGCTGAGATAATTGTTAATTCATGTCATGTCACGATACAGCCACTTCCACTTAGTTTCAATCGGATAGTTATAAAATTAGTAACAAACATGTTTTAGAAAAGTAAGAGACTTTTTATTTTCATAATATATTTACAGGGTTAAACAATGGTGGGAAATAATCACATCATGTCGCAAACATAGTTAGAACATCTTTGGTTCCCTTTCTGAAAAGTTGCATACACTTGAACTGTGTGGTCCAACGAACGAGATCGTGCTTGAATTCAATAGTAGAACAATGGTACAAGTTTCATCGTAAGAACAGAGATATTTATGGTATGGAGCGATTTTATCAAACTGTCAAAGCTGTACTACAATAAATGTATGCATTTACTTTAAGCTTCCGTGAGATTCGATAACTTTTGTAAGTTGTATTCTAATCTTCGTTACACCGATATCTAACTTATATCGGAACATTCCTTTGCCGTGAGATAAACGGAACTATCGACTATGATTCGAAGCTAAATTCATACCCATTCAGCGACCGTGTAATTATTCAGCTTTGACAGTTAAAATATCTCACTTGCAAAGTGTAAACATGCATAAGGCAAAAATATAAATGTACATTGTCGGGGGGGGGGGGGGGGGGGGGGGGGTCAAATTATCGAAAGATAAAGATTGACCGTGACCGAAAAAAGTCTAGGATCGGCAGAATAAATAGGATTAGTTTGGTTAATAGAAACTTTTTATGGGGAAGTAAGCGATACTTCCAAGGTTGTATCTTGCACATGTCTCCTACAAAACAGTGAATTATTTACGAAAACGGAAATATGACTGTATAACAATAAGTGTAAAATGAACGGAAAACAAAATGGCGTCCCATTGGTATTCTTTCAAGAGAGAGATCTGTTCGGTGATAAAAACCGGATCAAGATCTGTGGCTTAAGCATGAGGAGCTATATTCTAGCCTATCACATGTCATTGAACCGACACATATTACAGGTCTCCAGAGAGTTCGGGGTATGTGGCTTTAGATGATAAAGTTGAATCCGAAACTAGGGTCATTTTAAGGGGTAAACGTCTACTGATTTTGGGTACAAATCCACTCGACTCGACAGTGAAATACAATGTGTACCATTCCTTCGGGTCCGATAATAGTAAAGGCTGCTCCATTTTAATAAATAAATCAATAACATTCACTAATAACAATAACGGAAGATACGTTATACTTAATATTGAGTATAACAATAATATAATTACATTAATAAACATTTATGCTCCTAATGACAAAGAAATCAGAAACGTGTTTTTCATAACAGAACTTATAGCGGAACACACACAAGGAATAGAAATAGTTGGAGGAGATCATAATGAAACTTTACATAACATTGACAGAATCACAAAATCAAATAAAACAAATAAGCATCCAAATTTAAATGACATGATAAAGGCACACAATTTAATTGATATATGGAGAATTTTCAATAAAACAAAAACACAATTCACATGGCGCAGAAAAGAATGAAATAGAAAAAAGCAGAATTGATTTTTGGCTCATTGAAGAAAACCTTATTCCACTCATTTTGTCAACAGACATTCGTCCTGCTCTGATTAATTTCACTTAAACTAAAACCACCTTTAGAAAGAGGACCAGGATTTAGGAAACTTAACAAAGCATACTAAATATGCGATACTGAATATTGCGAAGAAATAAAGGCTATGACTGAAAGCTTAACAACATTAAACATTAAAAGTCATCGAACAAAATGGGAAATATGTAAAAATAACATTAGAGAAATAACAATTAAAGGGGCATGTCCAGGAACTGCTGTGTCTTTTTTTTTCGTACACCAAATATGCGTTTGTCACTTGTAAAACCAATTATTACCGAAAAGTCAAAGAAAAATGTCAGCTCAAAAATGACCCTATAACGCGCGCGTCGGTATTTGTATGTCTTACAGCCTTTTATTGACGACAACGATAGTTCCGATACGTCTGAGAGTTTAACTGAGCATGTGCGCTGCCTTTCAAGTGAACATAACATGAGAAATACTTACCATTTCAGTTTGTTGACATTTTTTCCGCGATATTTTCGGTTTGACAGAGAACGAAAGGGTCGAGTTGTGAAAATGACGAATAATTTCTGAAACCGAAATCGGCAGGTTTTGTAAATCTTGAAATATGTATTTCGAGTAAACTAGCGGGATGTTTTGTAAATATTTTACAGGGTTTTTATTAATTGATTTAGGCATTAAAATGATACCAATTTGATTGTTATTTGAGACGTTTCAGTACCAGGGCATGCCCCTTTAAATATTCTAAACAAAATCAAAGGAAAGAAAATGTAAATTAACTGATCTGGAAAAGCAAATAAAAGAATTATATAAAAATGAGCTAAGTACAAACAATCAGGAGATAAAAACACAAATCAACAACACTGAAACGGAAATTGAAAATATTTATAGTTTCAAAGCTAAAGGGGCACAAATACGTCCAATGGTAGCATTATTAGAAGACAATGAAAAAAAACTATTTTTTTAACCTTGAAAACTCTAGGCAAACACGAAAAGTTATTAATGCATTATCAATAAAAGGAAACGTAATAACTGATAAAGAAACCATTTTTGAAGAAACGATCAAATTTTATGAAAATCTATACATAAGTTCACATGTCAACGTTGATGAATATTTAAATTCAATGGAAACTGATAACACTTTAAACGACAATGAGGCTAAAGAATGTGAAGGAACCGTTACATATGAAGAAGGTACATATGTTATAAACATAATGAATACAAATAAAAGTTCAGGCCTCGACGGTCTGCCAATAGAATTTTATAAAATGTACGTGGCGTCAGACAAGGGTGTCCATTATCAGCCCTTCTATCTATTATTGTCGCTGAAATTATGGCGATCAAACTAAGAAACAGCACAACATTTAAAAGAATAGAAATAAAAATCGACAAGAATATTATTAACAACACAAAACACATCAAACTCATTCAGTTAGCAGACGACACAACACTATAATTTATCTACTTTGGCAATAACTCCGATGAATGCGAAGGTCTACACTTGCAGAATAAAATTGAAATATGTAAATATCTCATACAAAGATGGCAAAAACGAAAACTAACATATTACGGGAAAATAAAAATAATAAAAAGCTTAATCCTTCCAAAGTTAACATAATTAATGCAATCAATGTCCACTCCAAAACAAATCGTAAATCAAGTTACTAAACTATTCTCAGACTTTCTTTGGAGCAATAAACGTGAAAAAAACACTAATAGGAAATAAACTTGCTGGTTGATATAGACAGTTATGTAAATTCCCTTATACTAAAATGGATCCAAAACTTGAGATCTTCTTATAATGCAAACTGGAAAATTATTCCTTTACTATTATTGAACCAGTTTGGTAAAGGACTATTAATATTTGAGATGAACATAGATAACTTGAAATCAATTCCTAACACTAAAACAACATTGACTCCTTTCTATGTAAATATCATAGATACATGGATTAAACTAAAGCACCACCAAAATCATTTAGTACAATCAGGAACCAAATCATATGGGGCAATAGGTATATCAAATTTAAAGGAAAATGTCTCATATTTAACTCATGGATCAATTCAAATTTGTTATTCATTAACGACTTAATTGACATCAACGGCAGAATAATCGAACGCAAAATATATGATAAACATACAAATAAAACAAACTGGATACCTGAAAGTGAAACTATTAATAACGCAATACCCTTGGAATGGAAGAAAAAAATCAAAACCACAGAATCATTGAAAACTTTCATTAAAACTCAACTAAAACTCGACCCAGAGGACAAAACTAATACGAAAATAATTAGTAGCAAGGACTACTACTTAGAATTTATAAAAAGAAAATATGAAATCCCTTATCTACATAAACACTGTGGAGCTTTAGAAAACTTAAATCACTTTTTTATAACATATCCTTATATGGACTCATTCTGGGAAACGATAATCAACGTATTTTCAGAAATGGCATAAACAACAAAATGAACTCTTTAGAATACATACTTATAGGTTATAAAATCATGTATAAACAATACTTTTATAACATATATCTCCGCATGGTTATATCTTGAGTTAAACTTGTATCTTCTTATATAAAAAATTATCAATATTTGCAAATTTATTGATACATCATTTACTGTATATATGTATATGCAACCTGTTGTGAATGAAGCATAAAAAAGAAACTTTTTTATGAAGTCTCTGCATTGCATAAACCGCACATGCTCGTGGTCTTAAAACCATTTCATAAGTCACATGTTTGGGTTTAGATATCAAAACACCGAGAGTACTGTCAGAAGCGAAAGTTATAATGTTATTGATAATATTTGGTAGATATGCATTAGATAACGAATGATACCAACAATCTTAACCTACTCTAGGCCACAATGCTACAAACTCAAATGAATAATATTGTTTGGACTAATAGTTTCCTCAAAAGGAAGAGTCAGTTTTGGCCCAGTGTGATGAAGTCGTTTAGGTCCACTTGTTATGCTCCCAGTTCTGTTGAGGTTGATAGTAAACTCATATCTACACTTCCAGTCCACGGTAAAAACACATCTGGCTCTTTAAACTTCGTAATTATATGTAATAATAGAGTAAGTATCTCCTGCATTAGAGTTAACTCTTTAGCGGTGTGGTTGAGTGTGCTAGAGGTCCTGGGTTGAAAGATTTCTTAAAAACACCCCGGATTCAGTCAAACGGGCTGCTTATAATTTTGTTTTATTAATAATTCATTTTTGTTGAAGTTGTTTTTAATGAAAATGTATTATTCAAACCCATCTTGCAAATAGGAATTTCATTTCGCGAGATCTAGTCCATTTCGTACTTTATATCTATCCAATAGGCGGAGTTACTGTTAACTGGTGTCCTCGCTCTGCTAGTGTCTTTTAGCGATTCACATGCATACAGTAGCGAGGCGTAATATTTATTGTCTTTATGAATGAATGATTTGTGCGGATCGCCCTTGTGAATGAAACTTATGTGCGGATGAATACTGAATTATTAAACTCAATAGTTTTACAGTTTGAAATGCCAAAACAATGGTATAATTAAAAATGAACATAATCCTGCAATTAATCCAACGTATGTCATAACTGCAATCGGTAGAGTTTATACAACCAGTGATACTATTTTCAACGCGAATGTATGGATAAGGGCGTCATGTTTTTGTTAATACAAAATTGGGCTCATCACTCGCAATCGTTTATAAAAACCAAAAAGTTAGCGAGCATAAGTTAACGTCATAGAACAAAAAAGTATCATGACAAATTAAGATATAAAACAGAATGTGAACTCCGATTACATTGTATTATTACTTCCTAGTACGGGAATATTAGGCTTTTAGTTTCATTTTGAACCAACTGTAGATTCGAACAGCTAAAAACTTCCATGATAGTTTATTTCCACCAGGGTCACCCAAATAGAAGGGTCTGGAATCACGCTGTTCAGGCGCTTATCTCTGTATAAACATCAAGTCGTGCTGTCGATACTTTTCGGAAAGCTTTTTTCACGCGTGTATAGATAACACACAGGTTTTCAATTTCCTTTTAGTAAAAAAAAGTAGAAAATTTAAAGGAAATTCATGGGCCAACGAAGTAATGATCTTACTTAAGTGTGTTGTAAGCATTTTAGCGGGAGATGATTAATAAAGAAGAAAAACCCATGTACTAATCCCATAACGACTGGTCAAAATGGCGACTTCGTTATAAAGGCTCAAATTTATGTATCATTATTACTTAGCATCGGAAAAATAAAAATAAAACTTTTTGCGACAACAATCTTGATCTGGGTTAACGAGTTTTCGTCCATTAATGTACCGTCGGATTTCAACATAAGTAAATGATTTTATCCCAAGAAATTGATCAAATTAGGAGAAGATACTTACCACCTAACTGTTCGTGAAGCTGATCTGTACCTATAAAATGTTAAGTAGTTATAATATTTAATATCTATTTGAAGAAGCGTTTTTTACCGCTTTACAATAGCGAACATCTTGTAACGCGATCACGTGATTAATACCCGACGCTTTAATTTACGGAGTCCAGACCATTCATTTGAAAGACCCTATTTCCACTAAATAGACCAAAATCACTCTTTCCATTACACATCATGAATCTATATACAAAGATAATTCATCTCGAAAGTAATATACTTCTAACGAAAGGCCACAGTCTGTCTGAACACAATGTGCAATATATACACATGACACCGGGGATTAAAAGTATTTAGTTGATTTGAATCTCATTTCTTACACCCATCGCATCCCGAAGTTTATTCCAAAACAAATCCACTCCAACAACGTCTTGAGTCCATTCTATGTACGTTGTAATATCAAGAAGTGATTTGACTGAACTGTTCATATTTCTCCCTTTAATTGGCTCCAAGATGACAGCGATAATTTCAAAATCATCTTCGATGTGTTTAGACAATGCTATGTTCAGTTCAAATATGCACCATCCGCTTGTTGCAAATGCGTTAGATAAAACAAGAATCATACGTTTACTTTCTTCAATGCGCTCTACAATGTTATCATTGATATACGTCCCGACCTGGAAGTCTCTTTCATGCACACATAGTTTACAGGCAGAATCAGTTTCAAGAGTTGGTATTAATGAATCAAATATCCAATCCGAATCAGCCTGATTGTATGAAATGAACGCGTTATACAATACATCACCATTGATTGGTATATAATTATTTCGCTTTCGAAATAAGTAAATGTAATGTTTGATATTCCATCTATTTTTGTACAGAATTAATGAAATTACCGATATCATAATTAAAGTCGGAACAGCAATAATGAGAATCCACATCCACGTTTGTATTGGATGACACTCAAAATAAGAGAATTCCACATCGAGTAAACTTTTCCCAATATACTTTTGTGGCGACGCACATGTGTATCTTTCAGTGTGTTTTATATTTGACCCATTGGTTGTTTTCAGCCAATTAATAAACCATTCTAAAGCACAGTCGCATGAAAATGGGTTGCCGGAAAGATCAACAAGCTTCAGACTGTTAAGAAAGTTTTCTGGAAACGCAGATGACGATAAATGTGCCAGTTTGTTCCTTTTTAGTTCAAGAAATTTCAAATGTTTCTTAGAAGTCATCAATGAAGTATTGATTTTAGCAATATTGTTGTGGTTCAAGTTGATTTTCGTTAAATTTGCTTTGTCCCATAAAAAAATTGAAGGATCTTGTTCTATTTGACATCCGTAACAAGTGAAATTCTTTAGTCTACCTAGTGGGGCAAAAAGTCCATGTAGTGAACTTATATTTAAGTCTTGCATACTTATATAGCCTAATGATAAATAAGTCAAGTTTGTCGAATATGTGAAAGTGTCGTTGTTGTGGGGGAATATCGAGGTTACAGATCCGTCCACACTGAAAAGCAAATATCCAAGAGATTTAGAACGGAATGCATACTGCTCAGCATGAACCAAGTGTCCCTTATTCTTTGATATCACAAGACTCTGAATGACAGGCATATTGAATAGCATATCGTTTGGAAACACTGTCAGGTAATTGCCAGATATATCCAAGAGAATCAAAGTTGTGAGACATTTAAAGTTTTCAGAGCTTATTTCCATAATTCGGTTGTACTTGATAAACAGTGATATGATCTTTGGAACATATGACAATGATGAATCATTATCCATGCAGAAGTTCGGCGTCTGTAATAAATTATTGTAAGTAATGGCAAGTGTCTCCAGCCGTCTCATGTACGACAGTTCAACGTTCTTGATCCTATTATACTTAAGATAAAGTACCTTTACATTATCAAAATGTTTTACCATATCCCGGGTAATATTTACGAACGAATTTTTATTTAGATACAGTTGGTCCATATCACATTCATTCATGAGAGAAAACGTGTCTGGTGACTTGAAGTGACGTCCCATTGAATTTAAGGCAAGCGCGCCCAACTTTCTGTGACACAAAACTCCCAGTAATGGTTTCAAGGCCACGATTTCAATATGGTTACCACTCAGTTCTAGATCAATCAATCTAGTGAAAATGTCAAAAGAATCTTTGCTAATGGTCCGTATTTTGTTATATGACAAACGTAACAGAACGAAATTATCAGGATTAGTGATGTTTGTAAATGTTACTTTCGTAACATTAGGCAAGAAGTTATCCTTAAACACTAGACCACTTATATTGGCCGGAATTTCAGGGATATATGTTAGATTCCTGTTTGTACAATATACTTCTGTTATAACATAAACACAACCACCGTCTAGTTGTACACCTCCAATAATTCCTATTAGAACACTATATACCAATAAAACAATGTCAAATTTAATGATATTCATCTTCGTATCTTAGTATATATTATTATATACAAGTATATTTTACATCCAAGTTACTACGAGAATATAAAATTCTAGAATACAGTCCGCTGTCGAAATTCAACTGTAAAATGAGAGACGGAAAATAATACTTGTATTACTCGGTTCAAACTTAACCACGTGTGACATTTGCCTAGCAACCCTTGTTTTCACATGACCCGTGTAGAAGTAGATAACTCCTAAGATTCATGTAACCATTTAGGTGTCTGTTTAAACAATTATTTTATGTTTTGTTATTTTTTACACATAATTACAGTCAATATAAAGTTGAGTGTAATACGTATAGATGAACATAGTCAAACCTGTGTTAGCGGCCACCTCCGAATAAAGGCAACCATGTGATTAAAGGCTATTCTTTTGATAATAGTCATTAACAATTCCGAACAAAATGACAACCGAATAAAGCCCACCTGTCATTAAAAGACCGCATCTTGTCTTCCCCATGAGTGACCTTTGTTCACATGTTTAACTGTGCCTCTTCTGCAACATGCTATTTCGCTTTAAGTATCATATCTAGTAAATCTTGCCTGCTTTAGATACTTATCGTCATTATTTGTATCAATTGAGTGAATCATTGTTACTCTTCACAGTTTATATGTTTTATGCTGTTTTTGTTTTGAGCGTTTTCTGAACTGTGCTGTAAAGATTATATGTACGAGGTCCTTATAAAATCTATAACTTTACTTTCATATTTCAAAAATTAAGAAGATAACATTACTGGGTTTCTAGGATATTATTCAAAACGGACAATATAATGGATGTCGAAAATAAAAATAAGCCTAGAGATACACATGTACGCTTATCTACATTGCGATGTAATATATAACACAATTTACGTACATAAAAAAATATATTTTCTATGTACTCTTACACGCATTTATTCAGTTGGTCTTAATTCGGAAATGATCGCTTACACAGGTTGGACTATACATGTTATGGTATAACATGCATGAATACATATTACATATATTTATTAAATGAGTCATGCTATGATGAGCTCCTTTTATGGACGTAAATAAATATCCTGTATCGCATAGATATACCGTTCAAAATATTCCATAACAAATCTGCAAATTGACATGTCCGTGAAGTTGGCAGCCCAGCAGCCTAGCAGCCTAGCAGCGTGAAGTTGGCAGCCCAGCAGCCTAGCAGCGTGAAGTTGGCAGCCCAGCAGCCTAGCAGCCCAGCAGCGTGAAGTTGGCAGCCCAGCAGCCTAGCAGCCCAGCAGCGTGAAGTTAGCAGCCCAGCAGCCTAGCAGCCCAGCAGCTTAATATATTTCTACAGTTAAACTGCACCACAAATCATGCAAAAACTTAAAAACGCATGAAGTAATAACATTATGTTGCTGTCATGTTTATTAGAAGAAAAAATACGATTTTTATCGATTTTGTGAATCTGGCAGTGTAGCGGCCGCATAGCGGACTATTATAGTCAAACATAAAATGCACAAGAAATCCGGCTAAACACTTACGAATCGATGATATAATTCGATTTTATACCTTTAACGTTCATTAGATGAGAACTTACACATTTTTTTTTTTGTGAAGTTGGCAGCCCAGCAGCGTCACAGCGTAATCTATATTTCTACAGATAAACTTCACAACAAATCAAGAAAAATACTTCAGAATGCATAAAATAATGTCAGTCTGTTGTTTAAACATTAATTAACAGAAAATATATAATTTTCATATATTTTTTTTCAATGTGAAATTAGCCGCTGCTAGCAGCGTGAAGTTGGCAGCCCAGCAGCGTAACAGCGTAATCTATATTTCTACAGATAAACTTCACAACAAATCAAGAAAAATACTTCAGAACGCATAAAATAATGTCAGTCTGTTGTTTAAACATTAATTAACAGAAAATATATAATTTTCATATATTTTTTTTCAATGTGAAATTAGCCGCTGCTAGCAGCGTGAAGTTGGCAGCCCAGCAGCGTAACAGCGTAATCTATATTTCTACAGATAAACTTCACAACAAATCAAGAAAAATACTTCAGAATGCATAAATAATGTCAGTCTGTTGTTTAAACGTTAATTAACAGAAAATATATAATTTTCATATATTTTTTTTCAATGTGAAATTAGCCGCTGCTAGCAGCGTGAAGTTGGCAGCCCAGCAGCGTAACAGCGTAATCTATATTTCTACAGATAAACTTCACAACAAATCAAGAAAAATACTTCAGAATGCATAAAATAATGTCAGTCTGTTGTTTAAACATTAATTAACAGAAAATATATAATTTTCATATATTTTTTTTCAATGTGAAATTAGCCGCTGCTAGCAGCGTGAAGTTGGCAGCCCAGCAGCGTAACAGCGTAATCTATATTTCTACAGATAAACTTCACAACAAATCAAGAAAAATACTCCAGAATGCATAAAATAATGTCAGTCTGTTGTTTGAACGTTAATAAAATGAAAATATATGATTTTTCAAAAAAAAAATTGTGCGTGAAATTAGACGCTGCTGGGCTGCCAACTTCAGCGGCTAATTTCAAATTGAAAAAAAAATGAAAATCATATTTTTAGTTAATTTATAATGTTTAAACAACAGACAGACATTATTTTATGCATTCTGAAGTATTTTTCTTGATTTGTTGTGAAGTTTATCTGTAGAAATATGGATTACGCTGTTACGCTGCTGGGCTGCCAACTTCACGCTGCTAGCAGCGGCTAATTTCACATTGAAAAAAAATATATGAAAATTATATATTTTCTGTTAATTAATGTTTAAACAACAGACTGACATTATTTTATGCATTCTGAAGTATTTTTCTTGATTTGTTGTGAAGTTTATCTGTAGAAATATAGATTACGCTGTTACGCTGCTGGGCTGCCAACTTCACGCTGCTAGCAGCGGCTAATTTCACATTGAAAAAAAATATATGAAAATTATATATTTTCTGTTAATTAATGTTTAAACAACAGACTGACATTATTTTATGCGTTCTGAAGTATTTTTCTTGATTTGTTGTGAAGTTTATCTGTAGAAATATAGATTACGCTGTTACGCTGCTGGGCTGCCAACTTCACGCTGCTAGCAGCGGCTAATTTCACATTGAAAAAAAATATATGAAAATTAGATATTTTCTGTTAATTAATGTTTAAACAACAGACTGACATTATTTTATGCGTTCTGAAGTATTTTTCTTGATTTGTTGTGAAGTTTATCTGTAGAAATATAGATTACGCTGTTACGCTGCTGGGCTGCCAACTTCACGCTGCTAGCAGCGGCTAATTTCACATTGAAAAAAAATATATGAAAATTATATATTTTCTGTTAATTAATGTTTAAACAACAGACTGACATTATTTTATGCATTCTGAAGTATTTTTCTTGATTTGTTGTGAAGTTTATCTGTAGAAATATAGATTACGCTGTGACGCTGCTGGGCTGCCAACTTCACAAAAAAAAAAAGAAAAATGTGTAAGTTCTCAACTAATGAACGTTAAAGGTATAAAATCGAATTATATCATCGATTCGTAAGTGTTTAGCCGGATTTCTTGTGCATTTTATGTTTGACTATAATAGTCCGCTATGCGGCCACTACACTGCCAGATTCACAAAATCGATAAAAATCGTATTTTTTCTTCTAATAAACATGACAGCAACATAATGTTATTACTTCATGCGTTTTTAAGTTTTTGCATGATTTGTGGTGCAGTTTAACTGTAGAAATATATTAAGCTGCTGGGCTGCTAGGCTGCTGGGCTGCTAACTTCACGCTGCTGGGCTGCTAGGCTGCTGGGCTGCCAACTTCACGCTGCTGGGCTGCTAGGCTGCTGGGCTGCCAACTTCACGCTGCTAGGCTGCTAGGCTGCTGGGCTGCCAACTTCACGCTGCTAGGCTGCTAGGCTGCTGGGCTGCCAACTTCACGGACATCAAATTGACAGTATTTGTTAAACTGCAATTTGATTTGATTTTTTTCTCATTTTAAGTAATTTATCAAGAGTTAATATTAAGCTGTCGCTTCTTCTCACTAAATCTTCCAAAGCAAGTAATATCCTAAGCATTTGTACGTACGTAGGCCACAAACAAGGAATATAATTCTAGACTAAATTCAGACAAGAGTTACTGATTAAGTGACTTTTGATAATTATGAATTTATGATACATCATTATCGTAAGCAAAATGTTTTTATTCGCATTGTTTTATTTATACGTGAGGGAAAACGAACGACAACTCTGGATAGAGATTTGATGACGGGTACAGTATAATGCAGTTATTGTGGACACTGGTACCCTAGATAATCGGGTATAGATTTTAATGTATACAGAAATTTCTTTATTTTATTGATAATATTCAGGTCACTGATAAGAAACAATTTTCATTTTTCATAAGTTTCATTCATTACTCATTATGCTTCAAATGTTCGATGCATCGGAAAATCCTTATTGACAGTAAATCGTCGACACAAGAGCATCAACAGAGACTACAGATTTCGTGTTGGGGAGTTGTATACAAAACATGATAAAGTATATAGAAGATGAATGTCAGTACTTTCTATTATTAATGGTCGTTGTATTCAAAGCTTAACCTCTACCACGGAGGCGAATCAAGTATATAGTAGATGCATATTAGTTCTTTTATTATAAACGATCTTTGTAATAAAAAGTGATGTGTAAATAGATCCCATGTCAAGATGTGTTTCATTAAATTAAATATAGTAATTACTATTATCTCAGTGATTTGTATTAAATGTAGCATATCAGTTAAAATCATTTCTGTGTTACAATTTTCTAATATGATTAAGAAAGGGAGTTTATAACATATGCTAGTTATATGAGAATAGAAGATGAGGAAATATTCAGAATACTAATACATTTCTAAAGGATTCTAACAGGGTAGAACTTCTTAGCTGGAGGATATTGTATGACTTCTTAACTGGGGGATATTGTTCGACTTCTTAACTGGAGGATATTGTTCTTTTTTGTTTTTGTTGTTGTTCTTGTAATTATTGTTATCATACATCCATCCATTACAGTAAATATTTCAGTGTTACAAATTGAATCATATTTAAAATTAGCTCAACATAAAAACACCACGATAGTTGAATAAATACTTCGTTATCTTAGTATGTTCTCAACGCGTGTGTACACTCCGAAAATATTTAGTCTAAGGTTATTTTGTGATCTGTCAGATTTCTTATTTTCAAGCAGAAAGTTGCATTGATGAATTTTAAGTGTCATTCAGCTCAACAAAACAGTTGGAAATTTAAATACCCAGTGAATAACGTATAAAATACAACGAAAGCAGGAATACTGTATTATATTTATTTTATTCATCCAGACAAATGACAACACATTTTTAACATTTTGTACCATCAACATATTGGTGTTACAGTGTTACCATAATCTTCTGCTCTACAAAATGTTACTAAGGTCTGTATCCTACAAAAAAAATAACAGAATATAAAGTGCATATATATACATAAAAAAGGATTGATAGAGAAAGGAACACAGGCAAAATATTCTTCCCCATAATGCAACATACATTTTGTAATTGTAAAATGCATTATTCACTCTGACAACGCGAGTATGAGCTTACGAACACTGCACATAATTATTAAAACATAATTGTTTATTTTTTTTGTTCAAACATCGTTTTCTTTCACCAATTTGATAGTTAAATACGGCGAGTGCAACATTAGACTGACGGGCAATCAATCGAGATAATCAAATAATTCGTATATAACTGGTAAAAAATTGCTATTATTTAAATCAGCATGTTTGAAAGAAGAAAGATGACCGTTTAACTTTCCTTACATAAAATGAAGTAGATCGAGAACTTTTCGCAATAACTAATTGATCTAATTCATACTAAATTCAATAAATAAAACCTGCGCTTGTCCATTTCTACTGTACAAATGCACTGGAAAATCACATGGATACTTCGTTTACATATACGATATGAATATCACGGAAGGAATATTTGCTTATACTCGTATTGTTGTGTCTGTAAAAATAATCATGTGAAATGCTATATATTGCCATTAAAATTGTATTATAAAACATTTACCGGAACTGTCGTGATACGGATAGTATCCACCACTTGGGTAATGTGGATGGTTTCCTCTTCTTGGGTAATGCTGATGATAGGGTCCATAAGAATTTTGACTATGATATTGTGATCCATAATGTGGATGATACCGTTGGCCCATTGCTACACCGAGGACAGCGAAGAGCACGACGAGAAGTGGGAGCTTCATTATGTAACTGTAAAAAAAAGATATTGATAACAGAACTTTGTACTAATACAATAAAATATCATCGGCTATGTCAGTATTTCTATAAAGGCCTATTTATGTTAAAAGGATACAATTATTACTTTGACAATGTTAACAGTAAAATGATGAAAAAAATCACAAATTGACGGTAGTGCAAATCTCTCTTTATTAACGCTGGTTGTCTTCACTAAAATGTGTAGTCATACATTTCAAATTAAATATTCCTAAAATATATAGAAATGGTCATTTTTTTGTTTATTCAGCATCGTATATGGATTCCTGATGAAGAAGATAGAAACACTAATATCATGCTGTTATTCTTTTTCTAAAAAAGTAAATTATGCCTTATTGCGATATTGTCTATGTTTTATATAAGAGCTAAATACCATACAAGTATTATTATCTCGTTTTTTAACAGAAAAATGAGTTTGCTTCTTCTTTTTTGAAGTTCGTGGAGATAAACTTTTTCTAACACACTCATTACGTTAGAGCTATTTTGTTAAAACGTTTATCTATGACACAGAAACACCATTCAAGGAATGACAATAATGAAAATAGGTTGAAATGCAATACAAAAATGTTGAAATTACTGATGTGTTATCCAAAGAAAAGCGGAATTATCCCTTAACTATAACAGAGTTGTATACAATATTAAAACTCGATGTGATTATAAGGTCATACAAACCAATAAATGATAAAGGCCATATGAAATACGGAGTAGCATTTAAGTATTGACTAGCGTACATTCATTATTCAATAATTTTCTAATAATTATTAAAATAAAAGAATAAACAGAGCGATGCACTGTAATGATTAATAAAAGGAAACATAACATCTTACCTTAGCAGTAATCGAACGAGATAACAGTCTCTTTACACCAGATACAGACTGACGGTAACAAACTAACATTTCCGCTTGCATTTATACAGAATTTGACGAGCACCTTGTAGATGCACCACGAACATAATAGATCAATCATGCGGTTAATAACAATATTATGGACAAAAATCTATTTGAATGATTATGATATCATTTTGAGCAACAGCAACGGTCAACAATTATATCTATCTTGGTCATCAATTATATCTATCTTTATGGCAAAACACAATATATCATAAAACCTTAAATCATGATAAATACCGTGTACGATGAAATAGCATTCAGAATAAAAAGACAAAAACAATAATCATATTGCGTTGTTGTGGTTTTATATACTTTCTCAATGAATTTTAATGAGGATTTCCTCGGAAATAGCGTTTTGTAAAGTATTCATTTTGCAGCACTGAAGCGGAAAATTTGCGTACGTGTGTCATAC
The DNA here is from genome assembly GCA_964023205.1 of Lutraria lutraria. Lineage (NCBI taxonomy): Eukaryota > Metazoa > Mollusca > Bivalvia > Venerida > Mactridae > Lutraria > Lutraria lutraria. Next base: position 11,169,463 of record OZ026837.1, on the reverse strand, counting down.
GATTCGATGATCATTACCTTATATATCAAAAATAAAAAAATCAATACATCAAAACAATAGTTAATAAAGCCGCAACGTAAATGAATACTTATTCTGCTTAACTTTTATAAGTAATCAAATAAACAGATAATTTGTTGCTACCTGCAAATTTGGTTATTGTGAATTCATTTATATGCTTCAATGTGGTTCCATGTTATTATTGTTTTATGAAATATATAGGTATTTGTCAAAATTGCTTGGATGTGTGTTCAATGTGCTTTTATAGTAATACCAGGACCACTACAGAAACAAGTGATAAATATGTTATGCTATCGTCATCACGACGAAGATGGTATTATAATCATTTTTTTTTTCACTGGAAAAATAACTGATTAGTATATGTTCTAGTTCCATACTACCAACGAACTTAAGATAACGGGTTTGGATGTCAGGTCAAATCAAGTTTCAGCAATTTATAGGTTTAAAAACTAAACCATGATTATATACTACAGTTGAATCTCGTTATCTCAAATTTCTAGGGACCGTGGAAATTAGTTTGAGATAACCGAAATTTGAGATAAACAAATTCTGTATAATTATATATGTTTTAAAGTATTTGTGTACACGCACGTACAGTAGCCTTTATTTAAAATTACAATGCATGTATGATTACGTTTCGCTTGAATAAACAATGCGCATACGTAGAGAAGAAACAAAATAATTATGTGTCTATTCATAATAATTAATTTCAGCAGTTAATCTCCATACATAAAATACTTATTAACGAAATTTGTTGTAAGAATGCGTCTAGCTTTACATATTCTAAACCAATATCGCACGTAATTGAACAACGATAACTACTGTGTATATAGGAATATATTACAAAAAATAGCCTTAAAATGAATAAAATATAAAATGCAGGGTACCGTGCCTCTGTTTTTTTGATAACGTCCTACATTCGTTAGTTGCTTTAAAGAAATTCCGTACCCAGAACCCCGCTGTTTATAAGTAATACGCCATAGATAAGACAGCAATGTTAATTCGAAAATGACACCTACTGTGTTTTTTTAAGCTTAGCAACTAACAATTAAAGTGTCGGATCATTATTGTCTCATGAATTTGACGCATCACATTCCATTTTGACAGTCAATCAAAATCGTTAATGTTTACGGTTTAATAATTGAAAACACAGGTTTGATGTCTAGTAAGAAATTTTATAACATTTTTTTGTCAGTAATGAATACAATGCACATTACATTAGAGATGTTTAACGCTGATAAGGAAAATTCAATAAAGGTGTGCACTAAACCTCCGCCGGTTTGTTTTTGTCGCGCCGGTCTTTGGCAAATACAGCCCCGACTTTTACGCGTTTTTGAGAAACAAAAATATTATTAAATTGTAGCATTTAGTTACTTATTAAAAAATTGTAAGTCCCATGTTTCTATCTTAACTAGTTTTCTTGAAAAATGCATAAAAAACTGTCTTTGCCATGGCAAAAGGCGTTTTGCCATGGCAAATCGGTAATTTGCCATGGCAAAATGCCTTGCCATGGCCTTGGCCGCCATGGCCTTGCCATGGCAAAAAAATCAACAATTTTTTTTAATATCTAAAGAAACACTGTGTAAGGGTGTGTAGGTATCATAATTAACACAATTATTATGGTTTTGATCAATAAATATGAATTTTTAATTGCCATGGCAAATTAGTCATTTGGTAAAATTAACATTGCGAAAATTAATTTCTGTACGAGATACAAAGTCAGCTGTAAGTTGGCTTAGACCAGGGCTCGCATTTATGAGGCATCATATTTTTTTCTTACAATAAAAAATCTTATCATAAGATGATTGATAATTAAGCAAGCACTTATTTTATCAAAGAAAATTAATAATTTTTATTTAAAAAAATGTTTTTAAGATATGTTGTTGCTACAGAATTTCCGGTTTTTCATTTCTCTTAAATTCTTAAGGTTTTCCAGGTTTTCAAACTAGGGAGCGTAATATTTGGGAACTGAATAATTGAATGCCATTTCATTAAATGAATTAATTAATTGATGGGATTTTATGTCTATATATGATCGAGAACTTTGAGGGGGCCGCCATGCACGCTACCTTCTCCCGCCTTACAATAAAAAATCTTATCATAAGGTGATTGATATTTATGCATGCACTTATTTTATCAAAGAAAATTAATAATTTTAATTCAAAAAAATGTTTTTAAGATATGTTGTTGCTACAGAATTCCCGGTTTTTTCATTTCTCTTAAATTCTTAAAAATAAAAAGGAAGTGTTTTCTATGACGTTCGCGTCCATGCATGTGTTTGAATTTAAGAAATAAATCAATAATTCAGCGTAATACCATTTTATATTCCCCTCACCATGCAATATATGTGTTAAAATTTGCAAATTTGCCATGATGTCACTGATAATGATAGCATTGTAATACCAACAATGAGTCCTATTAGTAATTATCATATATGCAGAAGGGGCGGATCCAGGTTTTCAAACTAGGGAGCGTAATATTTGGGAACTGAATAATTGAATGCCATTTCATTAAATGAATTAATTAATTGATGGTATTTTATGTCTATATATGATCGAGAACTTTGAGGGGGCCGCCATGCACGCTACCTTCTCCCGCCTTACAATAAAAAAATCTTATCATAAGATGATTGATATTTATGCATGCACTTATTTTATCAAAGAAAATTAATAATTTTAATTCAAAAAAATGTTTTTAAGATATGTTGTTGCTACATAATTCCCGGTATTTCATTTCTCTTAAATTCTTAAAAATAAAAAGGAAGTGTTTCTATGACGTTCGCGTCCATGCATGTGTTTGAATTTAAGAAATAAATCAATAATTCAGCGTAATACCATTTTATATTCCCCTCACCATGCAATGTATGTGTTAAAATTTGCAAATTTGCCATGATGTCACTGATGATGATAGCATTGTAATACCAACAATGAGTCCTGTTAGTAATTATCATATATGCAGAAGGGGCGGATCCAGGTTTTCAAACTAGGGGGCGTAATATTTATGAACTGAATAATTGAATGCTATTTCATTGAATGAATTAATTAATGGTATTTTATGTCTATATATGATCGAGCACTTTGAGGGGGCGCACGCTATCTTCCCCCGTCCCTTGAACCGCTAGTGCACAGTGTTATATTATCGTTTTGTAAGCTATGTCACATGTTTCGAATATAATCCTTCAGGGAAGTTCTATCTGACTGGTAGCCTGGACAATTCCAAATTTAAGGATTTCTCCAACCAGTCATTTTAAATATCCAACCAGTAGGGAACTATTGCGAGCAGCACAAGTGACTTGTTTGTTCATTATTTTAACCAACAATACTCCTTTTCCTCGGAATACAGCATTTAACCCCATATGAACAGAGACAACATCAAAATGTCAAATGATCTGGGCATGTACACAGTCTTTACGCTAACCCAGTTACAGCCGGAACCTTAGATAATGTCTATTTAAGCTAGTAAACTTTAACACAATCGTCTATTCCGGCTAATTGTAAATTGTCTATTGTAAATTTTGGTATCCGGACAAAAGCTCCCCCGGACAAAAGCTCCCCCGTTCATTTTGATAGGGGCGGACAAAAGCTCCCCCATTGATTTACTACCCCGGACAATCGCTCTCCCGTTATTTTTAAACCCGGACAAAAGCTCACCCAGACAGAAACTCACCCGTTGATCATGTTATTCAATCTATAAATATAAAATATATAACATACATAACAAACATAAATAAAGTATTCTACCAATATTACATACATTCAAACAGATACAAAATAACAAATAGCACATTCAAAATAATCTATCAGTCAATATATACACATACACAAATAAGATAATAGATCAGAATATCGTAACATATTATCAATTGTTGGTACGTTCATTTTTATATACGGGGAGCTTTTGTCCGGGTGCAAAAATAACGGGAGAGCGATTGTCCGGGGTAGTAAATCAATGGGGGAGCTTTTGTCCGCCCCTATCAAAATGAATGGGGGAGCTTTTGTCCGGGAGAGCTTTTGTCCTACATTCGTAAATTTTCAATAATCCATTAACAGCTGCTTTAATGAAATCAGTCCAAACACTGTGTACATGAATGACAGGCCAACAAACCCACAGGCATTGGCGAATAGCCTATTGCTTCGATTCATACATGCAAATTTCCTTGTCATGTATTTATATTTAAAAAAAAATATCAGGAATAAAAAATTAATTAACTTTATCCTGCATCAGACAATTTGGGATTTTTATTCTGGAAAAGCAACTGCAACTCAGAATACAGCTTCTAATTTTAGAACAGGAGAAACACTTGAATTGAATAGAGTTTCGCAGGGAGCTGTATACAAAAGCTTTTTGCAGATACAGCTCTCCGGGGAGCTATATTTGAAAGGATCCCTGTAGGGGGTGTCAGTTATCGGATCTAATGAAGTCCAATATATAATCTAGTTCCCTCTGCAGCTGAACTTTTTACAACTTATGCAGAAAGTAATTTTGTTTCTGCCCTAGCTGTTGCCAGTGATTTGGTAAATATGAGACTCTTTAAACATATATAAGTGGTACTAGATAACGGTGAAGCTTAATTTAGAATGTGAATTTAGAGTGTATATAAGGGATATTTTAAGATACACCGTTATTTGGATAACATCGGTAAATGGGGATGGGGTACTGACTATATAAGATCCCTCTTTAATGAACTTAAAATAAGTTAATATTTAAGTTGCAAATAAAGTTAACTTACCTGAGACCAAATAACACAATTATAACAAGACTTTTAAAAGGATAATTGACATTCTACAGAGCTATTTTCCTTCTTTTAACAGGCGTCTTCCCCTCAGGATAATCCTTTAAAATCATGCAGTTTTCCCCTAAAATTTAGTTTACATCCAAGTTTTTTCTTCTCCTTTTGCAAAAAAATATGAGTTATTCTTTCCCAAATTTGAAGAAAATGTCACTTTTCCTACCTGTGAAAAAAGCCCTGCACTACAATATTGTAACACACTGAGTGCATTACAGATTAAAGACATTGAACAGCTACTATATAAGTGACCCCCCCCCCCCTCAAAATCCACATGAGGTCTAATCTCTTAATTGTTTTATTGCCCCTAATGGGATTAATCCTGTCTTTTCACGGTCAGCTAAGTGTCTGTAGAATTGACACCTAGTCATAAATTTTATTGATTTTTAATGATAATTAGTTTATGGATAACTTCCTGTTGTTTTTGTAAGCATTTTATGTGATTAATTAATGGTGTCCTTTAATTACCAGATTATGTAAGAATAGTTAATGCATGAAAAATGCAACTGAATGCTTCTTCTATTTCTAAATCAAATCATTCTATTTACACATGAAATTATTTTTTACAAGATAACTATTATAATCTTAGAAATAACTTGCAAAGAAATTATGTTTATACAGGTACTGCTTGAGAAATTATATTGGTTAGAAATATTTAACAGGTATAAAAGGACGTTTAATTTATCAAAATCATCCAGACCTAACTAATTGGTGTGAGATACATATACTGTATTTGCTAATGTGTTTGAAGCGTTGAGCATTTATTTGATTAATTAATGTCTTTAATCATATTAAATTTCTTAATATTTTGCATTTAATATAAACATACTTTAAAAAATTGGATTTATTGAAATAGGATAAGCAAAACTGAGAAAACGCCAAGGGTATGACCTGCATTTGTTACCTTTTTATAGCCTTTAACTATGTAGACCAGACTTTCACGTGTTGACCGCTGTTTAATAGAGATTCTTGTATCAGCGATGTGGGTGGGGAGTGGGAGGCATTGCACTCCTGTTGTTTTTTTCTATACGTAGGTAATTTTGTATTGAGTATAATTTTTTTTTGATTGAATAACAGGCTCCTGTTGTCTTAGCCACATGCCTCGCATTCCTGGTTCAATGTCTTTAATGTAAAATTCACTTACAAGTATACTCCTGTTTAGTATTTAGAAGTTATGTAGAATTATTCTGACAGTTCCACACGAATCTTACCGTTGAACCCTTTTAAATTTACAGCCCAACGGATTGACTACGTGTGTCACGCCAGAGATTATCATTATTTTACTTCATTCTTAAAAAGCCCATACTTATTTCCTCAGTTTGCTACTTGAATACTGTTCGACAAAGCATATTATTGATGTGGTCAATATCTCTAGTTTGTCGTTTTTATGCCTGTCATTGAAACTATCTTTTTCAGAACTGATTTCGTCCGGTAATCCCTTTAATGGTGTGCACTGTCCACAGAAATTCACATTATTCCTCAACTTAATATTTACATTAGTAAACAGCAGCCATCTTGCGTGCACTATGCGACAGTTATTACGCGGCCGCCATTCTAAAATACACGGCCAGCGCTTTTTTAAGTAAAAATATTGTTGAGTAATTCAAACATTTTTAGAAGGAGAAAAGGTCAATATGAGGGTATCGTTATATATTTTATCGATACCATTCATGTTTTAATTAGAGATAATGAATACAATAAACTTATATCAATTTATGTTTCTCAGTAAGAACACGTGCTGTCACTAAAATTATACGATGACGGCCTCACTATTTAAAGGATACATAAGATCGACACAGAGCCTTAATGTACATTTAAACACTGCTTAAATTGCAGTTTAAATCAGTCAGTGATTCATATTATTTTATCATTTTCACACATTTCGGACACACACCACACACCTCCATTTCATTGACGCAGCGTCAATAAAAAGGGTATGTGTGTGAAGTTGGCGGCCTAGCGGCCTGGCGGCGTGAAGTTGGCGGCCTAGCGGCCTGGCGGCGTGAAGTTGGCGGCCTGGCGGCCTAGCGGCCTAGCGGCGTGAAGTTGGCGGCCTGGCGGCCTAGCGGCCTAGAATTTTATACTCCCAATCGCCCAGAAATGCATCAGAATCACGTTCTATAAGCATTAGAAACTATTTTGGATGGAAAAAGTCGCAAAAAATCACTTTAACATAGGTATGAAATTTCGCCGAAAACTTAGTTTTTTCACCGACCCAAAATATTAAACACCCAATCACTCAGAAATGAATCAGAATCACATTCTACATGCATTAGAAACGATTTTGGACGGAAAAAGTCGCAAAAATTCACTTTTTCATAGTTACGCCGCTAGGCCGCTAGGCCGCCAACTTCACGTTTTCAGCGGCCTAGCGGCCTAGAATTTTATACCCCCAATCGCCCAGAAATGCATCAAAATCACGTTCTATAAGCATTAGAAACTATTTTGGATGGAAAAAGTCGCAAAAAATCACTTTAACGTAGGTATGAAATTTCGCCGAAAACTTAGTTTTTTCACCGACCCAAAATATTTAACACCCAATCACTCAGAAATGAATCAGAATCACATTCTACATGCATTAGAAACGATTTTTGACGGAAAAAGTCGCAAAAATTCACTTTTTCATAGTTACGCCGCTAGGCCGCCAACTTCACGTTTTCAGCGGCCTAGAATTTTATACCCCCAATCGCCCAGAAATGCATCAGAATTACGTTCTATAAGCATTAGAAACTATTTTGGATGGAAAAAGTCGCAAAAAATCACTTTAACATAGGTATGAAATTTCGCCGAAAACTTAGTTTTTTCACCGACCCAAAATATTAAACACCCAATCACTCAGAAATGTATCAGAATCACATTCTACATGCATTAGAAACTATTTTGGACGGAAAAAGTCGCAAAAATTCACTTTTTCATAGTTACGCCGCTAGGCCGCTAGGCCGCCAACTTCACGTTTTCAGCGGCCTAGCGGCCTAGAATTTTATACCCCCAATCGCCCAGAAATGCATCAAAATCACGTTCTATAAGCATTAGAAACTATTTTGGATGGAAAAAGTCGCAAAAAATCACTTTGACGTAGGTACGAAATTTCGCCGAAAACTTAGTTTTTTCACCGACCCAAAATATTAAACACCCAATCACTCAGAAATGTATCAGAATCACATTCTACATGCATTAGAAACTATTTTGGATGGAAAAAGTCGCAAAAAATCACTTTAACATAGGTATGAAATTTCGCCGAAAACTTAGTTTTTTCACCGACCCAAAATATTAAACACCCAATCACTCAGAAATGTATCAGAATCACATTCTACATGCATTAGAAACTATTTTGGACGGAAAAAGTCGCAAAAATTCACTTTTTCATAGTTACGCCGCTAGGCCGCTAGGCCGCCAACTTCACGTTTTCAGCGGCCTAGCGGCCTAGAATTTTATACCCCCAATCGCCCAGAAATGCATCAAAATCACGTTCTATAAGCATTAGAAACTATTTTGGATGGAAAAAGTCGCAAAAAATCACTTTGACGTAGGTACGAAATTTCGCCGAAAACTTAGTTTTTTCACCGACCCGGAATATTAAACACCCAATCACTCAGAAATGTATCAGAATCACATTCTACATGCATTAGAAACGATTTCGGACGGAAAAAGTCGCAAAAAATCACTTTATCGTAGGTACGCAATTTCGCCGAAAAAAATTTTTTTTTGCGACCCTGAATATTTAATACCCAATCACTCAGAAATGTATCAGAATCACGTTCTACAAGCGTAGGAAACTGTTTTTGAAGTAGAACTCGCAAAAAACACTCTCGCGGCATCATAGTTACGCCGCTAGTCCACTTACTTTCCTTCTTTCAGCGCTTAGAACTTATTTTACCATTAATGGTAGAGAAGCAAGTTTATTTAAACTAAATACATCTTATACAATATCGAAAGCAAAATCGGGACGGATTAGTGTGTAAACTAAGACATATAATTTATCATCCAGAAATCAATTCTAACCACGGCGACACTTATCTATTATTTTAGTTTTCCGAAACGCTGGTTTTAGTTTTTTTTTTGGTCTAGACTACTGATAAATTCATGCAGAAACGTTTCAAGGTACGTAGCCGTGAATTATGTGTATTTAACTCATACATTTCGAAAGCGGCGAAGAAACATGCACAAATGTTCCGTTTTTTTATTATGTTATATGCAGTAATCACGAGATCGATCCCAGTCCGCTCAAATCTTTATGTGTTGATTTGGTAATGAAATAGCTTATTTGGTCATTCATCACTACCTTTGATTCAAGTAGGGCAGATCTCATTCATTGGAACAATTATTTGCGCTCAGTAAGCGCCGGTCCCAACTCGCCATACTTTCAAGTGCGTGTTGTCTACTTGCATAAACGCGGCGATCCGAATGTTGTGAGTACCGGCTGCGGATTTACCCCAGTACTCACGTTCATCATACTTGCACGCGCTTAAAACATCAGAGTGAGAAAGGGTTCGGTTCGTAAACAGTACATGCAAGTACGGCTTCATACGATAACGTGAAAATCGCAAGACGATAGTACGTTGTAAGCACGTGTAACTCACCGCGTGTGCAACGTAAGATCTCGCAACCGCTAATGGCCAGACGGAATCGGAATTTAACATTATTACGTATATTTATTTGTGATAAACATGTACTGTCTACGAATTTCTGGATCACCCCTCGCATATTCCACGGTAGATAGGCCAATAACAAGGTCATTGATAGACTAGTAGCTTCTAATTACACAATCAGTTATTAGATGGCTAATATATAGCTACTGAATAGATACTTAAATTGATTCCCTGATTGATACATTTTTTAAGCAAGACGTATATGTGCATGTTAAATGCAAAATGTTAAGAATAAGACAGGTCATATAATATGATTAAAGAAATTAATGACTAAAAAAAAACACTGGCATTTGCAAATATTTGCGTCGCACACCAATACATATTTCCCACATCTACAATATTTACCTTCCTTGGTTTGAATTGGCGGTCATCTTGAAAGTCAACTTGCTTATGTGTTTAATAGAAAAAAGTAGTTACTAAACAACTCAATGTACAGAATATTAAGTTTGAAACCCATAAGCATATCAGATTACGAAAATGTGGTTGTCACTTATGAATAACCCATATTTTGAATTTTATGGGATATATTACAAGCGACGCGGAGCGGAGCGCAGTGTTATGTTGCATAAAATTCAAATTATGAAGGATATCTGATTTACAGTTTGTCTTAATTTCTGTATTTACAGTTTGTCCTAATTTCTCGTCCAATGAAATGTCCGCATTTCATTTGAAATTTGAAAAATATATCGCATAAAATGTGCCTTGAACCTGATATGGAGAAAATACGTCACTTATTACGCTGTCTGTACAGAAATTAAGACAAACTGTAAATCAGTTATCGTTCATATTTTGAATTTTATGCGACATATCACTGCGCTCCGCTCCGCGTCGCTTGTGATATATCCCATAAAATTCAAAATATGAACGATAACTAATACATACAGAAAGATAAGTGACGTATTTTCTCCATATCAGGTTTTAGCACATTTTATGCGATCTATTTTTCAAATATCAAATGAAATGCGGAGATTTCATTGGACGAGAAATTAGGACAAACTGTAAAACCAAAACCAAAATTAGAGCTCTCAGCTTTTGGAATCATACTTCATAGACGAAACGCATTTTCTATTTAAATGTAAATGGCATGATTCAATAAGATCTCATTATATTCTATTACATGGATAAAACAAAATGCATCTATATAAGATTTAAGACAGAACAATTACTTAATTTCAGTAATGCCCTAATAATGAGAAACCCTTCCTTATTCATTCATAAAGTCGTCATTCTGTAAACATACGTGATAGTTAATCGTCAGCTTCATCAAATAATCAGATTGTACTAACAATCAAATCTACTGTTTACTTAGTTATTGTGAAGTTTGCAATTGTTAAAACAGAAGGATCGTAATGGAACTAATGAAATCGTGCGATGTCGGAATATTCCGTAGCGCGATCGGCAAATATCGCCGTATACCGGCTAGTTTCCGAATAGCTATACTTTTTTACAATTAACTTTTACTTTCACTTCAAAACCTGTCATATAGTCCAACATCATGATATTAAGTTTGAATATAATTCATACCAATTATATAGATTTTCTGAAAAAATCCTAAACTACGATTAATCAATCGATAGTTGTTTATGTCAGTTCATTTCTATTATCGATAGCAATTTTGTTCCGTGTATGGAACTAAAAACATGGAAAATAAAAAAACTCTTCAAAACCTGATTATCACTAGGTCGATTTTAATTCGTTTCTAACACTGAAGTATGCATTTAAAGTGATATGTGGCCATAATCAAGATATATTATTAAAATGGGGCGTATTGAAGAGCTTTCCGGTATGTATTAAATCAGTAAATACAACGGTAACAATGCATATTTTAGTACCGATGAATTCGGAAAAGTATAGGCTGGGTAGGGCTACATAATAACTCGAAACATCTGATAACTTAGATAACCATCATGCTAGGTTGATGGAATTTAGCACATGAATATCAGAATATGTACATAAATAGATGGCAATATTGAGATTGTGTATGTTAATTCCTAAGCATGAATATCCATCAACTGTACAGTTCCTAATTTAGGATTTCTCCTAACAGTCATTGTTGTGTTGCGAGCAACACCAGTGACTAGTCTCATATGAAAAAATCGAGTTCCGACACTACATTCAGTACTTTGATTTTCTTATACGTTCTATTTTGTCTGAAGCATAAGCATGTATTAACATAACGATTTCTTCTTTGGCACGAAATTAATGTACCTATTCACGTATTCAGAACACTGACTGAATGATAAATATTTTATCTTCGTTCACGTACACATACACGTGACCATTTTGCGACTTTCACTTCAAAAATAGTTTCTAAAGTGTGTAGAACGTGATTCTGATACACTTCGGAGTGATTGTGTGTTTAATATTCCGGGTCGCCGAAAGTAGGGTAGTTAGTGGCCTTGCGGCGTAACTTTGTTGCCGCGAGAGTATCTTTTGCGACTTTTCCCTTGCTTGTAGAACGTGAATCTGATACATTTTTGACGATTGTGTGTATAATATTCCAGATAGCTAAAAAGGTGAAGTTTTCGGCGTAATGGCGTACCAGTATGGTGAAGTGATTTTTTTTGCGACTTTTCCCTTCCAAAAAAGTTTCTGCATCAACTTAGTTTATTTATCAGTAGTCTAGACAAAAAAAACCGTAAAACCTGCGTTTCGGAAACTAAAATAATAGAGAAGTGTCGCTATCGCCGTGGTTAAAGTTGATTTTTGGATTATAAATTATATGTTTTAGTTCACACACTCATCTGTCCCGATTTTGCTTTCGATATTGTATAAGAATGATTTAGTTTAAATAAATTTGCTTCTTTACAATTAATGGTAAAATAAGTTCCTACAATATATATTAAGCCGCTCGATGATTACTTGAGTATACGCACTGAAAGAAGGGAAGTTAGTGGCCTAGCGGCGTAATTATGATGCCGTGAGAGTGTTTTTTGCGACTTCTCCATCCAAAATAGATTCTTATGCTTGTAGAATATGATTCTGATAAATTTCTGAGCGATTTGGTGTTTAATATTCCGGGTCGGTGAAAAAACTAAGTTTTCGGCGAAATTTCGTACCTACGTTAAAGTGATTTTTTGCGACTTTTTCCATCCAAAATAGTTTCTAATGCTTATAGAACGTGATTCTGATGCATTTCTGGGCGATTGGGGGTATAAAATTCTAGGCCGCTAGGCCGCTGAAAACGTGAAGTTGGCGGCCTAGCGGCCTAGCGGCGTAACTATGAAAAAGTGAATTTTTGCGACTTTTTCCGTCCAAAATCGTTTCTAATGCATGTAGAATGTGATTCTGATTCATTTCTGAGTGATTGGGTGTTTAATATTTTGGGTCGGTGAAAAAACTAAGTTTTCGGCGAAATTTCATACCTACGTTAAAGTGTTTTTTTTGCGACTTTTTCCATCCAAAATAGTTTCTAATGCTTATAGAACGTGATTTTGATGCATTTCTGGGCGATTGGGGGTATAAAATTCTAGGCCGCTAGGCCGCTGAAAACGTGAAGTTGGCGGCCTAGCGGCCTAGCGGCGTAACTATGAAAAAGTGAATTTTTGTGACTTTTTCCGTCCAAAATCGTTTCTAATGCATGTAGAATGTGATTCTGATTCATTTCTGAGTGATTGGGTGTTTAATATTTTGGGTCGGTGAAAAAACTAAGTTTTCGGCGAAATTTCATACCTACGTTAAAGTGTTTTTTTGCGACTTTTTCCATCCAAAATAGTTTCTAATGCTTGTAGAACGTGATTTTGATGCATTTCTGGGCGATTGGGGGTATAAAATTCTAGGCCGCTAGGCCGCTGAAAACGTGAAGTTGGCGGCCTAGCGGCCTAGCGGCGTAACTATGAAAAAGTGATTTTTTGCGACTTTTTCCGTCAGAAATCGTTTCTAATGCATGTAGAATGTGATTCTGATACATTTCTGAGTGATTGGGTGTTTAATATTTTGGGTCGGTGAAAAAACTAAGTTTTCGGCGAAATTTCATACCTATGTTAAAGTGATTTTTTGCGACTTTTTCCATCCAAAATAGTTTCTAATGCTTATAGAACGTGATTCTGATGCATTTCTGGGCGATTGGGAGTATAAAATTCTAGGCCGCTAGGCCGCCAGGCCGCCAACTTCACGCCGCTAGGCCGCCAGGCCGCCAGGCCGCCAACTTCACGCCGCCAGGCCGCTTGGCCGCCAGGCCGCCAACTTCACGCCGCCAGGCCGCTAGGCCGCTAGGCCGCCAACTTCACACACATAAAAAAGGGTTATAATAAATTTGACATTTTCCTTTTGAAAAAGTTTCAAAATAGATGATAGATTTTGTATTCCGGAATAAAAATGAATAACTCTGATAACAACAGCACAAATTTAAGTATTAATAGCCTAATATTAGTATCGTGCTATTCCTGTCGCTCTTATTTTTGTTGTCTCGAAAAAAACATGATAACTGTTTTTAATTTAGAAAAAAATCTAACGTCACTTAACATGATAGATCATTGTTTGTAGTAAATAAAAACATCAGCATGATTCAGTCATTATTGTAAGTACACATAGGCCGAAGTGTACCTATAAAAGTGCGTACTCTATATATATATATCCATAAAAGAAACGCATGTTTATAAAATGTATGGATTATATAATCTGTCATCAACTGAAATTGTACAGATTCCGAAAATCGGTGTATTTCACATCAGCTTGGGGATTTATTGAACAGCTCCTGTGTAAGCGACTAAAAACCACAGGAGGTCTTATCTCTCGTTTTATGGCCCCCTGTGTCTGGTCACGGTCAGTTTGGAATTGAGTGATGGTCATACATTTTACTGATGTATGGTGATGAGACATAGATAACAGAGATAAGCTGTTTCAGCTATCGCCTATATAACTGCGTGTGTGGCTATTACTTTTTCCCAAAATTGCTGATTTCACATGCGTAAATTTTGAATTTTCTGAAAGCTTATTATGTAAACATTTGCTGCTGAGTTTTACAATCACTAATTTTGACTAATAGCTTTATTACACAAGCTCCTGCTGCCATTCAATATATATATATATTTATTTACTCGTACCATTTTTTTTCAGGACGATTACTTTTCTAGTGGGTATAGCAAAGATTAACTGAGAAAATATTTATCTAGCAGATGTCACATGTTTAAAACTTTCAGAAAACGGTATACAACAAATTTGACAAATCCTTTAATTACTTTTTATGCTTCAATAAAAGGTTTATTAGATCATAACCGAAATAATTGCTAATATTAAGTATTTTGTTCGAAAATTAAACGCGAGTTACAGGCCAGGAGGTGTAAATATTTCTTACAAGTTTAGTCTATAGTATTGTCAAACATCATGTTTAATTTCATTAATCATTGTTAATAATACTTTTTTTCAAACAAATGATAAGCGAAATTCACAATCGGGCGAAACCCGTCTCCGTGGTAGCTGACTTCAAATCACTGTAACTTCTCATTGATAGAGGGTCGTGGTTTCGAGTCCCGCTACCGACCATGACTCTTTATGTGAGAAAGTAGGCAGTAGCTTACGGAGAATGGGAGTCTAGTACTGGTTCTTCCAAGGAGCGATGCTTAGGTGAACTGTCCGCTTCATATGACTCTGACTGTTGAAACGGTAAAACTCGATTTGTATGACGAGCCTCTTAAATTTTTTCCGCCCTGTTTAATGTTTTTATTATTGCTTACAGAAAACCGTACCGATTAAACAATATGCTGGTCATATTGTCATTGAATGCACGGGATTCACGAGCAGTATGATTAGTGAAGTATACATTTCAGATTGAGAAATTTCAGCTTACGAACTTCCTGTCAGTAAATGGTACTTCAAACTACATTTTACAAACCTCACTCCCATATCAAATACGAAGTCGCGGGTATTAAGTTTTGATAACACATGCGCAATGATGCGCGTACAATTGAAACAGGTTTTCGGTTATTACTAGTATATCTTTTTCCATTTATTTGACGAGTTCTTCCTTAAAAAATCTGCTCTAGATTGTAGTTTCAACTTGAAAACACCTTTACTTAATCCAATGTTTCTGATGCAGACTTGAATGCTTTGATGATAAGCAAAGATTCAAAGAGCATAAAAAGCTGTTCCGTGATACATTTATAAAATTAGGTGTCATTTTGTACGGTCGCTAATTGTAACTTCACCTTTTTCTTGACCCACGTCTCACTTTGATTAATATTAACAGTTCAATAAACTAAGCAGTCTATACATCGGCATTGTTAAGACGAATGGAAATTGTCATAATAATTGTAGAAATTGTACAGTTTATGCACCCGTTCTATAGTCACATATTATTTGTGAATATTGGATTTTATTCCGTAATATGAAAGTGCATATTTAGATCAATTCAATTATTTGAAATACAAGACTTGTGACCTGGTGCCACACTATATACGCACACATTCTGGAATACAAATGTATATATAAGAGGAATCATAACTTGCTAAATTTAATACTGATTTCAGTTGAGATAATAGATCTCGTCTCTGACGCATGGCTGACTTCATGTTATGAATAAGGTAAAGAAGCCGGGTAACAATCTATAGACTGCGTGAAAATCTTAAACTGGTTCCCGTTGACTTGTTTGTTCCTTTGGTGCACTGCAACATTGAGCGGGAACCAGTTAATGTAAACCGTTAAATCGATCAGACACCCGATAAGACCATAGATCCAACAGACGGAACGTCTTTAATGATTTGGCCATTTCTTTTGCGTCAGTAAATACATTAATAATCTCATTAGAACCTTTCTAAAATGAGTACGAAGGTGTTTTTTTTAATGAAAGAACACGTATTTTGTATTTAGTTTGAAAAGATTATATTGTAGAACACATTATTTTTTGTTGTATTCATAAAGCTTTGAAAATGTAAAAAATGTTGAAAACTATATAAATTATTATTATTATTCATTATTGTTTCTGTCTTGAATACAAAATGTATTTATACAAATTTACGTATCATTGATCTGTCGATTAACAGGTGTAATATTCAATTAGAATTTAGAAGGTCTTGTATTAGATTTTACATAAAATTATCTTCGAGTATTCGTGCTGTAAAACACTAATAACACCCGAATCGATAAAAATACTCGTTTAATCGTGTTTTATTTTCGTCTTAAAATGTGACAAGTTAGTAAAATAACATTTGTTTCATAAATCCATTAGTCTTTCACTTGCCCGCTACTCAAGCAATTCCTCTGATACATATATTTTACTATCGATGAAGATATATGTATATTATATACAAACTAGTAAAATGCAAATCTGCAGTATATACATTTACCACCCGTGGTGTTTATTGACTATCGATCTATGTACCAGGACTATATATTAGCGACGCGGCAATTGACCCTTCCTTGGATATTTCATTGACAGGCCGGTTGACCAATCAGATAACGGCATTTCCACTGACCTTCTGAAACCGACAGTATCATGTGTGATATCAAACCGTTCAGTTGTTAAAAGATAAGAAAAAAACTAATCGTAACCAATAACATAAACGTTCTCACTTATAATTTTCTGGTACTGCAACAATCAATCAAATACAATGTGTCAGACCCATACATAATTTTCCTATTCTATATACAAAAAAGCCGAGCGTCAATATTCCTCGAAATAGCACCGAGATTACGTAACATTACACATTCTAAGACACGTACAGGAACATGATTTTATTTAGTAACTTATACAAAACATAGTATCTCGTTACAAACATATGTATAAATACAATAAAGTTCGGATCATGTGACATCGTGAAAATTCAAAGAGTAGAAGAAAGACAGATGATTAATGAAAACTAATAGTTCAAAAATTAAAGAGGTTGAGCAATGCTTAAAATTACATGAATCAAGAAGCACGATTTAGATTTGTAAACTGCAAGTTACTTATGAAAAAACAACAACAAAACAAACAAACAAAAAAGCATCATATAGATTAGAATCTGGGTAATGATTTTTACCAAAAATAATGGTTACATCATGTCCACCTAGAAATATTAAGTATCGACAACGACTGACTGTTTACGTAAAGAAAATGCATGATATGTGTATTTTGCTAGATTAATTATGTCTAATTTTTCAGTAGATAGCATGAGTTGAGTGAATTTGAAGACTCTTGGGCGAGCATAATAGTATCCTGGTTTTAAAAATTGCTTACGAATATTTATATATAGCAAAGTGGTAATCATCTTCGATGTCATTTGAATTACATATCAGACATATGATAAATGCTAGAGCATTGAATTATGTGAATTCATCCTGCTTATGTTGTAAGGCGAATATTCATTGATTGTGATTTATTATATTTTTGTATATAAACGGTAATATGTACATTGTACAATGTATTATAGTATATACTCTCCGTGTTTGGAGGAAATAAAGATATATATATATACTTGTCGAAATACTATTATACCAAGAATGAAAAAATACATCTATAGCACGTTGTTTAAAAACACAATATAGGGGTAGATTCTAATCTAAGTGTCAATTTTGTAATTTCTGGCAACAAATACCTACTATATATATATATTTAATATTGGATGCAAACTGTAATTTTCGCAGCTATTTTAATGATAAATGTCATTAAATATAGTTTAATCGGACACGCGGTAAGTAGTATACATAATAAATAGGTACATACCAAGTTGTATACAGCTAATATTACAAATGATCATACAAATAAATAAATAAGTATTCGTTGCGAAACAAACATACTGTTTATAACTTACTTAACACCTATATATATTAAAAAGTATTTCATTAGAAAATTAAAATAAAACTATACTGCAGAATCGGGACAGATTTCTACAGTTAATACATGCACAATCATACAACAAGTTTGCGGTAAAATTCTCATAATTTTTAGTAATAAAAACTAATTTAATTATTGGCTAGATTTTTTGACGTTATGCACGGTATCAATACTTTAAATAATTGAGTAAAAAGTAGCACTTAGTAAAAAACACGTCTAGATATACCTAACATAGCAGCACAAGGCTTATAAATTTGCGACAGTCATGAACAGCAGTACTGGGTAGCTATATGTAGCTCCTAGATGTAAGTGACTCCAAAAGCTGCGGGAGGTCGTAGTAGGACTACGGGAGGTCGAATCTCTGAATGGTTTATTTGCCTTATCTGTCTTTTCATGTGTGCATGTTAGATGTTGCAGTAGACATCCATTGATTGGTACTGATGATAACTTTATGACTAATTAACATCCTGCTGATTTATATGCCAACTGATAATATAAGCAGAAGCTACGACCCGGTCTGCTTTATTACCCAGTACTGCACTGGACTGCCTGGTCAATAAATCATATACCTCGCATTTGGACTGGTTAAATCCAGGAACATTGAAAAAATCAGTAGGCCTAGGTAATTAATGCATCTAAATATTCGTTAACGTAGAATTAAAGTAAACCTGACAGTTCTTGTCGGGTGTTTGTACATGTATATTTCGGGTGTATCCAAAAACCAAAAATAGCTATTTTTGCAAAAATAGCATTCAGTCACGGAAATAGCTTGTAATTTGTCTTTTCTAAGGGTTTTATTAATATAACATGGTTAAATACTGTATTTTTTTTCAATTTTAAGAACAATGGTGCAGTTTTGGTCGGGAAAGAAGTTTATTTGTGATGTTTTGAAGGAAAAAACACTTACGCACTACAGATATGTATACATAAGGGAGAAAACTCGTACATTTCAAAAAATAGAAAACTAACAAAAATAGAATATTCGTTCACGGAAATAGCTTGTAATTTTCTTTTTAAAGTGTTTAATTAATATAACATGGTTAAATATCGTAGAATTTTCAATTTTATGTACCCTGATGCAGTTTTGGTCGGAGCAGAAGTTTATTTGTGATGATTTGAAGGAAAAACACTTACGCACTAAATATAAGGGAGACGACTCGTACATTTCAAAAATAGAAAATTAGCAAAAATAGAATATTTTCATTGTAAGTTAGATATATGAACTTAAGCATTTGATTAATTTGTATTAAAAAATACAGATACATAGCGATAAATAGGTGTTATTAAAATTGGGTTTATCTATAGTTGTTGCGGCAAAACTAGATTTGAGGTCAAGGAAATAGCTAACTAGGAGTATTTATGCATTTTTGTTTTGACATGTTTAATAAATATAATGATGCTGTTATAAATAACTTACCAAGAGCGTTCAGTTACAGATGGATCTGTTTGCATTAAGTTATATTTATGCCGAAATTTTATTGAAGTTAGACAGTTAATAATTTTATAAATAAGCCTGATCCATCTGCATCCAGGCCACACCACTTGGAGGCGCTCTTATCATGGCCCGCCCTAACATTCCCCTTGTACACTTATAACGCATCACATATTTACAGAGTCGGTGTGCAGAGCACCCGGTGAGGTTAAAACCTCCCTTCCCGACTATAACCGTCTTTCCCTTATATTATAGATACACCCAGAAGTGCTTAAGAATATTTTTATCTGGAGGTCTCACCGCATCACATATTCACAGAGTCGGAGTGCAGAGCACCCGGTGAGGTTAAAACCTCCCTTCCCGACTATAACCGTCTTTCCCTTATATTATAAATACACCCAGAAGTGTTTAAGAATATTTTTATCTAGAGGCCGCATCACATATTCATAGAGTCGGTGTGCAGAGCACCCGGTGAGGTTTGAAAACCCCCCTTCCCGACTATAACCGTCTTTTAGAGTTGGGAGTGACTGACCTCTCTGTTCGTTTTCGTTTTGTTTGATGTGGTTTCCGACCTGCTGATGGAGTGCGCTGAGTGGTTCTGGTACCGTCGCTGGAGACAATGGTGTTAGGATTATTTCTACCCTGATCAGTCAGAAACCTTTTCAGGCGCTTCTGACGATTTTGTTCAGACATAGTGGACCATTGACTCAAATCGGTGAGGTGATGTGCGAACCTATCAGCCAGTCGAAAACTACCAGTTTGTCTAATAGCTCGGCATCGTTCTTCCTGTTCACTAACCACGATCCTGATACAGCATGCACTATTGTGATATATCACAATATGCTTTTAAGGTGCGATACCCAGCTCTAACTCTTAGTATGCCTAAATGTGCTTTTGCTGCTAAAAAGAAACAGCTAGTTAGTCCATCTGCATTTTCCTTGTCCCTAATGATTAGACATATAATGTGAAAATAACTTTGTACAGTTGATAAATACCATAAGATAGTGCGCAGTGTTCAAGACCCAGGTCTGTAGCTCCAAGGTCAAGGTCACACTTGGAGGTCAAGCATGAAAAAGAGTGTCATAGACCTTGTCCAGGCTGTATTTCCGTTATGCATTTACATATTTGAAAATAACAGGGTTAACTGTTAAATTCCATGAGGTGATATGCAGAGCACAAGACCCAGGTGCATACATGTAGTTCCAAGGCTAAGCTTAGATAGTTTGTGTATAAGCATTGTCTAGCTGACCTCTACCAAGTTTGTTAAAATTATGGCCCCATGGTAAAAATTGGCCCGCCCCGTGTTCGCTTGATTTATGTAGACTTATATAGACTTAAATCTTCATGTCCAAAACCACAAGGCCTAGAGCTTAGTTATTTTGAGTGTAGTATTGTCCTGTGAACTTCTACCAAGTTTGTTCAAATTATGACCCCAGGGTTTACTCTATTTTATATAGGAAAATTTAAAAATCTTCTTTCTGAAACCTCAGGGCTTGAAGCTTAGATATTTCAGATGTAATATTTTCTAGTGGACCTCTACCATGTTTGTTCAAATTATGGCCCTGGGGTTGAAATTGGCCCTGCCCACGCGGGTCTCTTGATTTACATAGGCTTATATATGTGATTTTTTTTAATCTTCTTGTCCAAAACCTCAAGTCATATAGACCTTATATATTTTGTATGTAGCATTGTCTAGTGGTCCTGTACCAAGTTTGTTCAAATTATACCCCATGGGTCAAAGTTAGCTCAACCCGGGGTTTAATCTATTTTATATAGGCTTAACTAGGAAAATCTTTTTTTTAATCTTTTGTCCAAAACCACATGGCCTAGAGCTTAGCTATTTTGTAAGTAGCATTTTCTAGTGGTCCTCTGCCATGGGTGTTCAAATTATGGACCGTGGGTCAAATTGTCCCCGGCCAGGTTTACTCTATCTTATATATGTTTAAACATAGAAATTACAAAAAAACGTCTTGTCAGAAACCCCAAGGTCCAAAGCTTAGATATTTTGGACCTCGGGTAAAAATTGGCCTCGTCCCCAGGTGACTTGTTTTTACATAGGCTCGTGATTATTTTCTCTCGGGTCTTTTTTCTGGAAAGCGATAAAGGGCCATCATGGCCCTCTTGTTTAAAAATGTGGTGAGAGTACTGAATTGTGCCTATAGTAAATAACTCATTGTCTAGAAATACAAAATTAGGAAGTTAAATTCATGTGTGGGTTCGCATGTGATAGATATCATTTCGGTTTTATTTTTACAGAAATAAAACCCCTAGCTGGAATTCCATAGTAATGACATCTTAAAACACTTGTTTCAAATTAAGAATTTCCTTTGCTAGAATATTTGTTAACATATACATTCTTAAATATCACTCATCTTTTGATAAGATTTTTTCCAATCTTAGTAAATTTTGAATGAGTATAAAAAAATAATTAAGATACTTCATAAATGCGAGACCTGGTCTAAGCCGATTCGCACCTAAATAACTTATCTATTACAGAAATTTACTTCTGTAATGGTAATTTAACTAAATTACTAATTTTTTAAAATTTTGCCATGGCAATATTTTGTCATGGAAATGCCATGGCAAAAATTAAAATTTAAAATTTCATATTTATTGATCAAAACCATAATAATTGTGTTAATTATGATACCTACACACCCTTACATAGTGTTTCTTTAGATATTAAAAAAAATTGCCATGGCAAAGACAGTTTTTCTTTGCATTTTTCAAGAAAACTAGTAAAGATAGAAACATGGGACTTACAATTTTTCAAAAACGCGTAAAAGTGGGGGCTGTATTTGCCAAAGACCGGCGCGGCAAAAACAAACCGGCGGAGGTTACTGTTTATCGCAATAAACACCATTTCTTTTCGGTTAGAATGTTTTGTTGCTTGGTATTAAAGTATGATATTTAATCTTTGTAAATAACGTAAAATACTATTTCATGCTATTTTAGCGATTTTAGCCAATCCAGATACGTTAAAGAGCTTGTTTTCTGTATTTGCATTGTCGGAGATCAATTCTCGTACTAGAATTCGAAATGCTGATTTGCTTTTCCCGTCGCAGCCGTTCTGTGGCTTTGACTTTTTTTTTTTCGATGTAAGACTCAAACAAAAACTCAATTCTGTATGACTTGCTGCAAATATCGATGATCATTTTAAAAAAATGCTTCGTATAGATTGACGAATGTTCTCAACCATCTATTTATCACTTTCCTGACATTAGCCATTTCAATCTGCAGGTGTACATGTCTTAAAGTGTTGTTCACATGTTTATGTGATTGATTACATAACTCACGTTCGGTGGCTTCTTCCTTATTGGTGAAATCAATCTCAGATTCTGTGAGCTCACGACTTGTTAGTTTATACGGGAATGGTTTTGTTTCGTTAATGATTCCCCATTTCATGATGAAGTATACCTTTTTAGTTGATTCTATGATATCATCGCTACTTTTCTGACTTCTGTTGATGGTTTTATCTAAAATGTGATCTGCACCTACAGCCTTACATTTGTCTGTTGTTGTTTGGCAACGACGAAATGTCAGTTGCAGAAGTAATGGAAGACACCATGTGCAGCTTCATGAAGCAATAACATATTTTCAAGGTATACTGAGCACCAACGCAAGTAGTTCACGTTTTCAAAGATGGAACAATACAGCAATTTTGATTGAACCGTTGATAAATGAAGTAGCAAGTTATGTTCGGAATCTGCACATACAAGATCGTGCCTAACCAGATCACCAGATCAATACAATATTCCAATATTTGAACGTTTTGAATCAGTTACATCTTAATCAATTTCACTATTTAACTAAAACGTTACCGGAAGCAACTAAAAAAACTAGAGGTCAACAAAATTGGCAAGCATGAATTTAGCCGTATGAGTAAAACAAACGAAATGCACCATGCATAGAAAATCCGTGCTTTTAAAACGCAAACCATACACTCAGTCAAAAGAGAAAAATTAATAACACTTAACCCAACCTATGATGAATAAGAATAGCATTTGAAATTCTTCATAATGTCATTGATTTCAATTTAATGTTTGGAACGGAAATCTAAGAAATCGACATAGCTGTTTCTGGCACTTTGTTGCCACGGCAACCGAACCATTGTCAATGTCTCAATAAGCATGACACAACCTTTCTCTAGAAAATGTGATATGATATGACATTAACCCAACCCACTTTCAAAATATGTCACTCCACAATGGTATGGCAGTGATGCCAATCATTATTGTACAATTGGCGGATGTTGTTAATGACTCTACATTGATTTCAAAATACTCATTTTCTCCCCTACCAATGAGGTGATGCATAAAGGTTTCAAGCCACTTGCCATAAATGCCCAAAAAGCATGCATTTTTTCAAGGATTACCTCTTTAAAATCCAGGAAAGGAATAACAAATTAATAAGATTGCTTTTTTCAGACTGGTCCAACTCATTTATGGTGTAATGCATACTAAACTTATTTCATACCAATTAAATGCAAATACAAATGTAGACCATGTTTTAAATATTTAACTGCCATCTTGGATTCCTCAAAAGGTACCATGATCCCACATGTTTACCAAATTGTTTTGAAAACGTTCAGCTTACATTGATATTTAACCTGTACATGCAACTTTTTGCAGACGGGAGGTCTCCAGGGACTGTTATTGAGCGGGCATGAAATAAGACCCCATATTTTTACCTTGACTTTGTCCTTGGAGCTATAGCCATGAGAGATATGCTCGTCGTAATGTCTAGTGATGATTAACATTTGTGGTGACTTGTTTTAATATTCTCCGATGAATGAAGAGCAAATGCGCCTAAAAGATTAGAATTACACCCTTTAAACTCCAAGTGCACCCTTGACCCAGGAGGTACATCCATATGATGTTGAGTGCGACATATCGTTTATTGATGGTTAACAAAGCCCTAGATGAATGACAAAATTAAAGGCCGGAAAAGTTTCAGACAGAAATAAAGACAGATCAAATGACTCTTATATAGCCGTCACCATCTTTATAGTGGAGCTATTATAAAACACATTTGGTCAATTTACAGACAAGAAAATAAATCAGAACAGACAACCGTAAGACAATTTTATAATGATAACTATAAAAATTAACAGGCGAAAACCGATGTCCTTTAATTATTACATTCATTCATTCATTCATCCATTGGAAAAGCATCATAATTATGCAGAACTGTATTCGAGTTATTTTATGATATTTGTAAATCAGTTACAAAACATACAAAATAATAAAAACTCATCAACATCATTTTGAGCAAAGAAGTACAATTTGGGCGATTAAAGACAAGAACCTTTGAATGATGAGATGAAGAAATACATATTTATCCTACACCAGGATTCTTATGTTTTGTTTGTTTCTGCACTTTAGCATTCAATTATATGATATGTTTTAATATTGTGATACTTTTCAATGGATACAAAGCATTTTACTAAAACATAAGTACCTAATAATTTATAGTTACATTTACATAAATATATCAAATTTACTTACTCAACGAAAGTTGACAATATTACCGACAACGGCAGTAGACACGTTTAAATTTCCATACACTCTCACAACTATGACTTCCTATTAATATTTAAGCAATGTAATACTTCAGGCTTGGTTTTGTTTATGATTCTCCGCTATTTCTATTAGTTTAAATTGAAACTAAATCCGGGTTAACTGTGAATACTCTAGTATCCCAATATTTTTGCTACACTTTGTCATCGATATTTCAAGTAAATTCAAGCGTTAATTCGTATTTACAATACATATTTCCCGTGAATTGCTTCAATTTGTCAAAAATAATTTAATAAATTTGAGAACGGGTCTATTCGCATAGGTAGCACTGCATAAAGATCGACAAGAACACATGCAGTTTTTTATTTTGAAAGTTTATTGTTTTGAATACCATTAAATAAGTTAATCCATTAGGTTACATGGTGGATTTAAATAACACATTTAAACAAACCTTCAAACATTAATACATTATAATGACCGTTTCCATTGCACCAAATGTTCACCGAGGAGAAGGAATTATTTTTTTCTGTTTACCTTTTTTCCCTTTTAATATTGTAATCTGGGTGTTTTGGTTCGAAGTTGAATTTAGAATTGGATGCGTTTCTTTTACATGTATTCTTTTTCTTTTACATTGTGCATGTATTGTAAAAGAGAATTCCACTAAGTCTTGCGAATAGTAATTAGGAGAAAGATGAAGCATATATATATATGCTCTGGAGTAACACTGTATTGCCGGAATGTCAATATGGCAACGAAGTGCATAGGGACTGATCATATACTCCAGAAGCAAGTCCATCTTTCATTTTACAGAACACCGCCTCCTCGTGTTTTTTTTTCCAGCTAAGTTCGTTGATGCGCTTATCGATGATACACAGTTTAGTAGCTCACGGGACGACTCTTACCGCTTAGTGCTGCGCTGATTCGAGGTCATTTTTTGGTGGTAGCTTCATTTGTCTCACACCCTATGGGCATGCTCATGCACGTGTCTAATGGAAACAATGCAGAGCCTCCAGGCATGTTCGAGATATATGACTTCCAACTTCTTCTAATACTGAATCATTCACCATCATGTGACGGTTTGTCATGCGTAAGACCTAGTGTAAATCTGCCTCTAGGATTATCTAATAACACTTCTAAAAAAACTTTATTCCTGAGATTTTAAACATTATGATTGTGTCGAAGTGACGTGTTGGGTGACAAAAATTGTACAAGGTTGTCAATAATTGCGTAGGTTGCTATAAACCAAACGTTTGTTTATTACGTTGAAGTGATTGCATCTATGGCAAAAGGTCAAAATAGTAATAATTGACATACTTTCAGCACCGGTTTCTACAACATTTTTTACCATAATGATATTCACATCTAAGTATTGCTTTACTTACCAACAAAACTTCAATATGTCTTTATTGTGATATCAGAAATAGTAGATATTGGTTAGCAATTAGAGTACAGTTTAGTCCATGGGGACCTAGGTTTAATAACAATGTAAATCTGCTGGTTTTCAAAACAATTTGGTAGACATGTGGAATCATGATACGTTTTGATAAACGAAAAATGACCTATTTTCATTTTGTCGGTATAAAATAAGTTGGTTATCGTACGTATTACACCAAGACAAAATAGTCGTACATGTATGAAAATAGGCAATCTTTATAATTTGTCATATCTTTTCTGGATTCCAAAGACGTACTCTTCAAAACGAATGCGTGGAAATTTATGGCACGGGGTTGAAACCTTCACCACTCCGAAATTACGAGCGTTGGTTTTATCGTGGCAAACAGATTAAAGTTACTGAAAATTATAAATACATGGGCCTCTTTTTCACATCCCGTCTATCTTTGTCTTCAGCTCCGGAAAAATCAGCCACTCAGGCTCAGAAAGTCATTTGTTTTCATATTTCTTTAATATTTCACAAATGTTTAAAATGTTTGGTGCTATGGTGAAGCCAATTTTATGTTACGGCTCCCAAGTTTGGGGATATGAACATGGTAGTTTAACAGAATCTGAGCACAATAAGTTTTGTAGAAGTCTCATCCATGTACGTAAATCTACTGATACATGTATGGTTCTAGGTGAATGTGGAAGACTACCATTATTTGTAACATACTAGACCAGGTATCCAAGACAGTGTTATCTTATATACTTTAAAAGGAATTGTTACGGCAATATCAATTTACATATTTCGGAGCCAAATTTTGAGCGGCTTTTTATAAGTATTTCAAGGAAATCATTTTATTTTTATGCTCATTATCAAAACTTATCAATCATACAC
This sequence comes from Lutraria lutraria, assembly GCA_964023205.1. Classification (NCBI taxonomy): domain Eukaryota; kingdom Metazoa; phylum Mollusca; class Bivalvia; order Venerida; family Mactridae; genus Lutraria; species Lutraria lutraria. The sequence goes on along the minus strand of OZ026837.1, from coordinate 11,142,035 downwards.
AATAAGTAAATGAAGCGGACACTGTGTATTGAATAGTGCGTTTTTTTCTTGAAAAAAAAACACCTAACAAAATGGTCAATTATCTATGACGAAAATTCATGGTATCTAAGATGCGGAGAATAATTTGTAAACAAAAAGCCGACTTAGCATACTTTTTAGTCTCCTATACACATTATCTAGAAATCATAAATTATTAAATTTACGCATAATTGGTTTATAACATGTTATATAATTCATTTGAATTCATTCGGTTGCATGAATGTTAAACATAAGTAAGAAGAAAATGAATTCATGTCCCGGGTTTGTTGGCGTATTTCTCAGACGGATTATGATTTCATTTTAAATGATTAAATTAACGTATATTTGATATCTATCGTGCACAAAAGATTTGGCTGCAAACAGTTAAAACATGAAATTGAACAATATTTAGTACATTTGTAATAGAGAAATACTCTTCTGTGCACAACTCTTACATTTCAGAAGACATTTTTCACAAACTTTTTAAGAACTATTGTCAGCAAGTTCTCTTGTACAAATTTTCGGGATTTGGTGATTCGATCATTTTAGCAGATTTATGACATTTTGTTTTCTGTACCAAACTTAGGCTTCCACTTATAATCACCGAGCTTCATATGTTGGTTTCTCATAACATCTGATTTAGTTGTAATGTTGGCCATCGCAAGTAATCGACCCCTATTGATTTTTAGGTCAGTAGGTCAAAGGTCAATGCCAACTATCCAGTTGGCCTTTAGGGGTATCCGTGTTTCACAAACACTTCCTGTTTGATAAGCGTTTGTCTTCATACTTGGTTCACTTGGCATCCGATTTGGTGCCTACAACATGAACAAAACCTTTGTGTGCTGTGAATATATACTAAACTGATGTGCAATCTAAACATTTCCTGTTAAATTTTCATTATATGAAAACTATTTGTCTTTTTAACGCCGTGAATATGTCTTAACATACTGCCAGTAATAATATACAAATGTACTTGTTCATAATATTTGCTACTCTGCCAATTATAATATTATGCTGCTTGTCTGTTATTGTACGTTGGTTATTTATCCATCGAGTCACCTTTTTATGTTGAGCAAATTTTAATACACGATTTAGACTGGTTTCCTTGATTGTATTGAGTGTACTACGTATATATTACATTGTACTAGGGGTGTATCTAATTTAACTTGAACAATCCCCCGCTTATTTCTTCTGTAATGATTTAGGCACAGGAAAGAAAACAATCGAGACAGCGGAAACATGTCTTACTTTTTCTTGTCACTATTGTTGATGAAAAAGCTGAAGTAATTATGGAACACCATGATTTCATACTAGACTCACAAAGGAAAAGTTGTAGCTGGTGTTTAATGGTAGCTTGGATGAGTTAAGTTAGTTTACCCTCGCCACAGGGAACTCCTATCATTGTAGCTTGATAATGCGGCCGCTATTAAAGAACTATAGCTATTATCCAAGCACCAGACTATTAACATATTGCGTTCGGTCTGAAGTTAATCGGTTCGTCAGCTTTCCCTATCTCTATATTTGCTGTTCACAAGTGGTTTCAACCACGTAATGATGGTATATCCCAGAGGCGGATTCAAGTATGGGGTGCATCCGTCGCCCCCCCCCCCCCCTCCAAGAAGTCCCCGACCATAGATAGAAAAGAAAAAGCATTCAGTTATTCAGTTCTGAAGCGCTGTGATATTTCTCTTTTTGTCCATTTTTATCTAGCACAACCGCAACCAATTAAATGCGGTTAAAAGCGGATAAAAAACTAACCAGAATGCACCATTTCACTTCTTCAAATTAAAACTTTTTGCTGGGGAGATCACCTGCACCCCATCTGTCTTCTTTCCTAAATATTACGCTACCCTAATCTGAAATGTTACTTCTATCGAATATGACCCGCGTCCTGGACGGAGAATCTCCATTAATTTAGATGATTTCTACCATGCCGTAGAGTCATTTAAAAGATGACATTCTTCATTTTATTTTTTAAAAGGATGCAGAATGCGCTGTTTGGTCTACCCCGTCAAATATTTTGTCTGAGATCAACTACTAGTATCATGTCAGAACGTAACATGATGTGAACCACAAAACATACAGTCGTGTTGACTTTTCCTACTATATTGTCATGTTCAGACCACAAAGTGTTGATGTTTTATGTTGATTTTCAGGTGGTCAACCTTTCAAAAAATATAGAAAGACATAATCATGACGTAGTACGTAGGAACGTCATTATGCATTGATCTTATACAAGACCACATAAATCATGACAGGTTACCAAACAGTATATAGAAATTACCTCAAGATATTCCTACAAAGTTTGGCCTATGTTATCTATTCTCCACTAAGACTGAGATTTTGATGCGACCAAAGTACTACATCTTTCTACATCTGCCATACACATTGTTTAACTCATAGTTCCTGATCAATGTTGCAGTATTAGTCTAATGTAAGTTCAGTTCAGTACATTAATTGATACACTGTCTACTGATGTTGAATGTAATTGATACACTGTCTACTGATGTTGAATGTAATTGATACACTGTCTACTGATGTTGAATGTAATTGATACACTGTCTACTGATGTTGAATGTAATTGATACACTGTCTACTGATGTTGAATGATGTAATTGATACACTGTCTACTGATGTTGAATGATGTAATTGATACACTGTCTACTGATGTTGAATGTAATTGATACACTGTCTACTGATGTTGAATGTAATTGATACACTGTCTACTGATGTTGCATGTAATTGATACACTGTCTAGTGATGCTGAATATAATTGATACACTGTCTACTGATGTTGAATGTAATTGATACACAGTCTACTGATGTTGAATGTAATTGATACAATGTCTACTGATGTTGAATGTAATTGATACACTGTCTACTGATGTTGAATGTAATTGATACACTGTCTACTGATGTTGAATGTAATTGATACACTGTCTACTGATGTTGAATGGTGTAATTGATACACTGTCTACTGATGTTGAATGTAATTGATACACTGTCTACTGATGTTGAATGATTTAATTGATACACTGTCTACTGATGTTGAATGTAATTGATACACTGTCTACTGACGTTGAATGATGTAATCGATACACTGTCTACTGATGTTGACTGTAATTGATACACTGTCTACTGATGTTGAATGTAATTGATACACTGTCTACTGATGTTGAATGTAATTGATACACTGTCTATTGATGTTGAATGTAACTGATACACTGTCTACTGATGTTGAATGTAATTGATACACTGTCTATTGATGTTGAATGATGTAATTGATACACTGTCTACTGATGTTGAATGATGTAATTGATACACTGTCTACTGATGTTGAATGATGTAATTGATACACTGTCTACTGATGTTGAATGATGTAATTGATACACTGTCTACTGATGTTGAATGATGTAATTGATACACTGTCTACTGACGTTGAATGATGTAATTGATACACTGTCTACTGATGTTGACTGTAATTGATACACTGTCTACTGATGTTGCATGTAATTGATACACTGTCTACTGATGTTGAATGTAACTGATACACTGTCTACTGATGTTGAATGTAATTGATACACTGTCTATTGATGTTGAATGTAATTGATACACTGTCTACTGATGTTGAATGTAATTGATACACTGTCTACTGATGTTGAATGATGTAATTGATACACTGTCTACTGATGTTGAATGTAATTGATACACTGTCTACTGATGTTGAATGTAAATGATGCACTGTCTACTGATGTTGAATGTAATTGATACACTGTCTACTGATGCTGAATGAAATTGATACACTGTCTACTGATGTTGAATGTAATTGATACACTGTCTACTGATGTTGAATGTAATTGATACACTGTCTACTGATGTTGAATGTAATTGATACACTGTCTACTGATGTTGAATGATGTAATTGATACACTGTCTACTGATGTTGAATGTAATTGATACACAGTCTACTGATGTTGAATGTAAATGATGCACTGTCTACTAATGTTGAATGTAATTGATACACAGTCTACTGATGTTGAATGTAATTGATACACTGTCTACTGATGTTGAATGTAATTGATACACTGTCTACTAATGTTGAATGTAATTGATACACTGTCTACTGATGTTGAATGTAAATGATGCACTGTCTACTGATGTTGAATGTAATTGATACACTGTTTACTGATGCTGAATGTAATTGATACACTGTCTACTGATGTTGAATGTAAATGATGCACTGTCTACTAATGTTGAATGTAATTGATACACTGTCTACTGATGCTGAATGTAATTGATACACTGTCTACTGATGCTGAATGTAATTGATACACTGTCTACTGATGTTGAATGAAATGTATGCTACCAGACGTTGACTGAGTTGGTGCTGTGATGTAGACTAGAGTTGATGTTACCTGTTGTAGACTGTAGTTCGACCATTTTCAGTAAGGCGGTGCAATATCCAATTTGCTATGTCGCCGTCATTTTATTTGACTACTAGACAATAGTAATATGTTTTCTGATGACAATCTTATCAGACACCTATATAGCGGATTGTTTCTACATAGTTTGATTCAAGCTAAATGTCAAACAGCTTTTTAAATAATGCCACTTAGTATCAGATCTGAAAAGTTTGTGACTGTCGTCAGTCAGAAAACCTTTATTTGGATTAAAATATTACACATGCTCACTCGTTTAGGAAGCAGATACCGTTTTAAATACCATGAACGCCAAAAGAAAGTTTACACCACTTCAACGAGGATTATTGAACATAATATATTATTAGATTGACAAAATCCTTGGCGCACGTAAAGGCAGCTTTATGTCCAATACTTTAGCAAAATAAATTATCATTTATCCAGAAATATTATGTTACAAGCAAACTGCAGTAAAACCTCTCCAGAGCGGCCCTCTATAGAGCAACAACATCTGTACAACAACACCTTCAAAATTTCCCTAAGTTGATATTTACTATAAATTTAACCTCTGTAGAGCAACGACCTTTGAACAACGACCAATATTTGCAGCTCCCACAGGGTGTTGCTCTACTTAGCATAAATCACTTATACGTTGTTTTTCGTTGAATTAACGTACATTCAACACAACGAAAGGTTTGTTACAATTTCGGCATTCTGTACTTTGCAGATATACAGTTTCATAATGTTGATGTACTTCTTCTGTTCTGTGAAAGGATAGATACATTAAATCAAGTGTTGCCGATCTACTACGTGAAAATCATGTTACTTTTACAGATGTAAAGAAAATGTTAATTTTTGAAGAAAAAAATATTTTACAACGATTTTATGATACCTTCAACTTTAAGGAAAATTCACCTTTTTAGGTATTGATACAAGCCATTCTTCAAACACAATAAAACATATTTCTAGCATTTGTGTATCGGATAATATTTCATGAATCTAATTCCCAGAACTCCAGACACAAAAAGAACATTGTTTGGTGATCAAGATATTTTCTTCATTACCCATAGACTGATGTCTTTTTCAAACGCAAATCCTTAAAACGCGTTATTTGAATCTTGATTTTGGATCACAATTGCTTTATATGATTGGACTGTCTAACTGAAAATGACCGAATTAATGTTACCCGATGTTGACTGTAGTTAATGTTACCCGATGTTGACTGTAGTTGGTGCTATCTGATGATGATTGTATAGTTGTTGTTATCTGATGTAGTCTGAAGTTGATGTTATCTTACGTTGTCTGTAGACGATGTTATCCGATGTTGACTGTATGTGTTGTTATCTGATGTTGACTGTACGTATACGATGTTATCTGGTGTTGACTGTATGTGTTGTTATCTGATGTTGATTGTATACGATGTTATCTGGTGTTGACTGTATGTGTTGTTATCCGATGTTGACTTTATACGATGTTATCTGATGTTGACTGTATGTGTTGTTATCTGATGTTGACTATATGTGTTGTTATCCGATGTTGACTGTATACGATGTTATCTGGTGTTGACTGTATGTGTTGTTATCCGATGTTGACTGTATACGATGTTATCTGGTGTCGACTGTATGTGTTGTTATCTGATGTTGACTGTATACGATGTTATCTGGTGTTGACTGCATACGTTGTTATCCGATGTTGACTGTATGTATTGTTATCTGATGTTGACTGTATACGATGCTATCTGATGTTGACTGTATGTGTTGTTATCTGATGATGACTGTATACGATGTTAGCCGATGTTGACTGTATGTTTTGTTATCTGATGTTGACTGTATACGATGTTAACTGGTGTTGACTGTATGTGTTGTTATCCGATGTTGACTGTATGTATTGTTATCTGATGTTGACTGTATACGATGCTATCTGATGTTGACTGTATGTATTGTTATCTGATGTTGACTGTATACGATGCTATCTGATGTTGACTGTATGTGTTGTTATCTGATGTTGACTGTATACGATGTTATCGGGTGTTGACTGCATACGTTGTTATCCGATGTTGACTGTAAGTATTGTTATCTGGTGCTGACTACATACGATGTTATCTGATGTTGGCTGTATGTGTATTGTTATATGGTGTTGACGGGATACGATGTTATCTGATGTTGACTGTAGTTGGTGTTATCTGGTGTTGACGGTATACGATGCTATCTGATGTTGACAGTATGTGTTATTATCTGGTGTTCACTGCATACGGTGTTATCTGATGTTGGCTGTCTGTGTTGTTACCTGATGTTGACTGTTGACTGCATACGATGCTATCTAGTGTTGACTGTAAACTGATGGTGATTGATTGAGTCATCTGATTTACATGTAGACTGAAGTTGGTGTTATGAGATGTTGACTGTACTTAATGTTATATGATGTTGATTGTTCTTGATGTTATCTGATGTTGACTGTACAGTTGATGTTATCTGATGTATATTGTAGTTGATGTTATCTGATGTAGACTGTTAAGTTGGTGTTATCTGATGTTGACTGTATGTGATGTTATCTGATGTTGTCTGCAGTTGATTTTATCAGATGTAAACTCTAGTCATTATTATTTATGACATCATTATCTGATGCGGACCGATTATGTCGTATGATGTACATGTAGACTGCAGTTGATGTTATCTGATGTTGGCTGATGATTATGTTATCTGATGCTGACTGTAGTTGATGTCATCTATCAACTGACAGCTGTATTGATGCGCTGTCTACTGACGCTGACTTTTATAGATCTGCATGAGTCCAGTTGTTTGTAAAAATCATGGCTTTAATTCCCTTATACGTATTTAGGACTTCATTAAAATACATGACTTTGTTAATATATCTAGAGTTTCTATAACATATAAACAACATTGTTACATAGTTGATGCGCATTATGTATCTTTACTTTAAGTTCAGTACAATAACCCGTCATCTTACTGTACCAATAATGGCTGAATGAGAATTTCATCTTCGACTCTATATATTAGATAAATGTAAGTGTAAAATTCAATGACGTTTTAAAATCGAACAAACGATGAATGATTCATAATCTTCTCGACGCTTAATGCTGGTAAGAAAAGTAAAAGTGAACGGCAAGTGTTGTGATATTAATGCTGGCGCTTTGAAAAATTACTGTTCTTACTTTAACCATTATGGGAAAAAACAAGGATAAAAATACTCGTTCTTTCATAAAACACGTCCATGTTATGATTAAAGAAGCAGTCTGTCCAAACTGGGTAAACACTACATCGCTGATGATGGATAAAGGGACCTCGTTGGTCACGTGGTAAGAGATTCTGACTGGTCACTACCATGATTTCCAATTACACCCTAGATCTGAAAAAGTGAGGAAGCTGTCCATCTAGCTTACAGAGGTTCGGGTGGTTCTATTCAGGTGTACGTTTAGGTTCTGCATCCCCAACTATAGCCGACAAAATGGCTAAAATGATATAGGCTGGCGGTTCGACGTTAAACTCTCCGTGAAAAGAATAACTGTCGGAATTTGATGAAATTCCACATTCCTGAGTACAGCCAAACCCGTGTTTTCGAAATAAAGGTCACCTGGAAATTATATATGCCAATCTTTAAGATAGTCACCGATCATTGAGACAAAAAAAGCCAGTCAACAAATGTTGTCAGTTAGTAAAAAATGGTTAATTCTGGAGAAGATGACCAGGAACGACTTAATGTCAACATGTAATTAATAGAAAATACAATATAAAACACATATATCACCAACATTATATCTAAACTATCGCTTTTGGTTAAGTACCAAAACAGGTTATCCTACTAAACAGTCATACTATTTTCAACAAAACTCATATATTTCTCAAACTCGTAATATGAAGAATGAGGTGAATATGGCCACAGTTAGTTCATATAGCTCTTTAAAAGATTATGGAAATATTGGCAAAACTTATAATATTTCTCTACAGTATGAGTATCTATATATAATAGATATATTTGTAGATAATAGTTGTTTCACGGAGTTCTATGGACAATATTTGTGTTCTGTTTTTCTTTTCATAAATGTAAGATATTGAAATGACATAAATAAAGAAAACCGAGTCCCAGTAACTGACCAAACATGTAATTTTCCGTGTGATACGATTCTTTGACTTATTTTTGTGCATTGACAAAATATCGCACATAATTATCTACATGGCTATAGAATGTGTTGAGTTACACAAATTACTACGATTTATAAAAACATGGTATTCAATCAGTTTGAATATAACACACCAATAACTTTAACACAGAAGAATTTCTATGACTACAATCTATTTTCTATCAACATATTTCGTGAACTCAGGATAAAAACGTGCTTCACGACACTTTCTTATTCATTAAAGCAAACATCTTTTGTTACTTTATTTATCGCACATTCTTTCTTTTGTACCTAATCCAATTATAATACACACATATATATATGAAACGATGTCCGAATGAAGGGAAGCAAGTCGAATAATTGGCAAAAAGTACTGGATTGGATTGTCACCCTTTACAGATTTATAGAAGACAGCCGTTACGGCGAACTCGCTTGAAGTGTTTTTAGCTATAAGACGAAACAATGAAAACAAAACCTGCTTCTTTATACATTTACAATTAGTTTCTGTTGTGTTAAGGTAATTTCCATGTCACGAACAACTATTTCACATTTAGGCATTCATTTAGTGTGACATGGCCCCTATTTGTGTTAGGTCCATTATCTATGTGGTTCTTGTAGAGTTATTTTAATGGACATGTACATGTCCTGGGTTTCTTTTGTATATTTTACATGCCACTTCATTAAATTCAAAGCTTATGGTCATTGTTTACACAAAGTAACATTTATTCATGTCTGTCATAGCAACAGCATCAAGATCAAAGCGCAGAAGGCACTGAATTTGTTTGGGGTTTTTAAAATGTGTATTAGGAATAAAAGTACTCGTATTTCTTCCAGGCAAACAGTTAAAATGTGTAGCATTTCCTTGGTAATTGTGGTTAATTGACCTAAGATGTACGGTGTGACAAGACTTATACAACTTGACATTCAAAATCAATTCATATTTATGATAACATTAGCCTTTAAAGTCACAAAAAATCCAGAAACGTTGTATTACCATCCATTGATAATTGCAAATCTGTGATACAGAATTGTAAATGGTTCATTCCTAATAGATTGGCATAATTATATAAAAACACGCGAGTTATACTTCTACTGAGCATGAACATTTTACATTTCAGACTAAATTCTTCACCAAACAACGCTTCGTCAGTGAATTTGAGATTGCCGTACATGTTCCGTGAGGTTTCCGATAGCCACATACAGGGTGTTTCATAATATCTGTCCCCATTTTACACTACTGTAATTTTAATATGACTTGTTTCTGAGATAACTGAGTTTAGGTGTTATTTTATAGACATAATAAAGTTTTGTTTGCTACATAAAACATGTATCTCCCCTTTATACTTTTATTACATTACGCATTTTCCAAAATGTACACTTCACAGAACAAGCTCCAAATGACGTCCGTTCTGGGCAATGACGATGTCAAATCTGTGTTTATCACTGCGACGCACGTGTCTCTACTAATACAGATTTCTCAGATCCCATGTATCTAAGATTTTTCTTGTTAACCTGTGCTTTCAGGTGGACATGTGTCTCTTCAACCCAATGTTATCTACAATATGCACATTTGTAATCACCCAGTTAGCAAATATATATGACATTGCAAAATATGTCAGTATGTAACGAAGTTCCTTTAGAGTCGTTTGGCGTCACTGATATGAGCGCAGTTCTGATCATATACGAAGCTTTCAAGCAAACATTACATCGGAGGTTTTTATTTAAAATATAAACATCGCTTCTGACAGTGCTCTCAGTTCTTTGATTTGAAGCACGGAACGAAAGTGAAGAATACAATTAGCTTGTCTTATAAATGAATGAACTTGATTTTTGAAACACAATGCCCCTCCGGATGACCTTTGACCTACTGACATGAAAATGCACAGGTCCTGTAGAGGTTTAAGTTTAAAGTTTATTTAATTTGATAAAACGCCTATTTTTATACATAAAAATATATTCAATGGCGTTGTACAATATATGGTAACATTTCTTAAACAATTACATATATAAATATACTAAAATACTATAGACAATAATAATAAAAAGCACGATCATAAATACAATACATTTGCCAGAATTAGAATGTATATAGAAATGACGTAATTTAAAGATCATCTTATTACAGTGATAAAAGAGTTTTCAGCTTTTTCTTGAACATGTCAATAGACTCCGAGTTCCTGATTTCAATTGGTAAAATGTTCCACAACTTGGGACCAATTGTTCCAAAACATCTATCATTGAAAGTCTTATATTTGTTAAAAGGAACGACGTAACAATAGTCTGACACAGCAGACGATAGCAAACTTGCCTTCTTGGAACTTGTTGATTCAAAAGCTCTATCAGATATGGTGGTGCCTTGCTTACATGACAGTTGTACACGAAGCATAATAATTTGAATTTAATACTAGCTTTTACCGGCAAACAATTATGCAGCTCAAACAATGTCTAGTTTGAGCTGTCATATTTATTCCAAAATAGAACAAGTTTGGCGCACATATCTTGAATACGCTGCATCTTTTGAATTTCACTTTCAGCTAATAGTATATATTCCATACTGAATCACATTGCAATAACCAAGGTGAGACATAACCAAAGATTAAACTAGAATCTCAGTTGCAGCCCTGGTTAAGTATTTTCTGATATTCTTTATTCTAGAATAATTCGACGTGGCTGTTCGACATGTGTGCTTAACATGTTCTTTAAAGTTCAAAGATTCGTCGAGGAAAGCGCCAAGATATCTGATAGTTGGCTCACGTTTGATATTATCTCCAGCAACAGATTTTGTGGAACAATGTTTCAATTGGGAGTTATTGCCGAATAGAATAAATTCAGTCTTTAAAGAGTTCATTTTTAACTTATTTTTATTCATCCAGTCATTTATGGTTAATGCACATTGTTCGATATCGTGGATTGCTTCCAACTCCGCCGTGTCAGATGTCGGAAAAGACAAATTGCTCACTGGGCGATAGTTTAAAAGTTCAAGTTCAAGACCAGCTTTCTTAAGTAGAGGTCTGACTATTGCTTGTTTATATTTCACTGGGAAAATGCCTTACTTTAAAGATAGATTTACTAGCTGAGTAAGGTTTAGCAACAGTGCATCTGCATGACATTTGAGTAGAGATGTTGGTAATGGATTCAGTACTGAAGAAGTAGTGTTTAGATCACTGATTAGTTTCTTTAATTCACGTTCGATCAATGGAATATAGCGGTCAAAACATGGAACATCTTTTCCTTGCGGCTCGAAATGTTTATATTCACTAAGTGAAACACGAACAAGAGATTGTCGCGAGGAACCTACATAATTATTGAAGTTTGATGAATGTAGGTGCAAACGTTGGGATTTTGCAAACAGACAGAGAGACCAAAACAGTCTGCCTCCGATCTATTGATAAAATTACAATCAGTAATAAGATAAATCTGTGTGGACACAAGTTAAGACACTTTAACAAGATAATGCAAGTCTAGACAATGGTCTTCAGTTGACGTGTTATACTGTACATACAGTATCATCAAATATTAAGGGTCGGTAGAATTTGTATAATCACTGAAATCACGAGAAACATGTGCATTTTGGTGCATGTTCGGTTGTTATTGCGGACTTCATTGACGGAGAACATATGTAGAATTAGTTTTACGACTTCAAGTAGATTATAAGTTCAATTTTTATCTCAGCAATGTTATTGTATACATGGACGATCTCATTTATACATGTTTAGGTAACATGAATACTGTTGTAATTTGCTATAGACCAATTTTTTTTTTCATTTTTTTTTCATTTTTAATCAAAGTTAACTTTATATATATATATATCGATAAGAAATTATTGTTTCATAGATTTTTTATATTGAAACTGTTCCGTTGAATTAACAAAAATATAATAACCTCACATGGGTAATTAGGATTTACATATTTCAATTGTGGAGTAATTATATAATAAGTAGAAATCGGTTCACGTGTTTAGTGTTTTTACATAGTATTTGAAATTATACATTTGTATTCGCGATTTCGTCCAATAACATGTATACAAGAAATAAAAAAGAGGAAACACCAGAGAACAAATGCATTTCTTCTTTCCTTTTTATCTTTTGAAAATTGATAAAAAGGTGCTATTCAGCGTGGATACATACATATAACAAGAACAAACATAGTTCAATAAATAATTTATAAAAAATAAATGGATATAATAATTTAAAAAGAAAGTGCCATTGACTGATTTCAAACCACTCACATCTGCTTCATTTTGTAAAATTGTTACGTACATGCCACCTTATCCAATACACCATGACTCTGGTTCAAGTGAATGACACTTTACTACGGATTTAAAATGATTTGGGCAATCAATTTACAGTGATTACCTTTACAATGGTTTCGTCCAATATTCGACCTTGACTATAAGAAAATTGAATTATAGCATTCACGTTCAATGTTGTTGTTAGATGATATTGTCAATATTCATTTATTGACGAAAGTATTGACGTAAATTGACAATATTGAAATACCCATACCTATATCAATGAGGATCAGAAATTTCAGATAATTATGGACATATTGTCAATATTATTGATGTGCGTTTAAATTTAAGACGTTTGCATACGGTTCGCTACATTTTTCACATAGACATATAAGCAAAATGAAAACTGATAAATTATTTGTTTTAACTTTGTATGATCGTAGCACATGATAGCAGAAACATTTCAAGCGAAAGAAAATTGTGGATCACTGATCTCGTTCTATCTGTCAGCCCTTAAATTTGAATTATTTTCATTATTTAGGTCATTTTAAGGGCCGAGTGGTTCGGGTGTCGGCCTTTGAAGCGGGAGAGATCGAAGGTTCGAACCCCAGGGGAGACTGTGTTAGAACTGATGCGGTCGGTTGGTGAGCCGCCAGCTAGTTAAATAATGGTTACCGTAGGCCCTTGCGTACTTTGCAAATGGATGCGAAAAGATGCTCATGTTCTGTAGAGATGCATCTTCGTATACTTTTAAACACATGAATTCGTAAGACAATACAAAAATCGTGATATATATAAATATTCACCAAGGGCGATGCCCGTTTTAAATGTAGAACACACACATTTAATGGATACATTTTATTGTCCTATATTGCGAACACAAATGGTCTCATTATTTAATTTAGTTTAAGAAGATGGACCAATATATTACGAGACGTGTAAAAAAGAATTTAGAAGGTAGGAATAGATTTTTAAACAGTAACCTTATCATGTAGATGTGTTAGTTACATATGATTATTTCGAAACATCCTAAATTATTCACGTTAATTCATTGCAAAAAAATGCGTCCTGCTTATTTTTACTGTGGATTCTTATTTACGCTTAAACCTTAAAGTTATCATTATCTATGATAACCATGAATATTATTCATTTCTCGGATCTTTTTGGATATTTTGCGTAGTTGATTTGTTCTGAATTTAATCGAAGTAAATGATATTTGTGTCGCAAGAATTGTTCATGTATTTCAAATTCAATATTTCCGGCTGCGTTCTCCAAAATATTCGTAAAATTTAAGGTCGCACAGGATACTGATACATTTTATAAAACCATTTTTTGCGCACAATCACTTCCATTTCTGGAATCTTCATGTACGTCCCTCTGCACTGGATTATTTCTACTACAGTCGCTACTGTTTATTTAGCTTTCTGGCTTACGAAGAACAGCAAATATTCACACTAACATACACGAAGATTTTCGTTCTATTCGGCTTGTCTCGTCTAAATTACTGCTATAAAATATTCTTCTCCGTTATTAAATATATTATAATTTATATCAAAGATGTTTTATGAACACCAGAAAAAAAACATACACCGAGGCTTGTTCGCTTATTTTCTACGACGACAATCGTGCATCCATATGAACTAGAGCATGTTATTTAAGCCTCTACTGGTACTAGGGTCTCATGTTCAAGCCTCTTCATGAACGAGGGTCAGATACTCAAGTCTTTACATAAACAAGTGTCAGACACTCAGTTCTTTACACGAACAAGTGTCAGACACTGAATTCTTTACATGAACAAGTGTCAGACACTCAAGTCTTTACATGAACAAGGGTCTGATACCCAAGCCTCTACATGAACTAGGGTCAGATACTCAAGCCTCTACATGAACTAGGGTCAGATACTCAAGCCTCTACATGAACTAGGGTCAGATACTCAAGCCTCTACATGAACTAGGGTCATATACTCAAGCCTCTACATGAACAAGGGTCTGATACTCAAGCCTCTACATGAACTAGGGTCAGATACTCAAGCCTCTACATGAACTAGGGTCAGACCGCTGAACGGAGCGGGATCCAGTATAGTTAGTATACAGTATATTGATTGATTTGATTGATTTGATTTGATTTGATTTGATTTGATTTGATTTGATTGATTGATTGATTGATTGATTGATTGATTGATTGATTGATTGATTGATTATCATGAGCCGAGGTGCAGTGGTTATTGCGCTGGATTTGTTACCTGGTGGTCTGGGTAAGATTCCCGGTCGTGACAAGTAATTCCCTTCCATGAACATTTGACAGTAATGTCGATTTTCTTCCACGTGTGGAGAGGTTGCCGGTTTATAATGGAAGTAGTAAGAATACAATCCAGGAAAACTTATTAGGTGAATCGACCGTCGTATATAACTAAAAAACAGCGCTAACCCTAGCCATTTACCGCTTCAAAAAAGGAAATAAAAAAATATACTGTTACAGCGTGTAAAAAGGGTAAAATATATCAATAATGTAGATGTAATGAAAAGGATAGCGACAATATTCATAACTGTATTCTTTTAGTTGCCATACTAGTATGTTGAAATTAATTTTAAAAATCTCATTTTTTAGTTTTCTTCGAAAACGCATTTTAGTCGCTCAAGTTTTCATGAATGCATATGATTAATTGAAATTGTATGGTATTCTAAATGTTCTTAAATATTTTCTTTCCATGGCATCTGAATTGTTTTATATGAATAGTTTAGAAAGTACTATATTATTTGATTTAATGTATTTCACCTTATGTACGTTTTATATGGATATCAAACGATTCATCTGCAGCAACATCATCTCTAACATTATTTGAATGTTTTATGATTCGAATTCAGGTACCATGTAAAATAAGGGGCAGTGTTTTATGACGATTGTCTAGGCCAGTTAATATTAAATGAATGTGACCTATATTTGAGTTTTGTTTGTTTTGGTATTTGATGAAATTATAAGTGATAGCGCTATACAGGGGTGCATTAAACAAGTTATATTGCGCATAATTCAATCATTCTTGTTATTTTTCATTTTTTATCTAAGATGCCAAATTGTTGTTAGGGACATGGTAATGACCTCAACACAACGGAGATTTAATTGTGTTGCTTTTTATTATTGTACATGTACTCAGTATTTTATATGTAAAAGTATGCATGTGATTATACATTATCTGCAATTGTATTGTTTTGTTTATTTGGTGCTATTTAGTGCTATAAGGTATGGCCATGTAACACTTCTTGGTAGGGATTTATATGTAACAAGGTATTTATACATGTTAAAGTCTTCTTGTACGGATTATTTAAGACTTATTGATACTCCCTAATTTGTATCAATTTGTACATTGATGATAACCATATTAGGCGAACTTATATTTCGCTTTCGATTATTAGTAGCCCAGTATGACCTGCGATATCAGAGTATTGCCACATGTGTAAACTGTCTGAGTTATATCGCTTTGGTATATATCTATGTTTGTAACAATGTATTGACATGTGATGAAGTCTTTTTGTTGGTATATACAGCTATTTATGACTTTATTATACTGTCTACTTTACTTGAATTTTACATCAAATCATATGGCGAACTTAAATTTCGATTTCGCTTAAGGCCGCCAAATATGAATTTGACTTTATGTATGAAATCCATCTTCTGCGTTTTGTCACTATGGAAAATATTCTGTCTTGAATGATATTGAACATCTCATACATATGAGTTCTAAATAAGTGTCCCCCCATTTTACTTTAGTCGACTATTATAGGTGATACGAATATAGTTATATTTTTTTTATGAATGTTATATCTGTGTGATATTATGTCAATTATTGTAACGCATATATTTGTATGTACCATAATAATGTTGATTCAATTAGTCTTTGAAATTGTAAATATGTTATACTCTTCGATATCGGAGGATAATAAAAGTTCTATTCCATTCTCTATTCTATTCTGTTTCATTTTTTCCTCTTTTAGCAAAAATAGTCTTGTACCAAGTTCGTCATCTAAAAAATCTTTAAAGGACGACAGTCCAGTCTTGAGCACTTTTTGTCAATTATTCGATTTACCTCCCTTCATTTGGACATCGTCTTATTATAATGTGTGGATGATTGGATTATATATTAAATACATAACAAAAGAAAGAATGTGCACTATTTAGAGTAATAAAAGATGTTTGCTTTAGTGAATACGAGGGATTCGTGATGCACGTTTTTTCAGGAGTTCACTACTAAATGTGTGTATAGAAAATGGTTTGTATTTGTACAGAGTCTTTTCTGTTAAAGTCTTTGCTTTGCTCTATTCAGATTGATTTGTATGACGTCAAACATACCATAAGTCGTAGTAATTTGTTTAACTCAAAAAGGTACGAAAGTGAACATGCTATATACATGTAAGCATGTGAGATATCTTGTCAACGCACAAAAATGAATTAAAGAATCGTATCACACTGAAAATTACATTTTGGTCAGTTGCTGGGACTCTTATTTATATTATTTCATTAGCTTATATTATGAATTAAAAAGAACACATTGCCAATGTAACTCCGTGAAACAACTTTATCTACAAATACATCTATTATGTATAGATACTCAAACTGTGGAGAAATGAAGTAAACTGTTGCCAATATTTCCTAAATCTTTTAAAAGTCATACAAACTAAATGTGGCCATATTCAATTTAAATATAAATAACGGAATTAGTTCTTGGGTTTTACAAATAACTGTTTTTATATACCGTAATGCGACAGTCAGCGTCAGGAGATAGTGCATCAATACAACTGTTGAAAAAACAAAAACATCAATACAGTTAGAATAATATAACATCATCAGCATCGTACATCATATAGCATGACCTAGAGTCTACATGTACATCATATAGCATCACCTAGAGTCTACATATACATCATATAGCATCACCTAGAGTCTACATGTACATCATATAGCATCACCTAGAGTCTACATATACATCATATAGTATCACCTAGAGTCTACATATACATCATATAGTATCACCTAGAGTCTACATATACATCATATAGTATCACCTAGAGTCTACATATACATCATATAGTATCACCTAGAGTCTACATATACATCATATAGCATCACCTAGAGTCTACATATACATCATATAGCATCACCTAGAGTCTACATGTACATCATATAGTATCACCTAGAGTCTACATGTACATCATATAGTATCACCTAGAGTCTACATATACATCATATAGTATCACCTAGAGTCTACATGTACATCATATAGCATCACCTAGAGTCTACATATACATCATATATCATCACATAGAGTCTACAAGTACATCATATAGCATTACCTAGAATCTACATATACATCATATATCATCACATAGAGTCTACATGTACATCATATAGCATCACATAGAGTCTACAAGTACATCATATAGCATCACCTAGAGTCTACATGTACATCATATAGCATGACCTAGAGTCTACATGTACATCATATAGCATGACCTAGAGTCTACATATACATCATATAGCATTACCTAGAGTCTACATGTACATCATATAGCATGACCTAGAGTGTACATATACATCATATAGCATCACCTAGAGTCTACATATACATCATATAGTATCACCTAGAGTCTACATATACATCATATAGCATGACCTAGAGTCTACATATACATCATATAGCATCACCTAGAGTCTACATATACATCATATAGTATCACCTAGAGTCTACCTATACATCATATAGCATCACCTAGAGTCTACATATACATCATATAGCATCACCTAGAGTCTACATATACATCATATAGTATCACCTAAAGTCTACATAAAATTATACATCATATAGCATGACCTAGAGTCTACATATACATCATATAGTATCACCTAGAGTCTACATGTACATCATATAGCATGACCTAGAGTCTACATATACATCATATAGTATCACCTAGAGTCTACATATACATCATATAGTATCACCTAGAGTCTACATAAAATTATACATCATATAGCATGACCTAGAGTCTACATATACATCATATAGTATCACCTAGAGTCTACATGTACATCATACAGTATCACCTAGAGTCTACATATACATCATATAGTATCACCTAGAGTCTACATATACATCATATAGCATCACCTAGAGTCTACATATACATCATATTGTATCACCTAGAGTTTACATAAAATTATACATCATATAGCATGACCTAGAGTCTACATGTACATCATATAGCATGACCTAGAGTCTACATATACATCATATAGTATCACCTAGAGTCTACATATACATCATATAGCATCACCTAGAGTCTACATATACATCATATAGCATCACCTAGAGTCTACATATACATCATATAGTATCACCTGGAGTCTACATGTACATCATATAGTATCACATAGAGTCTACATATACATCATATAGCATGACCTAGGGTCTACATATACATCATATTGCATCACCTAGAGTCTACATAAACATCATATAGCATGACCTAGAGTCTACAAGTACATCATATAGTATCACTTAGAGTCTACATATACATCATATAGCATCACCTAGAGTCTACATGTACATCATATAGTATCACCTAGAGTCTACATGTACATCATATAGTATCATCTAGAGTCTACATATACATCATATAGTATCACATAGAGTCTACAAGTACATCATATAGTATCACCTAGAGTCTACATATACATCATATAGTATCACATAGAGTCTACATATACATCATATAGTATCATCTAGAGTCTACATATACATCATATAGTATCACCTAGAGTCTACATATACATCATATAGTATCATCTAGAGTCTACATATACATCATATATTATCGTCTAGAGTCTACATATACATCATATAGCATCACATAGAGTCTACATATACATCATATAGTATCATCTAGAGTCTACATATACATCATATAGTATCACTTAGAGTCTACATATACATCATATAGTATCATCTAGAGTCTACATATACATCATATAGTATCACATAGAGTCTACATAAACATCATATAGTATCATCTAGAGTGTACATGTACATCATATAGTATCATCTAGAGTCTACATATACATCATATAGTATCACATAGAGTCTACATATACATCATATAGTATCACATAGAGTCTACATGTACATCATATAGTATCATCTAGAGTCTACATGTACATCATATAGTATCATCTAGAGTCTACATATACATCATATAGTATCACCTAGAGTCTACAAGTACATCATATAGCATCACCTAGAGTCTACATGTACATCAAAAGCATGACCTAGAGTCTACATGTACATCATATAGTATCACCTAGAGTCTACATATACATCATATAGCATCACCTAGAGTCTACATATACATCATATAGCATCACCTAGAGTCTACATGTACATCATATAGTATCACCTAGAGTCTACATGTACATCATATAGTATCACCTAGAGTCTACATAAACATCATATAGTATCACCTAGAGTCTACATGTACATCATATAGCATCACCTAGAGTCTACATATACATCATATATCATCACATAGAGTCTACAAGTACATCATATAGCATTACCTAGAATCTACATGTACATCATATATCATCACATAGAGTCTACATGTACATCATATAGCATCACATAGAGTCTACAAGTACATCATATAGCATCACCTAGAGTCTACATGTACATCATATAGCATGACCTAGAGTCTACATGTACATCATATAGCATGACCTAGAGTCTACATATACATCATATAGCATTACCTAGAGTCTACATGTACATCATATAGCATGACCTAGAGTGTACATATACATCATATAGCATCACCTAGAGTCTACATATACATCATATAGTATCACCTAGAGTCTACATATACATCATATAGCATGACCTAGAGTCTACATATACATCATATAGCATCACCTAGAGTCTACATATACATCATATAGCATCACCTAGAATCTACATATACATCATATAGTATCACCTAGAGTCTACATAAAATTATACATCATATAGCATCACCTAGAATCTACATATACATCATATAGTATCACCTAGAGTCTACATATACATCATATAGCATCACCTAGAGTCTACATATACATCATATAGCATCACCTAGAGTCTACATATACATCATATAGCATCACCTAGAGTCTACATATACATCATATAGTATCACCTAGAGACTACCTATACATCATATAGCATCACCTAGAGTCTACATATACATCATATAGCATCACCTAGAGTCTACATATACATCATATAGTATCACCTAGAGTCTACCTATACATCATATAGCATCACCTAGAGTCTACATATACATCATATAGCATCACCTAGAGTCTACATATACATCATATAGTATCACCTAAAGTCTACATAAAATTATACATCATATAGCATGGCCTAGAGTCTACATATACATCATATAGTATCACCTAGAGTCTACATGTACATCATATAGCATGACCTAGAGTCTACATATACATCATATAGTATCACCTAGAGTCTACATATACATCATATAGTATCACCTAGAGTCTACATAAAATTATACATCATATAGCATGACCTAGAGTCTACATATACATCATATAGTATCACCTAGAGTCTACATGTACATCATATAGTATCACCTAGAGTCTACATATACATCATATAGTATCACCTAGAGTCTACATATACATCATATAGCATCACCTAGAGTCTACATATACATCATATTGTATCACCTAGAGTTTACATAAAATTATACATCATATAGCATGACCTAGAGTCTACATGTACATCATATAGCATGACCTAGAGTCTACATATACATCATATAGTATCACCTAGAGTCTACATATACATCATATAGCATCACCTAGAGTCTACAAGTACATCATACAGTATCACCTAGAGTCTACATATACATCATATAGCATCACCTAGAGTAAACATGTACATCATATAGTATCACCTAGAGTCTACATGTACATCATATAGTATCATCTAGAGTCTACATATACATCATATAGTATCACATAGAGTCTACAAGTACATCATATAGTATCACCTAGAGTCTACATATACATCATATAGTATCACATAGAGTCTACATATACATCATATAGTATCACCTAGAGTCTACATATACATCATATAGTATCATCTAGAGTCTACATATACATCATATATTATCGTCTAGAGTCTACATATACATCATATAGCATCACATAGAGTCTACATATACATCATATAGTATCATCTAGAGTCTACATATACATCATATAGTATCACTTAGAGTCTACATATACATCATATAGTATCATCTAGAGTCTACATATACATCATATAGTATCACATAGAGTCTACATATACATCATATAGTATCATCTAGAGTCTACATGTACATCATATAGTATTATCTAGAGTCTACATATACATCATATAGTATCACATAGAGTCTACATGTACATCATATAGTATCATCTAGAGTCTACATGTACATCATATAGTATCATCTAGAGTCTACATATACATCATATAGTATCACCTAGAGTCTACAAGTACATCATATAGCATCACCTAGAGTCTACATGTACATCAATAGCATGACCTAGAGTCTACATGTACATCATATAGTATTACCTAGAGTCTACATATACATCATATAGTATCACATAGAGTCTACATATACATCATATAGCATCACCTAGAGTCTACATATACATCATATAGTATCACATAGAGTCTACAAGTACATCATATAGTATCACCTAGAGTCTACAAGTACATCATATAGTATCACCTAGAGTCTACATGTACATCATATAGCATGACCTAGAGTCTACATATACATCATATAGTATCACCTAGAGTCTACATATACATCATATAGTATCACCTAGAGTCTACATAAAATTATACATCATATAGCATGACCTAGAGTCTACATATACATCATATAGTATCACCTAGAGTCTACATGTACATCATATAGTATCACCTAGAGTCTACATATACATCATATAGTATCACCTAGAGTCTACATATACATCATATAGCATCACCTAGAGTCTACATATACATCATATAGTATCACCTAGAGTTTACATAAAATTATACATCATATAGCATGACCTAGAGTCTACATGTACATCATATAGCATGACCTAGAGTCTACATATACATCATATAGTATCACCTAGAGTCTACATATACATCATATAGCATCACCTAGAGTCTACATATACATCATATAGCATCACCTAGAGTCTACATATACATCATATAGTATCACCTAGAGTCTACATGTACATCATATAGTATCACCTAGAGTCTACATATACATCATATAGCATGACCTAGGGTCTACATATACATCATATTGCATCACCTAGAGTCTACATAAACATCATATAGCATGACCTAGAGTCTACAAGTACATCATATAGTATCACCTAGAGTCTACATATACATCATATAGCATCACCTAGAGTCTACATGTACATCATATAGTATCACCTAGAGTCTACATGTACATCATATAGTATCATCTAGAGTCTACATATACATCATATAGTATCACATAGAGTCTACAAGTACATCATATAGTATCACCTAGAGTCTACATATACATCATATAGTATCACATAGAGTCTACATATACATCATATAGTATCACCTAGAGTCTACATATACATCATATAGTATCATCTAGAGTCTACATATACATCATATATTATCGTCTAGAGTCTACATATACATCATATAGCATCACATAGAGTCTACATATACATCATATAGTATCATCTAGAGTCTACATATACATCATATAGTATCACTTAGAGTCTACATATACATCATATAGTATCATCTAGAGTCTACATATACATCATATAGTATCACATAGAGTCTACATATACATCATATAGTATCATCTAGAGTCTACATGTACATCATATAGTATCATCTAGAGTCTACATATACATCATATAGTATCACATAGAGTCTACATATACATCATATAGTATCACATAGAGTCTACATGTACATCATATAGTATCATCTAGAGTCTACATGTACATCATATAGTATCATCTAGAGTCTACATATACATCATATAGTATCACCTAGAGTCTACAAGTACATCATATAGCATCACCTAGAGTCTACATGTACATCAATAGCATGACCTAGAGTCTACATGTACATCATATAGTATTACCTAGAGTCTACATATACATCATATAGTATCACATAGAGTCTACATATACATCATATAGCATCACCTAGAGTCTACATATACATCATATAGTATCACCTAGAGTCTACAAGTACATCATATAGTATCACCTAGAGTCTACATATACATCATATAGTATCACCTAGAGTCTACATATACATCATATAGTATCACCTAGAGTCTACATATACATCATATAGCATGACCTAGAGTCTACAAGTACATGATATAGTATCACCTAGAGTCTACATGTACATCATATAGCATCAACTACAGTCTACATAGGACAACATCAACTACCGTCCACAACATAATTTTCAACATCAACTAATGTCCACATCAGATGACATCAACTACAATTTACATCAGATAACATCATCTACAGTCAACATCCGAAAACATCAACTTCAGTCAACATCAGATTGCATCAACTGCAGCGATCATCAGACAACATTAACTACCGTCAACATCAGAAAACATAAATTTTACAGTCAGCATCAAATAATAATTATCATTATAAATACAGTCAGACCACATCGTGTACAGTCAACACCAGATAACATCAACTACACTCAACATCAGATAACTGTAACATCAACTACAGTCAATATCAGATAACATCGTGTACATACAGCAAACATCAAATAACGTTGTCTACACTCAACATAAGATAGTATCAACTACAGTCAACATCAGATAACATCAACTACAATCTACATCGGAGAACATCAACTACTGTCAACATCAGACAACATTGTCTACAGTCAACATCAGACAACATCGTCTACAGTCAACACCAGATAACATCAACTACCGTCCACATCAGGTAACTGTAACATCAACTACAGTCAACATCAAATAGCATCGTATATATACAGCAAACATCTGATAACATTGTCTACATTCAACATGAGATAGTATCAACTACAGTCAACATCAGATAATATCAATTACGATCTACATCAGATAGCATCGTGTATATACAGCAAACATCTGATAACATTGTCTACATTCAACATAAGATAGTATCAACTACAGTCAACATCAGATAATATCAACTACGATCTACATCAGATAGCATCGTGTATATACAGCAAACATCTGATAACATTGTCTACATTCAACATAAGATAACATCTTCTACAGTCAACTTCAGATAACATCGTTTACAGTCAACAACAGATAACACCAATTACAGTCAACATCAGATAACATCGTATACAATCAACAGCAGATAACATCGTCTACATACAGTCAACATCAGATAACATCGTCTACATACAGTCAACATAAGATAACATCGTCTACAGTAAACATTAGATACCATCGTTTACACTCAACATCAGATTACAGCAACTACAGTCAACATCCGATAACATCAAATACAGTCAACATCAGATAACAACACATACAGTCAACATCAGATAACATCAAATACAGTCAACATCAGATAACATCAAATACAGTCAACATCCGATAACATCAAATACAGTCAACATCAGATAACAACACATACAGTCAATGTCTGAAGAAAAAACTTCAGTCAACATCACAACACTAACTCAGTCAACGTCTAATAGCATCTGTAGACGTACTGTTTGATAACAGTATATCATCTTTTATATCTTTTATATTGTTCTTCAATTTCAATGGATATTGACGGTCCTATGTACAGCGTCTTGATTTTGTCTTTCTTATCGCAAGTTTTTTTGAGAGGTTGACCACCTGTTAATCCATAGAATACATCGACACTTTCTGGTCTGGACATAGCAATGGCAATGTAATTTTGTGTACCTCGGTTCAGAGAAAGAATTAGAAAAAGCATAGCTTAAGGAATGTGGAAACTGTATGTTTTGTGGTTCGCATCAGTGTTACGTCGCCGACCTGGAAACATTAATTGATACAAACTCAGTGGTTGGATTTCACGAAGTCCCTGAGAGAACCCGATCATACCAAATTTCAAAAGATGATACATACTGCATCTGATCAAAATACATACCCGTAGACAAGTGTTATACTCAGAATACTTATTACGAATCTCCCATAGAAACGGCTGTCGTTTGAGTATAATGTGATCTTATTGCCCATATCTCTAACGTGAATATATATGGAAGACAAACGGACATATCAAATAATCAACACCAAAATACCAATTCGTTCTACTCGTCGGACTGAAATCAAAAGATAATTAATTGTTATTCAACTGCCTAAAATGGAATCCCAGTGAGAATATCAACCCGTAGCAAGGTTGAAGACCTCGAAGATGAAGATTTTTCAACATATTTGAAACAGAAAACAAAGCGTTATTTTGTCCATGTATTTAAACAATCAATTACTGAAAACAAAATAAGACTATAATTATGTTTCACGCAGAGACCCCAAAATCTCGATGGTCAGGATTTTTCATCTCCAGAAAAACGTGCTGAAGATGAAGTGATCATTAGACTATATGTTGAACCTGATTCAAATTCTGACAAACTTCTTAGCATTGATTTCTGGCCAACAGACGTGTACTGTTTTGAATGGCTATCTCAAATCCATACCATAAAACACGACCCAGAATGAGACGGTCGTGTAATGCAGACGATGCGGCTAATGATGAACACCGTTTAAATTGGTACAGGTTTGAAACACTGAATAATTATGAATCAAATGAATAAATCAACTGTCACACTGACCCAAAACTTGAGATTATTTATGGTTAAGTCTATTGGCTGTAACTTATTAACCTGCAATGTAACAGGTTTTATGACAAGTTGTGGTTATCTATGAGACACAATTACCAAATATAATATTGACTTTATTGAAATATTCGATCATGATATGTACAGTCTGAATTCAATTCATAGTAATTATAAAGCATACAGTGTATCTGACAGATCATTGACTTTCCCATGTAAGTTAATAGACGTGTAGGTAAAGGTGGTGTAGCCATTATGTGGCATATTAAACATGACTACTATATCACTTCATCATCTATTGGTGATGATCGCATAATTGGTATAAAGTATCATTATGCCAAAAATCAATTCCTGTTTTTATTTCAGGTTTATCTCCCTTGTATTAACCACTTAATTTATGTCTTTAAGGATTATATTGATAAATTGTACAATCTATGGTGTCAATATTGTGAACATGATTTTGATGTTTTATGGGAGTTTTCAACTCTTAATTCAATTCTACATCCTACTAGTAATCCTACTACCAAGAAAAAAATAGCAAACCTCACCTCAGTAGAAATTATTGATGATCATGCATTGAATGTTAATGTGAACTGATAAGTACCATACAGTCCAGCTATCTTGGAATCTGTGTTTATGACCAAAGTATATCAAGTCCTACTGTAGCAGACAACACGTTGTTAATTTCGTATTCTAAAATGGACTCCAAAAATGCTAGACATCTGCAATGAGTACTTCAATAAATGTCTATACATGTACTTGTATAACGCTACAAAATGTTCAATTACTGTTTTTAATGAAACTTTGAATGACTATAATGAAAGGAACAGAACTTGGGATCTTGGTGACAATCTTATACATGAAAATGACAAATATACTCACTCGGTAGTCTGCATTGACAAGTACATGAGTAACACCGACAATATCAACGAATCAATTAAAAAAACTTCGATGCACATTATTAAGTATCATGTGCAATTCTTTTTATTATCAATCCAGTCTTGGTCCAGCAACTAATTGGAGAACTGTTTACAAAAATGTAATGTTGTCTGAATCTCCATATAGGTGCGTGCTATGGAGTAAAATTTCATCCTCAAGTATGGTGACCGCTTCGTTACTGTGTTAAAATGATGCAAATATTGCGAAGATATACATACAACAACTTTTCACTCCCCTTACTCGGTTTATCATCTATTGAAACAGAAATAATTTATCAGAAACTACAATTCTTTGGACAGGTGTGTCGTCTTCAAGTGAAATATTTAGCGAAGAAGATATTTGTAAATAGATTAGTTCATTATATAAACGATGAGCGACAAGTGCTTGGTTTCGTGCCGGATATTCTCCGAATTCTAACCATTTACAACTTACAAGACTTTACTGTGTATTATTTGCACAAACTGCCCAATTCCGATCAAAATAACAGTGGAAGTATATTCTAGCGAGAAATGTTTTTAAAAAATTGAGCTATAAGATTTCACAGTAAAAAATGAATCGGAGAAAAAAAGTTAATGAATACAAAAACTCCAAATGCATTTTAATATCTAATTCGCTTTCTTTTTCTTTTTTTTATCATGAAAAATTATGTTTTATGACAATTAAACACGCACTTACATCGGTGAAAGAGAAATACCAGAACATTTTCTTTTGAAGAGAAAAATGTGTTCACGGTCTCAGCTTCAAACTGAAAGTTTTAAAAATATCAGATTGTCAACAAGACTTTAGTTATGATATCGGCGATACGCACATACGCGCGTGCGTAACGTTAATTTGAAAAGTGAACAATATAAAAATACCATCTAAGTCGAAAGCTGATATTATGTCAAATAATCGTTATTCACGGTGTTTGAAATAAAATGCATGATTCAAATAAATAATATTTGACAGTGCTTCTAATCCCTGCAAATACAACCGAAACTTCACCATTTGAGTTCTAATTTAAACTAGAAATGTGTCCGACTGTCTGAAACTATTGCCTCCCCGAGAAAACTTGATCCGTATTTAGTATTATATTCCTTCATGTAAAATATGAAACAAATCCTTCACATATTTCTTGAGTTATTGCTCGGAAACCATAATTTTAACGGACAGACATTCTCATGAGAGGTATGTTGTAGGGTGCACCCTTTGATCTTTTCGGTGTTTTTATCCCCACAAGTCGCACCCAACAAGTCGAAATTATACCCACAATTCAATTCCAGTTTGTACGTAACTGAACCGCACAATGCCAAAATGTACCAACCCTAACCTCACAACCACCCTCTGAAGTGTACAGACGGACACACAGGCGCACGGACGGACAGGGGAACACTTTAAGCTCTACCACGATTTCGAATAGCGGGGCATAAAAATCCAGAACCAAGGAACAGCGGGGTTACATTCTTTCTTGTGTGCATAAAATTCATAAATAGCTACGTCCCTGAACATAAAACTGAATTTATATTTCCATTATTTATGAATATCTTGTACATCGCATTCAACAGTCATTACATAAAAGGCTGACGCGTAAGAATAAAGGCAGAAATCACGTTTTCTTATCATGAGCTATCGTAAAGTTAAGAAAGAACAGAATTCATAGCTCAGAAAATATTGATGAAACGTATTTTAACGCTAAGAAGAGAGATTGTTAACGCACTTCTTACTAAAGAAGTGGCGTAAAATGTTTGATGAAACGGGGCCAATATTTCTCTATTTCTTGAATCATGAGGCGTACGACATTTTATAGTAAAAATACATATCTCCGTATTTAAGCAAGTATCCTCGTAGTGACTTATAAGATATAGTTGTTTAGATATACCCGTTATGCCTGCCTAGGATGTGTCTTATATTTTCGATTTCGGTAAGGCGTGTCTCATGGGTACATACAGCACAACCTCTCCAGAGCGGCCCTCTGTGGAGCAACAACCTCTAAATAGCAACACCTTCAAATTTTCCCTAAGCTGATACCTGCTGTAAAATTAAATTAACCTCTGTAGAGCAACAACCTATAAAATACGGTCAATATTTGTAGCTCCCAAAGGATGTAGCTCTACAGAGGTTGTACTGTTTATGTTTACACAAGAAGCATTTGGTTACACGTTTTGTATGTATTTTGCCAATTCGTATGTATATATTGTATGTTTATAGTGTCTAGTTGTTCTTTGCATAAATGAGCTCTCCAAATCTGGAGGTAATAAAAGTTATATGCTCAAATCTCATATCTTGTTTTTATGTTGATTTGTTAATTATGATCAGATAATATTATTAAACATTAGCTTGGCAGCTTAATTGATTGGAATGTGTTTTAAACATTATTCTGCTCCATATCTTAAATCATTATACATACACTTTGATAATAGAATAGAGATTTGAGCTTTATGAAAAATGATAATATTGCTCATGTCAGATCTGTTAAAAAATCAAGCATACTTATCTTACAGATTCGTCAAACATGGTCACTGACTATGTTTTCGTGCCATATACTTATTCAAATTAGTAAAAAAAAGTATGTACAAATTTATTAACGACAATCATAACATTCTTGTATTTTTCGGATTTGGAAATTATTCAGCATTGCAGTCATGTAAATTGCATTACATAATATATAAAAATGAGGATTTGTATATGTAATGTGAGGAGATCGTTCTGATGATCGTTTGAGTTCAAATGCATTAGAATTAAGGGCTTGCATAAAATTAAATACAGTGAGAACTAAATTACTCACTCCTTATTAGGCATAAAAGGTACAACAACCAGACTATAAAAGTACACTCGTATATTAAGAACCACAACAAGGCTTATATATGAGTAAGTCTTAACGACAAGCAATATTTTCTTTAAAATAGAATTGTAAGTACAGCGGGCTAGCGGAGTGACTGTGTTACATTTATTTAATTTCAAAAACTATGGAAAGCCACAGTACACCCCCGAAGTAGTACTATGATTTGCTATATAAATCCATATTTGTTCTTCTACCTCGGAATTATGCCAATTTCCGAAGTAGAAGAACTGTTCAATGTCGGAGCTCATATTATCCTACATCGGGATAGATCATACTACTACTTCGGATTTTTATTTTCCGAAGTAGAAGTATACATACTTCTTCCTCGGCTTTCTTACTACAACATCGGATTTTTATTTTCCGACGAAGAAGAACAACGTTCGGCGAAGTAAGAATTTAAGTTCGGAGTTCATACATTATTATACTACTTCGGCATTTAAATTCCGACGAAGAACGATGTTTCCGAACTATACATCGGTATATAGTACAACTCCGCATTTTATACCGACGAAGCATAACTCCGAGGTATCGAAAACCACGTTACTTCGGGAGATTTGCTATACCGGAGTATCGTGAGTTACGTTATTTCGGGGGATTTAACGATATTTCGGCTGCGAGCTTCCAGTGACCGAGATTGTTTATAAACTTGGTCTCTATCGGAAAGGTTCGGAAGGCGAGTTGATTGATCATTGACTGCAGTTCTACATTTAACATTTATTTCATTAACAAAATAGACCCCAGGATCTAGGTATGTAATTGCTACACTTGACAGGATCTCTAGAGGTAGAATTTATCAATGATTACATGCCTATCAAATATTTTTCATGAACAAGGCCTGGCTACAACAATCATTTGTCAATGAATGATAATAGCTGTAATCTTAATGTGCTAGTGCTACATGCTCAGTCCTGGAACTTGAAGCCTGGGATCAGAACAGTCTGATATTAAGTCATATATGAATCAGGCATGTGTTTCCAAAGAAACGTATTTCTTTGTTTCATTATTAATTTTGCAGGTCCGTTATGGTTTGATGTTGGCCGTCACTAAACACTTAGGTGTACTGTACTGTTAGCACTGTGGGACTAAAGCCCATTCAGGTAAGTTTTTTGACTGTCTTATTGTTTTATTTTTTCAAATGGAAAAACTGTTTGAACAACGATGCATTAAAAGTTGTCTAGTTCATTTTCCTCATTTCAGTATACCAAACCATGGATGCCCAAGCCTACATTTGTTAACAGGATATTCAAACATGTAAATTGTTATCTGATTTCAAGTTAGTTTATATATTAATATAATAAAGATGTTTGTTTAATGTAGCTTTTAAAGTACACCACAACTAATAATAATTAAGACTCTCGAGGGCAATTAATTATGACAAAGATACAAATAAATATGTTTCAGGCAGTCCATATCAATTAAAACTAGATGTCCAAATAATTGAAATTAAATTTTTGTGTGTCAGGATTAGCTGTATACAGTTTTAATAATGTTATTAAATGTCTATTTTTATGATATTTGATTCAGATGATGAATGCAGGTGTTATATAAAAAGACCACAACTGCAAGAACTTCAAAGAACTCAACTGTAACTTCTTCAGATGTGTTGAAAGCGAAATCATAAGATATGTTAAAAGTTACATTATTTAGTCATTGATTCAAAGCCTGGCTTTTTTAGTAGTATTTTGTAATGATACTGCAAAATTAGGGACATCAAATTGACCAGTTTTATTACAGAGATCAAATTATTTATCAGGACATATGAATGGTAATCTTCACCAGTGCATTTGTAGAGATTTAATGATTCTTACTCTAACATATTTGTATTTATAGCACATTTTCTACTTTAAATTGATTTTGTTTAAGAACAAGATTTACTCTCGAAGAATTTTATCAATTCAGCGCGTTGATCTTAAATATGTAATTATGCGTATAATAAAAATTCTAGTTTTACAATTTTGTGTATGCTAGACTGATTATGAAATTTTCTCACTTTGAACTTTCATGTCTTTTTTTTCAGGAGTTCACCCCTGGTGACACAGTAACTAATTATAAAGTCACTTTTGGATGTGATATTGTGGATACACAAGAATTAGAAGGATATTTAAATTACTTAATTATAAAAACATTCTGAAGAACTTATAAATGGCATAAAAGTCGCAAGTGACTGATTCAAAATTAGGACTGGCATCTTTGATTGCTATATTTCAAATGTCAAAAGCTTAAGGCAAATTAATATACATGTTGTATATTACATAAACCATTGTTTTATGATTGGCACCTATTTGTAGGGATATGCACTGATTCAAATTTCCCATATGTTTAGTTTAAGGAAATGGTAATAGTGAATTTATCTGTTGTCATTAGCAGTATTATGTTCAGCAAGCAATAATGTAACTAATAAGTTCTCAATAATGGACAACAATAGGCACACAAATCTGCTAGTCTGTGGTGTTTAAAACTGTACAATGTCAACATAGCTGTAGTTCAATTGAAGTATAGAGCGGTATGCTTTGAAAATAAGCTGTTGGTATGAAATTTTGTCTTAATAGAAATGAAATAATTGTAAAACTGAATACTAATAAAAAGAAAATGAAGAACTAATAACATCCTTACATTATAATTTCTTCATGTATTGTGCTATTTTATTAAATTGTTAAAGCTGTCTTATTTTACTGTTGATGCATTATTATCTTCGGTGAGATTTGATCATTTTCATAAGTTGTACAGTAATCTTCCTTATACTGGTTGTTGAATGTATTTGTATTAAAACTTATAATAAAACGAAACATCTTGTCGTGAAATGAACTGAAATATTTTATACAGTATGAAGCTAAAACAACATTCAACGACCTTGCGATTATTCAGCTTTAACAGTTTGATAAAATTGCACTATACTTTGACTTTGTTAAAAAATACCAGCCATTAAATGCACTATGAACTGTCTTGTAATTACAGGACAGTGAGGTTCATAATGAACACATCTGGAAACTTCTCAAATGATATTTCTGAACAGTCTGTGAACCGTCATGTTTTCGTGATACATGTTTGTTTCACTTCTGTGAACATTTTGGTCTAAAAGGGTCATGACTGCCTTGCATTAAAGTAGGTAGTTGCTTACGGAGGATGGGAGTCTAGTACTGGTTCTTCCCAGTAACTATAGCTAAGTGAACTGTCCCCTCATATGACCCTGACTGTTGAAAAGGGGTGTGAAACTCATATAAACAAACAAACATTATATTTGGTTCAGAATAATCTGACTTGTTTATATAATGCCAGTGAAAACCTCGGTGAAGAGTTAATCAATAGTGATAACTGGTTACTATTACTAAGATACATGCAAGATAATAAGTTGCAAACAAAATCTTAACAAAGGTGTGATGTTGCCAAAGCCATGATGAGTAGGATAGCTCAACATACTTTGTGCACTTGTTCTATAAATCAGTGACAAAGAACTATTTGAAAACTTAAATGTGTAATTGTCAAAAGACAATAAGTAGCACAATATGAGGTTAGTAAAATGTTACATCTGTAAGAACAATATAAAGAGTCAAGGCATCATTAAATGTTTCAATTTCTCCAAGCTCAGGAAGTCCCTGTTGAATTTTAATTATCTTCTAGAAGGCTTCAAAAGTCATGATCTAATTTAAGAAAACTGTTTGTACACTGTTGGACACATTGCTGTGTTATAGCATCTGGTACCACTTGAGCGAAATTCTGGAACCCTAAAAATAAAAGAAAGTAGTTATGACATTCCTTATCCAAAGTTTAAGCTCAATTGGAACAGCAGTGACTAACAATGAGATTGTTTCATACACATGTTTTTGAAGCTAGAGTTTCATAACACCTAACCAAGAAAGGAGAACTAATGAAACTAGTTCAGGTTGACTTCTTCCAACATTACCATATAAGTAGTATCTGGTGTCTCCATCATTATTATGATCCAGTGTAATCAAATAGCATGTGCACAAAAACCACAGACATTTTCAGTTATTTAATGCTTAAACAAACATACATAAGCCTGATAGTTGGTACACTGACAGATTCATTACAACTTCCTGTTTGCTTCAGAAAACAAATGTTTGTCTGTTGTGTGTATTGGTGGA
Source organism: Lutraria lutraria (assembly GCA_964023205.1). NCBI lineage: Eukaryota > Metazoa > Mollusca > Bivalvia > Venerida > Mactridae > Lutraria > Lutraria lutraria. The sequence continues at coordinate 11,107,416 of OZ026837.1, read as the reverse complement.
GGGTTAAATTTCCTGGCTGCTTTTGAGATAATACTTCATCATTTAAAATGAATCTGTTTTCCCAAGAAAAAAATGTATGTACCATATTATTATGTCGCATGTATGAAGTATACCTTAGTTGTTTGGTCTCATCCAGTCCCATCAATTTCTTTATCTGGATCACTGTTCTCATCCGACTGTCATTGAATAAATGGCATGTAAGAGGATATGTAGGTACATCCTGAAAAGTAAAGAGTAAGATAGCAAATTAACAATATTCTATACTATATAAGACTAGATACAAAAACACCACTGATGAGATAAAGCTGTTTTGAAATAGGAAGTCTTGCATTTTTTTCTTTGAAATTACTATCTTGTATATTTGTATAATTTACAAAGGCAGTATTTTCAAGGTGATATTCAGTAATTGATCAAAAATTCATCCTGAGCTTGTTTTCTGACTGACATCATAAGAAATAGGGGCCAATGACCTAAGCTTCTTATTTACAGTCTGTAGACAAAGCTTAAGCAGAACAAATAACTAAAAACTGTTAAACAAAATGGTATAGACTCTAGAATTTCAATAGATTAAAAAACAAGAGGGCCAAGATGACCCTATATCGCTCACATGAAAATCATTGTTCACTCATTAAAATATTGTTTTGAACCTGTGACATAGTTTTTTACCACAGATGACCCATGTTAGAACGTGTCCTACATATGAATAAGACAAACATTCTGACACGGTTTGGTGAAGATCCAATCAAAACCATGAAAACTACAGCACAGACAAGGTTTTCTTAAGATTTGACCTCGTGACATTGCTTTTGACCCCAGATAACCCATGTTCTAATTTGTCATACATATCATTAAGACAAGCATTCTGACAAGGCTTGGTGAAGATACAATCAAAATTTGACATTAACAGTGTTAATAAGTTTTTCCTAAGATTTCACCTGGTGACCTAGTTATTGCCCCAAGATGACCCATATTTGTTTTGACCGTTACATCATTAAAACAAACAATTTTACAAAGTTTGGTGAAGATCCAATAATAACCTCGTTCGCGGGGGTATAACAAAACTTTGAAAAATACTGCAGACTAACTTAAAGGTAAAAGCAGGGCCTGTTTTATTCTTGTATCTATGTCTCAATGACTCAAGCCTGTTTCAGTTTATCTAATTAGGCTAACATAAAGTGAGTATGCTGCTGTAACTGCATGAATGTATTTACAATCAGTAGTGCAAAGTTCTGCAATTAATATTAATAATGATTAATCAAACTTTGATATTTATATCAAGTAACTAATAAAAATAACTTGATTAGACATGGATTTCCTATACCTGAAATAGCATTCACTACCTAAGGCCGTCCTCTGAAATCAAACTACCAAGCAATGTTCTTCGGCTATGATCTTCTCTTAGTCTTTTTGCAAATCCTGAACAAACGAAAACATTGTCTTCATCACTATAGTTCAAATCAACACAGTCCAATACTTGTCAAATTTCCCCCTGCCTGTAAGTATGTATTTTTTTACAATAACTTTTTTTTTTCAACTTATATGCAAGTCAGCATGTATAAAAATGAAATTAAAGAAGAATTCAAGCCCTTTTTCTGACTTTTACCCTCAAATTCATCATTACATTTAAATTTATGCAGAGAATGTCCAATTACACATCTTAAGACCCACCTCGGTGGTTGAGTGGTTAAAGTCACTTCAAATCACTGTAACCTCTCAGTGATAGTGGGTTGTGGGTTCGAGCCCGGCTACCGACCATAACTCTTTATGTGAGAAAGTAGGCAGTTGCTTACGGAGGATGGAAGTCTAGTATTAGTTCTTCCCAGGAACGATGCATATGTGAACTGTCTGCCTCACATGGCTGATTGTTGAAAAGGGGCATACAACCCGGTAAAAACACACACACCTTTTACTGTACCAAAAAATAAGACTTACAGATGATTTCATAAAGTTAACTTAACTATGTTTCATAAAGTGACAGCAGACACTAACCTTTCTCATTTAACACTGCTTCAAAAAAGTATTGCCCAACCACTCCTGGTCTTCCGTTTGTCACTGCAGCTTTTAGCCAAATCACTTCCTACTGAATCTATGTAAAAGCAGAAGGTCATAACAATCTGAATGATACAGATTAATTAGGGAAATAACTGCAAATCTTTCATATCACATTTATGCCTAACCCTAAAACAAGCATGTCCACACGGCAAATCAAGTCCATTTTTTTTAATGTCAATGAAGTAAACAGCAGTAATATAATGGTTGACAAGAGGTTTTTGTTAGTGATATATTACATCATATTAAAGGAGTTTCATTGATAATGTAAGCCACGCCATACAATTGTTGATTACACATACATGATAAAATTTCAGAGTTAACAAGTAAAAAATAAATACTATAACATGTATAAATTGTGCGACTAATTGACAACTTATTTATTCGAATCACAGATGCTTCATCATGCATGTTCAGAGGTATTTAAATATTTGATAGGTTAATCTATGCATTAGCCAAATGTACATTATATTACCTCAATATTAAATTATTACCTGTAATTTTCCATCTCACTTTCCTCTATCTACATTGAGGGGGCAATTAAATGGCTTCAGGTTCAGGTTCTCAGCAGTCTGCAAGCATCTGACCACTTTTCAATCTGTAACTTTAAATTACACAATGTGTAATCACAAACCTGAAATAAATGCATTTTAAATTCCATATCTCATTAAAAACGATCAATAATACAAGTCCATCTTATGACTATAGGTCAGAGGGAGTTAACACTTCGATGACTGACCAGAAATGAAGTTTAATCCTACAATAAACCATACTATTTTACTATTTACATTCCTATCTGATGACGTCATATCACAATGACATCATCAAGTTATATGTGTAAGATTTTACGAACTAAAGAGTTCTAGTGGTTCATGTCGGACATTTGTAAGAATTGAATAAAACAATTGTAATTGGAAATAAAAGGACTAAACTTTCATTTCCTGTCGTTTATCGAAGTGTAAACTCCCTCAGACCTCATAACACACATTTCACATAAAGCCCTTCGGTCTATATTCAATGTGTTATGAAGTTTGATGGACTTTACTGAAAAAACGAGACCTGCATGATTTTTCTCGCTCCTAAAACACTTTATCAAAGTTTATGTCATGCCTCATGGAACCAACAGCTGACCAATTTACACCTGACATAGTGACACTTTATGTACACTGGCCAACGCCACAACACAAGTTTTATGAAAGAACTGAAACCCTACACGTGCTAAAGAAACTGTAAATCTATGAAAGCAGTTCTGAATAATTCATGATTCAGCTCCTAGTCCTATGTAATGGCCATAAATGTATTTGTTAATTTGGTCAGTTCAGTTGTATTTGACGCCGTTAACTAGTGTGCGACTTAAGAACCCTGCAGCTCGACAAAAAATCCCTTAAAACTCATCTGCAGTCTCTATGCACTACTAAAGGCAAAAACACAATACGTACCTTAAAAAGAAGAAAATGAAATGCCATCATGGCCTTGTAAGTTTCCAACCACTTGAGTGACAGTGATCAGACGGTGCTTGCAAGCTATTCCCGTGAAAATCATCCCCGTAGTATCGTGGAATCTCCCGAAGTAACGCTGACTACGATACCTCGGAATGAATTAAAAGCCGAAGTATCGAGCAAAGTACTATCAAGCAGGGGGCGGGGGGGGGGTCGATTTAAATCACTGGAGTAGTATGACTAATGTGTACTTATAACTAGGCATTTCTTGTACGTCGGAAAGTAAAAGACCGTAGTTGTAGTAAGAAAGCCGAGGTAGTAGTATGTATACTTCTACATCGGAAAATAAAACTCCGAAGTTGTAGTAAGAAAGCCGAGGTAGTAGTATGTATACTTCTACATCGGAAAATAAAAATCCGAAGTTGTAGTAAGAAAGCCGAGGTAGTAGTATGTATACTTCTACATCGGAAAATAAAACTCCGAAGTTGTAGTATGATCTATCCCGATGTACGATAATATGAACTCCGACATTGAACGGTTCTTCTACTTCGGAAATTGGCATAATTCCGAGGTAGTAGAACAGATATGGGTTTATATAGCAAATCATAGTACTACTTCGGGGGTGTACTGTGGCTTTCCATACAAAAACAGTATCTCTTTCTTTACGGGTTTGATTTTGTATGGAAAGCCACAGTACACCCCCGAAGTAGTACTATGATTTGCTATATAAACCCATATCTGTTCTACTACCTCGGAATTATGCCCATTTCCGAAGTAGAAGAACCGTTCAATGTCGGAGTTCATATTATCCTACATCGGGATAGATCATACTACAACTTCGGAGTTTTATTTTCCGATGTAGAAGTATACATACTACTACCTCGGCTTTCTTACTACAACTTCGGAGTTTTATTTTCCGATGTAGAAGTATAGCCTACATACTACTACCTCGGCTTTCTTACAACAACTTCGGTGTTTTACTTTCCGACGTACAAGAAATGCCTAGTTATAAGTACACATTAGTCATACTACTCCAGTGATTTAAATCGACCCCCCCCCCACCTGCTTGATGGTACTACTTCGGAGTATTGCGCGATACTTCGGCTTTTAATTTATTCCGAGGTATCGCAGTCAGCGTTACTTCGGGAGATTCCACGATACTACGGGGATGATTTTCACGAGAATAGCTTGCAAGCACCGTCTGATCACTGTCACTCAAGTGGTTGGAAACTTACAAGACCATGATGGCATTTCATTTTCTTCTTTTTAAGGTACGTATTGTGTTTTTGCCTTTAGTAGTGCATAGAGACTGCAGATAAGTTTTAAGGGATTTTTTGTCGAGCTCAAGTCGGTTCTCAAGTCGCACACTAACGGCGTCAAATACAACTGAACTGACCAAATTAACAAATACATTTATGGCCATGGCATAGGAGCTGAATCATGAATTATTCAGAACTGTTTTCATAGATTTACAGTTTCTTTAGCACGTGTAGGGTTTCAGTTCTTTCATAAAACTTGTGTTGAGGCGTTGGCCAGTGTACATAAATTGTCACTATGTCAGGAGTAAATTGGTCAGCTGTTGGTTCCATGAGGCATGACATAAAGTGATTTAGGAGCGAGAAAAATCATGCAGGTCTCGTTTTTCAGTAAAGTCCATCAAACGTCATAACACATTGAATATAGACCGAAGGGCTTTATGTGAAATGTGTGTTATGAGGTCTGAGGGAGTTTACACTTCGATAAACGACAGGAAATGAAAGTTTAGTCCGACCTTTTATTTCCAATTACAATTGTTTTATTCAATTCTTACAAATGTCGGACATGAACCACTAGAACTCTTTAGTTGGTAAAATCTTACACATATAACTTGATGATGTCATTGTGATATGACGTCATCAGATAGGAATGTAAATAGTAAAATAGTGTGGTTTATTGTAGGATTAAACTTCATTTCTGGTCAGTCATCGAAGTGTTAACTCCCTCTGACCTATAGTACACATCGAATATTTAAAAAAAAAATTTATGAATAGGAAATATGCATATTTACATAATAAATTAACATTTATATTAAAGCATTTTCATTATAACATATGAAAGTGTCATCCGGATTGAAATAGTGAAAAGTGAGATGGATTACACCCTATTTTCATATTATTTTCAAATAGATTAGTGTACTAGTTTAGTGGTTAAGAAAATGTGCAGTATACATGCATTAAATTGCTTACATTGGAGTTTTTCTGTCAAAGCCTAAGTTTTTGGAAAATTAACTATGAACTTGCTCAAGGAGAAATCCAGGCCCGTCTGTCATAAGATGGACTTGTATTATTGATCGTTTTTAATGAGATGCATATATATTTATATGGAATTTAAAATGCATTTATTTCAGGTTTGTGATGACACATTGTGTAATTTAAAGTTACAGATTGAAAAGTGGTCAGATGCTTGCAGACTGCTGAGAACCTGAACCTGAAGCCACTTAATTGCCCCCTCAATGTAGATAGAGGAAAGTGAGATGGAAAATAACAGGTAATAATTTAATAATGAGGTAATATTATGTACATTTGGCTAATGTATAGATTAACTGATCAAATATTTAAATACCTCTGAACATGCATGATGAAGCATCTGTGATTCGAATAAATAAGTTGTCAATTAGTCGCACAATTCATACATGTTATAGTATTTATTTTTTACTTGTTAACTCTGAAATTTTATCATGTATGTGTTATCAACAATTGTATGGCTTACATTATCAATGTAACTCCTTTAATATGATGTAATATATCACTAACAAAAAGCTCTTGTCAACCATTATATTACTGCTGTTTACTTCATTGACTTGAAAAAATGGACTTGATTTGCCGTGTGGACATGATTGTTTTAGGGTTAGGCATTAATGTGATATGAAAGATTTACAGTTATTTTCCCTTATTAATCTGTATCATTCAGATTGTTATGACCTTCTGCTTTTACATAGATTCAGTAGGAAGTGATTTGGCTAAAAACTGCAGTGACAAACGGAAGACCAGGAGTGGTTGGGCAATACTTTTTTGAAGCAGTGTTAAATGAGAAAGGTTAGTGTCACTTTATGAAACATAGTTAAGTAAACATTATGAAATCATCTGTAAGTCCTATTTTTTGGTACAGTAAAGGTGTGTGTGTGTGTGTGTTTTTGTTTTTATTGGGTTGTATGCCCCTTTTCAACAATCAGTCATATGAGGCAGACAGTTCACATATGCATCGTTCCTGGGAAGAACCAATACTAGACTTCCATCCTCCGTAAGCAACTGCCTACTTTCTCACATAAAGAGTTATGGTCGGTAGCCGGGCTCGAACCCACGACCCACTATCACTGAGAGGTTACAGTGATTTGAAGCGACTTTAACCACTCAACCACCGAGGTGGGTCTTAAGATGTGTAATTGGACATTCTCTGCATAAATTTAAATGTAATGATGAATTTGAGGGTAAAGTCAGAAAAAGGGCTTGAATTCTTCTTTAATTTCATTTTTATATATGCTGACTTGCATATAAGTTGGAAAAAAACAATGTTATTGTAAAAAATACATACTTACAGGCAGGGGGAAATCTGAAAAGTATTGGACTTCTAGAAGGTTGATTTGAACTATAGTGATGAAGACAATGTTTTCGCTTGTTCAGGATTTCCAAAAAGACTAAGAGAAGATCATAGCTGAAGAACATTGCTTGGTAGCTTGATTTCAGAGGACTGCCTTAGGTAGTGAATGATATTTCAGGTATATAAAATCCATGTCTAATCAAGTTATTTTTATTAGTTACTTGATACATATATTCTAAATAAATATCAAAGTTTGATTAATCATTATTAATATTAATTGCAGTTGCACTACTGATTGTAAATACATTCATGCAGTTACAGCTGCATACTTACTTTATGTTAGCTTAATTAGATAAACTGAAACAGGCTTGAGTCATTGAGACATAGATACAAGAATAAAACAGGCCCTGCTTTTACCTTTAAGTTAGTCTGCAGTATTTTTCAAAGTTTTGTTATACCAACGCAAACGAGGTTATTATTGGATCTTTACCAAACTTTGTCAAATTGTTTGTTTTAATGATGTAACGGTCAAGACAAATATAAGTCATCTTGGGGCAATAACTAGGTCACCAGGTGAAATCTTAGGAAAAACTTATTAACACTGTAAATGTCAAATTTTGATTGTATCTTCACCAAGCCTTGTCAGAATGCTTGTCTTAATGATATGTATGACAAATTCGAACATGGGTTATCTGGGGTCAAAAGCAATGTCACGAGGTCAAATCTTAAGAAAACCTTGTCTGTGCTGTAGTTTTCATGGTTTTGATTGGATCTTCACCAAACCCTGTCAGAATGTTTGTCTTATTCATATGTAGGACACATTCTAACATGGGTCATCTGTGGTAAAAAAACTATGTCACAGGTTCAAAACAATATTTTAATGAGTGAACAATGATTTTCATGTGAGCGATATAGGGCCATCTTGGCCCTCTTGTTTTTTAATCTATTGAAATTCTAGTGTCTATACCATTTTGTTTAATGGCCTTTAGTTATTTGTTCTGCTTAAGCTTTGTCTACAGACTGTAAATAAGAAGCTTAGGTCATTGGCCCCTATTTCTTATGATGTCAGTCAGAAAACAAGCTCAGGATGAATTTTTGATCAATTACTGGATATCACCTTGAAAATACTGCCTTTGTAAATTATACAAATATACAAGATAGTAATTTCAAAGAAAAAAATGCAAGACTTCCTATTTCAAAACAGCTTTATCTCATCAGAGGTGTTTTTTGTATCTAGTCTTATATAGTATAGAATATTGTTAATTTGCTATCTTACTCTTTACTTTTCAGGATGTACCTACATGTACATATCCTCTTACATGCCATTTATTCAATGACAGTCGGATGAGAACAGTGATCCAGATCAAAAAATTGATGGGACTGGATGAGACCAAACAACTAAGGAACAGTCAAGCATGTGAAATCAGAGAAATAGGGACATCTTGCCGGGTATACCTGGTATACTTCATACATGGGACATAATAATATGGTACATACATTTTTTTCATACATTTTAAATGATGAAGTATTATCTCAAAAGCAGCCAGGAAATCGAACCCTCCACTAATACACACAACGGACAAATAATATTTTTCTGAAGCAAACAGGAAGTTGTAATGAATCTGTCAGTGTTCGAACTATCAGGCTTATGTATGTTTGTCTAAGCATTAAATAACTGAAAATGTCTGTGGTTTTTGTGCACATGCTATTTGACTACACTGGATCATAATAATGATGGAGACACCAGATATTACTTATAGGGTAATGTTGGAAGTAGTCAACCTGAAGTAGTTTCATTAGTTCTCCTTTCTTGATTAGGTGTTATGATACTCTAGCTTCAAAAACATGCGTATGAAACAATCTCATTGTTAGTCACTGCTGTTCCAATTGAACTTAAACTTTGGATAAGGAATGTCATAACTTCTTTTTTATTTTTAGGGCTCCAGAATTTCACTAAAGTGGTACCAGATGCTATAACACAGCAATGTGTCCAACAGTGTACACACAGTTTTCTTAAATTAGATCATGACTTTTGAAGCCTTCTTGAAGATAATTAACATTCAACGGGGACTTCCTGAGCTTTGAGAAATTGAAACATTTAATGATGCCAAGACTCTTTATATTGTTCTTACAGATGTAACATTTTACTAACCTCATAATGTGCTACTTATTGTCTTTTGACAATTACACATTTAAGTTTTCAAATAGTTATTTGTCACTGATTTATAGAACAAGTGCACAAAGTATGTTGAGCTATCCTACTCATCATGGCTTTGGCAACATCACACCTTTGTTAAGATTTTGTTTGCAACTTATTATCTTGCATGTACCTTAGTAATAGTAACCAGTTATCACTATTGATTAACTCTTCACCGAGATTTTCACTGGCATTATATAAACAAGTCAGATTATTCTGAACCAAATATAATGTTTGTTTGTTTATATGAGTTTCACACCCCTTTTCAACAGTCAGGGTCATATGAGGGGACAGTTCACTTAGCTATTGTTACTGGGAAGAACCAGTACTAGACTCCCATCCTCCGTAAGCAACTACCTACTTTAATGCAAGGCAGTCATGACCCTTTTAGACCAAAATGTTCACAGAAGTGAAACAAACATGTATCACGAAAACATGACGGTTCACAGACTGTTCAGAAATATCATTTGAGAAGTTTCCAGATGTGTTCTTTATGAACCTCACTGTCCTGTAATTACAAGACAGTTCATGGTGCATTTAATGGCTGGTATTTTTTAACAAAGTATAGTGCAATTTTATCAAACTGTTAAAGCTGAATAATCGCAAGGTCGTTGAATGTTGTTTTAGCTTCATACTGTATTTAATATTTCGGTTCATTTCACGACAAGATGTTCCGTTTTATTATAAGTTTTAATACAAATACATTCAACAACCAGTATAAGGAAGATTATTGTACAACTTATGAAAATGATCAAATCTCACCGAAGATAATAATAAATACATGCATCAACAGTAAAATAAGGCAGCTTTAACAATTTAATAAAATAGCACAATACATGAAGAAATTATAATGTAAGGATGTTATTAGTTCTTCATTTTATATTTATTAGTATTCAGTTTTACAATTATTTCATTTCTATTTAGACAAAATTTCATACCAACAGCTTATTTTCAAAGCCTACCGCTCTATACTTCAATTGATCTACAGCTATGTTGACATTATACAGTTTTAAACACCACAGACCAGCAGATTAGTGTGCCTATTGTTGTCCATTATTGAGAACTTATTAGTGACATTATTGCTTGATGAACATAAAACTGCTAATGACAGCAGATAAATTCACTATTAACATTTCCTTAAACTAAACATATGGGAAATTTGAATCAGTGCATATCCCTACAAACAGGTGCCAATCATAAAACAATGGTTTATGTAACATACAACATGTATATTAATTTGCCTCAAGCTTTTGACATTTGAAATATAGCAATCAAAGATGCCAGTCCTAATTTTGAATCAGTCACTTGCGACTTTTATGCCATTTATAAGTTCTTCAGAATGTTTTTATAAATAAGTAATTTAAATATCCTTCTAATTCTTGTGTATCCACAATATCACATCCAAAAATGACTTAATAATTAGTTACTGTGTCACCAGGGGTGAACTCCTGAAAAAAAAAGACATGAAAGTTCAAAGTGAGAAAATTTCATAATCAGTCTAGCATACACAAAATTGTAAAACTAGAATTTTTATTATACGCATAATTACATATTTAAGATCAACGCGCTGAATTGATAAAATTCTTCGTGAGTAAATCTTGTTCTTAAACAAAATCAATTTAAAGTAGAACATGTGCTATAAATACAAATGTGTTAGAATAAGAATCATTAAATATCTACAAATGCACTGGTGAAGGTTACCATTCATATGTCCTGATAAATAATTTGATCTCTGAAATAAAACTGATGGCCCTAATTTTGCAGTATCATTACACAATACTACTAAAAAAGCCAGGCTTTGAATCAATGACTAAATAATGTAACTATTAACATATCATATGATTTAGCTTTCAACACACCTGAAGAAGTTATAGTTGAGTTCTTTGAAGTTGTTGCAGTTGTGGTCTTTTTATATAACACCTGCATTCATCATCTGAATCAAATCTGATAAAAAAAGACATTTAATAATATTATTAAAACTGTATACAGCTAATCCTGACACACACAAATTTAATTTCAATTATTTGGACATCTGGTTTTAATTGATATAGACTGCCTGAAACAGATTTATTTGTATCTTTGTCATAATTAATTGCCCTCTGAGAGTCTTAATTGTTATAAGTTGTGATGCACTTTAAAAACTACATTAAACAAACATCTTTATTATATTAATATATAAAATAACTTTAAATCAGATAACAATTTAAATGTCTGAATATCCTGTTAACAAATGTAGGCTTGGGCATCCATGGTTTGGTATACTGAAATGAAGAAAATGAACTAGACAATTTTTAATGGATCGTTGAACAGTTTTTCCATTTGTAAAATAAAACAAAAAGACAGTCAAAAAACTTACCTGAATGGGCTTTAGTTCCACAGTGCTAACAGCACAGTACACCTACGTGTTTAGTGACAGCCCACATCAAACCATAACGGACCTGCAAAATTAATAATGAAACAAAGAAATACGTTTCTTTGGAAACACATGCCTGATTCATATATGACTTAATATCAGACTGTTCTGATCCAAGGCTTCAAGTTCCAGGACTGAGCATGTAGAATTAGCACATTAAGATTACAGCTATATCATTAATTGACAAATGATTGTTGTACTTGTAGCCAGGCCTTGTTCATGAAAAAATATTTGATAGGCATGTAATCATTGATAAATTCTACCTCTAGATGTAGCAATTACATACCTAGATTCTGGGGTCTATTTCGTTAATGAAATAAATGTTAAATGTAGAACTGCAGTCAATGATCAATCAACTCGCCTTCCGAACCTTTCGTAGAGACCAAATCTCGGTCACTGGAAGCTTTCAGCCGAAATATCGTTAAATCCCCCGAAATAACGTAACTCACGATACTCCGGTATAGCAAATCTCCCGAAGTAACGTGGTTTTCGATACCTCGGAGTTATGCTTCGTCGGTATAAAATGCGGAGTTGTACTATATACCGATGTATAGTTCGGAAACATTGTTCTTCGTCGGAATTTAAATGCCGAAGTAGTATAATAATGTATGAACTCCGTACTTAAATTCTTACTTCGCCGAACGTTGTTCTTCTTCGTCGGAAAATCGAAAAGCCGAGGTAGAAGTATGTATACTTCTACCTCGGAAAATAAAAATCCGAAGTTGTAGTAAGAAAGCCGAGGTAGAAGTATGTATACTTCTACTTCGGAAAAGAAAAATCCGAAGTAGTAGTATGATCTATCCCGATGTACGATAATATGAACTCCGACATTGAACAGTTCTTCTACTTCGGAAATTGGCATAATTCCGAGGTAGTAGAACAAATATGGATTTATATAGCAAATCATATTACTACTTCGGGGGTGTACTGTGGCTTTCCATACAATTTCCGAAGTAGAAGAACTGTTCAATGTCGGAGCTCATATTATCCTACATCGGGATAGATCATACTACTACTTCGGATTTTTATTTTCCGAAGTAGAAGTATACATACTTCTTCCTCGGCTTTCTTACTACAACATCGGATTTTTATTTTCCGACGAAGAAGAACAACGTTCGGCGAAGTAAGAATTTAAGTTCGGAGTTCATACATTATTATACTACTTCGGCATTTAAATTCCGACGAAGAACGATGTTTCCGAACTATACATCGGTATATAGTACAACTCCGCATTTTATACCGACGAAGCATAACTCCGAGGTATCGAAAACCACGTTACTTCGGGAGATTTGCTATACCGGAGTATCGTGAGTTACGTTATTTCGGGGGATTTAACGATATTTCGGCTGCGAGCTTCCAGTGACCGAGATTGTTTATAAACTTGGTCTCTATCGGAAAGGTTCGGAAGGCGAGTTGATTGATCATTGACTGCAGTTCTACATTTAACATTTATTTCATTAACAAAATAGACCCCAGGATCTAGGTATGTAATTGCTACACTTGACAGGATCTCTAGAGGTAGAATTTATCAATGATTACATGCCTATCAAATATTTTTCATGAACAAGGCCTGGCTACAACAATCATTTGTCAATGAATGATAATAGCTGTAATCTTAATGTGCTAGTGCTACATGCTCAGTCCTGGAACTTGAAGCCTGGGATCAGAACAGTCTGATATTAAGTCATATATGAATCAGGCATGTGTTTCCAAAGAAACGTATTTCTTTGTTTCATTATTAATTTTGCAGGTCCGTTATGGTTTGATGTTGGCCGTCACTAAACACTTAGGTGTACTGTACTGTTAGCACTGTGGGACTAAAGCCCATTCAGGTAAGTTTTTTGACTGTCTTATTGTTTTATTTTTTCAAATGGAAAAACTGTTTGAACAACGATGCATTAAAAGTTGTCTAGTTCATTTTCCTCATTTCAGTATACCAAACCATGGATGCCCAAGCCTACATTTGTTAACAGGATATTCAAACATGTAAATTGTTATCTGATTTCAAGTTAGTTTATATATTAATATAATAAAGATGTTTGTTTAATGTAGCTTTTAAAGTACACCACAACTAATAATAATTAAGACTCTCGAGGGCAATTAATTATGACAAAGATACAAATAAATATGTTTCAGGCAGTCCATATCAATTAAAACTAGATGTCCAAATAATTGAAATTAAATTTTTGTGTGTCAGGATTAGCTGTATACAGTTTTAATAATGTTATTAAATGTCTATTTTTATGATATTTGATTCAGATGATGAATGCAGGTGTTATATAAAAAGACCACAACTGCAAGAACTTCAAAGAACTCAACTGTAACTTCTTCAGATGTGTTGAAAGCGAAATCATAAGATATGTTAAAAGTTACATTATTTAGTCATTGATTCAAAGCCTGGCTTTTTTAGTAGTATTTTGTAATGATACTGCAAAATTAGGGACATCAAATTGACCAGTTTTATTACAGAGATCAAATTATTTATCAGGACATATGAATGGTAATCTTCACCAGTGCATTTGTAGAGATTTAATGATTCTTACTCTAACATATTTGTATTTATAGCACATTTTCTACTTTAAATTGATTTTGTTTAAGAACAAGATTTACTCTCGAAGAATTTTATCAATTCAGCGCGTTGATCTTAAATATGTAATTATGCGTATAATAAAAATTCTAGTTTTACAATTTTGTGTATGCTAGACTGATTATGAAATTTTCTCACTTTGAACTTTCATGTCTTTTTTTTCAGGAGTTCACCCCTGGTGACACAGTAACTAATTATAAAGTCACTTTTGGATGTGATATTGTGGATACACAAGAATTAGAAGGATATTTAAATTACTTAATTATAAAAACATTCTGAAGAACTTATAAATGGCATAAAAGTCGCAAGTGACTGATTCAAAATTAGGACTGGCATCTTTGATTGCTATATTTCAAATGTCAAAAGCTTAAGGCAAATTAATATACATGTTGTATATTACATAAACCATTGTTTTATGATTGGCACCTATTTGTAGGGATATGCACTGATTCAAATTTCCCATATGTTTAGTTTAAGGAAATGGTAATAGTGAATTTATCTGTTGTCATTAGCAGTATTATGTTCAGCAAGCAATAATGTAACTAATAAGTTCTCAATAATGGACAACAATAGGCACACAAATCTGCTAGTCTGTGGTGTTTAAAACTGTACAATGTCAACATAGCTGTAGTTCAATTGAAGTATAGAGCGGTATGCTTTGAAAATAAGCTGTTGGTATGAAATTTTGTCTTAATAGAAATGAAATAATTGTAAAACTGAATACTAATAAAAAGAAAATGAAGAACTAATAACATCCTTACATTATAATTTCTTCATGTATTGTGCTATTTTATTAAATTGTTAAAGCTGTCTTATTTTACTGTTGATGCATTATTATCTTCGGTGAGATTTGATCATTTTCATAAGTTGTACAGTAATCTTCCTTATACTGGTTGTTGAATGTATTTGTATTAAAACTTATAATAAAACGAAACATCTTGTCGTGAAATGAACTGAAATATTTTATACAGTATGAAGCTAAAACAACATTCAACGACCTTGCGATTATTCAGCTTTAACAGTTTGATAAAATTGCACTATACTTTGACTTTGTTAAAAAATACCAGCCATTAAATGCACTATGAACTGTCTTGTAATTACAGGACAGTGAGGTTCATAATGAACACATCTGGAAACTTCTCAAATGATATTTCTGAACAGTCTGTGAACCGTCATGTTTTCGTGATACATGTTTGTTTCACTTCTGTGAACATTTTGGTCTAAAAGGGTCATGACTGCCTTGCATTAAAGTAGGTAGTTGCTTACGGAGGATGGGAGTCTAGTACTGGTTCTTCCCAGTAACTATAGCTAAGTGAACTGTCCCCTCATATGACCCTGACTGTTGAAAAGGGGTGTGAAACTCATATAAACAAACAAACATTATATTTGGTTCAGAATAATCTGACTTGTTTATATAATGCCAGTGAAAACCTCGGTGAAGAGTTAATCAATAGTGATAACTGGTTACTATTACTAAGATACATGCAAGATAATAAGTTGCAAACAAAATCTTAACAAAGGTGTGATGTTGCCAAAGCCATGATGAGTAGGATAGCTCAACATACTTTGTGCACTTGTTCTATAAATCAGTGACAAAGAACTATTTGAAAACTTAAATGTGTAATTGTCAAAAGACAATAAGTAGCACAATATGAGGTTAGTAAAATGTTACATCTGTAAGAACAATATAAAGAGTCAAGGCATCATTAAATGTTTCAATTTCTCCAAGCTCAGGAAGTCCCTGTTGAATTTTAATTATCTTCTAGAAGGCTTCAAAAGTCATGATCTAATTTAAGAAAACTGTTTGTACACTGTTGGACACATTGCTGTGTTATAGCATCTGGTACCACTTGAGCGAAATTCTGGAACCCTAAAAATAAAAGAAAGTAGTTATGACATTCCTTATCCAAAGTTTAAGCTCAATTGGAACAGCAGTGACTAACAATGAGATTGTTTCATACACATGTTTTTGAAGCTAGAGTTTCATAACACCTAACCAAGAAAGGAGAACTAATGAAACTAGTTCAGGTTGACTTCTTCCAACATTACCATATAAGTAGTATCTGGTGTCTCCATCATTATTATGATCCAGTGTAATCAAATAGCATGTGCACAAAAACCACAGACATTTTCAGTTATTTAATGCTTAAACAAACATACATAAGCCTGATAGTTGGTACACTGACAGATTCATTACAACTTCCTGTTTGCTTCAGAAAACAAATGTTTGTCTGTTGTGTGTATTGGTGGAGGGTTAAATTTCCTGGCTGCTTTTGAGATAATACTTCATCATTTAAAATGAATCTGTTTTCCCAAGAAAAAAATGTATGTACCATATTATTATGTCGCATGTATGAAGTATACCTTAGTTGTTTGGTCTCATCCAGTCCCATCAATTTCTTTATCTGGATCACTGTTCTCATCCGACTGTCATTGAATAAATGGCATGTAAGAGGATATGTAGGTACATCCTGAAAAGTAAAGAGTAAGATAGCAAATTAACAATATTCTATACTATATAAGACTAGATACAAAAACACCACTGATGAGATAAAGCTGTTTTGAAATAGGAAGTCTTGCATTTTTTTCTTTGAAATTACTATCTTGTATATTTGTATAATTTACAAAGGCAGTATTTTCAAGGTGATATTCAGTAATTGATAAAAAATTCATCCTGAGCTTGTTTTCTGACTGACATCATAAGAAATAGGGGCCAATGACCTAAGCTTCTTATTTACAGTCTGTAGACAAAGCTTAAGCAGAACAAATAACTAAAAACTGTTAAACAAAATGGTATAGACTCTAGAATTTCAATAGATTAAAAAACAAGAGGGCCAAGATGACCCTATATCGCTCACATGAAAATCATTGTTCACTCATTAAAATATTGTTTTGAACCTGTGACATAGTTTTTTACCACAGATGACCCATGTTAGAACGTGTCCTACATATGAATAAGACAAACATTCTGACACGGTTTGGTGAAGATCCAATCAAAACCATGAAAACTACAGCACAGACAAGGTTTTCTTAAGATTTGACCTCGTGACATTGCTTTTGACCCCAGATAACCCATGTTCTAATTTGTCATACATATCATTAAGACAAGCATTCTGACAAGGCTTGGTGAAGATACAATCAAAATTTGACATTAACAGTGTTAATAAGTTTTTCCTAAGATTTCACCTGGTGACCTAGTTATTGCCCCAAGATGACCCATATTTGTTTTGACCGTTACATCATTAAAACAAACAATTTTACAAAGTTTGGTGAAGATCCAATAATAACCTCGTTCGCGGGGGTATAACAAAACTTTGAAAAATACTGCAGACTAACTTAAAGGTAAAAGCAGGGCCTGTTTTATTCTTGTATCTATGTCTCAATGACTCAAGCCTGTTTCAGTTTATCTAATTAGGCTAACATAAAGTGAGTATGCTGCTGTAACTGCATGAATGTATTTACAATCAGTAGTGCAAAGTTCTGCAATTAATATTAATAATGATTAATCAAACTTTGATATTTATATCAAGTAACTAATAAAAATAACTTGATTAGACATGGATTTCCTATACCTGAAATAGCATTCACTACCTAAGGCCGTCCTCTGAAATCAAACTACCAAGCAATGTTCTTCGGCTATGATCTTCTCTTAGTCTTTTTGCAAATCCTGAACAAACGAAAACATTGTCTTCATCACTATAGTTCAAATCAACACAGTCCAATACTTGTCAAATTTCCCCCTGCCTGTAAGTATGTATTTTTTTACAATAACTTTTTTTTTTCAACTTATATGCAAGTCAGCATGTATAAAAATGAAATTAAAGAAGAATTCAAGCCCTTTTTCTGACTTTTACCCTCAAATTCATCATTACATTTAAATTTATGCAGAGAATGTCCAATTACACATCTTAAGACCCACCTCGGTGGTTGAGTGGTTAAAGTCACTTCAAATCACTGTAACCTCTCAGTGATAGTGGGTTGTGGGTTCGAGCCCGGCTACCGACCATAACTCTTTATGTGAGAAAGTAGGCAGTTGCTTACGGAGGATGGAAGTCTAGTATTAGTTCTTCCCAGGAACGATGCATATGTGAACTGTCTGCCTCACATGGCTGATTGTTGAAAAGGGGCATACAACCCGGTAAAAACACACACACCTTTTACTGTACCAAAAAATAAGACTTACAGATGATTTCATAAAGTTAACTTAACTATGTTTCATAAAGTGACAGCAGACACTAACCTTTCTCATTTAAC
The DNA here is from genome assembly GCA_964023205.1 of Lutraria lutraria. Lineage (NCBI taxonomy): Eukaryota > Metazoa > Mollusca > Bivalvia > Venerida > Mactridae > Lutraria > Lutraria lutraria. The sequence continues at coordinate 11,088,901 of OZ026837.1, read as the reverse complement.
ACTGCTTCAAAAAAGTATTGCCCAACCACTCCTGGTCTTCCGTTTGTCACTGCAGCTTTTAGCCAAATCACTTCCTACTGAATCTATGTAAAAGCAGAAGGTCATAACAATCTGAATGATACAGATTAATTAGGGAAATAACTGCAAATCTTTCATATCACATTTATGCCTAACCCTAAAACAAGCATGTCCACACGGCAAATCAAGTCCATTTTTTTTAATGTCAATGAAGTAAACAGCAGTAATATAATGGTTGACAAGAGCTTTTTGTTAGTGATATATTACATCATATTAAAGGAGTTTCATTGATAATGTAAGCCACGCCATACAATTGTTGATTACACATACATGATAAAATTTCAGAGTTAACAAGTAAAAAATAAATACTATAACATGTATAAATTGTGCGACTAATTGACAACTTATTTATTCGAATCACAGATGCTTCATCATGCATGTTCAGAGGTATTTAAATATTTGATAGGTTAATCTATGCATTAGCCAAATGTACATTATATTACCTCAATATTAAATTATTACCTGTAATTTTCCATCTCACTTTCCTCTATCTACATTGAGGGGGCAATTAAATGGCTTCAGGTTCAGGTTCTCAGCAGTCTGCAAGCATCTGACCACTTTTCAATCTGTAACTTTAAATTACACAATGTGTAATCACAAACCTGAAATAAATGCATTTTAAATTCCATATCTCATTAAAAACGATCAATAATACAAGTCCATCTTATGACTATAGGTCAGAGGGAGTTAACACTTCGATGACTGACCAGAAATGAAGTTTAATCCTACAATAAACCATACTATTTTACTATTTACATTCCTATCTGATGACGTCATATCACAATGACATCATCAAGTTATATGTGTAAGATTTTACGAACTAAAGAGTTCTAGTGGTTCATGTCGGACATTTGTAAGAATTGAATAAAACAATTGTAATTGGAAATAAAAGGACTAAACTTTCATTTCCTGTCGTTTATCGAAGTGTAAACTCCCTCAGACCTCATAACACACATTTCACATAAAGCCCTTCGGTCTATATTCAATGTGTTATGAAGTTTGATGGACTTTACTGAAAAAACGAGACCTGCATGATTTTTCTCGCTCCTAAAACACTTTATCAAAGTTTATGTCATGCCTCATGGAACCAACAGCTGACCAATTTACACCTGACATAGTGACACTTTATGTACACTGGCCAACGCCACAACACAAGTTTTATGAAAGAACTGAAACCCTACACGTGCTAAAGAAACTGTAAATCTATGAAAGCAGTTCTGAATAATTCATGATTCAGCTCCTAGTCCTATGTAATGGCCATAAATGTATTTGTTAATTTGGTCAGTTCAGTTGTATTTGACGCCGTTAACTAGTGTGCGACTTAAGAACCCTGCAGCTCGACAAAAAATCCCTTAAAACTCATCTGCAGTCTCTATGCACTACTAAAGGCAAAAACACAATACGTACCTTAAAAAGAAGAAAATGAAATGCCATCATGGCCTTGTAAGTTTCCAACCACTTGAGTGACAGTGATCAGACGGTGCTTGCAAGCTATTCCCGTGAAAATCATCCCCGTAGTATCGTGGAATCTCCCGAAGTAACGCTGACTACGATACCTCGGAATGAATTAAAAGCCGAAGTATCGAGCAAAGTACTATCAAGCAGGGGGCGGGGGGGGGTCGATTTAAATCACTGGAGTAGTATGACTAATGTGTACTTATAACTAGGCATTTCTTGTACGTCGGAAAGTAAAAGACCGTAGTTGTAGTAAGAAAGCCGAGGTAGTAGTATGTATACTTCTACATCGGAAAATAAAACTCCGAAGTTGTAGTAAGAAAGCCGAGGTAGTAGTATGTATACTTCTACATCGGAAAATAAAAATTCGAAGTTGTAGTAAGAAAGCCGAGGTAGTAGTATGTATACTTCTACATCGGAAAATAAAACTCCGAAGTTGTAGTATGATCTATCCCGATGTACGATAATATGAACTCCGACATTGAACGGTTCTTCTACTTCGGAAATTGGCATAATTCCGAGGTAGTAGAACAGATATGGGTTTATATAGCAAATCATAGTACTACTTCGGGGGTGTACTGTGGCTTTCCATACAAAAACAGTATCTCTTTCTTTACGGGTTTGATTTTGTATGGAAAGCCACAGTACACCCCCGAAGTAGTACTATGATTTGCTATATAAACCCATATCTGTTCTACTACCTCGGAATTATGCCCATTTCCGAAGTAGAAGAACCGTTCAATGTCGGAGTTCATATTATCCTACATCGGGATAGATCATACTACAACTTCGGAGTTTTATTTTCCGATGTAGAAGTATACATACTACTACCTCGGCTTTCTTACTACAACTTCGGAGTTTTATTTTCCGATGTAGAAGTATAGCCTACATACTACTACCTCGGCTTTCTTACAACAACTTCGGTGTTTTACTTTCCGACGTACAAGAAATGCCTAGTTATAAGTACACATTAGTCATACTACTCCAGTGATTTAAATCGACCCCCCCCCCCACCTGCTTGATGGTACTACTTCGGAGTATTGCGCGATACTTCGGCTTTTAATTTATTCCGAGGTATCGCAGTCAGCGTTACTTCGGGAGATTCCACGATACTACGGGGATGATTTTCACGAGAATAGCTTGCAAGCACCGTCTGATCACTGTCACTCAAGTGGTTGGAAACTTACAAGGCCATGATGTTATTTCATTTTCTTCTTTTTAAGGTACGTATTGTGTTTTTGCCTTTAGTAGTGCATAGAGACTGCAGATAAGTTTTAAGGGATTTTTTGTCGAGCTCAAGTCGGTTCTCAAGTCGCACACTAACGGCGTCAAACACAACTGAACTGACCAAATAAACAAATACATTTATGGCCATGGCATAGGAGCTGAATCATGAATTATTCAGAACTGTTTTCATAGATTTACAGTTTCTTTAGCACGTGTAGGGTTTCAGTTCTTTCATAAAACTTGTGTTGTGGCGTTGGCCAGTGTACATAAATTGTCACTATGTCAGGTGTAAATTGGTCAGCTGTTGGTTCCATGAGGCATGACATAAAATGATTTAGGAGCGAGAAAAATCATGCAGGTCTCGTTTTTCAGTAAAGTCCATCAAACGTCATAACACATTGAATATAGACCGAAGGGCTTTATGTGAAATGTGTGTTATGAGGTCTGAGGGAGTTTACACTTCGATAAACGACAGGAAATGAAAGTTTAGTCCGACCTTTTATTTCCAATTACAATTGTTTTATTCAATTCTTACAAATGTCGGACATGAACCACTAGAACTCTTTAGTTGGTAAAATCTTACACATATGACTTGATGATGTCATTGTGATATGACGTCATCAGATAGGAATGTAAATAGTAAAATAGTGTGGTTTATTGTAGGATTAAACTTCATTTCTGGTCAGTCATCAAAGTGTTAACTCCCTCTGACCTATAGTAGTAATTAGTACACATCGAATATTTAAAAAAAAAAATTATGAATAGGAAATATGCATATTTATATAATAAATTAACATTTATATTAAAGCTTTTTCATTATAACATATGAAAGTGTCATCCGGATTGAAATAGTGAAAAGTGAGATGGATTACACTCTATTTTCATATTATTTTCAAATAGATTAGTGTACTAGTTTAGTGGTTAAGAAAATGTGCAGTATACATGCATTAAATTGCTTACATTGGAGTTTTTCTGTCAAAGCCTAAGTTTTTGGAAAATTAACTATGAACTTGCTCAAGGAGAAATCCAGGCCCGCCTGTCATAAGATGGACTTGTATTATTGATCGTTTTTAATGAGATACATATATATTAATATGGAATTTAAAATGCATTTATTTCAGGTTTGTGATGACACATTGTGTAATTTAAAGTTACAGATTGAAAAGTGGTCAGATGCTTGCAGACTGCTGAGAACCTGAACCTGAAGCCACTTAATTGCCCCCTCAATGTAGATAGAGGAAAGTGAGATGGAAAATAACAGGTAATAATTTAATAATGAGGTAATATTATGTACATTTGGCTAATGTATAGATAAACTGATCAAATATTTAAATACCTCTGAACATTCATGATGTACATCTGTGATTCGAATAAATAAGTTGTCAATTAGTCGCACAATTCATACATGTTATAGTATTTATTTTTTACTTGTTAACTCTGAAATTTTATCATGTATGTGTTATCAACAATTGTATGGCTTACATTATCAATGTAACTCCTTTAATATGATGTAATATATCACTAACAAAAAGCTCTTGTCAACCATTATATTACTGCTGTTTACTTCATTGACTTGAAAAAATGGACTTGATTTGCCGTGTGGACATGATTGTTTTAGGGTTAGGCATAAATGTGACATGAAAGATTTGCAGTTATTTTCCCTAATTAATCTGTATCATTCAGATTGTTATGACCTTCTGCTTTTACATAGATTCAGTAGGAAGTGATTTGGCTAAAAACTGCAGTGACAAACGGAAGACCAGGAGTGGTTGGGCAATACTTTTTTGAAGCAGTGTTAAATGAGAAAGGTTAGTGTCACTTTATGAAACATAGTTAAGTAAACATTATGAAATCATCTGTAAGTCCTATTTTTTGGTACAGTAAAGGTGTGTGTGTATGTGTGTTTTTGTTTATATTGGGTTGTATGCCCCTTTTCAACAATCAGTCATATGAGGCAGACAGTTCACATATGCATCGTTCCTGGGAAGAACCAATACTAGACTTCCATCCTCCGTAAGCAACTGCCTACTTTCTCACATAAAGAGTTATGGTCGGTAGCCGGGCTCGAACCCACGACCCACTATCACTGAGAGGTTACAGTGATTTGAAGCGACTTTAACCACTCAACCACCGAGGTGGGTCTTAAGATGTGTAATTGGACATTCTCTGCATAAATTTAAATGTAATGATGAATTTGAGGATAAAGTCAGAAAAAGGACTTGAATTCTTCTTTAATTTCATTTTTATATATGCTGACTTGCATATAAGTTGGAAAAAAACAGTGTTATTGTAAAAAATACATACTTACAGCTTACAGGCAGGGGGAAATCTGAAAAGTATTGGACTTCTAGAAGGTTGATTTGAACTATAGTGATGAAGACAATGTTTTCGCTTGTTCAGGATTTCCAAAAAGACTAAGAGAAGATCATAGCTGAAGAACATTGCTTGGTAGCTTGATTTCAGAGGACTGCCTTAGGTAGTGAATGATATTTCAGGTATAGGAAATCCATGTCTAATCAAGTTATTTTTATTAGTTACTTGATACATATATTCTAAATAAATATCAAAGTTTGATTAATCATTATTAATATTAATTGCAGTTGCACTACTGATTGTAAATACATTCATGCAGTTACAGCTGCATACTTACTTTATGTTAGCTTAATTAGATAAACTGAAACAGGCTTGAGTCATTGAGACATAGATACAAGAATAAAACAGGCCCTGCTTTTACCTTTAAGTTAGTCTGCAGTATTTTTCAAAGTTTTGTTATACCAACGCAAACGAGGTTATTATTGGATCTTTACCAAACTTTGTCAAATTGTTTGTTTTAATGATGTAACGGTCAAGACAAATATGGGTCATCTTGGGGCAATAACTAGGTCACCAGGTGAAATCTTAGGAAAAACTTATTAACACTGTAAATGTCAAATTTTGATTGTATCTTCACCAAGCCTTGTCAGAATGCTTGTCTTAATGATATGTATGACAAATTCGAACATGGGTTATCTGGGGTCAAAAGCAATGTCACGAGGTCAAATCTTAAGAAAACCTTGTCTGTGCTGTAGTTTTCATGGTTTTGATTGGATCTTCACCAAATCCTGTCAGAATGTTTGTCTTATTCATATGTAGGACACGTTCTAACATGGGTCATCTGTGGTAAAAAACTATGTCACAGGTTCAAAACAATATTTTAATGAGTGAACAATGATTTTCATGTGAGCGATATAGGGCCATCTTGGCCCTCTTGTTTTTTAATCTATTGAAATTCTAGTGTCTATACCATTTTGTTTAATGGCCTTTAGTTATTTGTTCTGCTTAAGCTTTGTCTACAGACTGTAAATAAGAAGCTTAGGTCATTGGCCCCTATTTCTTATGATGTCAGTCAGAAAACAAGCTCAGGATGAATTTTTGATCAATTACTGGATATCACCTTGAAAATACTGCCTTTGTAAATTATACAAATATACAAGATAATAATTTCAAAGAAAAAAATGCAAGACTTCCTATTTCAAAACAGCTTTATCTCATCAGAGGTGTTTTTTGTATCTAGTCTTATATAGTATAGAATATTGTTAATTTGCTATCTTACTCTTTACTTTTCAGGATGTACCTACATGTACATATCCTCTTACATGCCATTTATTCAATGACAGTCGGATGAGAACAGTGATCCAGATAAAAAAATTGATGGGACTGGATGAGACCAAACAACTAAGGAACAGTCAAGCATGTGAAATAGGAGACATCTTGCCGGGTATACCTGGTATACTTCATACATGGGACATAATAATATGGTACATACATTTTTTTTCATACATTTTAAATGATGAAGTATTATCTCAAAAGCAGCCAGGAAATCGAACCCTCCACCAATACACACAACGGACAAAAAAAAAATTTTCTGAAGCAAACAGGAAGTTGTAATGAATCTGTCAGTGTTCCAACTATCAGGCTTATGTATGTTTGTCTAAGCATTAAATAACTGAAAATGTCTGTGTTTTTTGTGCACATGCTGTTTGACTACACTGGATCATAATAATGATGGAGACACCAGATATTACTTATAGGGTAATGTTGGAAGTAGTCAACCTGAAGTAGTTTCATTAGTTCTCCTTTCTTGATTAGGTGTTATGATACTCTAGCTTCAAAAACATGTGTATGAAACAATCTCATTGTTAGTCACTGCTGTTCCAATTGAACTTAAACTTTGGATAAGGAATGTCATAACTACTTTTTTATTTTTAGGGCTCCAGAATTTGACTAAAGTGCTACCAGATGCTATAACACAGCAATGTGTCCAACAGTGTACAAACAGTTTTCTTAAATTAGATCATGACTTTTGAAGCCTTCTAGAAGATAATTAACATTCAACGGGGACTTCCTGAGCTTTGAGAAATTGAAACATTTAATGATGCCTAGACTCTTTATATTGTTCTTAGAGATGTAACATTTTACTAACCTCATAATGTGCTACTTATTGTCTTTTGACAATTACACATTTAAGTTTTCAAATAGTTCTTTGTCACTGATTTATAGAACAAGTGCACAAAGTATGTTGAGCTATCCTACTCATCATGGCTTTGGCAACATCACACTTTTGTTAAGATTTTGTTTGCAACTTATTATCTTGCATGTACCTTAGTAATAGTAACCAGTTATCACTATTGATTAACTCTTCACCGAGATTTTCACTGGCATTATATAAACAAGTCAGATTATTCTGAACCAAATATAATGTTTGTTTGTTTGTTTATATGAGTTTCACACCCCTTTTCAACAGTCAGGGTCATATGAGGGGACAGTTCACTTAGCTATTGTTACTGGGAAGAACCAGTACTAGACTCCCATCCTCCGTAAGCAACTACCTACTTTAATGCAAGGCAGTCATGACCCTTTTAGACCAAAATGTTCACAGAAGTGAAACAAACATGTATCACGAAAACATGACGGTTCACAGACTGTTCAGAAATATCATTTGAGAAGTTTCCAGATGTGTTCTTTATGAACCTCACTGTCCTGTAATTACAAGACAGTTCATGGTGCATTTAATGGCTGGTATTTTTTAACAAAGTCAAAGTATAGTGCAATTTTATCAAACTGTTAAAGCTGAATAATCGCAAGGTCGTTGAATGTTGTTTTAGCTTCATACTGTATTTTAATATTTCGGTTCATTTCACGACAAGATGTTCCGTAATATTATAAGCTTTAATACAAATACATTCAACAACCAGTATAAGGAAGATTATTGTACAACTTATGAAAATGATCAAATCTCACCGAAGATAATAATAAATACATGCATCAACAGTAAAATAAGGCAGCTTTAACAATTTAATAAAATAGCACAATACATGAAGAAATTATAATGTAAGGATGTTATTAGTTCTCCATTTTATATTTATTAGTATTCAGTTTTACAATTATTTCATTTCTATTTAGACAAAATTTCATACCAACAGCTTATTTTCAAAGCCTACCGCTCTATACTTCAATTGATCTACAGCTATGTTGACATTATACAGTTTTAAACACCACAGACTAGCAGATTAGTGTGCTTATTGTTGTCCATTATTGAGAACTTATTAGTGACATTATTGCTTGATGAACATAATACTGCTAATGACAGCAGATAAATTCACTATTAACATTTCCTTAAACTAAACATATGGGAAATTTGAATCAGTGCATATCCCTACAAACAGGTGCCAATCATAAAACAATGGTTTATGTAACATACAACATGTATATTAATTTGCCTCAAGCTTTTGACATTTGAAATATAGCAATCAAAGATGCCAGTCCTAATTTTGAATCAGTCACTTGCGACTTTTATGCCATTTATAAGTTCTTCAGAATGTTTTTATAAATAAGTAATTTAAATATCCTTCTAATTCTTGTGTATCCACAATATCACATCCAAAAATGACTTAATAATTAGTTACTGTATCACCAGGGGTGAACTCCTGAAAAAAAAAGACATGAAAGTTCAAAGTGAGAAAATTTTGTAATCAGTCTAGCATACACAAAATTGTAAAACTAGAATTTTTATTATACGCATAATTACATATTTAAGATCAACGCGCTGAATTGATAAAATTCTTCGTGAGTAAATCTTGTTCTTAAACAAAATCAATTTAAAGTAGAACATGTGCTATAAATTCAAATGTGTTAGAATAAGAATCATTAAATCTCTACAAATGCACTGGTGAAGGTTAACATTCATATGTACTGATAAATAATTTGATCTCTGAAATAAAACTGATGGCCCTAATTTTGCAGTATCATTTCACAATACTACTAAAAAAGCCAGGCTTTGAATCAATGACTAAATAATGTAACTATTAACATATCTTATGATTTAGCTTTCAACACACCTGAAGAAGTTACAGTTGAGTTCTTTGAAGTTGTTGCAGTTGTGGTCTTTTTATATAACACCTGCATTCATCATCTGAATCAAATCTGATAAAAAAGACATTTAATAATATTATTAAAACTGTATACAGCTAATCCTGACACACACAAATTTAATTTCAATTATTTGGACATCTGGTTTTAATTGATATAGACTGCCTGAAACAGATTTATTTGTATCTTTGTCATAATTAATTGCCCTCTGAGAGTCTTAATTGTTATAAGTTGTGATGCACTTTAAAAACTACATTAAACAAACATCTTTATTATATTAATATATAAAATAACTTTAAATCAGATAACAATTTAAATGTCTGAATATCCTGTTAACAAATGTAGGCTTGGGCATCCATGGTTTGGTATACTGAAATGAGGAAAATGAACTAGACAATTGTTAATGCATCGTTGAACAGTTTTCCATTTGTAAAATAAAACAATAAGACAGTCAAAAAACTTACCTGAATGGGCTTTAGTCCCACAGTGCTAACAGCACAGTACACCTACGTGTTTAGTGACAGCCCACATCAAACCATAACGGACCTGCAAAATTAATAATGAAACAAAGAAATACGTTTCTTTAGAAACACATGCCTGATTCATATATGACTTAATATCAGACTGTTCTGATTCCAGGCTTCAAGTTCCAGGACTGAGCATGTAGAATTAGCACATTAAGATTACAGCTATATCATTAATTGACAAATGATTGTTGTACTTGTAGCCAGGCCTTGTTCATGAAAAAATATTTGATAGGCATGTAATCATTGATAAATTCTACCTCTAGATGTAGCAATTACATACCTAGATTCTGGGGTCTATTTCGTTAATGAAATAAATGTTAAATGTAGAACTGCAGTCAATGATCAATCAACTCGCCTTCCGAACCTTTCGTAGAGACCAAATCTCGGTCACTGGAAGCTTTCAGCCGAAATATCGTTAAATCCCCCGAAATAACGTAACTCACGATACTCCGGTATAGCAAATCTCCCGAAGTAACGTGGTTTTCGATACCTCGGAGTTATGCTTCGTCGGTATAAAATGCGGAGTTGTACTATATACCGATGTATAGTTCGGAAACATTGTTCTTCGTCGGAATTTAAATGCCGAAGTAGTATAATAATGTATGAACTCCGAACTTAAATTCTTACCTCGCCGAACGTTGTTCTTCTTCGTCGGAAAATCGAAAAGCCGAGGTAGAAGTATGTATACTTCTACCTCGGAAAATAAAAATCCGAAGTTGTAGTAAGAAAGCCGAGGTAGAAGTATGTATACTTCTACTTCGGAAAAGAAAAATCCGAAGTAGTAGTATGATCTATCCCGATGTACGATAATATGAACTCCGACATTGAACAGTTCTTCTACTTCGGAAATAGGCATAATTCCGAGGTAGTAGAACAAATATGGATTTATATAGCAAATCATAGTACTACTTCGGGGGTGTACTGTGGCTTTCCATAGATTTTGGACTATTTGCTATGATGGAGTATATGATATTTTAGGTCCAGCGGCCTTATAGTGGACTAGCCATGACACGATTATTTTCTTGCATTTAGTCATTCTAAAATGGTTTCCTTTGCTTGTAGTTATATATATGCGACTCTGATACATTTCTGGGTGGTTGTATGTTTAATATTTTAGTCCAATACGCCACTGAAAGTCTTTTGAATTACTGCACCTCGAACAATCTAAACGAATAAAATCATTCAATGAATGAGATGAAATATAACGTGGACTGGTGTATCTATTTCATGGTTTCTGGTCCCCCTTAATTCAGTGTATATACTATTTAACAATGTATACAAAGAATTAAGTACTATCTGCTCGAAACAGGGGTGTCATTGGATACCATCCAACTCATTGTAGCCAGATTTTGATGTATACACTATTGACCATGAATACAAGACATTTCAAATGAAACCACTCTGAATTAAGTCTGAAAATGTGTCATTTATATGCCCACTTATCTATACAGAGATCTGTTCAGTATTTCCATCAACATGTTACCTGTACGTATATACAAAACGACAAAGATCTTGTCCAGTTGGGGTTTTCATAACTACTTTTAAAACCAGTAGTGCTACATTTCTGTAATTTTGTCTATTTTATATTGTCTTTTATTTATTCAATAAGAAATACATGTACTTAATAAATAATGAATGACTCACAGCGTCGTCTTTCCAATTAAATGGTGTGTACAATTTTAATTCATTGTAAGATTATAATCAAATCAGTTGTTGTAATTTTTGTTATCCAGACAAGAGATAGTATGATTTCGTTGTGTATGCAATGCATGAGTAAAAGTGGGTTTTACTTTATACATAATTGTTCGCCTAAATATATGTAGGACAAGGGACACGTTAACATTTTTTATAATATTAAAAACATATCTTATTTATTCTATACTAGAGTCTCATTCATATATATAATACAATTATGGTGTATATCTCTGAATCATTATCATGTGACCATTCTAATGCAGAATTATAAGAGACTATAATACAATTATGCAAAACAATAGTACAAACTATCATCTATCTAAATAAATGACATCTGAAATATATATACTTCTGTAGCTCGTTGTATAAGTTTGAAATTATGTCATGATGCAAACTGCAGTTAATTAGTAGCACAAAGCATTCATCCTCAAAGACAACATTACAGATAAAACAAATTCTTTCGTGTTCATGTAACCTGTCATATATATATATATATATATATCGGTTTCAAGCCTAATTGGCAAGTAATGCGAATAAAACTATGTACATATTATCTTCGGTAGGATGAAAATTATCTCAGTATGTGAAACCAATTATATTTATTAATCAAAGTGCATGTAATACATACATCCGCATGCATCTTAATGTATTCATACATGTACATTATGAGAACTGAATACAAGAAGGTATATATCAATGATCAATATGTATGGTAATATTTTACATCATACTAGGAATGATCTCATGAAATAAGTACAGTTAGTTAACAAAGCGTAGTATGCATATTTAACTCAAAGTATCAATTTATAAATAATAACAGGGATGTTATATTTGCGCAATAAAAGTTTAAACTGAATGCTTTTTTACGCAGATCATGACTTTATTATATTCAAATGAGTATTATACGTTTATAGAATAATACAATTGACCAGTCACAAGGACCAAGTATTGCTGCATCGTATCTCGAGTTAAATTACTTTTCAATACGAAATGAGAATAATTTGAAGAAAGCAATCCCGCTACGCTTGTTTTACGGAAATTACGACTATGAGTAGTATGCATGTAGAAAATAATAAAATTGGCCTATCGCACGGCCAAAGTATTACTGAATTGGGTTTCGAGTATACTTTTCAAATGAAATGAAAATGATGCATTAACAGAACAGAACATATACTTTATTTACTTGTACAATGTGTACATCGTTATAACATATAATTATACAGAATATATATACACAAACCATACATATTTTAAAGATTAAATCACTACACAATGACATAAATACACAGGTTATATTGTTGAGGATGAGGACATAGATATGCAGTACAAACTCTGTAGAACAACATCCTATGGATGCTGCAACTATTGGCCGTTGTTTAGATGTTGTTGCTCTGTAGAGGTTAAATTTATAGTAAATATCAGCTAAAGGAAATTTTGAAGGTGTTGTTATAGAGAGGTTGTTGGTCTACAGAGGGCCGCTCTGGAGAGGTTGTACTGTATATGATATTTTACCTATTTAGTATTTATTAAAGTAATTCTACGATTGAAAGAACGTTTATTAAATATACTAAATTTTGAACAGTATTTCTACCATTACACTTTGACACCTCAATTAGTGTATATATACTTGTTCTTTGGTAAAAATATTAATCAATATAAATACATCTAAGGTCATGAAAACGTGGACGCATGTACAGATGAAATGAAGCTCGTGATCTATATCATTAGTACCACAATAAATATAAATGCGTTCATTTCTTGGTAATCTATTTATTCCATATCTACCTGTTTGTACTCTAAAGGAATGTGATGTAACTCGAAAACGGGCAAGACAATTTATTTATTTACGCAAATTTTGAATTTGTCATATGACCAATTCAAGTCGCTCGTCAAGTGTATATATACTGTACATTCAAGATTTCAAACATATTATTGTAATAACATTCTTACCATCGAACGATATAATTGTATCAGTTTGTTTTAATGCTTCAGCTGAGAAGAACACGCTAATTTGTAGACACTTTTGAACAAAATGAATTCATGTCGTGAAATTATTGGCATATGTACAAAGGATATATCCTGATGTTGTTTTATGTACAAATTTCATTCCTAAAATTATCGAAAGGTATAAACGTCCTACACAAAAGTTAATATTGCACGCTAAGTGTGCTTTCAATGTTGTTCATTGGCTGCGTGAACAAAATATGAAAATGGTTCATTTATATGATGGAAATAAGCGATGTTTATTTTTGCGTTCTAATAAAAAGCATTTCTATAGTCAGTCTTTCGACTGAACGCCAGTATTCATGTGCTATAACATGAGTAGGCCTATAGTTTATAAACAAAATGAGCTAAGCATAATTTTCTGCAGAATATATATCTATGACTTCAAATACATCTTACGCATAAACTACAACTGATCTTGAAAATTCTATCTAAATTTTGGTATGCATGCAATTAGAATATTTCTAAATGTTGAAATGTACGTTCTTCACCAATATACTTTTAAGAAATGGCCAATGTTAGGAATAAAATATCTTCCCTAATTGTCTATATAATGAACGACATATGTATTCGTTTGTTTTCAACTTTTGATAAAAAACTCCACTTTTATGAAAATATCTAAGATAAAAATTGTACTTATAACGTGGAATTGTTGACGTATTTCAGGGACATTATTTAATTTTATCTCCATATGCAAGATTGAAATTCATATGTGAAGAAATGAAGAAATTAACGCTATGCAATATAAGCGAATATCACGGGATCTGCGTGTATTGCTTTATGTGTAATGGTTCTATAAATGAAATATCACATCGTCAATATACATGATGAAAATGTGGGGTACTTCTTTTGTGGTCCTTATCAAACTGTTCCACAGACTGTATATCAACAAATAACGAGTTTTATGAGTAATCAAAGAGTGTAAAATTGAATAAATGCATATTTAACCCAAAATATTAATCTATATATTCATATGAGTAGTATATATATGTTGTGAATAATAAACTTGACATAAAAAACGGCCAATGTATTGGTGACGTGTTGGGTTACGAGCATTCATTTTCCGTTCGAAATGATATTAATGCGTAAGCAATATACGCGTTACGTTAACAACGCAAATAATGAATTTAATGGATTCAAATGATATTCTCCATGAAACAAATAATAAATGCAAGTCGCTCGTCTGTGTATATATATATTTTTTAATCAAAGCGTGTTACGCATATTCAACGCAAACTATCAATTTGAATTTGTATGAATTTAATGTACAAAATGTATATATAATTTTGTAATCAATACACGCGCTATGTTTACGTTACGCAAATTCTGAATTTATTAGATTTAAATGAAATTATATACGTGTGGCGATTTAAAAATTCGCGTATCGTGAATTTATTGTACATACAAGGTATCGTTGATATTCATTCTAAATTAGGACAAATAGTCCCCAATAGTCTATGCATCGATCTACATAAGTATTGGTATGTTTCCATGCTTTTCTTGAATTTTAGATATCTTAGATCACGTGAATTGTATTCATTTGATGCTCAAATCAGGATAATGATTGTATCGAATTAAATATATTCAATGAATAGTGTTCTGACCAAAGGCCTTAACTATTGACGTTATTAGATGAGTATAATTTGTCATCAAAGTGTGTTATGCATATTTAACGCATCACATCAATCATTAAGAACAAAACAACATTATGTCGAGGAAATGTTTGCATATATCCCGGATAAATTGTGCTTTCGCTTAAAATACAAACTTTGATTTCTAACAGATTAGAATGAACGTCTTACACAACAAGTTAATATAACAAAGTCTGTGTATAATCAATATTGTGTATTGGTTGCTTAAGAAAATATCAAAATGGTAAATATATGTGATGAAAACCACTAGTCAGTATATCAAATAAACACCCTTAATGAATGAATTATGAAACGGATATAGCTTACAAACAATACTCGTTGTGCATATTTTCCAGAGATCATATATCTATAAATTCAAATGAGTCTCATGCAAGAAGCAAACTATAAAATTGACCTAGTAGATGACCAAAATATTAAAATATTGCGTCTCGACTTATTATTTTTATACGACTGAGATTAATTTAATTTGTAAAAAAACGAGCACGCTATGCGTATCTTGCGCAAATTATCATGCATGATTTTATATTCAAATGATATTATACAATTTACAATTTATGAAACTTGAAATCGAGCTCATATGAAGAACAGAACAGATCTTTATTTCACCCAGGTGCAAAGTACAGCATGGGATTATCGCATAACGCTTAAATTGGAAATTTGATGATAAACAAATAATCATACACAACTGATAAAAAACTAGACTGTAGAACAAGCAAAAAAATTGTTTGATTGCAAATGTTCAAGAGAATACTTGCAAGCGTGGTATGCATATTTTGTGCAATAAATACATTATTTAAAATGCACATTGTTCACAAATAATAGACTATGTATTGACCGACATGTGTAGCTAATTTGTACATGCATTTGTTGAGAAGAACACACTAAATGTAAATATTTAAAACCAAAACCAAAAAGGAATCGCGGTATTGTTGGAATACTTCACGGACAAATTAATTGTTTTGTTTTAAATACACAATTTGATTTTTACCAGAACGTACTGACGATGAAAACATCTTACACAACAAGTTAATATCGCAGACTCAGTATGTAACCAATATGGTGTATCCGCGAGTGCTTGAACAAACGATCAAAAGGGTCAATATATATTATGAAATCTGTGGTATTGATTTTGCGGTTCTTGTGAACGTTTTCTGTAATGTTTTTTACAATGTGAACGTTGAGAACTGTGTTTAAAATTGACAATAAACTAGGAAAGACATTGAATAATGAAAAATTAAAATATGGAATCATCAATGAAATACTGAAGTTACTGAATTAACTTTGATATTATGATACATTATTTCGACCACTGGAATTAGCATAAATTCAGGTGAGAATTAAAGAATGATACCTGATTAATCATCAAATATTATTTTACTGATTCAGAAATGTACATTTAACCATTAGCTATTGATAAACCTCATTTAAGTCATGTACTTTCAGTAATTACTGAACAATGCCACTTCTTTAGGATGCATACCTAAAATGTCAGACGACCATTTTGTCACAAATTCGATTTCCTTAAAAACAACCAGCAAAATTTGAAACGTATCTAGGACCGAATTGAATTATACTTTTAACGAAGTACATGATCAATATTCATACACGTCAGAATAAAGAAATTTATAATGTAATGCAATAGTGGTGGATATCACGGAATTTGTGGGTACTTCTTTATGTGAATCAATTTAAATGCTTGAACAATATATGAAAATGGTCCGTATACAAGACGACAGTCTGTGGTATTTATTTGTCAGTTCATATGTGCCTGTTCCATCCACCAATTGCGCTAATTAATAATTAAATTAATTTTTCATTTACATCTTGCTAGACTTATTAATTTCATGGTACTGAATTGAAAACAACATGACTCGCAAATTTGTCTTTTTCTGGAAACTGATTTGGTTTATTATCGTCCTGATAAATTAATTAATACTAGTGGAGACTGGGTTAGAACTGATGCGATCGTTTGGTTAGCCGCCAGCTATGTTAAATAATGGTAACTACAGGCCCATCTTAGCCAGGTACCCGGCAAAATGAAGAAGGTATTCGGGAGGTACTGTGAGAATATAAGAGAGGTGTCTCATAAGCCAACTTGGTTGTCCTTTCAATAGGGGTGACACTATGATAAACAAAACCCTTCCTAATCCTAAATAGTGCATGTGAATTTAAGTTATGTGAGGGGGCTATCGTAGTGAAAATTAGATGATGTGTTCAATAAAATTCACTTACTTTGTAGAATCCTAAAAAATCCAATATATATATTCCATAAATAGTTTCCCCATCCACAAATACATTACACTAATAATACTTTGCACTAACACTATGTACATTTCACTAAGCATAAACACTATACACATTTCACTTAGAATAAATACTATGTGCATTTAGCTATTCACTTACAACTAACACTATACACACATAATACTTGTCGATGAGCACGTTTAACTGGAAAAGATAATGGGAACACATTTGTTCACAAAACATCATTTCATCTTAGATAGCGTGGTAAGCTGCTTTGACCTGAAATGTAATGAAATCAAGCACACGTCATATTTAATTAAATACTAACCATACAGTACCCAATATGAGTAACTAAGCACTGAAATTAAAAGAATGTAAAGTAAAAGAAACAAGTAGAAGTAATTACGCACTTTTAATTAAGACGAATATATATTTGGCAAGGTATATTTTTTATAACTTTTTATCAAAGACATGTACAGATAAAGAGTAGTTTTTTTTGCAATTGCAAATACGATAAATAAGTATCTTTCAGAAATTAACGGCAAGTCATAATTAATTAATTATCAATATTATATACGCGTTAGGAACAGAACAATTTGTAAATATATACATGTGTATTGGTATTCTTGTATATGCAAGTTATGTGTATAATAGTAAGTGTTCTTATTAAATTTTAAAAAAAATAAGGAAGTAAAAGTGTACTTATCGGCATAAAGAGTTATCCGTGCTGCAAAATGTCGGCTATCACTCTAATTCACTTATTCAAATCTGAAAAGTCAATAAATAAATTATATTTGAGTGGTACAAGTACTCGTAGAAGAAATATAAACAACACAAGCGATAAACATATTAATTTGTGTGATATGATACTCTCCGCAACAGCCTACATGTAGTTCAATCCATTTATTGAGATTAATGTGTGGTAAACAACGTCAACAAGATGCGCATGTCTATTTCATTAATATGCATTTGACTAAAGGCCAAGAACATTATTTAATGAAAACAAATTGTACTATTTATCTTTAGAAAATCTACGAACTTCATAACAAACCAATTCCATATTAATTGGCTCCATCAGTCTGAGGAAAAGGGGGTTTCTTGCACATGTACACCAACAGGTATTTCCACAAGAGATTGAAATTGTATCCCTATGTTACTTGCTGCTACATATCACTCGAATTTGTATATAATATGTATACGCCTCGTATTTATGTATAGCTTAATTGTCCGAGGCCACATCAAAACTTAATTCTGTGTCACAATTTAACTCTCTGTTGTATGTCACATACTTTCACGTAATGTACCAACACGTCACAATTAATAGATTAGCACAGACATAAAAACTTAAATAGTCATATACAAGACGAATTTTCTTCAAAATAGTCACCATACAGGCTTTATCAGGTGCTTTGCTGGGACAAGTCACGTTTATTAAAGGACAGAGACCCGATTTTTTTACTACATCTAACCCGAAATTTGATGGTGTAATCCGAACTAAACTTTCAATCCCGATGTTGCCTTGTACATGTGTATTTCAATTCATATTACTTTTCATTATCCGAATTGTTTAATCCGAGTACCATGACTTATCCGAAGTGATAAACAAGACCCTAAAATTATTCAAACTCGTCATTACACACATATAAAACACAATTATGTCCATTTGTGTCAAAAGGTGCGAACCCCAAACAATAAGGCCACACATACCGTTATATCGTTTACACAATACGGTATGGCGGTTCTCTTTAAGTTTTACTTGATCGATAAATTGCAAATCATGATTTAACTTTCATACACAATCAACACTAAAATTCCAAATGAATTCTCAGAGTTTTAATCTACTTGTCATGGAAATAACCCATAAAAATACAAAACATAAGTCTGATATAAATCCCAAGTACGTGAGTTCGTAATAATTTCATGACAGAAAACTATGGAACGCCATAGCTGCCTGAACATAAAAAGAATCTGTTTGTGGTGAGAAAATGTCATAAAGTGACGAGTAATTTTAATATGCCTGATCAAGTGATCATATTTCATTAGAAGATGAATATTTGCTATACTCGTATGAATGTGAATGTGTCATCATTACATTATGCCAACAATTTACTATGTGATGTACATGTTAATTATATTTAGTTGTTGTGCTATGGTACTTTGGCTTCCTCTCCTTATTTTATACGCGATTGATTTAGCTGCTGTTCGATTATGATTATATGATTGGTACCTTAAACATTAGCAAAACCTTTGTGCGCTGTGAATATATCCTAAATAGATGTGCAATCAAAATACCTCCTGTTTATTTTCATTATACGAAGACTGTCTGCGATTATACGTTATAAATATGTCGTAACATAATGTCAGCAATATACTTTATGATATACATGGTTATTGTATTTACTTCTGTGTCAGTATACGTTGCTCGCCTGTCAGTATACGTTGATTATTTATATTATTATACAGAGCTAATTTTAGACAATCAGTCATTTTAAGTCACCGTTCTTTGGTGTGCCAATAATAATATGCAATGGTCGAAATCGGTTTAGATTGTTTCCGTTGATTGTCTGAATTGTAGCAGGATAAGGTTCCAAATATAACAGGAGGAGGAACATAATGCTCATCATGCAGTGCTCGAACTATTGATATCCGGCTTGCAGGTCAGATGCGCTAACAACTGAGATAATCGAAATTTTAGTAAAGTGGATACAGGGTCTAAATTCAAGATAACACCTAACAACTCTCGCAACTTTTTCCGTGGGTATACAGGCTTCAAGTATCACGATTGTACGTTCAAGTAAATTTCCTGAATTTCATGTCATATTAGAAATGAAAAACTTCAAAAGGGATTTATCTTTACAAATTGCAAATGACAACAATGTCTGAGGAACAAGCGGACATTTATGCTTTATCTGTTAGAAACCTGTAGAGAGAAATAATATTTGTCTTATCTTGGATGCAAATCTTTGACACCAAGTACAAAGGGGGGCGTGCTTATGCACCTACAGGACCTAGGGTTTCAATCGGAACTAGGGTCAGGTGCCCAAGTCTTTACAAAAATTAATGACAATCCTCTCCAAGACCAAATGTTAAAGGATCAATCAAGTCTCTACAGGACCTAATGTTAAAGGATCAAGCGTCTACACTATAATCTATGTTCAAATGCTAGTATTTTAGCTTCTACGTGTTCTAGTGTCAAATTTCCATCACTCTACAGGTACTGAGGTGTAGTGCACAAGCTTCTACAGGAGCTAGTGTCATTATTCAAGCTTCTACAGGAGCTAGTGTCATTATTCAAGCTTCTACAGGAGCTAGTGTCATTATTCAAGCTTCTACAGGAACTAGGTTCTAATGCATGATATTTTACAGGTACTAGGGTCAAGTGTTCAAGTTTCTACAGGAACTAAAGTCAAATGTTCAAGATTCTCTAGTGTCAGGTGCTAAAGTATGTACACGAACTACGGTCGGGTGTTTAAACTTTTCCTAACATCAACGTCTGACTGATGAATTACAATAAATTATTACGGTTAAGTTAATAAAGTTTATAATGAATTAATGATTGGTAATGTGTGTATGATTACCTTGTAGAATGAGCATCAAGCGGCATCAACCATTCTATATATGCGTGCATGTATATTTAAAGTGCAATATTTCGGACCTGTATGCTGTCCATCTTTCAAAACCAATAATGAGATCATTTGTGTTCACATTATAGTACAATAAACTGTATCCTGCGATAAATCACGGACCTATTAAATGTGTGTTCTACATTTTAAACATAAGTCGTCCTTGCTCAGTCTTTTATATATATCACGATGTGTTTGAAAGTATATGAAGATGCATCCCTAAGGAAAATATTTCGCTTTCGTTTGCAATATACATGTATAAATTTATATCTTCATAGGACAAAATGTGTGAAACTATATTAATATAACAAAGTGTTTGTAATTATCAGGCAGAATTTATAAGAAGTATGAAATCAAAAATATATCAGTTTAATCTAGACTTACTACTATGACTCACTTTTGATAGCTCAATTACGTGTATAGTCATAATTTTGACTTTCATTCCCTTTATCTGCGTTAAAACAATAAGTTACATTTTATTTAGAATGTTATTATGTAAGCACCTGCACTAAGATAAATATGTATATTTGGTTACAAGACTTAACTTCAAATCACTATAACCTCTCACTGATATAGGGTCGTGGATTCGAACCCCGCTACCGACCATGTCTCTCTGTGGGACAATAGGTTACTTGCTTACGGAGGATGGGAGTCTCGTACTGGTTCTTCCCAGGGACGATGGGTTAGATGAACAGTCCGCCTGGCTCTGACAGATGAAAAGGGGCGTAAATCTCGATATAAATAAACAAACAAAAAAGGACTTTAGTGTATAATTGCAATACTAAAACGTTTGATTAAAGTGAAATACAATTTATGTTCCTACAAAGGGTCTGAATAGGCAAACTGTATTTAAACAAAACAGTGTCTTCAATAATTCACCCGATACCAAATAAATATCGGTCCATGTTTGGTAACTACATGTAGTTGTAAAAGTTTCCACAAAACTGTTATTGTTATCTCCCTTAACAGTCACATTCTGTATGTAAGAACTACGCGTATTTCACTGATTATTTCCACTACTGTAAACATGAGCTTTTCCAATCCGATATATCCGCAGATATGCTACAATTGTACAGTAAATAAAAAGTTGGAAAGAGATTTCTGTGAAGTTTGCGGCCTAGCGATCGTATTTATTCACTGCATTGTCTACACATTTCTCTGAGAGGTTACTGCACGATTATTGTCCTTGATATTTTTTAAAGATCGGACATAATTTTATTATCATTAATAATAAAGCTCAAATCCCATTTTTTTCTCAAAGTATAATGGTTTTAAAAAGGAGCAGATTTATCTGCAAATACTAGTACGTGTTCAGAATATTGTTTTGCCAGGCTAAAGTTCATTGATATCATCTGATCATAATTTACTAATAAATATAAAAAGATATATGACGATATGGTTATAAAACTTGAAAACAGTTTCTGAGCTCAGATCCAAGTTCCGTTCTGCTTTAACTCGTAAATTCCACACCTGTGTTTCCGTCAATGACATTCCACATTTACAAACTGCACATGTTTCTCGTGCTTTCAGTGATTTATACAAATTCTCCGAATCCTAAATATTTGATGTTACAGTATGTACAGTATAACTAGTCGACTAAAGACCACTGTCCGGACCTAATCATTATTTTGTTAGTCTTAATGTGTCAACACTTACTAATCTAATAAGTCATTGTAAAATTAATATTGATTTTATCATGGTTAATTTTATGCAATATCTTAATTCAGTCAAACCTATGTTAGCGCCCACCTCCTAATAAAGGTGACTCTGTGTTAGCGACCACCTCCTAATAAAGGGGACCCTGTGTTAGCGACCACCTCCTAATAAAGGTGACCCTGTGTTAGCGACCACCTCCTAATAAAGATAACCCTGTGAATATAACCATGCTTTGGAATACCGTCATTGATTATTAAGAACAAAATGACCTCCGAATAAAGGCTAACTGTCAATAAAAGGCCACAGTTAGCCTTCCTAATGATGGTCTTTGCTCACATGTATAACTGCACAAGTATAACCAGTAACAATATAGATCTACAAAACATTAGGGGTACAATGGTATGGCATAGCTTGTATATATATTGCAATACATTCGATCCATATTGCAATATGTATCGCGATACATTGACTATCCAAATTAACTTTCCGTCCCCTACATTATTCGCCATCAAGAAAATTAATTTGATTTATTAATAAGTTCCTTTAACTAAATGACTGATGACATGATTTCATATTCAAACTCTTAAGTTTAACAACAAATGAATCGACTTTAAACATATGTTATAGCGTCCGGAAGTTCTAAATTACCGGTGTACATCAGGAAAAGGCATAAACGCACAATATATATTCAAGCAGGGCAAATAGATCCAAATTTGATCAGAGTCTTTCAATAAAAAGTAAGTGAACCTGATTTTATTAGATATTAGTCTATTGTTATTTTCGAATGAAATATACAACGTATAATACAAATAGTATATAAACTTTAAGGTAGAAACACATTCTTGAAAAATATTGGCAAATCACAATGTATTTAAAGTCCATTATGCTGCACACTGTTGTAAAAATGTGATGGTCCCTAATAAACAGTCTGGTCCCACGGAACTTAATCCGACTGAAACCATTCGGTGCCTACAACTAAGTTTAAAGCTTAGTTTCGTTACGGCCTGTCATTTGAGATGCAAGACATTTACGTTGTACATACATGCAGTTTGAAAACTTTATTTCATGTCTTCATGATCATCGATTAAAACAAATACCACTTTCTTGACCCTGAAATAGCCCTATTAGAGCTAGTATTTTATTATCAAAAACAGGCAAATTTTAAAAGATAAAAATGATCAGTGTAATACAATGACAGTAAGGAAAAATAAAAGTGTGAACACGTTGGTTGGTAAGAACAGTAAAATGACTACAACTTGTTTTTAAAGAAAATATACATGCATAATATATTATAAGTACTATTTGCAAAATATTCATGTATAATGTAACGTTGTATATTTCTTTATTATGCCTGTCACTATAATAAATAAACTATATATGTACACCATTGTACCGCAACAAGGTAAAATCAAATGATTTCAGTTCATTATCATGTTGATTATTTATCATTGAGTCCAAAATTAGCAGAAATCTGCATTTTTAATCAGAAGCATCAATTTTTAAAGTTTGCGTCCCTGACACCTCGATTCAATACAATATCCATTCAGTTAGAACATTTAGTCTTTTATATAGTTAGTTAGTTTCAAATCTTGCAAATAAACAAAAATTGTGGATTTTGTAAAATATCAAAACAATATAACAACACACTGAAGATAAATAAACAGTAAAAACTCACACATAATTTACTTTATTTGTTTAGTAATCACAATTCTTCCTGAAAAATTTAATCATGGAAAAAACACCTCTCATTCATTGCTTAACTCCATAGTCGAGCCACAAGGCGACGTCAATAAGAATATCCAAGGACGTTGTGTAACACACCTTACTATAATGACATTGCATGTTATGCGTCAATATACAGACATATTCATAGTAGACATGCATACATACCACAAACTATTGGCATATCTTCCTTTGGGCACTGTAGACACAATAAAAATACTTAAAACGCTATCAAATGAAAGGGGTAGGGGCCGGGGGAATAGAAGACCCGAGTACTCAAGAGCTTTTAACCAAGTTTAAATTATTATTAGTGTGCCCCAGAATGCGTTTCCGACAATCTACTGTCATTTTTACTTCAGAGGGGATGCTCCAGGATCCCTCTAGAAAGGTACACATGTACCTACATATTGTTTTAGGGCAATTTTAGTAACGGTCTTGCAAACAGAGGCTGTATTTACATAGTAAACATTAGCTACAACTCTTGGATGCTATGCAAAGGTGAATGAAAGCAGACCTATTGAAAACTAAAGATATAGAGTCTGTTGGAGACGATACATGAATATGATCTTTGAGTGTGACCTTGATATCTTAATCAATCACATGACTCTCACACTATGAAATACAAGTAATAATTAAATATAGGAAAATAGAAAAGCATGTACAAGATCTATTTAACCACAGGCTCACTTAGACCTTGACTTGACATGCATACTCATACATGGATCTTCCTATGACTTATCCAATGACTGTAAAGGTACATACCGTCGAACCTGCGAACAGAATCCAACCTTAGGAAAGACACAACATGGTCATTATTGACAGGTGACTTTTCTTCAGCGGTCATTTATTTTAAATAACCAATGACGGTTTTCATAAAAATTGCTTTTATTATATACCTTTTATTTCGGAGGAGGCCGCTAACCCAGGATTGCCTACATTTAGTTTAAATACTCCAATAATGGACATGCAGTTGATCAAAAATAAACTCAAATAAAATATAAAGAGTATATGTACAAGACCACTGCAATCACATAACAACTTGCATAACAGTACCGGTATAAAATATGTACCTCAGGAATCTAGAAATAACAATTTGCGTCGATTTATTTTGGCTATATCACATCATTACCAACAAATCTGTAAACCAACATTGTAGAGTGTATTCATAAATTGGCTGGGATATTCACCAGTCCGATTAACTCAGTTGTTAGAGCATCTGACTGGCAGGCAGGAGGTCGTGGGTTTGTATCCCGCATCGGGCACATTATTTTCATCCTCCTTTTACATTTGGTGCCGTGTGTGTGACTGGCCTTGGAATACTATAGTAACAATATAAATACATGTATCACCGACATCATATTTAAACTATCGCTTTTGGTTCAGTAACAAAATAGGTCAACCGAGTAAAAAGCCATAATATTATCAACGAAACTTATAACCTAATATCATACTTCTCTCGATCTCTTTATATATCAAAGTGGTAAATGTAGGCCAAGGTGAAAAAGGGCCACAGTTAGTTTGTATGACCCTTTAAAATATTTAAGAAATTTTGGCAACAATCGATTTCATTTCTCCAGTTTGAGTATTTATATAAAATTATGTTAGATATATTTGTAGATACAGTTTTTTTCACGAAGTTTTATTGGCAACGTGTTCTGTTTTACATAAATATAGGATATTGAAAAACATAGATACAAAAGAATTGAGTCCCATTGATAATTGACAAAAATGTAATTTTCAGGGCGATACGATTCTTTAACTTATTTTGAGCATTGACAAAATATCACACATACCTACATGTATATAGTGTGTTCACTCTCGTCCCTTTTCAGTTACACAAACTACTCAGATTTATGAAAACACGATATGACGTCATGGAAAACACACCATTAAACTTTGTATGAATAAAAACAATTTTCCCTCAACACATTTAGTGAACTCAAGACAAAAAACGTGCTTCACGAATCCGTCTTATTCATTTAATCAAACATCAAGTACCGCACATTCTTTCTTTTGTTATTTATTTAATACCTAATCCAATCATCCACACATGTATATATGAAACGATGTCCGAAGGAAGGGAAGCAATTCGAAAACTTGGAAAGGAGTTCTTGACTAGATTATCTCCCTTTAAATATTTCCAGATAACAACCGTTATTGCTTAGACGATTTTTTTCGCTGTATGAGGAAAAATGAAAAAAAAGCAATGTTTTCTACTTCTTTGTACATAATATATTGATTGACCGTTAAGAACAATCCTTTAAGTTTGTATAAATGTCTGAAGGAATATAATAATTATTGCCGATAGTTAGCTCAACTTCTTATAAAGTTTATTATTAATTTAAAACAACTTCCGCTGTTTCTCATTATAAAAGTTAATCATAGCATAAAAAGCACACACTGCTGTAATTGAACTGAATGTTATTCATTTATTTCTGTCCAAATCATTTTAAATCATTACCACAAACATTTTAGTATATATTTACAGCAAATGTATATCTAAGACTGTGCAAAATTGCATTAACAAGTTTATCTCTGTGGTTTCTAAATATTGGCAATAACTATATTACAATAGTATCGCAATAGTACTTTCAGCAATTGCAATAGCATTGTAATAGTCTCGTGATGAAAGCTTAATATTGATTGCATGAGCGATATTTCTGTGGTAGTTGAGATTTTCACGAATTCGTTGAGAAAATCTCAGTTTTTGCCTAAGCGGCTTTCATTAATATTTTGAGTTGAAATTCTCAACTCAAAGGCTGAGATTTTCTCCCAGACCTATCTCAAACTGCTTGAGAAAATCTCAAAAAGAACGTCTCTGAAAACAATATTGTGATTGTAAATCGTCGCAGGAAACGAGCTCGGCGAGTGTTTCGTGAACGAGTAAATAATGAAGAGATATATCGAGTACCTGAGATTTTAGGTTGTTTTAGGTATAGTTTTATGTTCAACTCGAGCGTTACAGCCGCATCTTGAAAGCGCAACAAGCAGATAGTTTGTGATATCTTCATGTTTGAAAGCTGTGACAATCCTTCGGTTCTTGGCCTACAGGTGATTTTAATTAGGGTCGTCGGTGATTAGGTGAGGATATCCGAATCATCCATGACCCGCATCGTCCACCGTGTATGCAAAGCAGATGGTCTCCTAATCCAGGTTTGGACGTCCGAACTTTTTTGTACAAATTGTTCGGGTGTCCAAACTTTAAGCATTTGTCAATGTTTTTTTTTCGAAAAGTTTGGACGTCCGAACTTTTTGTACAAACTGTTCGGGCATCGAGACTTTTCACATTCTTTATTCAGTATAGATCATTTTATTTCTTTTTGAAAAGCTTTGGACGACTGAAAAAATTGAAGACATTTTGTACAAAATTGTTCGGACGTCCAAACTTTTTTAGTGTTCTGATTGACTTTTTTAACAAATGAACATAAAAAATGTAAACTTTGTTTGTTGTTTTTTTGCAATTTATCTCAACATTTGTACCCCTGACTTGCTCAAAACAGGCACTTTAATTGGGAATGAATATAATTTCCCTTTCTCAAATATATTCAATTATGCATATTTACATGTAATTTATTTCCCTTCATCTGACGTGATATCCAGTTAAAATTTAAAAACAACGTGTATTAATTAGTAAAATCTGAAAAAAAATGAATATTTTAGATCTACCTGAGGATAAATAGTAAGACAAAATAAATTCATTGATTTGAAAACACGTAAACGGTCGTTTAGTATCCCCCGTGGAATGGTGCCTGCTGGTCGCGTTAGACAGGTGGTCGTGCAATAACGGTTAATTGTATAGGGAAATGCGTCGGGCGGACCACGGAGTAGTCGTTTATAATAGGTGGTCGCACAAAACAGGTGGTCGCATGAGCAGGTTAAACTTTGGTTGATTAGTTTCAATTCATATTCAATGTACATATAGTATCGGTAGTGACAACAATTTGTTCATGAAGTTTATGAGAATCACAATTTGTTTTTAAGTTTCTTAAACTAATTTGAAACATTCGCTAATTAATATGATCTCATGTATGTTGGAAAATCATGGTATCTCGGCCAATTTCTTTTAAATGGACCATCATATAGACTGGATGAGTGGTAGACTGGCATTTTTGTTTACTAGCACCCCATTGAAAATAAATTAGGATCCCATTGAAAATAAGTTGCAAAACTTTCATGGGTCATTCTGTGTTAAAATTTTGTTTAAGCTTTAAAAAGCATTAATATGTGAATGTCTTCATTACTATGTGATAGCATTTCTGAAATAGTTCTGTTTGAAATTTTGAATGCAATAATTCTTTATTATATTGCGCTTTGTATAATATCATTGTAAGACATATGATGTATGTTATGCACCAATAAATCAATCATTATTTATCATGTCTCCGTTTAGTTATACATGTATCTATTATCGTAATGGAATGTTGTCAAACTGAAGAATATCAACCTTACTCATTTGCTTAATATTTAAAAGTTGTTCCTGACACTGCTTAAAAACATTGGAAAACCTGGGACACATGGACTTAACAATTACATGTATATTCAAACCGCATATTTAACTACTTAGAACAACATAAATAAAATAAATAGTAAAATACTAAAGCAGAAAATTTGCTGTAGATTGCACCCCACAGAAAAATCTTAGTATCGCCGTGCACTTAGAGCCGTCGAATTTTGCACAAAGCTGGTCATAATAACATGGGCCTCCATCGTCAGTGTTGTCAATCGCCACAAAACTGGCCTTTACTGCCTCTGCTAATATTTCCTAGAATTGACATTGCTGACAGATAGCGGGAAAAGTCACGCGACATTGTATATGTAAGTAAAACAGGTGTGCGTTTTTGCAAAGGAAGGAAATTTGTCGCTTACGTAATTAATATACAATGTACATGAAATATCCTTTGCGTCTCTTAATGGTGAGAAAATGTCAGCTGCGACTTTTTTCAGTGTGAGCTGAGATCTATGCAAGTCAAATTTCGAAGGTTTGACCAAAATCTCAACTGAGATTTTCGCAGGCCATCCTGAGCTTAAGATTAACTCAAATCTAAGATGGTTAATGCCTATCGTAACTACTCGGGCATTTCCGGTAACAATAACTTTTCAAACACTATGTACTCGTTTTCAAGAATTATTCTCAGAATTATAGACATTAGTTCCGATTGGGTTTATGCAAGTCAGACCAGGTCACGTGACCAGCCTTAAGTGCAAGAGTGCAATGTTTGTCAAACCCTCGTCATTTCGTTGAATTAAACTGCTAAAAAGAAGGATATATTCATTTGTCACAGTGTAATATTTTAAGTGTCCACACCGTGCTGTAATTACTGTAACTAATTTTCAATGATCCCGCTTGCGCCGATATTAAATCAGCATTGATAATAACATAACGTAAACTTGTTCACTGGCTATACAAAGTCTAATTGCATTCATAACTATTACATATTATCAATTAATTCACGTTTACAAATGTATATATGTTCATGTGACGATGGGCTGTAATGCTTAACTTCGGACGAAGAGTTGGCATGTGACGTAGAGTTAGAGTCTGCAGACGCATGTAGAACTGTTGTTTTTTATGAGAGTTCGCCACAACGGTTGTCGTCTGTAAATCTTCAAAGGGCGACGATCCAGTCGAGAACATAATACAACATATTCCAGTTATTTCCTCTCAATCGGTAAATACCTTCACATTGTTACGTTTGTTATTTTAATGTGGCTTTTACAAGGTATTAAATACCGAACAAAGGAAAGAATGTATGACGTAAAATGTGATAAAACGTTGGCTTCAAAAACACTGATGGATTCGTGAAGCACGTTTTTATCATATGAGTTTACAAAATGTGTTGACAGAAAACGGTTGGCATTGATATATTAAGAATGGCTTATACAAACGTAAAACGAAGTATTTTGTGTTCTAGATTGACACTCAAATTAATTTATGATCTTCTTATTACAAATCATAGTAAATCGTGCAACTCAAAAAGAGTTGAGTGAACACGCTAGGTATGTGCGATATTTTATCAATACATATACACAATGGTAGAATTGATGTTTTGTTCGATATTTAAAAAATGTGTAAATTATTCGCATTACACTAAAAATTACAATTTGGTCCGTTGCCATGACTCGTTCTTTTTTCATATAGAATGAATCTATATCACTCCAAAAACTATAAATAACAGATAAGTGCATCTCGTATTAAGATGTACATTGTCATTCAGTCATATTCAAATAGCACGAAATATTTTAGGATTTGTGCCATATCGTAATTTCGTTTTACGGCCTTCTTTTAATGTCAATAAGTCTCCTTTACTACATGTCCCTTTTCACTAAGTCTAATGAATGTAGAATATAACTTTTATTGTATGAACTTTGCGTTTGCAATCTGAACTTTTATATATTCTATGTAATTCAATGATTAATATTTATTAATGTATACCTTCGATAAAAAATCGGACGCAAATAAGACGTACAGTCATACCTGTCAACAAAGGACACCCCTCGGAAATACATGATACGGCCTTTATTGACGATTGCCTTTACTCGGAGGTGACCGCACACACAGGTTTAACTATATATATATTGTCACAGTGTATAATGCACTTTGTTTATGTATATAGTTCAAATTGTATGAGTAATTAATTCGTCATCATTGTGATGTGATGTATATACATGTATGTTACATTGTTATTATTCATATAATGCTCTGCGAGTATAATGGAGGAATATAAGTCAATAATTTTGATCTACTCGTAGAAAAAGACCACTCATATATATAGTGCATGTATTGTATTGTGTTCTATTAATTTGATTATGACATGAACATTAGAAACTACATAACATATTCTAGATAGATATTCTTTCCAATGTTAATTGCTCCGTACAAAAGCCAAAAAATAAGAGTTTACCCCAAGCACTCGGCACTGAGTCTGAATACTATATCTAGTAAGTTGAAAATATTTGCATACGATAGTTAAATGAATGTCTATTTCCTGTCTATTACATTCACTATGATAATGATTAACATAAAGATGAGACCAACCCAATGGTTGCTGTGACTGCCATCGTTAGTAAATATGTACCAGTAGTACAGTGCGTTACTAATTAGTCGATGGATGTTATTTACTAGTAAAACACCAGCTACCACTTAAGATTCATCGCCCTGTATGTCTACATTTCTAAATTTATAATTCCGAATTTAAAACTTAATTCGGAAAAGGGATCCCATCATGTATATTTGGTTTATTAAATAAGGAGACGTTAGGTGGACCCTATACTTTATTAAATGAGGAGACATTATGTGGACCCTATACTTTATTAAATGAGGAGACATTAGGTGGACCCTATACTGGCCCCTTTTAACTCGTCAAATTTACGTAGGATTGAAACTCAGTTTGTGTTTTTCAAACTTGTTATGCTATTGAAATAAAACCCATGTTAGCGGCCGCCTCCGAATGAAGGTAACCAGATCATTGAAGAGCATTCTTTTAAAAACATTGATGGTTATTTAGGACATATGACCTCCGATTAAAGGCTACTTGTCAATAAAGACCAACTTTTGTATTTCCCTAATTGTGGTCTTTTCACAGCTTAGACTGTAATACTATTTTACATTACGAACATTAACAGATTAAACAGTGAAATGTGGTATTGTAAGTTCGGAAGAATGCTATTTAAAGTATACATTTTTATAAGCCCCTTTTCAACGGTCAAAGTCATATTAGGCAGACAATTCACCTAAGCATCGCTCCTGGGAAGAACCAGTACTGGTCTTCCATTCTCCTGATGCAACCGCCTACATTCTCACATAAAGAGAAGTGGTCGATAGCGGGGCTCGAACCCACGACCATCTATCAGTGAGAGGTTACAGTGATTTGTTACTTGTAATACGTTGAGTAGATATGGAGTAGATATGAACTACACGTAGTTTGTTCGATTTTAATACATCCCGAAATTTTACAGTTAATAAGTGGTATTTAAAGTAGAAGATGAAAATCTCATTTTGCCATAATTGATATCGTCGGCTTCAGCAGACATGTACATTAACAAAACTGAAGATATAAGTTCAAATGCAATAACATGAACAACAGAAGAAAATCAAATAACATAATTTTTCTGTATCGTTTTACTTTCTTTGACCCAATGATTTGTTAGTGATATAGGTCTCTTTGGACACATTAATTGTTCAGTAATATCATTTTTGTAGTAGCAACACACAGCATGAACTGTATAAGTACATGTGATTGTCGTTCTATATTATCATTCGTGCACTATTTGGCAACAATAGTCCAACGATTTCTTGTAGAAAATTATGTCATCTATGATAATTATATCGACCTCTCAAGTATATCTATCAGAAGTAAGTATGATTTTTTAAAATATAGAAAATGATTGTATTTCAATTCTTATTATTTCCAGATCTGCTCTGACATGTAGAAAGAGAATCATCGATGGAAACATGACTCCGGCCATCTTTCACATAATAAGATGATTGGTAAATAAATAGCTTTTATATTATAAAGTAGTTTCAGTCTTAGAAGTCAATCTAGATCTCGAAGTCGTATGCTGAAGCCTTAGCTGATATCAGATTAGTATCTTGAAATTCGAGGAGGGACCCATTTGTTATATATGTTTCAGTGTATTACGAATATGTTTTGATTGATATGTTTTATATATAATACTTAAGTTTTACAGGGCTATGCGTAGTTTTTGATGTCATAAAGAATAGATGATATTATCACAATATACCTATAATAGCTGTATAAAATTGTAATTGAAAATTATCGGACTCCGGGACATTTGTTAGTAATTTTAGATCTGTAACCTTGAGTTTGTTTTCAGTAATGTTGATAAGTACTGCATGTATATATAATTGTAATAAGCTTCAAATACATCTAAATAAATATATTTCTTATAGTGGAATGGATACATAAGCATACCATCGTTACTTGTCCTCGAGCTTAATCCTTATTCTTCCCTCGGTCTTGAATTATCGAGTATTTCTGTATACTGCTAAGATAATCTACCTTCTTGTAGTATGATGCTCGATGCATATTATGATGTTTCTACAGCGTCTTGGTTCTGTGATAGTTTTTTGATACTTTGACCACTCGGAAATTAAAGCAAAATATCAATAGTTCGTGATCTGGACATATAAACCACAGTCATTAAACTTTATATGCAACGCTCAGAAAAAAGGCAAGTTTAGAAATATGGAAACACACAAGTGGACAAATATGATGCTCTTCGTAACACCGTAAAATATCCAGACACAATGATTGATCTCGGATAATGTATAGCATATTATTAATTGTAATTGTAGATAGTCAAATATGTTAACAATGGCTACCCTTTTGGAAAGGTGGCCTCTTTTGTCAGGTGACCTTTTATCGGAGGCGAGTTTGTTTTAAAATAATCAACAGCAGTTCTTCAAGGAATGACCTTTATTATTCAAAAAACAAAAATGTATGAATTATGTAATGACAGTGCGGCATTTGATCGAAGGTGACCGCTAACTCAGAATTGACTGTACGAGATATTTAATGTGATAGATCAAACAAAGCATTTCGTAATCGAATGGTAAAAAAGTCCCCTCCTTACATACAAAATTTTTCACAAAAAAATTGTAACGCATGAGCTGAGTATTAATAACACTATATGTGTATACGGGTTGTATATTAAGTATCAATATCACTATAGACCACATGTGTATGAGGGATGTAAGTCAAGTATCAATAGCGCGACAGTCTATAAATGTATGAGGACTGTATGCTAAGTATCAATAGCACTATAGATTATACATGTATATGAGGGCTATATGCTAAGTATCCATAGCACTATGGACTATACATGTATACGAGTGCCGTATGCTAAGTATCAATAGCACTATAGATTATACATGTATACGAGTGCCGTATGCTAAGTATCAATAGCACTATAGATTATACATGTATACGAGTGCCGTATGCTAAGTATCAATAGCACTATAGATTATACATGTATACGAGTGCTGTATGCTAAGTATCAATAGCACTATAGATTATACATGTATACGAGTGTTGTATGCTGAGTATCAATAGCACTTTAGATTATACATGTATACGAGTGCTGTATGCTGAGTATCAATAGCACTATAGATTATACATGTATACGAGTGCTGTATGCTGAGTATCAATAGCACTATAGATTATACATGTATACGAGTACTGTATGCTGAGTATCAATAGCACTATAGATTATACATGTATATGAAGGCTGTATGCTAAGTATCAACATCACTATAGATTATACATGTATATGAGGGCTGTATGCTGAGTATCAACATCACTATAGATTATACATGTATATGAGGGCTGTATGCTGAGTATCAATAGCACTATAGATTATACATGTATATGAGGGCTGTATGCTGAGTATCAATAGCACTATAGATTATACATGTATATGAAGGCTGTATGCTAAGTATCAACATCACTATAGATTATACATGTATATGAGGGCTGTATGCTGAGTATCAACAGCACTATAGAGTATAAATGCATATCTATGCACGCGCCTGTTGACTAAATACCAGAACCGGCCGGTATTACAAGTTTTAGGGGTTTTTACTGTAATATTCTAAGGGCCTGTAGACGGTGAAAATAAGTAAACAATCAGACGTTATGAGTATGCATGTATTACTGTATTTATATATTCAAAGTTCTTGTGTTTTGCCTTAACAAACGAGAAGGATTTCATGTTATGAATACTATTGAAGGTAATATTATGAACACTAGTAAAGATGATGTAATACAATCAATGTATAAAAATGTAAAATCAAGGGTCAAAAGAGAAAACATGTTAAGTGAGGATTTTATTTGCAATATTGGGGTACGCCAGGGGTAAAATTTATCACCACTATTGTTTGCACTTTATTTAAATGATATAGAGGAGACTTTTATTATTAAGTATTTTACCACGTATTCCAGTTTTTAACAGTTTATACCAAAGGATGTCTCTAGCAACAAAATCAAATGCTTTGGAAAAATCAACAAATGCTACAAATAACTTTCTATTTCTCATCAACATGTGGTTCATCACATTATATAAAACAAATATATTGTCAACAGTTGACATATTTTTTCTAAACCCACCCTGGGCCTCTATATAAACGTGGTACAATTCCATCCATGAATTAATTCTATTATTCAATATTTTTGTAAACAATTTACCCACTGTACTTAACATAGTTAATCCTCTATAATTACCTGGATCTGATGAGGATCCCTTTTTATGAATAGGTATTATATGTCCTTCAGACCACTGTTCAGGAAAGTAACCTATATCAAGTAATTTATTAAATAAAGAGTGAAGATAATTATGCAACTGATCAGATCCATACTTAAAAAATTCATTAAGGACCAGATCAGGCCCAGCAGATTTGCCATTATTTAGTTCTTTGCATGTCTTCTTAATTTCATTTAAATTAATTTCTTGGTTTAACTCTTCAAACATAATATTTAATTCCCCATCTAAATACCTCTGATTAAAATGGATTATATCTTCATCGGGTTGGAAGAATACTGATTCTGGGTCATTAATTGCTCTAAAATATTCCTCAAATTGATATATTGAGGGGCTATTATTACGTTTATTATTATTGTCGTTCATTTTTTTAAACAGCTTCCAATACTCTTTAGCATTTCTGTGAAAATTTATTTTGTTTACAACATTAATTGTTAATAAGTGCAATTATCAAGGGGATTAAGTCCCAGAACAGTATGGGTCCATAGATATCATCAAACACATGTGTCACCAAAAGTTTTATGGTCATGCATTGTTTATTGCAGCTGACAAGTGTGACACTTTTCAATACTTATATATATAATCATCTAAGATTTGTTAATGATAAATCAATTATCCATTAATTTAGAATAAAACAATATGTTTGTAAAAGGAATTGCCAAATAAAACATGAAGTTTATATGAAAAACGAAATGAAACAAGAAATTATGTTAATCTGTACCCTCTGTTATAAGTTTAATATTTGCCTTACAATAAAACTATTTTTATCAAAAGAAATATAATTCAAACTGCAAAATATTTTACTGAAAATAAATTTTATAAGATCATTAATAAGTGCTTTTATTAATGATGAATTGAGCAGGTGTCAAATCAGTATAATAAAAAGAAAGAAAATAATTAAAAAATATCCATTTAACTTTTATTCAACTCCAATAGTTTTCTTACTATTTGTCCTACAGTTACAAAATTTACACCATTAGAAAGGTAATAAAATTATGCACAACTTTTATATACACAAAAATTTGATCAGATTAATAATTAACACAGTAATAAGTGATGTAATAGACAGTAGTCAAAACAGTAGCATTTTCTCAATAACCTCTATGCAGATGGTGTACCAGATTAGACTAGGGGGCTATGAGGTAAAAGGGTTAAATGAATGCAGACCATATAAATCTGGATTAATATAAATACTTTTAAGTTTGGTTTTAAATTTTGATCGTCAGCTGCCAAAACCTTGTAAGTTGATTTTTTGTTTAACATTGACGAAACTAAATAGCAGATAAAATGCA
The DNA here is from genome assembly GCA_964023205.1 of Lutraria lutraria. Lineage (NCBI taxonomy): Eukaryota > Metazoa > Mollusca > Bivalvia > Venerida > Mactridae > Lutraria > Lutraria lutraria. Next base: position 11,052,041 of record OZ026837.1, on the reverse strand, counting down.
TTCATTACATGTTTATTGTTTGAAAGCTTTAGGGTCGAAATTTCAAGACTATAAGCTTGCGTGTCACAACTTCACAGTTTATAATTTTAAGTCAACAAAGATGTGTCATGTTATTTTTGGCTGGAAAAGAGAGTGACCTGAAAGTTTGTTTGCAACATGCATAACACATTACATAGAGACAGTTGTCACAAAGGATAACCAAATAACGCAGTTCATACTATACACCGATGGATGTGGTTACCAGAATCACAACTCAGTTCTCGAAAATGCTTTGTGCCATCTAGCCTCTCGGCTTGATATCACAATGACACAAACGTATCTTGAAAAAGGCCATACCCAAATGTAGGTTGACTCTGTGCAGAAGTAGTTTGTGCAATGATATACCGGTATACCTGCATATTGCGATACAACGTCATGCCGATAGGTATCGCAGTACAACATCCATGTAACGCGATATTTTCTCTAATATTTGAGCACATATAATACATTGAATTAAATGAATGCAGACATAATGTTAAGTGTTTTGTTCCATCAAAGATCGATTCATCTCTCTGATCATCAAAGACTCACCTCCGTGGTCGAGTGGTTAAGATCGCTGACTTCAAATCACTGTAACCTCTCACTGACAGAGTGTCGTGGGTTAGAGCCCTGATATCGACCATGTCTCTTCATGTGAGAAAGTAGGCAGTTGCTTATGGAGGATGGGAGTCTAGTACTAGCTCTTCCCAGCACCGATGGTTTGGTGAACTGTCTGTCTCATTTGACTCTGACTGTTGAAAAGGGGCGTAAACTCAATATAAACAAACAAACGAACATTAAAAACTGATCAATAAGTCATTGTTTTTTGCAGTTTTCCAATAAAACTATCTTGGTACAGTGTGTAAAACGATAGTTCACCTCTTTATATTGATAAGCCATGTAAAAAAAACTTGAAACTTGAAAATTTGATTAAACGCCTATTTCTACATATAAATACATATTCAATGGCGTTGTACAATGAAAGACAAAAACAAAACAAAAAACAGATGAAAATACACAAATATACACATCAGAGTGCACATGTAGTAGACAAGTTTATCAATTACACACAGTTAAAATAGTGCAAAATAATTCTTAAAGTAGTATGATTTCAATAAACGTTTGAAACTGTCCACAGAATCACATTGTTTCAGACTAACAGGTAATTCGTTCCACAATTTTGGACCTATCATGCTGAAACTTTTGTCTGAAAAAGTTTTGTTCTTATTATAAGGAACCTCATAACAACCAATAGATGATTCTGATGATCTTAAGGTACGTTTTGACACTTTATGAGACAAAATTTCAGTTAGATAAGATGGTGCGTTTCCTACTGAACAGTTATACATGTATGTTAAAATCTTAAATCGTATACGTGCTTTAATGGGAAGCCAGTGAAGATCAAACAATGCATTTCTGGAACTATCGTACTTGGAACGGTTTAACACAAGTTTAGCACACATATTTTGTACACGTTGAAGTTTTGATAATTCAGATTGAGAGATGCCAAAAAGAATGGCGTTGCAATAATCTAAGTGAGATATAACCAATGATAAAACAAGAGTTTCAGTGGCTTCTTTCGACAAATATTTTCGAATGCTCTTAATTCTAAAATAATTCAGCATGGCAATTTTACATTTTCTTTTGATATGGTCTTTGAAAGTTAGAGACTCATCCAAAAAAGCACCCAGGTACCTTATACAATTTTTTGATTTAATGACATGGCCACATATATTGATTTCTGTAGTGTTACACTTATTGAGCTGTGCACGACTTCCAAAAAGTATAAGCTCTGTCTTTGAATTGTTCATTTTCAATTTGTTATTGTTCATCCAATCATTAATGAGAACAGCACAGTCCTGTAGATCTTGAATGGCACTGGCTTCTTCAGCTGGTGATGGTCTAAAACGTATATTTGCCGTGTGGTCGTCCGCAAACCCGTACACAGATATAGATGGAGGCACAATGTCAAATATAGTCCCTGCGTACGTCAAGTAGAGCCAAGGGCCCAAACAGCTTCCCTGGGGGACACTGCAGTCAAGTTCCCGAGCTGAAGACAAATTCGAGTTAACACTCACTCGACAACTACGCGGTCTCAGGTACGAATCCACACATTCTAGCGCAGATCCACATACACCATACTGACTTTCGAGAACATTTAACAGAATGTTGTGGTCAACAGTATCAAAAGCAGCACTCAGATCTAATGCTATCAATGCTGTGACCTCTTTATGCTCCATTACATCAAGAATGTCATTTACAAGCCTAAGAAGGGCTGACTCGCAGGAGTGAAACTGGCGATATGCCGACTGATTTTTAGGAAGGAGATTGTTTTCATTAACATGTTCATTGAGTCGATGGAGGGCAGCCTTTTCAATTAATTTAGATAAAAATGACAAATTGCTGACTGGTCGATAGTTGGCAAATGATAATTCAAGACCAGACTTTTTTAGCAGAGGCCTGACAATTGCCTGCTTCCACTTGGCTGGAAAAACTCCTTGTGTCAGAGAAAGATTCACAAGCTGGGTAATTGTAGGTAAAAGTTCATTAAGAAAAGATTTTAAAAGTTTGGTTGGCAAAACGTCAAGTTCACAAGATTTAGTTTGTAACTGGTTAATGAGCATACTAACTTCTTTCTCTGAAAGATGTTCAAATGATTTAAATGATGGTACATCTTTGACAGTAGGTTTGTAATTTTCAAAGTTTTTCAGAGAATCGCGTATCTTTTTTATCTTATCCATGAAATAGTCCGCAAACTTATCTGCTAGTGTGTTTTCATCTTCTACGGATGGCATAGGGTTTTCAGACTTGCTTCCGGTAAGATCTTTCACAAAACGATATAACTTTTTTGAATCACCTTTGAATTCAATAACTTTCTTACTGAGAACTAATTGTTTTTCGTTCCTTAGTTCATAGTGATATTTATGAAGTGAAGATTTGTAAATTTCATAGTCACTTGGTTGGCGTTGTTTACGCCAAAGTTTCTCGGATCGACGCATCTTTCGTTTAAGGGATATGATACTTTCACTGAACCAGGGCTTTGGTGCTCTGAATATTTGAATTTTCTCTTTCATAGGTGCATGTATATTAAGCAGATTCTCTATTTTATCCTCAAACTGATCTACAAAAGTTTCAACTGAATCAGTACAAATTGTCATTTCACATAGATCTTTAATAAGCTTGTCATTGTCCATGTCTTCGACATTCCGAAAAGAAATAGACTTACTTACAATGTTCTCCTTTTTTACCCTCGTGACAACTTTAATAGCACAGTACTGGTTACACTATCTCTATATAGCAATGGGTTAACATTAATGAGTAAATAAATCTACGTACATGCGCGTTAAAGTTTCGATCGGACGTCAGCATACGCACTGACTCAGTTACATGCGAGAGTAAAACCAATTACCGATTACTCAAATATCGCATGTGTACTCACAGTGTAGTGAGTAATATGACATAATTTAGAGATTTTTACATTTGGAAGCGATTGAATGTGTTACTAACGGCATGTGCATAAAAATATTGTGGACTCAATTTATAAGGTTGAGAGTTGAGTTGATAGACTCGTGAATTGTAATAATTTTTGTATATAATCAACAGTCTAAATTAATTAATCGCCATGTTTCTATAGCTAAATTAAGGGTTACGAGTAGAGTTAATCACAAAACAGCAGAAATTTAAGAAAACCGTGATTATGTACAGTTAACAGTCTATGAACGACAGTCTAAAACTACCGAACCGCCGCAGAGCGATACCTCTGCAGAGTGGCAGTTATTTCTGTCTCCGCCGGATGTCGCTCTATGCTGGTTATACTGTACTAAAAAAAAGAAACTTTACATATTTTAGGTAAGATTTCCATTGACGCAACTTTAGTTGACTGTGTATTCACCTAAAGGTCCTGTGCATTGATAAAATTAGTGGTATGATATGCAGTAGACTAGAGCCGATACAGTTTGTTCAAGAAATGAACAGTTTATGCAAACAGTTGACCAAAAATGCAACAGTAAATATGCTCTTATTTCAATTCAAAGGGAGGTAATTTGAAACTTATCAATGTTTGACTCAAACTGCATTCATCAGGGTTAGACATTTTCAGTATCAAACTTGTTTTTCTTTACAACAATATGTCACTTACGTTATTGATGTTTACAACATTAAAACAGGTCAACAGCCCTTGAACAGATAGTTTGAATGCCCATAATGCTGTTTTAAAAAAATCAGTTATTCCCCTTTCCGTTCAGTAATTCTGAATTGTTTTCCCTGGCATTCTTCAACAGGATGGACAGTTAAAATGTCACGATGTCTGTCCTTGGTTATTTCTTTAATGAGCATTGAAATATCAATACATAAATAATGTAAAGTTTCTTTTTTTGCTGAGTACACATGTATATATAATTATATACAAGCACATTTTTTATCATCAAATATTATATTACCAATTGCTTCTATATGCTTAGATGCTTCCAGACTCCATGCACTGGTTAAAACGTCATGCTTCAAGCTACAGTACAGATCGCTGACAATTCAACATAGATCATTTACATTGAACACAAATTTACATTTATGTATGTCTGCAAATCTTCTGAATATTTCTCTGAATAAAGTCTGAGTGATCTAGCTCTCTGAACAGTATCTGAATTCTGTTTCTGAATATTGTCTGAAAACATTGTCTGAGCAGTTTCTGAATACTTTTTTCTGAATTCTGTCTGAAAAAAATTGTCTGAATCATACTTCTGAATTAAGTCTGATCTGTCTGAATTATGTCTGGATTGTTCCATAATAAGCCAAATTTCAGCATCTTAGCCATTATTCAGACAAAAAAGTCTGAATCTTAAAGTCTGAATTTTAACTGAACAGTCTCTCAGCCTGTACGAAATTTTACAACCGTAAAACAAACGGAAAACAGAAGGAATTTTTCAAAGTTTACAACTGTAATTTAAAATTCTGGTTGTAACTTCTTCACAAAAGTTCTATAAGTTACGCCCGTAACAGAGACGGAAAACAGACAGAAAAAGAGACGTAATATGTAAATTAATCGGAATTTGCAATCAAAATTTTCCTGCTGTTCAAATAATTACGGTTGTAAAATTGGATAGCAAAATTACACCCGTAAAATGTTACAAGCGTAATTTAGACACGGAATATAGAATTAACAAGCGTACGTTATACACGGAATTTAGAAAATGACGCCTGTAATTCTTCTGGTGTAGAATGGTCTGGAGGCTTCAGACCATAATTCCGTCAAAATGCAAATCAAGAGTTATGGAACTTGCTAATGTATTAGCTAGAGGAGTTCCCCAGATCATCCTTGCAGGGATGTGACATGAAGAGAAATGATGCGCGTAATCCTCATATAGCCCCATTTTGCTTTGTGAAACTCAAGGGTATTCTATAAATAATGTAACATTAACTATCATAATGATTGTATATGTCACATGTCAAGTATTGAATGGTTTTTACCTCAAATTCTACATACATGTATATTCCCATACTGATGCCCAGAAAATATTTTGGGAACAGTACTAGCTAGCGTGTCATCTCAGTTTTTAACAAACTGGAGTTTTACAGTAATGCATTCATAATATATTTTCTGTCAAAATAACATCAAAAAGAAAAGTATAAACATAACAAGTTTGTACAATTTTAGGGCATGAAGGAATTTAAGTTTGAACAAATGTCATGAAAATTCATGTAGTTTATTTTCATTACTATTACGTCATGTAGGTACATTGTTACATCTATTAAACAAATTGAAATACAATATAACCTGTCTTAAGCAACCGCTCAAGGGAGAATGAAAATATGGTCTCTGAAGACAGGTGGTCTCTTAACTAAGGATTGGAGTAACATACTATGAAATAGTATGAAACCATTTACATTTAATAATTAAGGCAGTTAATTTAAATATTTTATACAGAGACAAATGTGACTGTGGCTTAATTAGCATTTTAAAAACCATAGGAGCTCGAAGTCAGTAATTGTTTTTTTCGGCAATTTTGCCCTTTTCACATGTAATATTACCCAAACTTTAATAACTCGGTCGTATTTTGTCCAAATATTGACTTTTGTAAATTACTTGAAAACGGGTTGGGTAATCTGAAAAAAGAGAAGGTGTGACATACGCCATGTTATCCGCAACAAACGCCAAGAGTGACTCCCCTTGGCGCGGTCAGTTTTTTATCTACCCCGCTGGTTCTCACAGTAACAACGCGGCGCAATATTGTACCGGAAACCCCGGCAATTGTAGTCATAGTGCGGTGGGACCTAGAAAACGTGCGCAACGGTCAATATTTCTTTTCTGGAGCTGGCATAGGACGTTGAGCTTATTTGTATACATGGTAAGATTTCACAGCTATTTCATAACATTTTTTCATGCATACTAAAACACAACATTTGAAAACGTTGTGATAGAGTTTACTGACATGCTTCACAAGCTATCTAAGTCCATTTTCGTGTATACAATGACTCGTTAAAAACTATGAAAACATGTTTCTTGGATGTAAATATAGTTAATTGTCAAATATATATAGACCCTAAACAAGTCAGTTTTATTTTAATCTGTACATGTTTGCTATGAGATATGAATGGAGTAAAAGTTTTATTCTATTCATTCATATTATCTCAGGCAATTATTTAATTACTTTTTATCACGTGCATGAATATTGTCTGATGTGATCCATGTAATCATAGTACAGCATGTAGAGTTTGTGACTTCTTATACAGATGATTATTGTATGACATGCATTTATGTTCTGAATACATTCTGTCTTATTGTTTTCTGTCTTTTATAGGTTTTTTAAGTATTGCAATTGTAAACAAAGTTCGGTTGGACATTGAAAAAGGGCGCAGCCAATATAATTTCTTTTCTGGAGCTTGTTTAGAAAGTTAATCTTATTTGTATAAATGGTAAGAATTGACAGAAGTAAATTGTCCAATGTATATAGACCATAAACAAGTCAGTTAATTTGAATATGCATATGTTTACTGTATGATATGAATTGAGTAGATGCTTTATACACATTGTTTATATACAAAATATGCATTAATTTCGTAATACAGTGAGATATAAATGAAGTAAAAGTCTTATATTCATTATTTATATACAAAAATATACATTAATCTTATACTAGTCTACTGAGTGATGTGAATAAAGTAGAAAATGAAGTAGTATAAATTAATAAATATTTTTCTTATATTGATAATGCGTATAATACTCAGTAGACTAGTATAAGATTAATGTATATTTTGTATATAAATAATGAATATAAAACTTTTACTTTATTCATATCACTCAGTAGACTAGTATAAGATTAATGTATATTTCTGTATATAAATAATGAATATAAAACTTTTACTTTATTCATATCACTCAGTAGACTAGTATAAGATTAATGTATATTTCTGTATATAAATAATGAATATAAAACTTTTACTTTATTCATATCACTCAGTAGACTAGTATAAGATTAATGTATATTTCTGTATATAAATAATGAATATAAAACTTTTACTTTATTCATATCACTCAGTAGACTAGTATAAGATTAATGTATATTTCTGTATATAAATAATGAATATAAAACTTTTACTTTATTCATATCCTCAGTAGACTAGTATAAGATTAATGTATATTTCTGTATATAAATAATGAATATAAAACTTTTACTTTATTCATATCACTCAGTAGACTAGTATAAGATTAATGTATATTTCTGTATATAAATAAAGAATATAAAACTTTTACTTTATTCATATCACTCAGTAGACTAGTATAAGATTAATGTATATTTTTGTATATATTTCTTATGCTGCTGCTGCTGATGATGCTGTTTGTAGGATATTTCTTATGCTGCTGCTGATGATGATGATGACGTTTGTAGGATATTTCTTATGCTGCTGCTGCTGCTGCTGATGATGATGATGATGTTTGTAGGATATTTCTTATGCTGCTGATGATGATGATGATGATGACGTTTGTAGGATATTTCTTATGCTGCTGCTGCTGCTGATGATGATGATGTTTGTAGGATATTTCTTATGCTGCTGCTGCTGATGATGATGTTTGTAGGATATTTCTTATGCTGCTGCTGCTGCAGCTGCTGCTGCTGATGTTTGTAGGATATTTCTTATGCTGCTGCTGCTGATGATGTTTGTAGGATATTTCTAATGCTGCTGCTGATGATGATGTTTGTAGGATATTTCTTATGCTGCTGCTGCTGCTACTGCTGCTGCTGCTGATGATGATGATGATGATGTTTGTAGGATATTTCTTATGAGAAAGTATGAAATTAATTTTTTTAATGCATATGATTTACCGTAATTTTGTCTGCTGCTGATGTTGAGTTGGTGTTGTATTTTTGTTATTATGGTTCTTGCTGCTACATATTACAATGATGAGATTTTGTGTTTTTGCATAAAATCAGTTTTAATTGCTGTCATTGGAGTTTGTTCTGTTTTTACTTCGGTTTTAATTTTGCTGATGTTGCTGCTGTTGTCGTAGCCGCTGATTGTCAAGTTCATTCAGGCCTTTTACATTGCTGAAGATTGTTTAAGAACGCTGCTGTTGTTGCTGATGGACCACTGGTGTTGTTGTTGTTGCTAATGATGATTAAGTTCATCATTTGGGATTATGCTGCTTATATGTATAATATAATAATTATGTTGTGTATATTCCTCTTTGCTCACTGCTACTGTTATCATTGTGATAGTTGCTTTGTTATTGCTACTGTTGCTGACGTTGATGATTAATTTGAAATGTTTGTTATTTGCTGTTGACCTATTTATAGACTGACTGCTGTTGATTCATTGTTTATTCCAGAATTTTTAATAATTGTTTCTGCTCATGATGATGATGAGATTAGATTTGATATTCAGAGTTGCAGCTTTTTATGTTAAAATGAGTACTGCCTTGATTGAAGGTTGAGTCAGTGTCTTCAACTTAGAATATTAATTATGTTGTCCACATGTACCAGGGCCATTTTAAAAGTTCTGATTATGAGCATGTAACTCAGCTTATATGATTCTAATAAAACACATACTGTATACTTCTTTTATTCTGCGGGTGCAAACTTTGGTGTTTTTAAGATGTTAATGAATTGGCAGATTCTATATTTGGCGGTTTCATATCCAACCGCCAATATAAAACCATGTCCTGTCTTCTTAAGCGCCAAAATTAAAACACTTGTTTTAAGAATATAAGTTTCCCCCATTTTCAAGGGGAATAATTAGACTATTTTACTAAATATCTTCATAACTACTATCATATCAAGTGAGGAATGTATAAACAGCAAGAATAAGATACATGAAAACCAAAGTGTTGGTAATAAGTTGGGATCGAACACGAGTTAACACAATGGCTATAAGTAATTATCGGGTTAGTTTAGTCTTTTTATACGTGCCGACGACATAAGTTTTATATGGTGTGACAAATAAGCTGTATCGTTTGAATCGTATAGATTTTACCTTCTTTCAATTATGATTTACCTTAAGGCAATAAACGTAATGCATGTAACCCTCGTACTTTAACTGATAAAAGTAAACAAGTTTTAATTGGCGGTGTTCATTATTGGCGTGGTTTTATATTGGCGCGGTCTAGATTTGGGGGTTTCGATGCTGACTGCCAATATCGCCAAAATAAAATGGGCGCCAATATTAAGATGTATACTGTATATGGAAAGCGAAGAAAATCATTTGGAAGTCAGTTTAAGTCCACCGTGAAAGCCCATCTGCTTGCTAGTGTTTGAAGTTGTTTTTTATACACATTTTAAATATCAATTATTCTTAGATAGTGATGTAAATTCTGTGATAGTAATTTTATTCTGTGATAATAATTATCTCTTAAGATAAATATGTATTTTTGTTTCATATTAATATAATTTGTTGTTGTTTTCTTGGTTATTTACATATAATTTTATAAAGGACCACAATGGAAATAAGGATTTACTTCCTTTTTGTGTTACCCTTGTATTTTAACGTTTTTGACATGGTTTCAATTTTTTTTCTGATTATTTACCTTTAATAATTTTACAGTCTCAATTTGTATATTCAGTAATATTTTTTGTTTGTTTGAACACTGTAACTTTATATGCCCATTTTGTGTAATATATTTCCTATGTACCATGTTTGAGAAATAGTTAAAATATGAATAATAATAAATAAATAAATAAAAAGCCAATGGATTTCATACTTTGCAACATCCACCATGCAGTCCAGATCTGGCACTTGGTGATTTCTGGCAGGACCCGTACATCAAACAGTGCCTTAGAGGGCGGAGGTTAGAGACCCGCTCAGCTATTGGAAGTGCCTTATTTCAGTGCACCATGCAGCACTATACCCAAAATCGGACCATAAAAAGGTATTTTCTGAATCGATCAAATGTTTGAAAAAGTGTATACAGGTAAAGGTGGAGTACTTAGAAGGACTGATATAGACCATTTTGAGTAGGTTTTACTAGCCCGCACCCATTATCAGAACTTTCAGAATGGCACTTGTATGAGAATTTTTAAAAGTAATTGTGGTATTTGTGGAAAATACATTTGCATTTACTCTTATTCTAGAAATATTTATATTTCTATCAAATTTACACTGAAGGATATGGACATGCTAATATCTGGACTTATTTCTATGTTGTGTGGTTTGAAAGGATCCTTGTAAAACTCATGATTTTTATTACAGGGAACTTTATTATAATCAGTAGATTAACTGTTTCTCAAATGTGATGTTTTGTGACATCCGGATGTAACTAAATGCAAGCAATATTATTGAATAAATTTCTTTGTTTGTATGTTTGCTTTTTGTCAATGTGTTCACAGAATTGTATTGTATCTAGATAATAGTATAATATACATGTACTTAACAAAATTGCTTTGTTACCACCTATTTTTTTCAGTACTATAACTTGTCATAAGTGCCTTTGTGATCATTGATATTAAATATTTGTTGATACATAAAATTCTGCCTCCTTTCAAATTCACTCTATTTTGATATCTGTGAAAGAAGGAACTTAAATGAAAACCCGAAGATAAGAACACTTTGTAAAAAATAATATTAAAAAAATATAGGTGGTAACTTATCGAAAGTGTTAAGTTTGCACACAACTAATCATTACTCCAACACAAGGCATCATTTCACTTGTACATTATATTACTGTCAAGAAAATACAAACAAAAAACATAATTTACATAACATTTATTCATAATAATGAAACATGATTGACATTTACATAAAGTATTAAGAAAAAGTCTAGTGTGCAAACTGAATCGCCCAGGAAAAACCAGAGATCAAAACCCCATTGGGGAAAAACCTGGAAACCTGTACCCCATGTCAAATTTCAGATTGCAGAGCATATGGGGCCACACACTTTACAAATGCAAAATTGAAGTTCAACAGTATAATGATTATACTAAAATCTACATATAACAACTGAAATTGTTTTATATATTAACATAGAAGTACTTTATGAAAATTGTCTAAAAAAAACTTGTGCATACAAAAAGTTTAAATGAACGCAAACAAACAATGATAATAACAGTACAATGGACAAAACAAATCAGAGGTTTACCGGTATCAAAAAATATTAACAACAAGCATAGAGCATTTAATAATTTGGGAAACAAATATTCAGAAATTACCCAATTAACTAAAATAGCTAAGAAAAAACACAAACTACTTCAGTTCTTTTTAAAGTTAATCAATATATGTTAAGTTTAAATAAGTGTACTTTTTAAGTAATTTAAGTTAGAAAAATCTAAATTTACCTTTTAAAAATAAAGCTATGAAAAAAATCAATAATCTAAGTTTTTAAAGTTACTAGATATACATTAACTTAAATAAGGGTACTAAACGCCATTTTGAATGATGAGGAGTTGGTTAAACACCAAGCCCCTAAAGGGCAAATGGATAGTTGACCTTTGACCTATTGATAAATTTTAATTATGAACAGGGGTCATCTATCTATATGTGACAAACCATCAAACCAAGTGAAAACCTTAGGGGCCAACACAGTCGAATTGGCCGGACAAGGTTTGATTACCCAACGAGCAATAAAAGACTGACATGTGCAAAGCAATATACCCCTATTTCTTTAAAAGGGGGGCATAACTAGAACTGTAAAAACAATACAAAAAATATACATAATTTCAAATTGAGACATTTTAACAAATAGAAATAACTGCTGCATATTAGACTGAAGTTTTGTGAAAATAGCTACGGGTAGGTAGTCGTCTTCTTAGCTATAAAGCATCCTTATTAATATGCTACCATCCAAAAAGGCACATATTTCATGCTATACAATCAAACAATATGTAATTAATAGTCATCTATAACATTGACACATGTATAATAATATAGAAAATTGTTTTATATATTGGACATAAGAAATGTTCCAATAAACACACATGAACAATGATTACAATACAGTAGACAACAGACAAGAGGGTTTTTTCTAAGAAATATTAACAACAAGCATAGAGCATATAGTAATTCGGGAAACAAATATTGAGAAAATTCTGAATTTACAACTACAAAATAAAGCTCAGAAAAAAAACTACATGTATTTTTTTTTGAAGTTAATCAATATGTGTTAAGTATACACAAGTGTACTTTGTTAAGTAATCAGGAAACACAAAGTTAGAAAATTCCGAATTGACTTCTTAAAAATAAAGCTATCAAAAAATCAACAATCTAAGTTTTTTAAAGTTACTGGATATACATTTAACTTAAATAAGGGTACTAAACGCCATTTTGAATGATGAGGTGTTGGTTAAACACCAAGCCCCCTAAAGGGCAAATGGATAGTTGACCTTTGACCTATTGATAAACTTTATTTATGAACAGGGGTCATCAATCTATATGTGACAAACCATCAAACCAAGTGAAAACCTAAGGGGCCAACACAGTCGAATTGGCCGGACAAGGTTTGATTACCCAACGAGCAATAAAAGACTGACATGTGCAAAGCAATATACCCCCATTTCTTCAAAAGGGGGGCATAACTAGAACTGTAAAAAAAATACAAAAAATATAAATAATTTCAAATTGAGAAAGTTTAACTAATAGAAATAACTGCTGCATATAAGACTGAAGTTTTGTGAAAATAGCTACGGGTAGGTAGTCGTCTTCTTAGCTATAAAGCATCCTTATTAATATGCTACCACCCAAAAAGGCAAATATTTCATGCTATACAATCAAACAATATGAAATTAATAGTCATATACATTTGTATAACATTGACATATGTATACCCGGTAATAATATAGAAAATTGTTTTATACATTGGACATAAGAAATGTATCAATAAACACGCATGAACAATGAGACAGGAGTTTTTTTTCTAAGAAATATTAACAACGAGCATAGAGCATATAGTAATTCGGGAAACAAATATTCAGAAAATTCTGAATTTACAAATGCAAAATAAAGCTAAGAAAAAGAACCTTTTTTAAAGTTAATCAATATATATCTTAAGTTTAAATAAGTGTACTTTAAGTAATCAGGAAACAAAAAATGAGAAAATTCCAAATTGACCTCTTAAAAATAAAGCAATAAAAATTCTACAATCTAAGTTTTTAAAGTTACTGGAAATACCTCCAATTAAATAAGGGTACTAATGCGATTTTGAATGATGAGTGTTGGTAAAACCACTAAAGGGCAAATGGATAGTTGACCTTTGACCCATTGATAGGCTTTAATTATGAACAGGGGTCATCTATCTATATGTGACCAACCATCAAATCAAGTGGAAAAATAAATCGAATTGGCTTAACAAGGTTTGATTACCAAAGGAGCAAAAGAACCAACTGACATGTGCAAAGCATTATACCCCCATTTGTTCAAAAGGGGCATAACTACAATTTACGGAAAATACCAAGATCTTGGCGTCAGACTGGGTCCATCTTCCCCCCTCAAGATGCTGTTCAAATGAAGAAGAACTTGACCTTGGTATCAATTGAAACCAAGGCCATTGTCTCCTTAACTCATTACTGGTTAGAAGCCAGGCAAGGATAACTGGTTAGCTGAATCAGCTGCCTTATATAACTGAAACATTGTGTAAAAAAACATTTGTAAATACATGAACACCTGAGTATAAATATATATAAACTGTTTTAGTATGCTGGTTACTTTAACTTCTACATACAAATGTTGACTCTTAGTGCAACCTACTCTACAATCATATAAGTATAACACTGTGCAAATTCACTTAAATTTTAATTCATTATGCAGAAATCAAAAATATTTTGTTTCCATTCAATTTCTGCATTATCAGTCCAATTTTTTAAAATTTTATAGCAGGAAGAAAATGCTATGCCAGTGCGCTAAAAGTTATCAGATAAATATAGTCAAAATTAAATTAGGCATGCAGGCCTGATGCAGAAACACCACCTAAAGTGCCCGCTGGCGTTCGACATGTTGTAGCCTTGAGCCTTTAATCAAGTTTTTGCTGGACATAACACAATCATCCTACATGCACCAGTGTTCAGACAAACACAAAAATCAAACAAATGCACCAAGAATCACTATCAGAACTTAGCCATACACAAAATGAAGTGCTTAATACTACTAAACATAAACTTGATAAGAAGTGGAGTTCGAAATGCTCAACTGCATCCAAACCAATATAAAATGAAAAATATCCTGAAAAGAAACATACATTAAATGCTGGAAGTCTAAACTAAACACATAGATATATGGATGAGAAAATGAGATAGAAATATACTGATCTTTTTAGTGTGCTGGATATCAAGGGCATCCACATATCACCATCATCCCATTGTATCCACATCAGTTGACCTGGCAAAAGAGAAAACAGAACGGCAGTTAGAATGTGATCAAAAGTGGATTAGTAACGTGACACACCCAGTTCGATTCCCAGTCATAAAAAATTCCTGTACATAAAATTCAAAAATAAAATTTGATTTTACTCAACACGTTTTACAAGTCATCTTACTTGACAAGTGTCAGGTAGTACTGGTTAGAATACAGTCCAGGAAAACTGGTTAGCTGAATCCTACTCTCCAATTCGATTTGTAGAGGCATCTTTGTCCAGATCCAGAGTATAAGTTTATGTGAAGTCAATATATTCAATCATGCATTATGTAACATGCTCAGCCTATCATCAAGTACGACACCATCTGAATTTTCCACACTTTCCGAATTACTGGTTCCATCTCTCAAACTTCATCCTTAGTGAAAGCGTCCACAAACAACTAGTTTGACAAAGATTCCTTACTTTATTCCTGCTGATGACAACCGCATATACTGTAACCCCTATATAACGATCATATCCAAACAAGCCTACTGGGTCATGAGTCACTGGACTGGTACGAGGGCCTTTCAACTTGACTGGGACACAGGAAGACAATGAAACAAATATCCACTTTGGTGTAAGGAACCTAATATGTAGTGTAAGCCTATGGACAGCTTACTCTCAGACAAAACCTCAGGCAGACAGATCCGGACTGTGATTAATGCAATTGAATATTGACAAGCATGAAAAATTTGAAAATACATGAACACCTGAATAAAAATGTAAATATATACGGACTGTTTTAGTATGCTGGTTACTTTTGCTTCTACATACAAATGATGACTCTCAGTGCAACCTACTTTACAATATTCAAAGTATAACACTGTGCAAATTTACTTAATTTTAATTCATTATGCAGAAATCATAAACTTTGTTTCCATTCAATTTCTGCATTATCAGACATATGTTTTTAAAATTTTAGTGCAGGAAGAAAATGCTATGCCAGTGCGCTAAAAGTTATCAGATAAATATAGTCCAAATTAAATTAGGCATGCAGGCCTGATGCAGAAACACCACCTAAAGTGCCCGCTGGCGTTCGACATGTTGTAGCCTTGAGCCTTTAATCAAGTTTTTGCTGGACATAACACAATCATCCTACATGCACCAGTGTTCAGACAAACACAAAAATCAAACAAATGCACCAAGAATCACTATCAGAACTTAGCCATACACAAAATGAAGTGCTTAATACTACTAAACATAAACTTGATAAGAAGTGGAGTTCGAAATGCTCAACTGCATCCAAACCAATATAAAATGAAAAATATCCTGAAAAGAAACATACATTAAATGCTGGAAGTCTAAACTAAACACATAGATATATGGATGAGAAAATGAGATAGAAATATACTGATCTTTTTAGTGTGCTGGATATCAAGGGCATCCACATATCACCATCATCCCATTGTATCCACATCAGTTGACCTGGCAAAAGAGAAAACAGAACGGCAGTTAGAATGTGATCAAAAGGGGATTAGTAACGTGACACACCCAGTTCGATTCCCAGTCATAAAAAATTCCTGTACATAAAATTCAAAAATAAAATTTGATTTTACTCAACACGTTTTACAAGTCATCTTACTTGACAAGTGTCAGGTAGTACTGGTTAGAATACAGTCCAGGAAAACTGGTTAGCTGAATCCTACTCTCCAATTCGATTTGTAGAGGCATCTTTGTCCAGATCCAGAGTATAAGTTTATGTGAAGTCAATATATTCAATCATGCATTATGTAACATGCTCAGCCTATCATCAAGTACGACACCATCTGAATTTTCCACACTTTCCGAATTACTGGTTCCATCTCTCAAACTTCATCCTTAGTGAAAGCGTCCACAAACAACTAGTTTGACAAAGATTCCTTACTTTATTCCTGCTGATGACAACCGCATATACTGTAACCCCTATATAACGATCATATCCAAACAAGCCTACTGGGTCATGAGTCACTGGACTGGTACGAGGGCCTTTCAACTTGACTGGGACACAGGAAGACAATGAAACAAATATCCACTTTGGTGTAAGGAACCTAATATGTAGTGTAAGCCTATGGACAGCTTACTCTCAGACAAAACCTCAGGCAGACAGATCCGGACTGTGATTAATGCAATTGAATATTGACAAGCATGAAAAATTTGAAAATACATGAACACCTGAATAAAAATGTAAATATATACGGACTGTTTTAGTATGCTGGTTACTTTTGCTTCTACATACAAATGATGACTCTCAGTGCAACCTACTTTACAATATTCAAAGTATAACACTGTGCAAACTTACTTAATTTTAATTCATTATGCAGAAATCATAAACTTTGTTTCCATTCTATTTCTGCATTATCAGACAAATGTTTTTAAAATTTTAGTGCAGGAAGAAAATGCTATGCCAGTGCGCTAAAAGTTATCAGATAAATATAGTCCAAATTAAATTAGGCATGCAGGCCTGATGCAGAAACACCACCTAAAGTGCCCGCTGGCGTTCGACATGTTGTAGCCTTGAGCCTTTAATCAAGTTTTTGCTGGACATAACACAATCATCCTACATGCACCAGTGTTCAGACAAACACAAAAATCAAACAAATGCACCAAGAATCACTATCAGAACTTAGCCATACACAAAATGAAGTGCTTAATACTACTAAACATAAACTTGATAAGAAGTGGAGTTCGAAATGCTCTACTGCATCCAAACCAATATAAAATGAAAAATATCCTGAAAAGAAACATACATTAAATGCTGGAAGTCTAAACTAAACACATAGATATATGGATGAGAAAATGAGATTGAAATATACTGATCTTTTTAGTGTACTGGTTATCAAGGGCATCCACATATCACCATCATCCCATTGTATCCACATCAGTTGACCTGGCAAAAGAGAAAACAGAACGGCAGTTAGAATGTGATCAAAAGGGGATTAGTTACGTGACACACCCAGTTCGATTCCCAGTCATAAAAAATTCCTGTACATAAAATTCAAAAATAAAATTTGATTTTACTCAACACGTTTTACAAGTCATCTTACTTGACAAGTGTCAGGTAGTACTGGTTAGAATACAGTCCAGGAAAACTGGTTAGCTGAATCCTACTCTCCAATTCGATTTGTAGAGGCATCTTTGTCCAGATCCAGAGTATAAGTTTATGTGAAGTCAATATATTCAATCATGCATTATGTAACATGCTCAGCCTATCATCAAGTACGACACCATCTGAATTTTCCACACTTTCCGAATTACTGGTTCCATCTCTCAAACTTCATCCTTAGTGAAAGCGTCCACAAACAACTAGTTTGACAAAGATTCCTTACTTTATTCCTGCTGATGACAACCGCATATACTGTAACCCCTATATAACGATCATATCCAAACAAGCCTACTGGGTCATGAGTCACTGGACTGGTACGAGGGCCTTTCAACTTGACTGGGACACAGGAAGACAATGAAACAAATATCCACTTTGGTGTAAGGAACCTAATATGTAGTGTAAGCCTATGGACAGCTTACTCTCAGACAAAACCTCAGGCAGACAGATCCGGACTGTGATTAATGCAATTGAATATTGACAAGCATGAAAAATTTGAAAATACATGAACACCTGAATAAAAATGTAAATATATACGGACTGTTTTAGTATGCTGGTTACTTTTGCTTCTACATACAAATGATGACTCTCAGTGCAACCTACTTTACAATATTCAAAGTATAACACTGTGCAAACTTACTTAATTTTAATTCATTATGCAGAAATCATAAACTTTGTTTCCATTCTATTTCTGCATTATCAGACAAATGTTTTTAAAATTTTAGTGCAGGAAGAAAATGCTATGCCAGTGCGCTAAAAGTTATCAGATAAATATAGTCCAAATTAAATTAGGCATGCAGGCCTGATGCAGAAACACCACCTAAAGTGCCCGCTGGCGTTCGACATGTTGTAGCCTTGAGCCTTTAATCAAGTTTTTGCTGGACATAACACAATCATCCTACATGCACCAGTGTTCAGACAAACACAAAAATCAAACAAATGCACCAAGAATCACTATCAGAACTTAGCCATACACAAAATGAAGTGCTTAATACTACTAAACATAAACTTGATAAGAAGTGGAGTTCGAAATGCTCTACTGCATCCAAACCAATATAAAATGAAAAATATCCTGAAAAGAAACATACATTAAATGCTGGAAGTCTAAACTAAACACATAGATATATGGATGAGAAAATGAGATTGAAATATACTGATCTTTTTAGTGTACTGGTTATCAAGGGCATCCACATATCACCATCATCCCATTGTATCCACATCAGTTGACCTGGCAAAAGAGAAAACAGAACGGCAGTTAGAATGTGATCAAAAGGGGATTAGTTACGTGACACACCCAGTTCGATTCCTAGTCATAAAAAATTCCTGTACATAAAATTCAAAAATAAAATTTGATTTTACTCAACACGTTTTACAAGTCATCTTACTTGACAAGTGTCAGGTAGTACTGGTTAGAATACAGTCCAGGAAAACTGGTTAGCTGAATCCTACTCTCCAATTCGATTTGTAGAGGCATCTTTGTCCAGATCCAGAGTATAAGTTTATGTGAAGTCAATATATTCAATCATGCATTATGTAACATGCTCAGCCTATCATCAAGTACGACACCATCTGAATTTTCCACACTTTCCGAATTACTGGTTCCATCTCTCAAACTTCATCCTTAGTGAAAGCGTCCACAAACAACTAGTTTGACAAAGATTCCTTACTTTATTCCTGCTGATGACAACCGCATATACTGTAACCCCTATATAACGATCATATCCAAACAAGCCTACTGGGTCATGAGTCACTGGACTGGTACGAGGGCCTTTCAACTTGACTGGGACACAGGAAGACAATGAAACAAATATCCACTTTGGTGTAAGGAACCTAATATGTAGTGTAAGCCTATGGACAGCTTACTCTCAGACAAAACCTCAGGCAGACAGATCCGGACTGTGATTAATGCAATTGAATATTGACAAGCATGAAAAATTTGAAAATACATGAACACCTGAATAAAAATGTAAATATATACGGACTGTTTTAGTATGCTGGTTACTTTTGCTTCTACATACAAATGATGACTCTCAGTGCAACCTACTTTACAATATTCAAAGTATAACACTGTGCAAACTTACTTAATTTTAATTCATTATGCAGAAATCATAAACTTTGTTTCCATTCTATTTCTGCATTATCAGACATATGTTTTTAAAATTTTAGTGCAGGAAGAAAATGCTATGCCAGTGCGCTAAAAGTTATCAGATAAATATAGTCAAAATTAAATTAGGCATGCAGGCCTGATGCAGAAACACCACCTAAAGTGCCCGCTGGCGTTCGACATGTTGTAGCCTTGAGCCTTTAATCAAGTTTTTGCTGGACATAACACAATCATCCTACATGCACCAGTGTTCAGACAAACACAAAAATCAAACAAATGCACCAAGAATCACTATCAGAACTTAGCCATACACAAAATGAAGTGATTAATACTACTAAACATAAACTTGATAAGAAGTGGAGTTCGATATGCTCTACTGCATCCAAACCAATATAAAATGAAAAATATCCTGAAAAGAAACATACATTAAATGCTGGAAGTCTAAACTAAACACATAGATATATGGATGAGAAAATGAGATTGAAATATACTGATCTTTTTAGTGTACTGGTTATCAAGGGCATCCACATATCACCATCATCCCATTGTATCCACATCAGTTGACCTGGCAAAAGAGAAAACAGAACGGCAGTTAGAATGTGATCAAAAGGGGATTAGTTACGTGACACACCCAGTTCGATTCCCAGTCATAAAAAATTCCTGTACATAAAATTCAAAAATAAAATTTGATTTTACTCAACACGTTTTACAAGTCATCTTACTTGACAAGTGTCAGGTAGTACTGGTTAGAATACAGTCCAGGAAAACTGGTTAGCTGAATCCTACTCTCCAATTCGATTTGTAGAGGCATCTTTGTCCAGATCCAGAGTATAAGTTTATGTGAAGTCAATATATTCAATCATGCATTATGTAACATGCTCAGCCTATCATCAAGTACGACACCATCTGAATTTTCCACACTTTCCGAATTACTGGTTCCATCTCTCAAACTTCATCCTTAGTGAAAGCGTCCACAAACAACTAGTTTGACAAAGATTCCTTACTTTATTCCTGCTGATGACAACCGCATATACTGTAACCCCTATATAACGATCATATCCAAACAAGCCTACTGGGTCATGAGTCACTGGACTGGTACGAGGGCCTTTCAACTTGACTGGGACACAGGAAGACAATGAAACAAATATCCAC
This sequence comes from Lutraria lutraria, assembly GCA_964023205.1. NCBI lineage: Eukaryota > Metazoa > Mollusca > Bivalvia > Venerida > Mactridae > Lutraria > Lutraria lutraria. The sequence goes on along the minus strand of OZ026837.1, from coordinate 11,030,882 downwards.
TTTGGTGTAAGGAACCTAATATGTAGTGTAAGCCTATGGACAGCTTACTCTCAGACAAAACCTCAGGCAGACAGATCCGGACTGTGATTAATGCAATTGAATATTGACAAGCATGAAAAATTTGAAAATACATGAACACCTGAATAAAAATGTAAAAATATACGGACTGTTTTAGTATGCTGGTTACTTTTGCTTCTACATACAAATGATGACTCTCAGTGCAACCTACTTTACAATATTCAAAGTATAACACTGTGCAAACTTACTTAATTTTAATTCATTATGCAGAAATCATAAACTTTGTTTCCATTCTATTTCTGCATTATCAGACATATGTTTTTAAAATTTTAGTGCAGGAAGAAAATGCTATGCCAGTGCGCTAAAAGTTATCAGATAAATATAGTCAAAATTAAATTAGGCATGCAGGCCTGATGCAGAAACACCACCTAAAGTGCCCGCTGGCGTTCGACATGTTGTAGCCTTGAGCCTTTAATCAAGTTTTTGCTGGACATAACACAATCATCCTACATGCACCAGTGTTCAGACAAACACAAAAATCAAACAAATGCACCAAGAATCACTATCAGAACTTAGCCATACACAAAATGAAGTGATTAATACTACTAAACATAAACTTGATAAGAAGTGGAGTTCGATATGCTCTACTGCATCCAAACCAATATAAAATGAAAAATATCCTGAAAAGAAACATACATTAAATGCTGGAAGTCTAAACTAAACACATAGATATATGGATGAGAAAATGAGATTGAAATATACTGATCTTTTTAGTGTACTGGTTATCAAGGGCATCCACATATCACCATCATCCCATTGTATCCACATCAGTTGACCTGGCAAAAGAGAAAACAGAACGGCAGTTAGAATGTGATCAAAAGGGGATTAGTTACGTGACACACCCAGTTCGATTCCCAGTCATAAAAAATTCCTGTACATAAAATTCAAAAATAAAATTTGATTTTACTCAACACGTTTTACAAGTCATCTTACTTGACAAGTGTCAGGTAGTACTGGTTAGAATACAGTCCAGGAAAACTGGTTAGCTGAATCCTACTCTCCAATTCGATTTGTAGAGGCATCTTTGTCCAGATCCAGAGTATAAGTTTATGTGAAGTCAATATATTCAATCATGCATTATGTAACATGCTCAGCCTATCATCAAGTACGACACCATCTGAATTTTCCACACTTTCCGAATTACTGGTTCCATCTCTCAAACTTCATCCTTTGTGAAAGCGTCCACAAACAACTAGTTTGACAAAGATTCCTTACTTTATTCCTGCTGATGACAACCGCATATACTGTAACCCCTATATAACGATCATATCCAAACAAGCCTACTGGGTCATGAGTCACTGGACTGGTACGAGGGCCTTTCAACTTGACTGGGACACAGGAAGACAATGAAACAAATATCCACTTTGGTGTAAGGAACCTAATATGTAGTGTAAGCCTATGGACAGCTTACTCTCAGACAAAACCTCAGGCAGACAGATCCGGACTGTGATTAATGCAATTGAATATTGACAAGCATGAAAAATTTGAAAATACATAAACACTGAATAAAAAGGTAAATATATACGGACTGTTTTAGTATGCTGGTTACTTTTGCTTCTACATACAAATGATGACTCTCAGTGCAACCTACTTTACAATATTCAAAGTATAACACTGTGCAAACTTACTTAATTTTAATTCATTATGCAGAAATCATAAACTTTGTTTCCATTCAATTTCTGCATTATCAGACATATGTTTTTAAAATTTTAGTGCAGGAAGAAAATGCTATGCCAGTGCGCTAAAAGTTATCAGATAAATATAGTCCAAATTAAATTAGGCATGCAGGCCTGATGCAGAAACACCACCTAAAGTGCCCGCTGGCGTTCGACATGTTGTAGCCTTGAGCCTTTAATCAAGTTTTTGCTGGACATAACACAATCATCCTACATGCACCAGTGTTCAGACAAACACAAAAATCAAACAAATGCACCAAGAATCACTATCAGAACTTAGCCATATACAAAATGAAGTGCTTAATACTACTAAACATAAACTTGATAAGAAGTGGAGTTCGAAATGCTCAACTGCATCCAAACCAATATAAAATGAAAAATATCCTGAAAAGAAACATACATTAAATGCTGGAAGTCTAAACTAAACACATAGATATATGGATGAGAAAATGAGATAGAAATATACTGATCTTTTTAGTGTGCTGGATATCAAGGGCATCCACATATCACCATCATCCCATTGTATCCACATCAGTTGACCTGGCAAAAGAGAAAACAGAACGGCAGTTAGAATGTGATCAAAAGGGGATTAGTAACGTGACACACCCAGTTCGATTCCCAGTCATAAAAAATTCCTGTACATAAAATTCAAAAATAAAATTTGATTTTACTCAACACGTTTTACAAGTCATCTTACTTGACAAGTGTCAGGTAGTACTGGTTAGAATACAGTCCAGGAAAACTGGTTAGCTGAATCCTACTCTCCAATTCGATTTGTAGAGGCATCTTTGTCCAGATCCAGAGTATAAGTTTATGTGAAGTCAATATATTCAATCATGCATTATGTAACATGCTCAGCCTATCATTAAGTACGACACCATCTGAATTTTCCACACTTTCCGAATTACTGGTTCCATCTCTCAAACTTCATCCTTAGTGAAAGCGTCCACAAACAACTAGTTTGACAAAGATTCCTTACTTTATTCCTGCTGATGACAACCGCATATACTGTAACCCCTATATAACGATCATATTCAAACAAGCCTACTGGGTCATGAGTCACTGGACTGGTACGAGGGCCTTTCAACTTGACTGGGACACAGGAAGACAATGAAACAAATATCCACTTTGGTGTAAGGAACCTAATATGTAGTGTAAGCCTATGGACAGCTGACTCTCAGACAAAACCTCAGGCAGACAGATCCGGACTGTGATTAATGCAATTGAATATTGACAAGCATGAAAAATTTGAAAATACATAAACACTGAATAAAAAGGTAAATATATACGGACTGTTTTAGTATGCTGGTTACTTTTGCTTCTACATACAAATGATGACTCTCAGTGCAACCTACTTTACAATATTCAAAGTATAACACTGTGCAAACTTACTTAATTTTAATTCATTATGCAGAAATCATAAACTTTGTTTCCATTCAATTTCTGCATTATCAGACATATGTTTTTAAAATTTTAGTGCAGGAAGAAAATGCTATGCCAGTGCGCTAAAAGTTATCAGATAAATATAGTCCAAATTAAATTAGGCATGCAGGCCTGATGCAGAAACACCACCTAAAGTGCCCGCTGGCGTTCGACATGTTGTAGCCTTGAGCCTTTAATCAAGTTTTTGCTGGACATAACACAATCATCCTACATGCACCAGTGTTCAGACAAACACAAAAATCAAACAAATGCACCAAGAATCACTATCAGAACTTAGCCATACACAAAATGAAGTGCTTAATACTACTAAACATAAACTTGATAAGAAGTGGAGTTCGAAATGCTCAACTGCATCCAAACCAATATAAAATGAAAAATATCCTGAAAAGAAACATACATTAAATGCTGGAAGTCTAAACTAAACACATAGATATATGGATGAGAAAATGAGATAGAAATATACTGATCTTTTTAGTGTGCTGGATATCATGGGCATCCACATATCACCATCATCCCATTGTATCCACATCAGTTGACCTGGCAAAAGAGAAAACAGAACGGCAGTTAGAATGTGATCAAAAGGGGATTAGTAACGTGACACACCCAGTTCGATTCCCAGTCATAAAAAATTCCTGTACATAAAATTCAAAAATAAAATTTGATTTTACTCAACACGTTTTACAAGTCATCTTACTTGACAAGTGTCAGGTAGTACTGGTTAGAATACAGTCCAGGAAAACTGGTTAGCTGAAATCTACTCTCCAATTCGATTTGTAGAGGCATCTTTGTCCAGATCCAGAGTATAAGTTTATGTGAAGTCAATATATTCAATCATGCATTATGTAACATGCTCAGCCTATCATCAAGTACGACACCATCTGAATTTTCCACACTTTCCGAATTACTGGTTCCATCTCTCAAACTTCATCCTTAGTGAAAGCGTCCACAAACAACTAGTTTGACAAAGATTCCTTACTTTATTCCTGCTGATGACAACCGCATATACTGTAACCCCTATATAACGATCATATCCAAACAAGCCTACTGGGTCATGAGTCACTGGACTGGTACGAGGGCCTTTCAACTTGACTGGGACACAGGAAGACAATGAAACAAATATCCACTTTGGTGTAAGGAACCTAATATGTAGTGTAAGCCTATGGACAGCTGACTCTCAGACAAAACCTCAGGCAGACAGATCCGGACTGTGATTAATGCAATTGAATATTGACAAGCATGAAAAATTTGAAAATACATGAACACCTGAATAAAAAGGTAAATATATACGGACTGTTTTAGTATGCTGGTTACTTTTGCTTCTACATACAAATGATGACTCTCAGTGCAACCTACTTTACAATATTCAAAGTATAACACTGTGCAAACTTACTTAATTTTAATTCATTATGCAGAAATCATAAACTTTGTTTCCATTCAATTTCTGCATTATCAGACATATGTTTTTAAAATTTTAGTGCAGGAAGAAAATGCTATGCCAGTGCGCTAAAAGTTATCAGATAAATATAGTCCAAATTAAATTAGGCATGCAGGCCTGATGCAGAAACACCACCTAAAGTGCCCGCTGGCGTTCGACATGTTGTAGCCTTGAGCCTTTAATCAAGTTTTTGCTGGACATAACACAATCATCCTACATGCACCAGTGTTCAGACAAACACAAAAATCAAACAAATGCACCAAGAATCACTATCAGAACTTAGCCATACACAAAATGAAGTGATTAATACTACTAAACATAAACTTAATAAGAAGTGGAGTTCGAAATGCTCAACTGCATCCAAACCAATATAAAATGAAAAATATCCTGAAAAGAAACATACATTAAATGCTGGAAGTCTAAACTAAACACATAGATATATGGATGAGAAAATGAGATAGAAATATACTGATCTATTTAGTGTGCTGGATATCAAGGGCATCCACATATCACCATCATCCCATTGTATCCACATCAGTTGACCTGGCAAAAGAGAAAACAGAACGGCAGTTAGAATGTGATCAAAAGGGGATTAGTAACGTGACACACCCAGTTCGATTCCCAGTCATAAAAAATTCCTGTACATAAAATTCAAAAATAAAATTTGATTTTACTCAACACGTTTTACAAGTCATCTTACTTGACAAGTGTCAGGTAGTACTGGTTAGAATACAGTCCAGGAAAACTGGTTAGCTGAATCCTACTCTCCAATTCGATTTGTAGAGGCATCTTTGTCCAGATCCAGAGTATAAGTTTATGTGAAGTCAATATATTCAATCATGCATTATGTAACATGCTCAGCCTATCATCAAGTACGACACCATCTGAATTTTCCACACTTTCCGAATTACTGGTTCCATCTCTCAAACTTCATCCTTAGTGAAAGCGTCCACAAACAACTGGTTTGACAAAGATTCCTTACTTTATTCCTGCTGATGACAACCGCATATACTGTAACCCCTATATAACGATCATATCCAAACAAGCCTACTGGGTCATGAGTCACTGGACTGGTACGAGGGCCTTTCAACTTGACTGGGACACAGGAAGACAATGAAACAAATATCCACTTTGGTGTAAGGAACCTAATATGTAGTGTAAGCCTATGGACAGCTGACTCTCAGACAAAACCTCAGGCAGACAGATCCGGACTGTGATTAATGCAATTGAATATTGACAAGCATGAAAAATTTGAAAATACATAAACACTGAATAAAAAGGTAAATATATACGGACTGTTTTAGTATGCTGGTTACTTTTGCTTCTACATACAAATGATGACTCTCAGTGCAACCTACTTTACAATATTCAAAGTATAACACTGTGCAAACTTACTTAATTTTAATTCATTATGCAGAAATCATAAACTTTGTTTCCATTCAATTTCTGCATTATCAGACATATGTTTTTAAAATTTTAGTGCAGGAAGAAAATGCTATGCCAGTGCGCTAAAAGTTATCAGATAAATATAGTCCAAATTAAATTAGGCATGCAGGCCTGATGCAGAAACACCACCTAAAGTGCCCGCTGGCGTTCGACATGTTGTAGCCTTGAGCCTTTAATCAAGTTTTTGCTGGACATAACACAATCATCCTACATGCACCAGTGTTCAGACAAACACAAAAATCAAACAAATGCACCAAGAATCACTATCAGAACTTAGCCATACACAAAATGAAGTGATTAATACTACTAAACATAAACTTGATAAGAAGTGGAGTTCGAAATGCTCTACTGCATCCAAACCAATATAAAATGAAAAATATCCTGAAAAGAAACATACATTAAATGCTGGAAGTCTAAACTAAACACATAGATATATGGATGAGAAAATGAGATAGAAATATACTGATCTTTTTAGTGTGCTGGATATCAAGGGCATCCACATATCACCATCATCCCATTGTATCCACATCAGTTGACCTGGCAAAAGAGAAAACAGAACGGCAGTTAGAATGTGATCAAAAGGGGATTAGTAACGTGACACACCCAGTTCGATTCCCAGTCATAAAAAATTCCTGTACATAAAATTCAAAAATAAAATTTGATTTTACTCAACACGTTTTACAAGTCATCTTACTTGACAAGTGTCAGGTAGTACTGGTTAGAATACAGTCCAGGAAAACTGGTTAGCTGAATCCTACTCTCCAATTCGATTTGTAGAGGCATCTTTGTCCAGATCCAGAGTATAAGTTTATGTGAAGTCAATATATTCAATCATGCATTATGTAACATGCTCAGCCTATCATCAAGTACGACACCATCTGAATTTTCCACACTTTCCGAATTACTGGTTCCATCTCTCAAACTTCATCCTTAGTGAAAGCGTCCACAAACAACTAGTTTGACAAAGATTCCTTACTTTATTCCTGCTGATGACAACCGCATATACTGTAACCCCTATATAACGATCATATCCAAACAAGCCTACTGGGTCATGAGTCACTGGACTGGTACGAGGGCCTTTCAACTTGACTGGGACACAGGAAGACAATGAAACAAATATCCACTTTGGTGTAAGGAACCTAATATGTAGTGTAAGCCTATGGACAGCTGACTCTCAGACAAAACCTCAGGCAGACAGATCCGGACTGTGAATAATGCAATTGAATATTGACAAGCATGAAAAATTTGAAAATACATAAACACTGAATAAAAAGGTAAATATATACGGACTGTTTTAGTATGCTGGTTACTTTTGCTTCTACATACAAATGATGACTCTCAGTGCAACCTACTTTACAATATTCAAAGTATAACACTGTGCAAACTTACTTAATTTTAATTCATTATGCAGAAATCATAAACTTTGTTTCCATTCAATTTCTGCATTATCAGACATGTTTTTAAAATTTTAGTGCAGGAAGAAAATGCTATGCCAGTGCGCTAAAAGTTATCAGATAAATATAGTCCAAATTAAATTAGGCATGCAGGCCTGATGCAGAAACACCACCTAAAGTGCCCGCTGGCGTTCGACATGTTGTAGCCTTGAGCCTTTAATCAAGTTTTTGCTGGACAAAACACAATCATCCTACATGCACCAGTGTTCAGACAAACACAACAATCAAACAAATGCACCAAGAATCACTATCAGAACTTAGCCATACACAAAATGAAGTGATTAATACTACTAAACATAAACTTGATAAGAAGTGGAGTTCGAAATACTCTACTGCATCCAAACCAATATAAAATGAAAAATATCCTGAAAAGAAACATACATTAAATGCTGGAAGTCTAAACTAAACACATAGATATATGGATGAGAAAATGAGATAGAAATATACTGATCTTTTTAGTGTGATGGATATCAAGGGCATCCACATATCATCATCATCCCATTGTATCCACATCAGTTGACCTGGCAAAAGAGAAAACAGAACGGCAGTTAGAATGTGATCAAAAGGGGATTAGTAACGTGACACACCCAGTTCGATTCCCAGTCATAAAAAATTCCTGTACATAAAATTCAAAAATAAAATTTGATTTTACTCAACACGTTTTACAAGTCATCTTACTTGACAAGTGTCAGGTAGTACTGGTTAGAATACAGTCCAGGAAAACTGGTTAGCTGAATCCTACTCTCCAATTCGATTTGTAGAGGCATCTTTGTCCAGATCCAGAGCATAAGTTTATGTGAAGTCAATATATTCAATCATGCATTATGTAACATGCTCAGCCTATCATCAAGTATGACACCATCTGAATTGTCCACACTTTCCGAATTAATGGTTCCATCTCTCAAACTTCATCCTTAGTGAAAGCGTCCACAAACAACTAGTTTGACAAAGATTCCTTACTTTATTCCTGCTGATGACAACCGCATATACTGTAACCCCTATATAACGATCATATCCAAACAAGCCTACTGGGTCATGAGTCACTGGACTGGTACGAGGGCCTTTCAACTTGACTGGGACACAGGAAGACAATGAAACAAATATCCACTTTGGTGTAAGGAACCTAATATGTAGTGTAAGCCTATGGACAGCTGACTCTCAGACAAAACCTCAGGCAGACAGATCCGGACTGTGATTAATGCAATTGAATATTGACAAGCATGAACAATTTGAAAATACATAAACACCTGAATACAAAGGTTAATATACTTTACAATAATCAAAGTATAACACTATGCAAACTTACTTAATTTTAATTCATTATACAGAAAGAAACATACATTAAATGCTGAAAGTTTGACTAACCACATAGATATATGGATGAGAAAATGAGATAGAAAAATACTGATCTTTCTAGTGTGCTGAATATCAAGGGCATCCACATATCACCATCATCCCATTGTATCCACATCAGTTGACCTGGCAAAAGAGAAAACAGAACGGCAGTTAGAATGTGATCAAAAGGGGATTAGTAACGTGACACACACAGTTTGATTCCCAATGATGGCAGGTCATTCCCGTGCATAAAATTCAAAAATAAATATTGATTTTACTCAACACATAATAAATAACAGAACTGCAGAATATGGTCACAAACACTTTACAAACATTTCGAAACATTAGACAAAATGGCTTGAATTTCAGCTCGTACTAAAATGCATAATTGCATAGAAATCATCATCATTTCTAGTAATTGCATCCCTCTAGATAGAGTATTCTCGCGATAAGTAAATACTCAAATCAGACCTGATCGTCAATAATGGCGTCATGTTGTCGCTCGTCCCAATCTAAATGTATGCTGGCAAAGACCGAAAACATTCATGATATAAAGTTAAGTCTACAGTTCAAGATATATTACACCAAAAGTTTGTCGGTACATATTAAATGCATGAAAAATGAAAATCTACAAAATTCTTTTAAATAAAATAATGTTTACCTGTTGTCCGCGCATAGGCTACTACTACCTGCGAAAATCATTTCACGTTTCACTCAAAATTGCACGCACACAATTGGCCAATCGAATATTTGTTAATCCCTCTTTTTATTACAATGAAACGTTGAAACAGGTTTTTATATGGAATGCACGTGATTAAATTCATATCACAGCCTAGGGCGCTTACATTGGGAGTTTCAATAGTTGCATTTAAATTTGGCTTCTGTAGGATTCGATTACATTCGTAATCTATACAATAATTTTCAACATAACGGTTATTGAAAGTAATCTTGTATTTATAGATGTGCTACATAATACTATACAAACATACTGAATGGAACATGCCCAAACGGTAAAATAAACGAAAACTTATCGACTGTGGTACAAAGCTAAAAGTAATCACGTTCATGCTGTGACCGTGTAATTATTCATCTTTGACTGGTTAATAAAATAGCGCCATACCCGTGCAGCAATGAAGAAATGTTTACAATCAATGCATCCATATTTTTATCCTAACCATATCCAACTTTCGCGGACATGCTGATTTGGAAAATAGATAATAGTTTTACATTCAGGTACAAAGAAATGGGATTTTCACTATAATCGTCATAATTTTATTCTATTTTAATTACGAAATTTGTACCCATCACAAAAGTTTATTTAATCTTTCATCTTTCTATTGATATATTTTTATTATTTCAAATTAATGCTTTCTCCGACCCTTTCGCGTTTGAAAAAGGCACGTATCGATTACTTCTATATTCAATGTAAAAAGCGTAAAATTGGTAGAATTTCAATAAAATTTTGATGTTTTCAACATCATAACTTTTTGGGGGAAAATGTGGAAAAAATTGTACTCATTGTATTCGTTTGGAAAATTTAATTTCTTTCACCGTGTAAATTGTGAAAACGATTAAGTATTATCTTCTTCGACCCTTTTGGTGGTTTTTAAAGCCACTACTTAGATTTTTAAGTTATAAAAATGCTCACTTTGCATTAACTTTTAATCACTTTTAATTATGTTGAGTTACTAGGATGATTTCTAATACAACTACCCAGAATGATAAAAAGTATCATGCCTACTTTATTTGACAAAATCGACAGTAGCTGACTATGGTCTATATACATCTATAATTTTCATTGCACGAATATTATTGACAGATTTGTTCAATAAAATCGAATGAAAATAAATGTATTATATTTAAACTGCATTGCTTTCACCGTATATGCATATGCAAAGTGGAGATACAGTTAGAACTAAATTCATTAAGTCCTATATTAAGATTATTCGAAGTTGCTACAAAATGGCCATCTGACATTTTAGCAATGCATCCTAAAGTGGCATTGTAAAATAATTACTGAAAGTTCATAACTGAAATGAGTTTTTATCAATAGCTAATGATTAAATGTACATTTCTGCACCAGTAAAATAATATTTGATGACTAACTGGCATCTATAATTCTCACCTGAACTTATGCTAATTCCATTTGCCAAAATAATGTATCATCATATCAAAACTACAACGTCCAACAATAACTTCAATATGTCATTGAGGGTTTCCATATTTTAAATTTTCACTTTTAAATGTTCTTCCATGTTTATTTTCAATTCTAAACACAGTCCTCAATATTCACATTTTACAAAAATCCTACACCCATGTGTTTACACTATGTACTACACCCTAGCTTAAACAAACATGGAAGAAAATTCACTGTGTGAAATTAAAGTTGAGGTCTGTGTTAAGAATTGATATTAATCACGAAAAAACATTTAATAATGAAAATTTAGAATATGGAAACCCTCAAGACATATTGAAGTTTTTGTTGGACATTGTAGTTTTGATATGATGCTACATTATTTTGGCAAATGGAATTAGCATAAGTTCAGGTGAAAGTTATAGATACTTGTTAATCCTCAAATATTATTTTACTGATGCAGAAATGTACATTGAATCATTAGCTATTGATAAAAACTCATTTCAGTTATGTACTTTCAGTAATTATTGAACAACGCCACTTTTTAGAATGCATAGAAAAAGTGTCAGGTAGCTATTTTTTCACAAATTTGTGCTGTGATGAGTCACCTTAAGTCTAAAAAATGATCAAAGTACGGAGGTTTATGAATTTAGAATACAGTTTACATTATGACACAATTTATGACACAATAACAGAAACATTAGAAAAAACGCGCATGCATATATTTATTGCAGCTTCGTTTTAAAATATAACTGGTTTTCAGTAAATAATTACCCATTCCTCAATTGAACATACATTTATGCTAAGATTCATTAAAATCAATTTGTAAATATTTACCTTTGGTAGCCCACGAGCTGTACTGGAATTGACTGAGAGGACTGGGACGGGGCTATTTATATAGATTTTTACAAAAGCACGAGATTTTCGAGTTCCTACAAAGTCTTACTATTTGTTCTAAAGAACCTAGCAACCGGTCAATACAAATGTCCTGATTGGCTGAAGACTTACACATCAGAACTCTTTCTATACACTTATTAAAAAATCAAAGCACTGAGAGTACTGTAGGGACCGAAGTTTAAATATTTTAAATAAATTCATCCTTAAATAATTAAAGGCCTGTGTTGTTACCATTATTAATCAGAATTTGAAATCTTTACGTCAATTAACCATAATTACCAAGGAAAAGATACACATTTTAACTGTTTGCCTGGAAAAAAAATCTATTCCTAATATGGTAGCTGATTTATGCCATGTCGTTTTTTCGCCTTTTCGCCACAACAAAGCGAAAATGCGAAAATACGACAGATGAAGGACGACAATACGACACCAAAAATGTGTCGTGTTTTCGCCTTACATCTGTCGTATCTTCGCTTTTTCGTGGCGAAAATACAACATGGCGAAAACACGACAATTTAAAGTCGACTTTTTCGCATTGTTACATTTTCGCATTGTTGCATTGTCGCATTGTTGCATTGTCGCATTTTCGCATCTTTGCGTTCCGGTTACGCATGCGCAGGTAGTTTACATAAACCTTATACAAGTTGGTGCGCATGCGCTTGTACAACCGGAACGCGAAAATGCAACTATGCGACAATGCGAAAAAGTCGACTTTGTCGTGTAATGATAAAATCATGACATACGGTGAGAAATTACAAGCTAATACACATTTTGAAAACCCAAACAAATTCAGTGCCTTCAGAGCTTTGATGTTTATACTGTTAATATGTAAACTATATGAAACATTTGTTATTCTGTATACTGAACTTCTGACCTTGTGCCATGATACTATCTCACTACTCTCAGAGACAATACAGTGTTCCAGAACTACTTAACTAAATAAAGTAATTTCCATTAAGTAGTAAAATTGGTTACCTCAACAGTTTATGATTAAAATTTGTGTGCGGGGAATTTCTAATTATTATACTTACTAGTTTTGCAGTCTAAATTGCCAAAATATTTCCCATGCTTTCAAAATCAACTGAATCATGCAATATACATCTCCTACTTTTGATCCCTGATGAAGACTATTGTGTAGTCGAAACTAGTCGAAGCAATAAATAAAATGTAAGTTAAACATAATGACTACATAATAGCTGGATCTATCACCAATTTATCGCTAAAAATTGGGAGAGAAAAAACACAAATTGGTAAGGCACGCACGCAAACGATTTTCATAACATCAGTTGTGTCAAGTTTGTGCAAGAAATGGCCTAAGTCCAATGATGAGTTAGACCAATCTTGCATTTACAAAATACCATTTTTAACTCTGAAACAGGAGAATACATGGCTAGAGGGGAGTTAATCAGGTGGGAAATGGTCTGTTTTATGCAAAAAGGTCCTAAATTTTGACCAAAAAGTGAAGTCAGGTATGGTTTTGCATGTACATCTTTTTTTGGAAATAAACGAAACTGTAAACTAAACTAGCTCAGAATGGATTTCGACGAAAATATATGAAAATCATTCTTATAGACAAAGGCGGACAGGTGTTCATTACCATTCTTAAGTCGCTCAAACGATTTTTACTTCAATGCAACAGTCCTCCCAGCGCTTTAATTATTGTACAAGAAATCATGTAAATCATTCAAGGACAAATAAAGCCTGTAAATCGTGCCTCTCGAAAAGCACGCGCAAAAAGTTGCGCAATAAAAGTCGGTCAACTGTTAATGTCATGTATCTAATAAAATGCTTGACAAATTAGTGGTATAGATACACAAGAATACGTGTAGGTTATTCCAGCATGTTTCACCCAAATAAAGACCTTAACTAAACACGTTTTCCATCCGGCCTAGTGTAGTAAATATGTACCTTTAAAATAATTATATGTATCTATCCCAACGATTTTACTTTGTTTAACTTGTTTATTTTACAAGATGCAGTATCGCAAGCTCCTACAGCTATGTATTACCTTTTCTACTTATAGTTACGTGACACCTCTTCCATCGGGGTTGAAAATAGTATCACTTGTCGTATCCATCGCAGAATTTGCAGTTTATACACTGACGTCAAAAAGAATCGCTACACCTGTATTTATGTATGCATATTTACAACGGTATGGTAGTAACAGTTACAACTCTTGTCAAATACCAATATAAAGAGATTTGCAAACATGTATACAAAATTTCATTTGTTTTTATCGCCATTGTGATGTTCAGAATGGTGATACAAAAACAACATTGCCCTGTCCAAAATGTCAGTATCGAGTATGGCCTCCGTGTCCTGCGACGACTGCTTGTAATCTTCGTCTTATTGACCCACACAAGTTACGTAACATGTACCGTGGAATACGTGCCCGCTCTTGGTGTAAAGCTTGTGTTAATTGCTGAACGTTTTGTGGCTGGGGGTGACGCTGACATAAACGGCATCCAAGAACGTCCCACATGTGTTCGATGGGATTGCAGTCCGGGGAATTGGCTGGCCATTGCAAAACATCAATATTGTTGCCATTTAGAAAGTTTCTTGTCACATGGGCTACGTGAGGACGTGCATTGTCGTGTTGGAAGGTCATTCCGGGATGTTGATGGAACATTGGAAGAACTACGGGTCGTAAAACCTGGTTTATGTAGCGCTGTGCTGTCATATTTACATTAATCACAACAAAATCTGTCTTAAAAGTATGACTCATGGCTGCCCACACCATAACGTCTCCTCCACCGTAGCGGTTATAAATATACTCCAAGATGCAATTACGTGCGAAACTTTCATGACGTCGCCTATACACGCGAAATCGTCCGTCAGCATTCGAAAGTCATCGCTGAATACGACTGTTCTCCAGTTAGGAGGTTATTCTTTGCCCATTGACGCCGATCACGACGGATGACGTTACGTAAGAATAGCTCCACGTTGAGGTATTCTGCAGATAATCCCACGCTCCTTCAAGCGATTCCTTACAGTATTTCTGCTCACAGTCTGACCACGATTACCGACAACTTGGAAAGAAGTCGATTGGGTCATTGTAAAGCGGTCACGCAGGTGACGTTGACGGATATAAACGTCTTGACGTACAGATGTCACACGTGGCACACCTGAACGAGGCCTATCTGCTAAGCTCCCAGTGGTATTTACGCGTTGAACTAACCTAGCAAAAGTGCATCTTGCAACACCAAATCGCCTAGCGACGTCAGTTTGTGAAATTCCACTTTCTAGCATCCCTAAAGCCCGTGCTCGATTTTCATTATTTAATCGCGGCATTTTAATTCCTTTTAATTTACAAATTTCCTTTTGAACTTCAACTTGTAAATCAACTGTAGCATATGAATTTGATTTTTTTCGATTGACATAACCTCGTAACAATGGCGTACGGGCCGCATGGGCGAAACGTGCAGCTAATCATTCTTGGAAACATAGGGGTCAGAGAGGGTATTTATTTCGCTTCAATAGACGCGTTATGAGCTAAATAATAATGTATGGTGTGTCGGTCATGATATGAATACTTTGAGAAACAGAAAAGTTATTCACGTTTTTCATTATAGCGTTTTTTACTGACGTCATTATATAAAACATGTAAAAGATATATTGCTGGATTCTGTAGATTTCGAAAGCATGGTGTGGTTTTGGCAATTTAAATGTAAAACTAACATGTATTATAATGAAGTATTCTTCCGCACAAAACTGTTGATGTAATATGACAAAATTTACTGCATATTGAAACTAGTTTCATTCAGTGAAGTAATTCGGGAACACTTTATATTGTCTCTGAGAGTAGCGAGATTACAAACTGAGATGTTTTTACACAGTTGACAGTACACAGATCAAAGCGCTGAAGGCACTGAATTTGTTTGGGTTATCAAAATGTGCAGTAGCTTGTAATTTCTCACTGTATGTCATGACTTTTAGCATTAGGAATAGAATTATTATTTCTAGACAAGCTGCGTATTCTAGCTTTTCTCAGGTATAACTAAAGAACTATTTTATATCTTCTAACGTGACTTTTATCACCAAATAGTTTGTTTCCAGATGACTTTTCCGATCATGAATAATATTAATAATAATAAAAACAATTAATTTTCACCTGCTCAGCTAAGTTGTTCTGTAAAATCACACAAATAACCATCTCAATGATAAGAACGTCGCCAAAGTGTATTTTTACATACCTGTACTTAACTTATATTTCATGTATCATCTTTTAAAAAAGATAGTGGAAAATTTATTATCCCAATGTACTTGTATAATGCAGTATTTGTTCGAATCTGTGCATGTACGTATCCCGTCTTAACCAACCATTGCCTGCCAAAATCCGACGTCATTGTAATTTCACTGATGCATGTTCACATTGGCCAGCCAGCGCTTACTGATTACGAATAAACTATTTTTATATCAAACTGATGCATACTTATTATAAGAACTCTGCAGTTCATCTGCATACAAATTATAACACACAAGGGAGGCAATTCGGGGTATTCGTTATATCCGATTAGCCTCCGTTTAAACGGTAAAATTCTGTATAGGATCTATTAAAATTGTGATTAGACTTTTATACCACAAATATGTTGATCATTTAAAGATGGAGATGTTGACTTACAGCAAAACCCTCTATTGAGTAACCATCTCCCTTCAGCACGATTTACCCCACGGCATGATTTAACTATATATTAACTTAATCTCTCCAGAGCAACAACCTCTCAACAACAACATAACCGAACGCTGTTGCTTTGGAGAGGTTGCACTGTATCTAAATATTCATACAGTGGGTCGGGGCATGTGGTATCAATATGCATGACGTGCTTACAGGTGGACGTCCATAGGATGCTAGGAGTGCATGTTACAGGTACGCAAATATTAAAGAGGGATCTGTTATAATCGGATCTTGACATACACTGTGAGGGTAAAACCATAAGAGCTCGAAGTCAGGAATTGTTTTTTTTCGGCAATTTTGCCCTTTTCACATGTAATATTACCCAAACTTTAATAACTCGGTCGTATTTTCTCCAAATATTGACTTTTGTAAATTACTTGAAAACGGGTTGGGTAATCTGAAAAAAGAGAAGGTGTGACATACGCCATGTTATCAGCAACAAACGCCAATAGTGACTCCCCTTGGCGCGGTCAGTTTTTTATCTACCCCGCTGGTTCTCACAGTAACAACGCGGCGCAATATTGTACCGGAAACCCCGGCAATTGTAGTCATAGTGCGGTGGGACCTAGAAAACGTGCGCAACGGTCAATATTTCTTTTCTGGAGCTGGCATAGGACGTTGAGCTTATTTGTATACATGGTAAGATTTCACAGCTATTTCATAACATTTTTTCATGCATACTAAAACACAACATTTGAAAACGTTGTGATAGAGTTTACTGACATGCTTCACAAGCTATCTAAGTCCATTTTCGTGTATACAATGACTCGTTAAAAACTATGAAAACATGTTTCTTGGATGTAAACATAGTAAATGGTCAAATATATATAG